>BSBN01000684.1:4977500-6177500 GCA_027924645.1 Cunninghamia lanceolata
ACGTAATGACAAACCATTTATTTGAACTCATCTATGACTCGTGTGAATCAGATTTGTGACAACTTATAAATCTTGAGAAACTTTCACTTTAGTTGTTTTAATAATTTTTTTGACAATCACCTCGACATAGCTAATTGTGTTCCTATTCTCCTTAGAAAGCAATGCATTTATCAATATTTGAACCTTGGAGCCAATAGTTTTTCTGCAATAACTAGTGACGCTATGGAGGGGACATCCCACAATTCTCTTTATAAGAAGCACTAAAAAGTTATAGCAACATTTTGAAACAAACTAAAGAAAGAGCCAATATTACAAGTAGCTTCCATTTGGCAAAATAATCTCTTAACATGTTTGCAAAGAAACACTAACTACTCTAAATTTTAGGAATATGATTTTATTTATTATAGTTTTGAAATTTAAAATGTTTCATAGAACCACCTCACATAAAAGAATAGCAGCAATGGTCACCTCCATGAAACCTTTGTCTACGTGTTAGTTTTATGGATTGCTTCCTCGCTATTTATTTGCTACACCTCCAAAAAGCAACCATAAAATTTATAAGGAATGTGTGAAATTACCATTAGCTAGTTAAATAAAGGCAGAATCTCTGATAATCATCACACTTATTATTAAATTTTGATAGTCAATTCTCTAATCAAGACATCACAAATGACGGACACCACATTGGAATTCTTTATAGCATGGTGATAATACTCTATACTTTCGCATATCAGAATCATTAGAGGTATTGTCAACTTCCTCATTGCTCTAATTTTGTGTTCCATTTGATGACATTTACAAGAAGTGAATTGTAAATTATGCAACAACTTGGATGAGTGTCCCTAACGGCATGGTCACTGGATCAAGTGCGTGAGTCCCGAGTCATTCATGTTGTTCTGCATGTCCCTACTATTGGCCATATGTGGCAAGTGACATTTAACTTTGCTACAAACATAGATCTAGATACTCTAATATTTTATTCACTATATGGGACACATTAGAGAACTATAGTAAAAACACGAGCACATGGAAGTTTCAAAGACCGGTTGGGCTCAAATAACAATGAACTAGGAATAACACAAAAAATATAAACCTAAATTTTATCAAGTGATTTAGACATTGTAGATTATAGTTTGATCGTGTTTTGACAACATAAATTGCACTTCAATTATGGTAGCATGCATTCCCATTTGCCCACTCGATAGTGAAGATTGCCTCTATTCATCAAGAATAAACTATACATTTACCTCATGTAGTGAAACATGCTAGCCAACCAGGTCATTGCTAGAGACAAGCGGCATTCATTAGTTTGTTTTGTCTATTTTTAACATTGAAAATCAAGATAGAAAGTGCTTTTGGATTAAACTGTGTGTATTTCTTTGCTTCAATGTTTCGGATCACACTCAGATATTCATCATCAGGAAGAGGATGCTTGTAAATTTGGATTGCAGACTTGCCATTTAAAAAGGATGAGGAGGAGGGGAATTAGGGTTAGTGAGGTGGTTGCAATTAATTACTGTTTATTTTTGCAACCACCTCACTAACCCTAATCCCCGTCCTCCTCATCCTTTTTAAAGGGCAATTCTGCAATCCAAATTCACAAGCATCCTCTTCCTGATGATGGATCACTGAGTGTGATCCGAAATGTTGAAGCAAAGAAATACACACAGTTTAATCCAAAAACACTTTCTATCTTGTATTCTATGGACTGTGGAAAACTATGCCTACTATTGAAAATCAAATAAAAAAGCATGTGAGGGCTTTTTCATTGCCTATTTTGGATAATTAAAAAATCAAATAAACAAACATACATTAGAAAAGAGGTTTGATCTTTTACGTGACACGAGTTTCAAGAAAAATAATTGAAAACAATAATATCTTTGTTGCAAGTAGGGAATAAAAATACTTAAATATTTTTATCTTCATATTAACTAAATTAGATATCTTAAATACATTATTTTTTTTTTTGCTTTGTAAGAGATGAGTTTATATTAATGCGGGAATTTTAGTCTGGCCGGATAGAACTTTGCATTTGATTTATTCAACCAAGGTCATGCAAGACCAAAAAATCTCATCCTACTTGTTCCTGACACTATGCCAAACCATGCCTACTCTAGATTAAACCAGCCTACCCACACATGAGCACTAAACAAAGAGATTTGTGCCCCTATTCAAATCATACCAGGTTATGTACCAAAATCCTAGCAAAAGCTAAAACTCTAAAGAACCTTCAAATCTGCTAGTAATTTTACGGACTGAGTGCCTCCAATTTAATCTTAATTGCCTCCATTTTGTCGATGGAAATTCTATTGCAAACATCCATACATTTGTTAGCCCTCCTTTTCTTTTTCTCTATTTTAAATACATTATTAAAAATACCTTGACAACTATTTAATCAATGTAAAATAAATAAATATATCTTCACTGCTTACAATAATAAATTAATAATAAAAAATAATAACAATTTTTTTAAAAACAATTTTAATATTAATTATCAATCTCTATGTGTTAATTAGATTAAAAATTGTTTGAAACCAATAAAATTATTAACAAAATTACTCTTTAAAATATTAATATACAATATATGCTAATTAAGCAATTTAGATTAAAATTATTAACAAAATTACTCTTTAAAATATTAATATACAATATATGCTAATTAAGCAATTTAGATTAAAATTATTTACAAAATTACTCTTTAAAATATTAATATACAATATATGCGAATTAAGCAATTTAGATCTTCCACATTTTATGTGGATAACACTAACGCTCTGACAAAAAAATAAATTATCCAGCCGCTGTCTTCCTCTATAAGAAAAGAAAAATTACGTAGAAAAAATCAATGAGCGAGGGAAGGAGGCATGGAAGTAAATGCTGTTTGCGTGTTACAACTTTCGTAACATGCTTCTTTCTCTCCTGTAAATAACATGTCCTGGGATCTCTAAATATAATCGACTTTTAACGTTCGAATCATCCCTAACAACATCAACGTTTCTCCATTTCTCTGTTATTAGTTACCATTCTTCAAGAAGAAAGCCATGGCCGATGTAGATTTAATAGGCGCACAAGATTTCCAAGTGGATTGTCAGGGGTTGGAAGAAGATTTGGGCGATTTGGAGAAGTGGTTTGCGTGGGCGCCGACTGAGGGTTTCGATATTGACGGCCTTATCTGCGGCGTAGATGAAGATTATCTCGCAGAGATTACTGAGGCGGACCATGCCAAGGGCTTATGCTCTGAATTCCGTGCACACCATGGTTTGCTTGTAAAGGATTCTTCATCCGCCGCCAGTAACAATAAAACTAACTCTTCGGATATCAGTAATCAAAACCCTCGAGAGGATGTCGTCGCGGTTCCTCAGCTGGAGAGTAATTGTCAGGCGCAGGAAGAGTCCAAGACAAGTTGCGAAAACCCTGATTCCAAGCGCTTATTAAGGTAATTCCCTTTTTCCCTTTTCCCTTTTTTCTCTCCCTTTTTTTTCGGTGCTTTAGGAAAGGTCATTCCACATTTCATCAGATTTGGAATTAGGGAAGGACCATGAACAAGATAAAAGTGAGGGTTTGTGCACATTTTTAACGGCCAAGTGAGAAGCTAATTTGAGGTATTAGGCTGCTGTCCCATAGAGGGCAGGAACTATTTTTATGGAGCAGGGGTTTCAACAGACAATTTTTTTTGCTATAGGATAAATTAGAATTTTCTTAGGGTAAATAGGAGCTTCACATTTTAGTTTTTACATTTAAGGGGTGCGTTTGGGGTAGGGCTGGAAATTACTCCCATCAGTTTAGGAGATTTTGCTGCTAAATTTAGATTCTCGCCAATAAATTTAGTGATAATTTTTCACCAGCTTTTTAAATTTTATTACTAAATTACTTCCATAAACTTCAGAGTCGGAGTTTAAAATTTCAATCTTATTTCAAAAAACTAAAAAAAATCTAATTCTTTATTCGCGTCTGCACTAATTAAAAAAAAATAAAAATATAAAAGTTCAATTCTGTTGCTCAAAGTTAAAAAGAATATATAAAGGAAGTTTTACATGCTTTTGCTTTAGGACAATTATTTTAAACTAAATCTATACAATTGTGGGAAGCCATCGAAATCATGCAACATAGTAATAATATTAATAGGGATGGAAGTTGGATTCACGGAAACAATTGACTTGTAATCTTAATCAAAGGAATTGTTAAATGATTAAATCCTTTTCAACTAACTTGAAAAATTATCATATTTTGAAATTTGACCGATCCATTTCTTGTGGCCTATAAGGTATTTAAGGAAGAAAGAAGGAAATCCAAATATATACCTGAAGAAGGGTTTCGAAAGAGATTCAAAAAGTAGGAACTAAAAATTGGAACATAGCTATATCTAGACAAATTATTAAAAGTGTTTCCCTATGAAAATCTCAAATCACTTTTTAATCTATATGTTTGTTTTCTCCCTTTTCCTAATTTTTTTCCTCCAGCTTACTGATGTCTTTTTGACCTGTTTGTTTGTATATAAATGCATTTAATGCTCTCTTAATATTGCGATAGTAATAATTCCGAGATTTTTGAAGAAGAATAGGAATCTTAGATTCTGAAAAGAGAAGAGCATATGACACAACTGTTTCTAGATAGATGTATCAGAATATGAATGTTGCACAGAAGCCAAAAAAGACTGCCCGTTGGTATTACTTGTTCTTTTTCTTTTTCTTTTTAATAAATTTCCAATCAGTGGTGATGCAGGAGCACCTTAAGGTTCATGGGCAATCAGCATCAAACCAAAATAAATAAATAAATTGTTTTGCTTTCCTTGTTTAATTTTGTTTGTAGGTTTAGTTTGGCTTGAGATAGTTCGATGACCTATATTTAGAGATGGATGATGTGGTTCATTAATTCCAAGATGGGCTTTTTTCGTTGGATCGAGGATCGTCAATTGTTTTGTCCCAGGGTGTTATTGTTTGCAATTTCTAATGTATAGCAGAACCTATCCACACAAGTTATAGAAGTTTTGATGCGGTTGAGAGTTGGTGAAAACAGGCCTATATAAAAATAATGCTGTAACCATTTGAGGACATCTTCTGGCAATTGAAGAGTTGTCTTCATGTGTGTCTGCAAATGGGATCTTTTGTTGGCTGTATGATGATCCACTTGGGTCTGATTGATCGATTTTTGAGCATAGTGTGGTGTGAGAAATCCGAGAAAGATGGGAGAAGTGTCTGTATGTGTTGTGGGCCCAAGTTGCTGTAACTCGAATTTGTTTTCCAAAGCTGTTTTGAGTTCAATGCCACTTGCTGTTATTTTCTGTTTGGGCTGTAATAAGACCGAGATTGCCTTTTATATTGAGGTTGAATCTCATTTGATTTGTAATTAATCATTTTTTGAACTTGTTTTTCTTTTATAGCTTTTGTTGTGTAACTGTAATCGACGCTTCTAGGAGTCTGTTGGATTTATCTAGCCTTTAGTGTATTGCGCCAAGTGGTCTGAGAGCTTGTTGATGTATCTTGGAGTTGAAGAGGCCCTAGAAATGTTAGAAACGTAGAGTTATTGGAAGCCATTAGAGGCTTACAGGCTCAAATGGAAGCCACAAAATTTGTCTAAGGAAGAGGAGTGGAGGTAGAAGTGAGTGATTCAAGAGAATGAAGTGGAAGAAGAACAAGAGGAAAGGGAAGAACTTGAAGAAAGGGTAATAAGGGCTATTGCTAAAAATGCAAAGCAAGTCTCAGATGGATCTCCTAATTATGCTGGTAGTCTGGATCCAAAAGAGTTGATTGATTGAATTTTAGAAATGGAGAACTATTTTGATTTGGAACAAATTGAAGACCCTAAGAGGGTTAAGATTGTTGTTATGAAACTAAAGGGTCATGCATCACTATGGTGGGAACAATACAACAAAAAAGAGTTAGTGGAGGAAGAGAAAGAATCATAGTATGGGATCAAATGGTGAGTAAGTTAAAGCACAAAATTTGGCTTTTGATTATTCTATGATGTTATTTAAGAAGTTATAGAATCTCCATTAGAAGGAGTTGAGTGTGAAAGAATATGTAGAATTATACAGATTGACGATCCAAGCTAGTCATTCTGAAGATACCGAGAAAAAGTTTCATTATATATTAATGGGTTGAGATTGACAATTCAAGATGAGATTGTTATGCTTAATATTAAATCCGTGGAGGTGGCATACCAATGTGCATTAAAGGTTGAAGATAAGTTGGCTAGAAAGCAATGACAAAGTCATGGTAGAGGTAGAGGTTGTGCCAAGCAATTAGTTGGGCGTGGACAAAGCTTCAACCAAAAAAGGAGGATGAAGGTGCGAGCAATTCACAAAGAGGAGGATTTCAGTCTTCAAGAGGAAGAGGATTTGGATCATGAGGATGTGGTCAACAGTTTAGTGGCACTTGCTACAATTGTGGAGCACATGCACATTAGGCATAGAATGTTCATAAGCTATTAAGGAAAATAGGAGTGACAATAGATCTAATGTTACTCAAGTTGAAGAAATAAAAGATGATATGGTTGGATCCATAGAACTAGAAAATGGAGAGAATATGATGTTGAAAATAGTTCTTTTGAACTAGAAAATCAAGGAGCTAAGCCATGGTATAGGAGGAGCATATTCAAAACTAAATGTAAGTTTAGGGGTAAGTGTTGCACGTTGATTATAGATAGTGATAGCACCGACAACTTGGTGTATATAGAGATGGTGGAGAAATTGGCACTGACAATAGTGGCACATCCCAACATGGTTGTAAAAGGGCCATCAAGTCATGGTGTTTGATCAATGCAAAATCAATTTTAATATGGGTAAGTACTGTGATGAGGTATGGTATGATTTTATTTTAATGGATGCTTGTCATGTTCTTTTAGGAAGGCCTTGGCAACGTGGTAGGAATGTGATACATGATGGGAGAAAGAATACATTTTTAGTGTCTAAAGATGGCAAAAGCTATGAGCTGCTGTCTATAAAAGAAGAAGAAGAGGCTAGAAATGGTAAGCAATTTTTGAAGGAAATTAAAAAGACCAAGATGGGTTATGTTGTGTTTCCTCAAGAAGAACCTAAGGAGGATGGGATTGCAATAAAAGTTGCAGATATATTGAAAGATTGTTCAGAAATTGTCACTAGGGACTTTCTTGCAGGGTTGTCACCTATGAGGAAAATCTCACATTAGATAGATTTGATCCCAAGAGCTAGTCTACCTAACAAGGCACCCCACTAAATGGATCCAAAGATGATTGCAAAATTAAACAAACAAGTACATTATTTGTTAGATAGGGGATTTATTAAAGAAGTTTGAGTCCTTGTGCAGTTCCAACAATTTTGACACCAAAAGAGGACGGTGAATGGAGAATGTGCATGGATTCAAGGGTTGTTAATAAGATTGCTGCTTGATAAAGGTTTCCCTTACCTAGAATAGATGATTTATTAGATTGTCTATGTGGTGCTAGATATGTCTCCAAGATAGATCTAAAAAGTGGATATCATTATATTAGGACAAGGGAGGGCGGCGATGAGTGGAAACTATTTTTAGAACTAAGGATGGATTATATGAATACTTTCTCAAATACTCTACCTCAGATGTTTGGGCCAATGAGAGTAATTTCCATTTTGTAGGATCAATTCTCAATTCACTTCCTCTAGCTACATGTCCTAAGTAAAGCAGTGATTGCTATGCAAAATCATACTTACTTATCGAACAGCAGTTTATTCTTATTTAACATTTGCAATACTTGCCTTGAATGCATTAGATATTTATGATGAATTTTGCTAAAAACCAATGTCATCAAAATACACAATGGCAAAAGAGTCTACTAATAGTCTCAATACATTCTTTGTGAATCTCATGAAATTATTAGGAGTATTATACAAACCCACGGGAAGCACAAGCCATTAATACTATTAGTAAATTTGTTCCAAATTGATTCTCCACATGTTTTATTTTTACTAATTGGTTATGAACTTATGCACCATTGTTTATATAACAAGTTAAATGATGTGTTTTGATTCAAAATGTATTTATTTATTTTTATTAGGAGGTAAAAGTGGATTTTTGAAAAGGCCCAAACCCTCTTACAAAGACTAGAATAGATTTATCAATAAAGCCTAACGTGCATTGACTACCATCAGCTACTTCTTTCCTTGTTTCCCTGCTGCATATTTCCTTCTTATTCAGTCGTCATCTCTTTGATACCACCCCTATATCGGCAGTTTTCTTAGAGCTTTGGATTGTGCACATATCTTGCCTCAAGTTTTTGAGAGGGGGGGGGGGGAGGGGGGCGTGCACAAGAGGCTCCATCGATCGGTCCAATGAACAAGGGATGATTTCCTTTTCATCTGTCTCTATGTTATTACAAACTTGCCTTTCCTTAGGACTGAATTCTCCTTCTATGGCTGACCCTCCCATTGCTTCTTTTGCTCCTTTCCCGTTACTACTAAGAACCCAGAACCCTTTCTCTTAGTTCAACAATCTTCCCTTGGGACGCTGGAGCATGATTAAAATTCCTCTCTATCTCAACACTTGGCCAAGCCTTGGCTTCATCCTTTATTGGGCTTTTTGCCACTGAAATTTCTTTATTGTCTTGGCCTATTAAATCCTCCTTCAATGGGTCCTCCTCAGCCTTATTTTTACCTTTTTGTAACATACTTGACTTTTTTTATCCTTTTTTCTCCATAATTACTGATAATGATTTTTATTTGGGCATGATCTAGCAAAGTGGCTTGTTTTGTGGCAGAACTGACAAACAAAAGAGGAGTTCTCATATTCAATCCTTTGAACCCACTTACCATACTTCCAAGAGATGATTATAGAAGAGGCAGCACCATATCCAGATTAGCATTTACACAGAATCTTACGTAAACCAGTCGCTTCCTTGATTTAGTTACTGCATCCAAAGCAATGAGTTGTCCAATTGTTTTCACCATTCCCATCATGACCTTGTCCCAATATTCCAACAGTAGCATTGAAAGCCTAACCCAGATAGGAACTAGGATAACATTCTCCTTCTCAGGATCAAACCCCTCTTTCTGTTTTCTTAAGAATAACCCCGATCTACCCAAAAACCATGGTCCATCTAGAAGGGTACAAGCACAGTCCTCATGATCCGAAAAGGAGAATAAGGAAAAACTCATTGCAGAGATTTCAACCTGACCTTTTGGATTCCAATACCACAGGGCCCAGCTTCTCAATATATCTATATTAGGCCTAGATCCAAGAAACTTCCCTATAAGAGAGAGTTTACAAATCTAGAGGAAGATCTATCAACCACAGAATCTGGGACCCTAAGAAGGAGGCCCTCACAGTCCTAAACTAGTTCCAAAGAACAAGACACAGCTTGAGTTCCAGACTCCTTACCTTTGAGCAGCTCTGCCCGTGATTATCAGGGGGCCGAAAACCATTTTCGTTGGTTCTGGATTGGTAGAGACTATTCCTAGAAGTCCCATAAGCTCCACGGCCTGTTGCCCTGGTCCCCTCAATGACATTTTGCTTAGGGACGAGGAAACTGTGCATCATGGCCTTTCTAGACTGCGCAGATAGATTCAACTTAGAAGGAGAGGGTCTAGGAGAAACAGGGACACCTCTCACAGCTCCCTTATGAACAGAATGAGGATTAACAGAATGACAGTCTTTCCTATTAGAAGCCCCATCATCTAAAACCTAAACCTTCCCTTGGATAACCTTAGAAACCTTATCTGCAACAAGAAAATGCCCTGAAGCTGCAATAATCTCTTTACAGAAGCTGCTGCAAGAATAAACAGATTGCCAACATTTCTACACCACTTGAAGATCTGACTTTCCACTGTATTACAACACTCATGCTTCTAGCTCTCCTCACGAGCAGAGCTGCTAGCATATTTTGGAGAAGAGGAAGCCAAAATATTAATCATAAGTTAATCTTTTGATGCACCCAGAAAATCTTCATTGTCTCTAAAATCCTCTTCGAATCCTCTACCCAGAAAATCTTCATTGTCTCTAAAATCCTCTTCCGAATCCTCTACATCTTCCTTATCTTCATCACCCACTTCATCTTCGTCCTCTTCCTTTAGCTCTGCACGTTAGTCCACTCCTTCTCCTGCTCCTCTGCCTGCCCCACATTTTAAATTATTTTTTGTTTGGTAAAGTGCATTGGATTTGAGAATTATTTGTAATGTAATAAATGCAGATGTGCTACCATCTTTGATATTAACACCCTTGATGTGATAGTTATGGTGCCACTCACTCTCTACTGGTTCAGTCATTCAGTTAGATAGTTGATTACAATTAATCAATTAAATGGATGATTTAGTCAATATTGTTCTCACCTTGGAGTAGTGGTAACTTCAAAGTGACATCTACCAGGCGGACGAATTTTATTGATTAGTTGAGGCATGATTTAATGTGTCAATCAAGCGAGTCTTCACTTGCATGTGTCTAGTGTTCACTTGACTGAATGAGGTGTAGTGATAACTCCCACTTGTGAGAGACAATCATTGAGACGTGAGTTCTATTTAAGCACGAGTGCTGACATAAAATAGACACTAAGTTGTATGAATAAATATAAGTGCAGGCTTCTGGAATTTATCACAGCATTCTTTAGTTTTGCATGTCATGAATATTTTGAAGTGCTAATATCTATAATTTTATTTCCTCTCTGCTTTCTTTATTGTTTTACCTTTATCTGAATTGGTCCTACTACTTGTATAGTGTTTTGGAGGTGTTACTATTTTTGCATACTTGTTTCAACTATGTTGCCAATTCAGGTTCAGGTTCGGTGGTTTGTCCATTTCTTTTTCTGGAGTTCAGTACAGCTGGGTTCAATGTACTATATATATATGATCAGCAAGCTCTACCATAGGGGTAGCTCCCATTTCATTAAAATCAGAATATAGAAAATACATAGAGAGTGCATCAGCTCAAAATGAGTGTGCTAGATATACATACATCATGCATTTGGCATCCTTAAATGCCATAGATAACTGAAGCCCTCAGATAGCTTGAAGGTTCTATCTATTTGAGCAGGGGAAAGCAAGTCACCATGCTGGCTTAAGAAGAAATTAAAGACTCCCATGTTATCCCGGCGGATGCCATCTCAAAGCACACTCAGAGCCTCAGTGGTTATTTGGTTCTTCCTCACAGCTGCAGCATCAAATATTCCTCCTATTAGACCGAACGCTGGCCGTTTGTTCAACTCTGAAATGGCAGTGTTTGCCATTTCCCTTTGCTCTCGCGGCAAGAAATTGTGTGCTATTAGTTTTCCAGTCTGCTTTCTCTCCATAATCAACGTGACATTCATTAAAAACTCTTTGTACAATGTCCCATCGCATACATGCTCCTCTCCAAAGATGTGCTGGCCAATCACCTACTTGATCGCCTACACTGTTTCCCCCGTCTCCGCATTAAAGATCCTCCCTATCTACTCTTCCGCGGTCTCCACTTCGTCTTCGTCCTTCTCTTCATTATGTTCCTCCTCCCGGGCACTTTCTTCTCCCTTCGCATCTCCCTCCGCTTCCTCCTTCGAATCTTCCTCTACTTCTGCGTTTGAATCTACCTAGCATTTGCATCGGGATGCACACGACATTCGCTCCGCCATTCTTCTCGCAATGGTTGCTTCCCTTCTTCACACCGCCTATAAAAGGACGCGAGGAATGGAGACTCGTGATAATGCTGGAATTCTTTACATCCTACATCAGTACTTCAAATCCCTGCCACTAGATTTGAAGGACCAACTCACGATTCCATTGGATTGTGTTTTTGCAATAAACCTGGTAGTCCCTGCCACTTGGACTCCAAGTTTGATATTCTGAAAACTTCTAATTGATCCACACCTTGATTTGCGAGATAATCTGCGACCCCATTCGCCTCTCAATATATATGGCATAGGGAAAGTTTTCTTAATTTATATAGTAATTCCCAAATTTCCACAACCAAGTTTTGCAATTTACAATTTGAGATCTCCTTTCTGTTAATGGTGTTGATATAGATGACGGGATCACCTTCAATATCAACCTCTTGAATTCCTTTTTGGACACACATCTTCAATCCTTCTTTCAAAGTGACCATTTCCGCCTCAATATTGGTTCCAAATCCTAGTTTTATTGACGCTGCCCAGAGGAGGAGTCCCTCCTCATTGCGGATGATGCATCTTGCACCCGAGGCCTTGTCAAAGTTTATCTTCAATTTGCCTCTCGGGGGGGCCAACCATTTGACCTTCTTTCTTCTTTCTTTTGGGCCCTTGTTCCCATTCACATTAATTCCTTGTGCGATCTTCAATCTTGGCCAATTTTTCAGAATCTCATTGTCCCAATTTGTGAAAGCTACATTCCTTCCTCCTTTTTGTTTTGCATTCAAAGTTTCATGCACTGCTACTTCCACCATTTGTCAAACTTGGTCCACTTGACTTTCGGAATCATTGAAAATTCTCCTATTTCTCCTTCCATAAGTGCCAAATTAGTAGGGAGTGGTAGGTAATCCATATCCTGCTCCAAAGAGGAGGAATAAAGCCTTGGCCAGTGTATAAGCCAGCTACAGAAATCATTTTGCCTCCCACATCGCCAATTAAGTTTGTTACACAACGAGTGCCAGCATTCACTGGCAAAGGGGCACTGTAATAGAAGATGATCCACCATTTTAGAATGCTTCTACACAAGGGGCAACAATTTGGACCAGCAATTCCTATCGAATGTAACCTTTCTCATGTTAGGATTCTTTTCTGTAATGCCGTCCAAGCAAATGCCTCGGCTTTCGGCAAGACCCAATGGCTCCAACACAGATCTACCGGTCATCCTTCACCATTAACACCAACTTTTTGTATCTGGTATCCAATCTTGACGGAGTAAGATCCAAATTTAGACCCACACCAAATTATTTTGTCCCTCCTATTGTTTAGAGCTATCGTTTGTTTTGAGAGCTCCTCTTGTAATCTAACTTTTGCTCTTTCTTCAATTGGGGCTACAGAGAAGTCTCTCCACTCCCAATGTCTTCCAAATTCGTCCTCCTTAGACTCCACATAATCTGCCACCTTTTCACCCCAGATGTCTTCCATTATCTCCTTGCACCAATCCGTGCCATGAATAGGACCAAAATTTTGCCAATCGACCATCATTTATTACCCACGACAAGTGTTCGGTGATTATGGATCTGCATTCCATCATGAACTTCCAAAGATGTGACCCAGGCAATGTATTAGCTATTGTGAGTATTCTGTTGGGATATGTGGAATCTAAGTATTTGTTTTGTAAAATTTTGCACCATAGATCATTTGTTGTACTGCGTATACGCCATATAAGCTTGGCTCCAAGGGCCTTGTGCTTGGAGAGATCTCTAATTCTTGCCCCACAATCTTCTCTGCATTCTCCCACCTTGTCCCAATGCACCAAAGGAATTCTTCTCAATACTATATATATATATATACATATATTTTTTAAGGCAAACTGCTACCATATATATATGTTGGTGGAACAAGGGACGACAAAGGATGGGGGAGTGTGTTCTTGGGATGGATTTTTTGGGAGGCATTTTTTAGGGGACAACTATTAAAAAAATAGGGAAAATTAAAAAAAATGGGAAATTTCAAATATTCATATGATAACTTTGATAAGGCATTCATTCATATACATTATATAACCTCTATGTTGCAGGGTTCGCTTGCCCCACTGTTGGATCCGGGTGTGATGCGCCTCGGGTGCGGGGTGCGGTGCGATTCCTCTGCGGGTGTGGGCAGGGTGTGTGGAGAAGGGGGTAGACGCACCCGGTTTGTCTGGGTGCGAACCCAGGGTGCAAACTCAGCACCCGCGACGAACCTAAGGTGCACCCGGCGTTAAAAACGCCCAAACTCATTTTTTTTTTAATTGAAATATAAATCCTATATAAATTTCATACAACAAATAACAAAAATGAAGCTTGGTCATAAAACAAATAACAGGAACGAGACTAAAACGGAATAGGTTTCCATGGTCTGTTATAAATAAATTATCAAATTTTTGGAATCCCGGTGTACAAGTTGAAGCTTTCACTCAGTATCTGAGATGGATTTATTCGTTGTTTTCAAGTGGCTTATCAATTTTTCTTGTTTGTTAACTAATGAAAGCTAAACTCATTCTATGCAATTGGCAACTGGAAACTACACAATATATTTTGGAAAGATTCTCTCACCTCAAATAGAATTATTGTTACAACTTACTTTCAATGGGGCACCCAAATATATTGAATTCTGTGATAATTGATAACCATCGAGAATACTAGAATTTGAGCAATTTATTTAGAGGGCAACCTTACTATTATTATGTTTCAAACTTTAGTGGCTCATCAGATTTGGCCACAATAGGTTTACTTGCTGTTCGTTGATTTTCTTTTGGCATTTTGGTTAGAAGTTGCAGTTTGTTTTCCACACCTTCTTTGAGGCCTGGTGATCGCACTGGTCTCAAGTAACTTGATAACTGTTTCATAAATTCATTAAGTGCAGTTCCTCATTATATGATTCATATTTTGATTCAAATTTCATACATTATATGAATGTTTAAACTTGAATTGTGATGTAATTCTATTTTTACTGGCCTTAAGAATGATACAAAAAAAAAATTATGGGGAATTTGACAGACATTATATAAATCCTATATAATGGCGAATTGTAGAAATGTAAGATTTAGAATAATGATGTAATTCTATGTTTAAATTTCATACATTATATCAAATAGAATGATGATTGACATTTGTCATTTGTCATTTGACATTGAAACAATGAAAATTGATTGTTGAACATGATATTATTATTTTGAATCTTGTTATTGAACTTGAAGTTCGAGCTTTATGTTTTATGATATTCAAGTTGATGGTGGTTTTGTTGATTATATGATCCTATGTGGTGTTCTACACTTTATTCTTGCATTTCTACACTTAATTCTTGCTTCTATGCTTAATTTTTTTGCACATATATATATATATAAATGAACCCAAAAACGAACCCAACCCCCCAAAAAAATTTTGGCCGAACCCACAAACTGAACCCGCACCAGAACCGGCAACTTAGTATAACCTTAATACATAACATCAAAGTTAAATTGAGATTTCACATGAGTGTCGACAAACAAACAAATTAACAAAAATTAATTGCTCTCATTGTCAGTGTGTATATATTATATAAAAATTACAACAAAATGCCCAAAGGCTACAAGTTTCAACTACCAAATTCCTTCACAACAAAGGAATTGACAACCTATGAAGGGAGGTGAGTGGCAAGTATCCTCAACTTTGGTGCATCCTTTCCATGCCATGTCCACCATCAAAATAAGGTCGGTTTGAGCTAATGTAGCTTTATCTGTCCTCGCCTTTGGTTTGTTGAATTTTGGATCATGGAGATTGACAAAGGCTAGCCATTGGTTCTAAGTAAAGTAGACTCCTCATTACTTACATTGCTACACCCCTAATCCTATAGTGTGTATATGGTTATGAATAGTTGGCTTGTGGCTATCTTAACTCTCAAGTTATATAATCATTATTAAAGTCATTTATAGGTGTTATACCCAAGGCATAAATATGGTATATATAGGAGGTAGAGGTTAGTTATTATCATCATATTGAGTATTGTGTTCTTATTGAAGACTATTGAAGGTATCCCTCTCGAAGTAGATTAGGAGGTTGCCCCTTTGAAGTGGCATATTATTATCAAGTATTTGCAGCATATTTGTTGTTATATTCATCTATTGTGCAAGTTGTTTCATTACAAGTGGTATCAAAGCATGATCTTGGCACCATGAAGGCAAGAAATAAGATGATTTTTTTCAATTTTGGAGGTCTTTTTGGGAAGTGCATATTTCTCTTGTTTTGGTGAATCTTTTCAAGTTTTTTGGATTTCAAGGACATATTGGATCTACTACAGTCTGGATTTGAGGTTAATTGGAGCAGAATTAAGGAAGTTATTGTAGTATTAGGGTTTCCACCATTTTTGCTCATAACGCTGAAATTCTATGAATTTTTTCCTAATTTTGGGAGGGTTAAACAAGGACAAATTGAGACACGTGTAGTCCTGGTTTGGAGGAATTTGGAGTTGTTTTCAATAAGTTATTGCAATTTTAGTGTTTTTCATACATTCATTATATAGGCTGCAATTTGTGGAATTTTTTAGATTTGTTTACATTTTTTGGAAAGCTTGCAGAAAATAATTATGGGTTTGCTTTTTGAAATTTTAATTTTGGGGTGAAAAAAAATCTAAAATCATTTGATCAAGGTTGGGCCATAAAAAAAATAGATTTTGTTTGGTTAAGCCTCATCATGGTAGAAAGAGGAGGAGGAGGAGAAAAAGAAGATGATGAAGAAGAAAAAGGGTACCATCTACCATCCTTCACCTTTTCCTCGAAGGCACACCAAAAGCTTAGAGAAATCGAAGAATACATTCAACACCATTGGAGCTTGAGTTACTTTTCCAGACATACACAAAGGAGATGAGGACTAGGATACTCATAGAATGGGAGAATTTAACAATCAAAGATGCCATAGGGGAAGATGAAGATTTTATGCAGAAGCATCCACAATTGATCAGCGTTGAGGACAACACTTCTGTAAAGGTGGGGGGCATGCTACACCCTTAATCCTATAGTGTGTATATGGTTATGAGTAGTCGACTTGTGTCTACCTTAACTCTTAATTAAGTTATATAATCATTATTATAGTCATATATAGGTAGTTAGGTTAGCCTAGGTGATACCCAAGGGATAAGTATGGTACATATAGGAGTTAAGAGTTTAGTTATTATCATCATATTGAGTATTGTGTTCTCATTGAAGACTATTGAGGTATCCCTCTCGAAGTGGATTAGGAGGTTGTCCCCTCGAAGTGGCATATTATTATAAAGTATTTGCAACATATTTCCTATTATATTCATCTATTGTGCAAATTGTTTCATTAAATACATCTTTCGAAGGGGGTCTTCATGAGCTCTTCTTTCACCTCTTCATCATCAGATGGAGGCACTCTCCCAGGCCTTGCTGCATACCATTTGGGATTTAAAGCATAGGCTGCCATATGAAGCGGGGTGTTCATATTTTTCCACCATTGTGTCACAATGGACCTAATATGCTTTTGATAAAATCCCAAATTAGGCTTCCTGCTATGAATGGCTTGCTTCATTTGCCTAAGCATGCTATCACATGCCATATAAATCTGTCCAAGGCTAGGAGAGCTTGTATCAACATATCTTATGACCTGCACAACAAGTGAGATGAAGGAGCAAACATATCTGCAAAAAATGAAAATAATTTATAAGTTAGAAACTTAGAAACAATAAAATCATAAATTTAATAATAAAATTAGCAATTTATTAAAAATCAGCAATTTCTTACCTCATTGTGGACCACCAATTATCATCAAAGATTTTTGTTTCACACTTTTTCCTTTAGCTGTGCTTGCCTTTGGCCGGCCATCTACCCAACTTTGGATTAATCATCATTAACTGTAGAGGCTCTTGCACCTCAATCATTCTCTTCAACAAAATAAAGTAGCTGAGGCTCTTGCACCTCAATCATTCTCTTCAACAAAATAAAGTAGCTAACATATCTAGTGTCCATGGGCTTCAAGAATTCCTTCCTAAAGTAGCTAATATGTGCAGGGACCTTGAACAAGAGCACCACGAAGAATCAATTCCTTTTCCGAACAGACTAATTGTCTGACTAGAAAAAGCTAGGAAGTTCACAAAATTGGGCTTGAAGTCATGCCATCATCAAGTCGGGATTTGTGAAGGGGATACTTTAAGCACAAAGTTGAAGACCAAGCAAAACTTTTGGTAATTTGAATCATGTAATACATTAGTTGATTTGCAAGGCTCATTAACAGAGTTGTATATCTTGATAATATGGTTTTGTTTAGTGAGATGTGAGAATATTTTAAAATCATTTATTGAAAGTATTGGATAGCCTGGACCAGAACCAATTGCAAGCAAATCTGAAATGCAAAATCTACACCACAAAAACTAGTTGTTTCACACTTTTTCCTTTAGCTGTGCTTGCCTTTGGCCATCTACCCAACTTTGGATTAATCATCATTAAATGTAGAGGCTCTTGCACCTCAATCATTCTCTCCAACAAAATAAAGTAGCTAACATATCTAGTGTCCACGGGCTTCAAGAATTCCTTCCTAAAGTAGCTAATATGTGCAGGATTTTGGACTTTAAACAAGAGCATCATGAAAAATCAATTCCTGTTCCAAACAGACAATTCGTATGAACTAGAAAAAGCTAGGAAGTTCACAAAATTGGGCTTGAAGTCATGCCATCATCAAGTCAGGATTTGTGAAGGGGATACTTTAAGCACAAAGTTGAAGACCAAGCAAAACTTTTGGTAATTTGAATCATGTAATACATTAGTTGATTTGCAAGGCTCATTGACAGAGTTGTTGTATATCTTGATTATATGGTTTTGTTTAGTGAGATGTGAGAATATTTTAAAATCATTTATAGAAAGTATTGGATAGCCTGGACCAGAACCAATTGCAAGCAAATCTGAAATGAGAAATCTACACCACAAAACCTAGTTTAGCTGGGATTTGTTGTAGGAGGTAGAGAGCTAAGATTGATTATGTCAATATCCATGCAATTGAGACAAGGCCAAGGACATTACTGGCATAACGAAGATGTGTCCTCTTATCAAAGCAATTCGATATCTACAAAAATTCATTTCCAAATTATCAAATGGCACACCATTAGATGGCATCTAAGTCACAGGATTAGCCGATTTTCTGCCATGAGATTCGAAAATCGGCTGTTTTATAAAGCGTTCAAAAAAATCGCTGGAATTCGTACGGTTAAATTTTAGTAAAATATTTTTCTATAAAGTGTTTTTTTGGGCCTCTCTTTCACTTCAAAAATGGCGGTCAAACACGTTCATTTCATCCTGACGGTTTTGCGATCCCCCATCCACCTTCATTTCAGCAGGGCACACAGCATTTTGGCACTTCACCCATAGGAGGTTCAAGGAATATGCCGATAGGAACAACCGAGGAGTTTAGAAAATTTTCCGGCGTGAATTTTTTCTTGAGGTGTGACACAATTTTCCGAGCACTATAATGCTCACATATAAAAGCCTATCGGTGGCGCCTGCCATACAATAAACAAGACCTTTCTGAATATAATTGCAGCCCAGCATCTGCAGATCCGATGAGCAAAGCCGGCACTGCTGCGCCACCTAACGCCGATAGGAACAACCGAGGAGTTTAGAAAATTTTCCGGTGTGAATTTTTTTTTAGGTGTGAGACAATTTTCCGAGCACTATAATGCTCACATATAAAAGCCTATTGGTGGCGCCCGCCATACAATAAACAAGACCTTTCTGAATATAGTTGCAGCCCAGCATCTGCAGATCCGATGAACAAAGCCGACACTGCTGAGCCACCGAAGCACGTGCGGGAACCATCGCCCATTTTCTCTCCAAACGGACAGCTCTCTCCATTTTCCAAGCACTATAATGCTCACATATAAAAGTCTTTCGGCTAAATATTTCCACTTTTTATAATATATTTTCTTTTTATAATATATTTTGATATGTTTAAAACTTATAAGTTATATATCAATTTATTACTTATATAATATATGTCCACTCCTACAATAGTGGGTATAGATAGTGCCCCTCTTTCACTTATTTAATATATTATATAAGTAATAAATATATTATATAAGTATAGATATATGACATGGCCTTGCATAATATATTTATTACTTATATAATAAATAATGGGTATAGATAGTTGGCCCCTTTTTCACTTATATAATATATTTATTACTTATATAATTTATAAATAGGTATTTATTACTTATATAATATATTTGAGAAAATTCAAATTAAAGTATGGCGAATTTAATCCCAAATTTTTTAACCAAAATTTTCCTTATCAAATTTATTCGAATTTCATTGTTGTCGAATTTGAATTTGAATTCGAACCTTGTGACTTAGGATGGCATATCTAAGGGAGGTGGAAATTATCGAGTTAATGCACAATAGGGGACCTTTCTGATACTGAAGCCAAATAAATATTACTGCAACCGACAGTGGGATAGCTGAATCCTCAAATTTTGTTTCAGGTCTAACCGGACAATCAAAGTTATATGCAAGTGGCAATACTAACGTCGCAAACTCAATCTATAGCAAAGCTTTCAAAGGACATTTCAAGAGCAATAGTAAACTACCTGATCTTGGTACAAGCCGTAAAATATTGGCACCAATACCAACTTGGTAATAAATCTGAAGAGCACACTACCCACAATCCCCAGCAAATCTTAGAAATGCAGAGTAAACTACAAAAAAGTTGCCACTTTCAGTCAACAGTATGATTTCAGTAATTTAATTTGGTGAACCAATATAAGCAAGCAACTAACAATAACATGACAAACATGTTTTCACATTAATCAAAAGCATGGTCACCAGGTTCAAAAATTCAATGCGTTTGGGAGGTCAAAATAATTTGGAAATTCACAATTTAAAAAAAAAGGGTAAAATTTATATAGAAATTGAAAAGTCCCAAGGACTGACCGGTCCATACAATCTGGATCCGAACAGATTTGGTAACTATGATCAAAAGTTTCTAAATTGAGAATGGTGTTCAAAAGCACAAATATTTGACCTTGAGTAGATCAAAATTTTCTAGCTATGGAGTACAACGTGCATTGTTTGTTTTAAGGTAAACAAGCTTTGTATACCAGCTAGAGAAGCAAGCATTTTTTTGAGATTGTTTTATCATGCAACATGAGCAAATCGTTGAAAATCAAATCTAGTATCATACACATATTTAATAATTCCATACTGAGGAAAGCTTTTCAATGTACTTCCAATTTACTGCCAACACAATGCAAAAAATGACTCTTTATAGTGTGACATATTTAGAAAAAGAGTAGTGTCCATATCTTGCATGTTGCCTAACAAGTATCAAAACTAGATTTTGAGATTTTTTCTGCAGGTTTTCATTTTTAAACATAGATCTGAAAACCACTATGTAGTGTGAAATGGATTAAGCACAATGGTATCCAAATATATGTTTTCAAAACAATTGACATTACCAAATTATTCTTTCAATGGGTAATGGCATACTTTGGAAATATTTGAAGAATGCTTGTTTTGTGCTTGTAATTTCAATATTTTGTTGCATTAGTTTTAATTGTATAAAAAGAGAATTGTAGTAAGATTCAACGGCAGTCATCCTTGACTCATCCTGTGGATGTTAACTGCTTCTGAATTTTCTTCTTCAATGTCATAAGAGACACAGTCACATGAATTGTTGAGAAACCCTCCTTAAATTAAGAAAATTCTGAAGAAAATTCTTGTTTACAGTCAAGAACTTGCATACATGTATAGAAATAAATGGATCTGAGACACCCGCTTACAATATTGGTATGATTCTATAGTTCATTGCTAGGAATCTAGGATGACAAGATGTTCCATGGTGAAATTTGATCATACTACATTCAATTTTGCTTCAACTAAATCGAAGGAGGAGATGCATTGCCTGTTTAATTTGGAACAAGATTTTGATTTCAAACCTCTTCTGCAGGTTGTGCAACTACAAACCCTTTGAAAAAAGCACCAGGAGGGATGGAAACTGTGACGGCAAGGCAAGCTAACATTGATTTGATTATCCATCATGATACTGATAAGTTGCTTCATCTAGCGATTGTCTGGGAGAACTCATAAAGTTAATTGTTGCTGGAGGTTGCAAATAATGTTTGTATGGTGACCTTCACAAATTATGAGAGTGCCATTCGGCAATTTGACTCCTGGCAACCTGTCAATTTTTATATAGGATTATGATTATTTTACGAAGGAGTTGTATTTTGGCTCATATAAAGAGACAACTTTTGACAATCCATAGTACTTAAACCTGTGATAATGGGAAGGCTGTTGTGTGAGTTCAAGATTGCTTTCATTCTAATGGTCTCTGTGGGTACAAGCACGTGCAACACAAAATGAGATTATATTTGAAGAAATCATCAGTGGCAGTGGAGATGTTTCTGTTGCTAAAAGAATTAGAGTGGCATTCATGGTGGTTACAAAAAACTTGCAATTCAGAGAGACCTACTACAATGGAATCAGTGACAAATTAAAAAATTGTATACCACAATCATTTCACGAGTCTTTGCACTCATTAAGGGATATGGAATAAGAGATACAAAGTCAAACCAACAGGACTGATAAAGGTGAATCCTTAGTAATTCCTTGGATGAAATTTCCAAATTTTAAGGTGAAAGAATTACAAAGAGTGATTCTATCCTGGAAGGTTATCCAATTCTTCCAAACATGTTCAAAAACACAGTAAGTAGGAAGTTCAATAGAACAGTTAATGGTTGATTTGTAGATACCCAATCTCTTCAGGTGTATAGCATGGGTCTTGAGGTGGTGCAAGCCAACATGAATTGAGGTTGCAAGGCCAGCATGGCCAGGATCAATCACGTCATATTAACTGTGGCAAGCCCAGATAGAAATCATCCTTGTTGTTTAAAAACTTATCTTCTCCTTGTTGCTTCTCTTCAATAAATGTCAGATGAGATGTAGCCATGATTAAAAAAAATTATTGTTATTTTGATCTGAGATGTTAGAAGGATTTTTAAATATTCATGAATGTTTACTGTTGAATGCATCTGCCTGAGCATTAATGGTTTTTTACCATGTAGAAATTTATATTCAGAGACAAAGCATAATGTTTAGGTCCATCAAGTGAAATGTTTATTTAATTGCTGTATCCTTGCTGGCATATGTTCTTCTCAGTCTCTGAAGGCCATTATCTATTTGAAATTATAATGGTGTCTTGTGTAGAAAACCATTTCTATAATAGTATTCTGCACAGAAATCCAATTGTTTAAGTTTATTTATTTGGAAACTATAACTGTGTCTTCCATGGAAAATTAGTAAGAGTTAGAGAAAAGACTCAGCATGTGGCATAATCTGGGGATTTACTTAAATACTATTATCTTTTTCAGGCTTGTCAAGAACCGAGAAGCTGCATCTGAATCACGCAAAAGAAAGAAATCCTATATTCAAGACCTTGAGTCTAAATGCCGGATGTGGGAGAACCAGTGTAACCAACTTCAGCAATCAATTGCTTTCACTTGTGCTGAAAACTTGGTTTTGCGAGATGAGCTTTTACGCTGTAAGAGGCAGAAAGGTGGTAATGGTGTGGCAGAGCCTGCAGTGCCCAAGGGTAAGATTTCCTACATGCTTTAAGCAACAGAATTCAAGTGGGAGTGTTTGCTTTCGTATGTCTATGCTACTAGTCTGCTATGTTCTTCAAACACAGCACATTTGCAATGGCCATTGTCATTTTCTGATGAATTTTGAACATATCTCATTTACAAACATTTCTGCCATTGTCATTTTCTGATTAATGTCTTGAATAAATTTTAGATTCCCTGCCGTCGGAATCCCTGTCTCATCTTACCAACCTAGCGGTGGCTGGCTGTCATGTCGGCATCCGCTGCCTCGATTGGCTTCTGGCAGCACTGATCCTTCTACTACTCAAAGAGGCAGTGAATCCAAGCAGCACAAACAGCGTGAAACATACTAAGAATCGATACCAATCTTCAACTTTCAGGGTCTTTATTAATTTAAATCTGAAGAGGAGAGTTTTTGAATCCTTTCTAGGAACTAGATGCAGAGCATTCTCTTCATGTCGACATCGTTATTGGAAGTTGAATAAGGTTTCTTCAAACTTTCAGTGTGTCATTTAACTTAGTTGCTGTAAAGGTAGAGAAGTGTGTTGGTTCAAAGTTAAACAAGATAGCTTATATGAACCACAAGCCTTTTTGTTACTGTTTCCCCTTATAATGTAAATGGTGCTAGCTTATGAAGTAAAATGTCTTACCTCCGTTGTTCTTAAAATGATTGTACATACCTAGCAAAAATTTTCAAAAGGCAGCAGGAGAATGGGTTTTGTTTTCAGCTATTATTTGACAGGTATAATGATTCCAATAACCAGTGATTTGCAGGAAAGATCACACTTTATTCTTGATGGTGGTTCTTGTTTAAATTTACTCTATTTACCTTGGCTTGATGAACAACTTGAAAGAATTGCTGTGATGGTAACAGCATTCTATCACTTTCTAATTCTTTGGTTTTAAAGTTATTAAGATGATGTTTAGTAATGCAATAACAATTTTTTTCTTTTAGGTAATGTTTCTGCATTACGTGTGTCATTTGTGGACTTGTACATTATAGGGCCTTACAGATCAGTAGAATTAATACAAGCGAATATTCTATGCCTATAATTTTCTATTTCTTTGATGGTAATGGTAGTTTTCAATGGTTTTCCTATGCTTTTAGGGGAGATTTCTGACATTATATGGCTGTCAATTTTCTTTGGTTGTAGTGGTGTCGCTATTTTTTTAGATGAGCAGTTCGATTTTTTTTGTACTTATGTACATGGAGGACTTTCCAAACTTGTAGGGCAAATGCAGATGCATACTTTTGAATACGTGAAAAGTTAAAAGTAAAACCCATGGGCTAGGTTTATTTAGTAGAGGTTATTGCATAGTTCACAAACTTGGACTCGACTCAGACTTGGTAGACCAAAAATTTCTGACTCGCAAAAACTTGGCAATTTAAAAAATACATAGGTTTTTGAAAAAAACATAAATTTTATGCAAAATACAGCTACAAGCCTACAACATGTATCAAATAAGTTTGGTGGGAGTTTGGAAGCAATGCCTTTAGTGGCGTTCAGGTTCATTGCCCCTCGTGGGTGTTTGGGGGTAGCACCCCTAGGAAAGTCGAGGGGCAGTGCCCCTTGTGGGTCCAGGGGCAGTGCCCCTCTTGCAGTAAAGGGTGGGTTCGAGGGGCGAAGCCCCTGCCACAAGTGAAAATATTCAAAACCACACAGACCTTCATAGCACACGCCTTTTTCGTAGTTTCTTAGAAGACAAGAAACCATTTTCATAACATGAGCTTATAGGGCTTATAAAGCCCACTTAAATGTGTTTTTGCAGCGTCTAAAACACATTTTTGCCAAAATTCCAGAAAATCTCTTTTCAAATTCCTTGAAAAATCCTTACAATTTGCTCTACAATGCTGTAATGCTGATGTGTGTGTCTAACATGAGTGGATAGGGCTTCTAAAGTCAGGAAACCACGTTTTTTGAGTGTCTGATCTGCGTTTTTGGTGCATTTTTGGCATGTATGGTGCACGACGTGAGTCAAACAGTCAGACTCATCAACTACCTGGTGAGTACTTGCCAAAAAAATCGCCCAGAAACTTTGCAATTAAACCCTAGAAATACTCTGCCTAGAGAAAAAAAAGGCAAGTACTTGGCGACTCACTGAGTTTGCAAACTATGGGCTATTATATGCAGCCATTCACATGCAGTTTTCTAATGGTGCAGGCTTAAGAGGGACTTCTAGGAGAAAATTTGTACCATTGATTTTGTTGGTGCCTAGATGATCTGATGACATGAGTAAATGGTGAATCATTTTTAATTTTCAACTGGTAAAATTAAGGTTAAGCGGTTCACTTCCATAAAGAAAATAAACGTCATTTTCTTGCTGGAAATAGAGCAGCTAATAAGATGGATATTTTACTTTCAAAGTTTTGCCACATGAAGTTGTCTGCCTGCCCTTCAAGCACTGTACGGCCTCTACATACTGACAAAAAACAATGGATCCTTGGGCCTAGAGATCCATCTACTGGAGCCTTCACACATCGTGAACCAGTTGCCATTGACTGGAAGGAAGCTACAGCTCCTGAAGTACCCTCTTCCCCTTAATCTTACCCTGCACCTCTGTTTGCTGCATAGTCTTCCCCTAGTGCCACGTGTCTTCTTTGAAGAGCCTCTTCAGCTTGAAAACCTCCATAACCTTTTACATTTTTTCTAGAAAGAACATATAGCTGAGAATTTCCTTCCTAGAAAGGATGGGGCCAATGTAGATGAGAGCTAAGTCCTTCCTTAGCTCTGTATTGGCCTTTCTCCCGAACACCTATTCAGAATCAGGGGACTAGCAGGAGGAAATTCATACAACTGATTTTGTTGGTCCCTAGACGACATCATTGAGTGGTGTATCATTTCATTTTTTTCACTTGTAAAATAAAGATTAAACAGGTCCCTCCCGCAAAGAAAATAAATAGCATTTTCTTGCTGGAAAAGGAACAGCATATAAGTTGGATATTTTTCTTTCAATGTTTTCCCACTTGGTGCTACTTCAACTTTGACCATCGTCTAAAACCAACATAATCTATAATAATTGGCCACCTGCCCTTAAAGTACTATAGAACTTACACTGACAACAAACAAAATGGAAGCTAGTTAGAGTATGAACTTTGCATGGCCGCTGGGCCTAGAGATTGACTACATGTGCCTCACACATCCTGAACAAGCCACTGTAGACTGGAAGGAAGCTGCAGCTCTTGAAGTACCCTCTTGTCCTTTAAGCTCATCCTTCATCTCTGCTTACTGCGTAGACTTCCCCTGTTGCCATCCCTCTTCTTTGTAGATTCTCGTCAGCTTGAAAACCTATGAAACTTTTTCCATTTCTTCTACAAAGAATATGTAACTCAGATAATTCCTCCCTAGAAAGGATTTGGCAAGTGTAGATGGGATCAAGGTCCTTCCCAGCCCTGTTTTAGCTTTTCTCCCAAACACCTGCTCAGAGTCAGGGGACTTCCTTTGTCATGTTTAAGGGACATGAATTTGTGTGAGCATTGAAAAGGCCTTGGTGCTCCTTGGGATGTATTCTGTCCTGAAGGTCCCTTGTATATACTGCTTAATTTGGCTTGGTGATGCTTGACAGCCTTGAACTTGGAAGAGAGGGATTTTACCTCTGCATTCAGAGTTGTCATTTTTTCCTGAATTTTTGAATTGATCACAATTGATACCCTCAATCTTTGAATCGATCTTAACAGATGCCACAATTTCTAGATCGACCACAATAGATGCTCTCAATTTCAGGATTGATCATTGTTTGCATGGTTGTTTTGTGCCTGCAATTTCATCCAAGTAGGGCTTCAGGTGCCCTGGAGATTGTCAAAAAAGAGTGAAAAACGTTGTTTGTTACAGCACAAGGATCAACTATAGCAAGAAATGTTGTCCAATTGAAAGCTTTTGTTTGGGATTGTATCGACACCTCATTCGGGGCTCTTATATTTTGTTAATTTGGCTGGGTGTTGCTTGGCAGCCTCAATTGGGAAGGGAGTGATTTTTACCTCTACATTCAGATCTATCATTTCTTCCTCTATTTTTGAAAATACCACAATAGATGCCCTCAATTTCTGTATCAACCAGATTAGTTGCCTCATGTTTTGTGTACCCTAGAGATTGTCAAAAAAGAGTGAAAAGCATAATGTTATCCACAATTGAAAGCTTTTTGTTGGCCATTGTAACTGCCCCCAAAACAGGCCTTATAAC
The DNA here is from genome assembly GCA_027924645.1 of Cunninghamia lanceolata. NCBI lineage: Eukaryota > Viridiplantae > Streptophyta > Pinopsida > Cupressales > Cupressaceae > Cunninghamia > Cunninghamia lanceolata. Next base: position 5,004,809 of record BSBN01000684.1, read on the forward strand.
TGCCAATTTTCTTGAATCTTCAATCTAGAAGATGTTTCAAAATATACCGTGTCATTCTCTTAATTTGCAATTGTTATGTTTTGTTACTATGTTTGTAACTGTCTGTTAATTAAGAGGCTGGGCCATTCTCTTAATTTGCAATTGTTATGTTTTGTAACATGTGTTAAATTAAGAGAATTGTTATGTTTTGTTACTATGTTTGTAACAGACTCTGTATTAATTTCATGTCGGCTTGTGGGTATTTGCTAGGAATTAGTTGAGTGGTTGTGTTCTAATTTAAACACTTCAAATATGTTTCTCATAGGTAGGGAAGGGTTTTGATTTATAAACCAATCTCTCTGTCCAACGTTTCATCGTACAATAACTACCTTGGAATAAAGCAATCATCGTTATTCATCTACAATCAATTGGTATGTCCTTTTACACTCTATTTGTATTGCACTTGGTAGTGTAACAGTTTAGTAGTTCCCTATACGAAGTTGGGTCAGATTCATAAAGAATCAGCATTAGTCAACAATATTAATTGGTGACACTAGAAAGATGGAACCATAAACGGGTAGGCCTATCAATGAAGTGGTAGAAACAAACCAAGAATGAGAGAATGATCACACGAGATTTTTGACATTTTCAGGATCTTTTAATATGGGAGCAAGTTCACGAAGACGTGAGAGAAGTCAAGTACTATTGGGTACAATTTGGAACAACTTAGTGGTAATAGAAGACATGGATACATGTTGAATCACCTTCTCCAATTCTTTGCAAGGCACTACATTATACTACATGAACTTTGTGTCGAATTTGATACAACACACCACTATCAATTAATCTAGTTGTATGAAGAAAATGATAAAATTATGAGAGCAACGGGCATATTGTATTGATGTATGAGCAGCAAATGTATACATGTATAAGTGGTTGGAATAACCACTTAGTCGGGTATGATAACTATCAAAAGATAGTTATAAGTTGGTAATGTTAATAATATAAGTCATTATTAACATATTACAATGATGTAATATAATAAATCTAACACCCCCCTTATTACATCATATGCCCAAGAGACCAAAGCATGAAAGTCCGGAAAGCTTCGAACTTCACGGCTGCAAGTGATTTTGTAAATATGTCGGCACGTTGCTTTTTAATCGAACAAAATTGGAGTTGTATATTTTGTTATAACAAAGTGGTAGGACTTGTATCAGAAACACCCATACCCATTAAAATGTGATGTAACCATATCACCTCATAGACAACCTCTTCTGCGGCGTGATATTCTGTCTCTGTGGGAGAGCGAGTAACAATGGTTTGGTTTTTGCTCCCCCAAGAAATCAGAATAGATCCCAAAAAGAAAATGAACACTGAAGTAGACTTCTTTTCATCCACTGAACCTGCATAGTCCGCATCTGTGTATCCACACAATGAAAAATTTGCATTCTGCTTGTATTCCAGGCTATATGCCACTGTACCACAGATGTATCTTAAAACCCTCTTTGTTGCCTTTCAATGAACAACCTTAGGTTCCTGCATAAACCTAGAGAGAGCTGACATCATAGCTGACAGCTGACTTGGTACATGTCAGGTAGATGAGACTCCCAATCAATTGTCGATAAAGAGTAGCATTCACTTGATGAGATGGATCGTGGTGGGAAAGTTGCAAACTTGTTTCCATGGGAGTCGACATCAGTTTGCAATCTTCCATTTTGAACTTCTCGAGTAGTGTCTTGGCATACTTCATCTGAGAAACATAGATCAGATTCTTCTGTTGCCGCACTTCAAGTCCAAGACAATAATGCAAGTGCTCGAGATCTGTCATGTCAAATGATCGTTTGAGATCATTCTTTGTTGCATCAATTATCTGTGGAAACTCCCTCTGATGACTAGATTGTCGACATATACAATCACAATGACAATCTCACCCCCTTGCTCTTTGAGGTAGAGATTGGGATCATATGGATTTATGATAAATCTATGTTTAAGGAGATGCTCATCGATCTTTACGTACCAGGCTCTGAGGGGCTTGTTTAAGACCGTAGAGGGATTTGATGAGTCTGCATACTTTGTCCTGCTACCATGCAATGTATCCTCAGTTGAGTCATGTAGACTTCTTCCATGAGATCCCCATTAAGGAAGGCGCTCTTAACATTCATCTAGTGGACTTTCCATCCAAACTGTGCTGCCATAGCCAATACCATACGGATAGTCTTGATCTTTGTTTTAGGCGTAAAAGTCTCATCATAATCAATGCTTTCCTTTTGTGCATAGCTTGTTGAAAAGGGCAAGACAGCTCTGAGAGGGGGGTGGGGGTGGAGTGAATTAGTTGTAACCAATATTTCAAAACCATTAAATCAACATCCATCTAAACACTGTTATTGTAATTAATCATGAAAGCATGAAATCAGAAATTTAACACATTCACACATTTCAACACATGGAACACCGGATTTTTACGTGGAAAACGTAATAAGGGAAAAACCGTGGTGAGTGTTAGCTCACAATATAATATGTAATAATAATACCGAAAATCAGAGGCTCATTGCCTTAGAGCTCAGTGCCCAGATTGCTTACTGCAAAAGATGAGGCTCACTGCCAAATTTGTTAAACTGAGATAGCAGCATCTACACTATGCCAAAGTTCAGTTCCATTGAAGCACAATAAACATCCTTTGCTCTGCTCTGCTTTTTCACTTCACACTTTCTTCACATTTTTGCACTTGGATACATTTTCACGACTCAATTACAAGTATTCATACAATTCATCAACCTTGGAATAATTAAGGTCGGCATTACAATCATCAACCATTGGAACAATCTCCAAAGTCGGCAAACACACATACATAAGAATAGGTCTGAACCTAAACAGATTAATGAAAGAGAAATAATGAATGTAGACCAAACCATGCCTTAGTTGGGACTCAAACACAATCTTCCATGCTACAAAATGCCATCACAACCTCCAAAGTATAACCACAAGTAGTGAGAACAACCAAGTCGGCTAAAACTGGTGTTAACACTAAAACCTTTAGGAATACGTTTCATGCACGATCTGGATTATACTTTGCAGACCAATTAAAAGACAAGAACACGATCTAGAGACATGCACAAGCACGTTACAATCACCAAGAACATCCACACAACCTCTAAACACTTAATCCATAAGATTCTTCAAACTGGAGCACTTAAACTTTACTGTTGGCCACTGTCATAAAAAAAAGATCGTTTGCGGACCACCAAATCATAAACCATTTGAATTGAAAGCACATATCCTCATGACAAACTTAATTCCAGTATCGCAGATTGTAAGACTTAATTGTGGAGAAATGCGGAGTAGAATACATTCTCCCTGTCACCACTAAATGCACAAAAAAATAATTTTTACTCTGGTGAACATAACTTGCTCAAATTTTCACACTGGAGGCTCAAACTTGAAACATAGCAACTATAGACATCTTTTAACATAACTTCCAAACCACAGACAAAGATATTCATTCTACAAGATATGTGGAGCAAAACACTTTACTGTTCTTCTACAAACCAAGATACTCTGCAACACACTATTTTCATTAGGAGAGCAAATTTTCTCAAAAGCACTTGGAAACTCAATATTAAGCACACTTTTTCATTATCTTCAACACTTATGTAAGCCAATACAAACCAATTATCTCAACACAAACAAGCATCAAAACAAGAGCATAGTTGACATCAATGACAACACATATGTTGACATCAATGACAAAACCGGTAAGCACATACTTGCAACAATCTCCCCTTTTGTCATTGATGTGAAAAACTATAAGCACCATCAAGACAAGATTCTGCACTGATTATTTTCTCCCTTTTTTTTTTTACATTTCTGAATTCTTTCTCCCCCTGAGTTTTTCACATGATTTTCTCTTCCCCTTTGACATCAATGGCAAAGGACATCACTTCTATCTTTGCACATACTTGCAAGCAACTGCTCTGATCAAACTGGAATTTTTCTGTCAGCAGCTCTGCAATACTTATTTCTCTTTATCAGGGACTTATATCAGCAACATCTACCTGCTCACCCTAAGAGGTAGCCTTCAAAACATCAATCCAGAGCAAAGAATAAGACTTTAAGCACCACTGGACTGATGCACTTCTTATGCATCTTAGTTTAGAACAGGAAGGGTAATAACCCCTAACTTTTCTCTAAGATACTCAAAAGTATCCTTAGGCAGAGGCTTTGTGAAAATATCTGCAATCTGATCCTTTGTAGATATATATTCCATTTTTACTTCATTCTCTGTTACTTTTTCTCTAAAAAAGTGATACCTTATAGATATATGCTTTGTTCTTGAGTGCATCACTGGATTCTTTGAAATGTTTGTATCACTTGTATTGTCACAAAAGATTGAAATTGGTTTTTCATACACAACTCTTATATCTTTAAATGTTTGCTTCATCCAAAGTACTTGAGTACAACATGCTGCAGCAATATATTCTATTTCTGCAGTAGATAAAGAAACTGATTTTTGGTTCTTGCTTAGCCATGAAACCAATATGTTACTCAAGAGGAAAGCACCTCCACTTGTACTTTTTTTGTCATCAACATCTCCAGCCCAATCTGCATCTATATAAGCACTAAGTGTGAAATCAGTATCTTTTAGATACCACAATCCATAGTCTAAAGTGCCTTTCAAATATCTCATGATTCTCTTGATTGCCATCACATGTGACTCTTTGGGATCTTCTTGAAATCTTGCCACAAGGTAGACTACATGCATTATATCAGGTCTGGTATGAGTTAGATAAAGCAATCCTCCAATCATAGACCTATACTTTTTTCTGATCAGTCTTAGGTGATTCATCATTCTTGCTCAGCTTGCAGCCAATTATCATAGGAGTACATATTGGCTTAGAATCCTCCATTACAAACTTCTTCAACAATTCTTTCACATACTTCGATTGAGAAATGAAAATTCCTTTTTCTGATTGAGTAATCTGCAGTCCTAAAAAGAAATTCATTTCACCAAACATAGACATCTCAATTTTTTTTTACATTTCCTCTGCAAATCTCTTACACATACCTTCATTGCCTTTAAAGATAATATCATCAACAAAGACCACAACAATCAGAATTTGATCATCATTGATTTTCAAGTAGAGATTACTGTCTGTAGTACCTTTACTGAACCCTAATTACAACAAATACTTGTCCAATCTTGCATACCAGGCTCTAGGAGCTTGTTTAAGTCCATACAAGGCTTTCTTCAATCTGCACACTATGTCACCTTGGTCTGATGACTGAAATCCTTCCAGTTGTTCAATGTAAATCTCTTCTTTCAATTCTCCATTCAAGAATGCAGACTTCACATCCATTTGATATACTTTGAAGTTTTTGTGTGCTGCAAATGCCAAGAACATTCTTATTGCTTCAATCCTTGCCACAGGGGCAAAAGTCTCTTCAAAATCTATGCCTTCAACCTGAGAATATCCTTTGCATACTGGTCTTGCTTTGTTTCTTACAACTTCTCCATTTTCATTCATCTTGTTTCTGAAAACCCATTTGGTTCCAATCACATTTTTATCAGCAGGTCTAGGGACCAATTCCCAAGTTTGATTTTTTTCTATCTGCATAAGCTCTTCTTCCATGGCTTTTACCCAACTTTCATCATTGCAAGCCTCATTTACAGTCTTAGGTTCAATTTGTGAAAGCAAGCAATAGTTCACCTATTCCTTTGCAGCTCTTTTCCTTGTTAACACGCCTCTGCCTTTGTCACCGATAATTTGATCTTTAGAATGATTAATCCTTACATACCTGGGAGTCTTAGTAGCACTTTCCAGAGCCTTTTCTTCTTCAACTTGACTGTCCTTTTGTTCAACTATTTCTTCATTTATTTTAGTATCAGGTTCATTTGATTCATAGCCACTCAGATCTGTTGTTATTTCTCTGACTTCATCAACCCTCACATTAGCACTTTCAATGATCTTTCTCAATCTCTTATTGTAGCACCAGTAGGCCTACTCTTGGTGGAGTATCCAAGGAAAATTTCATCACACTTAGCATCAAACTTGCCTAACTCCTCATCTCTTCTGATATAACATTTGCTACTAAAGACTTTGAAGTAGTCTACTGTAGGAACTCTTCCATACCACAATTCATAAGGAGTTTTAGTACCATTACCTTTGACTTGAACTCTGTTTTGAATGTAGACAACAGTATGTATAGCTTCTCTCCAATATACTTCCGGTAGGTTAGCCTCCATCATCATTGACCTAGCAACTTCTTGAATTGTCATGTTCTTCCTTTCAACAACTCCATTATGTTGGGGAGTTCTAGGAGCAGACAACTGTCTTTGTATCCCATGTTCTTCACAAGAGGTATTGAATTCATTTGATGTAAACTCTCATTCTCTATCAGACCTTAAGCACTTGATCATCAAATCTAACTCATTCTCAACCATTACCTTAAAAAAATTGAACTTGTCTAGGGCTTCTGATTTATCCTTTAAGAAAGTGACCCATGTCATTCTAGAATAATCATCAATAAACAACATAAAGTACCCGTCTCCTTGCAGACTTTTGGTTCTTGTAGGACCACACAGATCTGTATGTACCAGCTCAAGCAAACCAGCAGAAAATTGTTCCTTGCTTTTGAAAGTTGTCTTTGTCTATTTCCCCATTTGACATTCCTTACAAATAGTAGTAGGTTTTACAAGCCTAGGTAGATCTCTCACAGCTTGTACTGAACTTATCATTACCAAGTTGTCAAAATTAATATGACACATCCTTCTATGCCACAACCAACTCTCATCTGTCTGAGCCAACAAGCAACAATCATTAGTTCCTCTCAAATGATAAATATTACCTCTAGTCTTCTTACCAATTGCAATAACTATTCCAGAGCTTTCCATGATCTTGCATGCACTGTCTTTAAAACTCAGATCATACTCTTTATCACACATCTGACCAACACTTAAAAGATTATGTTTTAGGCCCTTGACATATAGAATATCATCTGTATTGTGCTTGCCATCAAAAGAAATAGATCCTCTTCCACAGATCTTACCAGTTGCATTACCTCCAAACCTAACCAATCCTCCATCATACTTTTCCAAACTTACAAACTTACTTTTATCACTGGTCATGTGATGTGAGCATCCACTATCAATAATCCATTCATCCTTATCCTTCTCAACCTGAACATACAAAGCACTTTCTTCCACTGATTTTTCTTTCTTCACACAACTAGCAAGATTAGTAGACACAGGTTCTTCTTTAATGACAATAAACAAGCATTCATTTGCACTAGTATTGGCATCATTAGACTCATCATCAGTTACACCATCATCATCAAGATCCCTAACTATATAGCATTAATTCATGACTCTAGGTCTACTTTCAAATTTCTTCTTACCTCTCTCAATTCTCTCTGGAGACCTGGATGCATAGTGACCAATCTTACCACAAGAAAAGCATTTGAATGGTAATTTACCTTTGAACTTACCAGAACCTCTTTGCATTTTGTTCACAAAGTTGGCTTCAACCTCATCTAGGTCATCATCAGATTCCACAACATATTTCTGAGCTCTTGAAGTTTTTTATGAAGTGCTGGCTTTGAAAGCAGTCTCAATCTTTGGTAGAGCTTCACCAAATTCTCTCATTTCAAAAGCTGTAAGTTTCCCGAGCAACTAATCCTTTGTAACCTTTTGCACACTTATAACTTCTTCAATTATTGCCACCTTGTGACTATAGGATTTAGGCAATGACCTAAGAATCTTCATCACAATCTCATCTGTATTAATAGTTCCTCCAAGACCTTTGATTCCATTGACAATATCATCAATTCTCTGCATGTAGATAGTTATGTTTTCATCTTCACTCATCTTTAGGGTTTCATACCTCACCTTTAGGTTCTGCGATTTGACACTCTTTACAGAATCATCTCCATATAAACTTTTCAATTTATCCCAGATCTCATGGGCAATCTCCAAATCCATAACTTTTACCAACTCAGTGTTAGATAAGGCATTTAACAAAGCATCTTTAGCTTTTCCATTTAATTCATACTGTTTGACTTCATCTTCATTTGATAGACCATTTTCAGGAATAGTATACTTGTTATCTGTTATCTTCTAAACACTATAGCCAAGCGAAATAAGATGACTTTTTATTCGTACCTTCCATAGGGCATAATTCGTTCCATCAAACTGTGGTGACTCCTTCCTGTGCGCCATTTTTGATCTACCTCGAGCTGTTAAGCTCTTTATTGAGGAACCCTCGCTCTGATACCAATTGTTGAAAATAGCAAGACAACTGAGAGGGGGGGTGAATCAATTGTAACCAATATTTCAAAACTATTAAATCAACATCCACATAAACACTGTTATTGTAATCAAGCATGAAATCAGAAACTTAATACATTCACACATTTCAACACATTGAACACCAAATTTTTACATGGAAAACCCAACAAGGGAAAAACTACGGTGAATGTTAGCTCACAATATAATATGTAATAACAATACCAAAAATCAGAGGCTCACTGCCTCAGGCCTCACTATCAGGCCTCACTACCCAGATTGTTCACTGCAAAAGATGAGGCTCATTGCCAATGTGGTGGCTCACTGCCGGGTGAACTGAGATAGAAACATCTACACTATGCCAAAGTTCAGTTCCATTGAAGCACAATAAACATCCTCTGCTCTGCTCTACTTTTTCACTTCACACTTAACTTCGCATTTTTGCACTTGGATACATTTTCACGACTCAATTACCAGTATTTATACAATTCATCAACCTTGGAATAATCATCAAGATCGGCATTACAATCATCAACCATTGGAACAATCGCCAAGGTCGGAAAACACACATACATAAGAATAGGTTCGGACCTAAACAGATTAATGAAAGAGAAAGAATGAATGTGGACCAAACCACACTTTAGCTGGGACTCAAACACAATCTTCCACGCTACAAAACACTATCACAACCTCCAAAGTATAACCGCAAGTAGTGAGAACAATCAAGTCGGCTAAAACTGGTGTTAACATTAAAACCTTTAGGAGCACGCTTTATGCACGATCCATATTATACTTTGCGGACCAATCAAAAGATAGGAACACGATCTAGACACATCCACAAGCACATTACAATCACCAAGAACATCCGCACAACCTCTAAACACTTTATCCATAAGATTCTTCAAACCAGAGCACTTGAACTTTACTGTCGGTCACTGTCATAAAAGAAAAATCACTTGCGGACCACCAAATCACTAACCATTTGAATTGAAGGCACATATCCTCATCACAAACTTAATTCCAGAATTGCAGACTATAAGACTTAATTGCAGAGAAATGCGGAGCAGAATACATTCTCCCTGTCACCACTAAATGCACAGAAAAACAATTTTTACTCTGGTGAACATAACTTGCTGAAATCTTCACACCAGAGGCTCAAACATGAAACATAACAACTATAGACATCCTTCAACATAACTTCCAAACCGCAGATAAAGATATTCAATCTACAAGATATGTGGAGGAAAACACTTTACTGTTCTTCTACAAACCAAGATACTCTGCAACACACTGTTTACACTAGGAGAGCAAATTTTCTCAAAAGCACTTGGAAACTCAATATCAGGAACACTATCTTCAACACTTATGTAAGCCAATACAAACCAATTGTCTCAATATAAGCAAGCATCAAAACAAGAGCACAGTTGACATCAATGACAACACAAATATGTTGATATCAATAACAACATCGGTAAGCACATACTTGCAACATAGCCCTTAGCCACAAGTTGGGCTTTGTACTTGTTAATGCTACTGTCTACCTTATATTTGATCTGGAAAACCCATTTGCATCCAATAGCCTTCTTCCCTGGTGGAAGATCAACAAGTTCCCATGTATTGTTCCTCAGTAATGCTTGATACTTTGCATTCACGACATCCTTCCAAGGTGGTGACTCAAGAGTTTGTTGCACTATTTTTGGTTCTAAACTCTGCATAACTGTACACATAAGGGCCATTTTCACCTCTTCACAAGACTTATTGCGAGTCTTAGGCCCACTAGAAGATGTGTCTGCAATTGCATCATCTTTAACATCCTTCATAGTGGCTTGATACCACTTAGGAAGCTTTTTGTGTACGAGAGATGAGGATGGAGGTGCTAAGAGGGGGAAACTCATCCAACGAAAACAAAACGTCTTCTTGAGCTTCTTCATCAAGTTCCTCATCTTCAGGTTCAAGAATTCTAGGTGTTTGGGAACTAACAGGTGATGGAGAGGAAGAGGTGCTGCAACCAAATTCCTCTTTAAAAACATCCCTGCTAATATACACCTTTGTGACTACATCCATAAGTCGATATCCCTTCGACTTGGAACTGTACCCAAGAAAAATACACTTCACAGACTTATCATCCAGTTTTGTTCTCTGAACCTTGGGGACATGCATGAAGGCGGTACATCCAAACACTCTAAAATGAGAAATAAAGGGCTTCTTCCTAGTCCAAGCTTTGTGTGATATTATCAAGCACTTTGGTGGGTGCTCGATTCAACAAATACACTGCTGTATGAATTGCTTCAGCCCAAAATGCAGGGGCAAGATCTGCATCCTTCAACATGCATCACACCATTTCCACAATAGTACAATTACACCTCTCTGCAACACCATTTTGTTGAGGCGTATATGTAGTGGTCAACTGTCTTTGTATGCCATGTTTTTGTAAGTAGTTTACAAAGTCCTTGTGAATTCCCCCCCCCCTGATCTAAGCGAAGGGCTCTGAGAGTCTGACCTAATGACCGTTCTGCAAGGGCTTGAAACTCTTTGGATTTCTCAAAGGTTTCATTTTTGTGAGCCAAACAATAGACCCACATTTTTCTTATTGCTCATCCACAAAGAGAAGAAAATACCGGGCATTCTAATGACTGAGTGGCATAGGTGCGCATAGATAAGTATGAACCAATTCTAAGGGACTCAATGCTCTATTTTCTGCAGTAGGAAAAAGAGCCCTAGTTGCTTTCTGGCAAGACAATGTGAGCAAAGAAGTTCTGTTTTTAAAAAGGGGGGAAGTCCTCTCACCATATTTCTGTTACTCAATACAAGAAGATAACCAAAGCTTGATGGCCAAATCTCCGATGCCAAAGAGTTGTGGAGACATTGGTTTTCACTGTAAGGGCTTGATCTTCATTTGAAACATCAATTTGTTGGAACATCTTTCCTACCCCTAAAGCACGAGCTACAACTGCTCCATTGCGAGTTTTTTCTTTGATAATACAAAGTTTCTCACCATTGTGTTGATCAAATTCAACTTGCAAATTATGCTCTAGTAACCGACTTACAGAAAGACGGTTCTTTGTGAGCCCTGGAACATACATAAACTTTGTAAGTTGACATTTGTGAGTTCTTAGTGGAAGGGAAACATCACCAATTCCCTAAACTTCATATGAGGTATCATCACCCAATGAAACATGCCCATAGGAGGTGGATGGAGTGAGGTCACAGAACCATTCTTGTTCCCCCGTCATATGTTTGGATGCACCATAATCAACATACTCAACTGAACTGTTTGATGTGAAGACCTTAGTATCTGCAGTGTACAGGAACTCTTCTTCATCCGAATTACCTGTAGATGCAACATTGCCTTGTTGGTTATTTGGGTTTTTCTACCAATGGGGTGTCTTCTTTTTGTCCCTCTTAAAAGATTTATGTGGCCTTTTGTGACTGGATTCACTATTGGCATAGGAATTATACCAACATTCTTTGAGTTCATGACCCTTTCTACCACAAATTAGACATTTCTTTTTCTTGTGAGAAGAGTTGCCTTGATTTGGTTTAGATTGACCTGATGGACTACTTCGACGTTCAGGGCATTTTCCCTTTTGTTTTGCTGTGAGGGCTTGATTGTCTTGAGAGTCTCTCACCAAAAATTGCTTCTTCCTATTGAAGCAAGTTGACTAGTTCTTCAAATGAGGGTGTTTTATAAACCACATTTAAACATGTGACAAACACTCGAAATGAGGGGGTAGTGCTCTCAATACAATTGGTACAAGAGTAACATCTGCGACTTCTTCCCCTAATGCTTGAAGTGTTGTTCTAATTTTGGCAACTCTTCTAAAAAATGCCTCTACCTTCTCACCATTTTGCATTTGGAGACAATGTAACTGACGCTGTAGATGGAGGATTTGGTTTTTAGCCTCATAGACTATTTTGAGGCAATCCCAAGCCTCTTTGGCAGTGGCAGCTGTACGGATGTGAGGTTGAACCTTATCTGTCACTCCAAACAAAATGATCAATTTGGCCTTTTGATTGGCCTTATCAAATTTATTTTGATCATCACCTGCTTGTTAAGGTCTAGTTGTTTTTCCAGAGACAACATCCCAAAGGTCTTCAAACTCTAATTAAGTTTGCACTTTGGTGTTCCAGGCTGCATAATTATCACCTCTTAAGAGTTGAGAGTCAGGAAGCATTATTTTGGGTGCACTAGGAGCCATTGCTTATAGTTTTGAATGTCCTTATATCTCTGATGTAACCCTTATTTCTCCCTGACGTTTTATAGGGTCGATGCCACATATGTTGTTGTTGCAGCTTTATTACGCGTTAGATGCAATAATTCGACACAACGACATTACCCATAAATGTGAATCAGAAGCACTGTTAATACGAAACACTGCTTGTTTATTTGGTTTTGAGTTCCAAAATTAAAAATACAATTCTTCCTCCAAATTTTTGATTTTAATGCAACAAAAATGAATTAATTTGCCTCTTTTTCTATTTTCCAATGTTTAAATTATAGAAAATAAGAAGTATTTTAAAAATAATTGAATATTTTTGAAATATTAATAAAATACTTATTAATTCTAAAGTTCTAGTGGAAAAATTTTAGGGCTCTTTTTAGAAAAAAATATAACTTTGCACCTTTTGTTTTCTCCAACACCTCTTTCAGATGAAATGGCTTCGATTCTTCTCCAGATTTGAATTTTCTCCTTTACCGATAGATTTCAGTGCATGGAATCCAATTTGATGCCTCTGACAATAAGTTTATCGTCCCAACAAGCTTTTAGAACTATCTGAAAGCCATCAAATATCATCTGATCTTCACACCTCTAATTTATTGGCAGGTTTCTGGAAGTGTGCAGATTTTTGGCGCAAGTATCCTCTTTCATCATATGCACTGTAGCAGAAACAAGATTTAACACCTCCTTTACTCCTCTTCAATCACTGCCAATACTTTAGATTTGGCTTTCTAATGAGTTTGCTACAGATTTCTGTACCTTCTTTGTATGGTCTTGGATTAGATGTTGTTAGCAGATTAAATGTAATCTGAAATGCCTTCTCTTGACCTTGGTTTTCAATGCCAATGCCAAGTTTCTGATTTCAACACCTTGTTTTTGCAACGCCTTCACACAATGATGGTTTTGGCACTTTGCAAATCAAATAGAGACTTCTAAATGCCTTTAGATACTTTGCTGAAACGACTTGGAAACTGAACCTTCACGTTGTCCGGACTCTTGAGAGCAGGTTTATCATAAAAAATAGATACAAAATCTGACCTCCTTCCTTCAATCTTTCAACCTCCCAATTTTTTGAATGCGCAGAATCTTCATTCTAATACCTTGATAAAATTATGAGAGCAATGAACAAATTATATTAATGTATGAGCAACAAATATATACATGTATAAGTGGTTGGAATAACCACTTAGTCAGGCATACCCGACCAACCAACTATAACTATCAAAGATATTATAAGCTGATAATGTTAATAATATAAGACATTATTAACATATTAATGATGTAATATAATAAATATAACAGAAAAGAGTTGTGAAGAGGAAGAAGAGTGGAGTGAAGAGTAATGTTGTACCTTGAGAAATCAATGCCATTTAAGTCCAAACAAAATGGGAGATCACAACCTGGGGACGGACCAAGAAATCGGACGATGACTGAGACTAGTAGAGCAACAAGAAGGAAGAAGACTTGGAACCAAAGTGGAAGAAAATTGAATCAACACACTTTTGAAGCCAAATCAAAAGTGCAAGTCGATTGTAGTCATGAATGAAGGAGTTTATACATCCAATCGACTTTAGAAAAACAACTTACAAAGGATCAATGGATTGAAGTTGCTAGGCAACTTCCTCTTCCTGAAGAAGGAACCCCAAATCTTTTTGGTCAAGTAAGGTCAAAGATTTTGAATGAGGGAGGCTTTCATTCTAATATGGAGTCAGAGGACTTCTTCATTGGAGTAAGCATACAAAGGTAATATCCAGGGTATTAAAGAATTACCAATTGAAGAAAATGAGCTAAAAACACCAAGACAAAGGATTGGATTGGAGAGAAGGGAGCTTGAGGGCGATACTAGTGTATGGATCACCAAAGTCTTTGGATGGGACAAGGATTCTAATGTGTCCAAGAGTGTTGAGAGAGCACAAGTATGTTTGAATTAGAGCTTCTTTAGGAGAAGCTTCGAGTCACTAAATTTGCATCAAGGACAAGCAATGGCAACTCCCCTAGCTAGTCTGAGTGTAGAAAGGCAAAAGTTGCCAAAATTTATTGATGATGGATTTGAAGATCCAAAAAGGAATTGTAAGACATGTGAAACCATTTGGTGGTGAACAGACAAACAAATCAAATCCATTAGTTATGTTAATTTTCAGCCACCCTTAGAGGAGTGATGATTGTTACACAGATATTGAGCTAGCAAATTGAAATACATGGGAAAAGCTAATATAAACTTTTGAGGAGTTTAAGCTTCTTGGGGATGACAATGAAATTGTTGTAGAAATATACAACACCAGATAAGGGAAGCATGAGAATGTAAGAGCATACAATTGTAGGCTCAAGGAACTACTTGGAAAATTAGAGAAAGAACCCACAAATGGACAAAGAAACATTGGTTCATTGAAGGACTCATACCATTATTATAGAGAAAAATGAAGGTTGTGCCACCTGAATGTTATGAGGAGGCATGCAATGGAGCAGTGGACATTGAAAGTGAAAGCAAGATGTCATCCTTCTCTAGAAGAAAAAGTGAAGATGGCAGTGATTTTGATGCAAGTAATGATAGTGAACCAAGATCGGTTCAAGCCCTATAGAAAGATATACTTCAAATGATGGAGCTTAAAGCAAATAATTGAGAGTCTAGTGAGGAGCCAAAAGAATTGTGGTGCACATAATTGCAAGATAGAGGGCCAAATGAAGGGTAACTCTCCCAAAAAGATGTTCAATATGCAATCTGTTAAATAATGGGCCATTCAACCAAGGATTGCCTATATAAATTGAAGAATATGAATGCAAAAGTACTCTTAGCATGAGTAGTCAACTCCACCCACGATACCTTTGAAGCCACATAACACTAAAATTGCATCTCCACTTGAAGAATAGGAGTGTGCAAATACTTTTTACTTAGTGAGAGTGATCAACTCCACCCACAATACCTTTGAAGTCAGAGAACAATAAAAATACTTCTTTAGGCAACTATTGTAATTATAGGAATAATGATTGAAGGTAAAATAATAAATAGCGGGGGAGGTCAGAGTAAGATATAATGACTCCAAAGTCGCTCTATTATACAATGTTGACAATGTAGCGAATGGGGATACTTTGTGAGTGCTTAGCGTAAGTCATTGGTTTGAGGGATTGCATAAGAAGTTAGAGAAGTATGAGAATGCCTTGTACATGATGTGGCCCTAGAGACCATAATGAAATGGGTTGTCCAAAGAAAAAATTGAGTGTGAACATCAATATGATTAATGTAAAAAAATGAAGAAATATTGGCAATAACACAAGCCCAAGCAAAGAAAGTTGTGTATTTAGACCCCCATATAGAAAAATAAAGACTTTTTGAAGCACACATAGAGATGGAACATGCCACAACAAAGGAGTGTCACCATTCCAATAAAAATGTGAGTACAATAATCAGTCGATTGGAGTTGGATAATACTATTGTAAAGCAAGTACTATAAACAACTATACTAGTCAACGTGGCAGACTTGCTTCAAAGCATTCTTGATCTAGGAAATGCCATAGTTAGTACAATGAACGGCCATGGTGAGAAGGAACATACAATGACCCATGTAGCACTTGGAAGTGAGGATACCAAGGATCCAATGGTAGAAACTCCATTGTGTGGGGATGAGGTGATTGAGTCCACGTTACTTATACTCAATTTGGTGAAGAGATTAGTCGTGGTACACATGTAGATACTCAAGAAGAATCTCACCAATACAAATATTGATAGCAAGTTTGGCATAAATGTACTCCTTGAAGATATGTGGAAAAGTTTGGACAAGTTGACCATTTAGCCTCCAACTTTTCAACTAGTGGGAGTATACCAACAAGGGATTAAAGTTATCATAGTTCTAAGGGCACAAAAAACAATAACACTTTATTAAATTTTGTAATCTCTTTACATAAAAAA
Organism: Cunninghamia lanceolata; assembly: GCA_027924645.1. Lineage (NCBI taxonomy): Eukaryota > Viridiplantae > Streptophyta > Pinopsida > Cupressales > Cupressaceae > Cunninghamia > Cunninghamia lanceolata. Next base: position 5,021,193 of record BSBN01000684.1, read on the forward strand.
ACATACGATACATTCTTGGGTTGGGTAAGGCTGATAGGAACCAAAGTTGACCATAATTTGAAAAAGAAATACTCTCCATTGAAAATAAGGGCAAAAATACATAATTGATATAAGGAATCAAGAGGTAAGTGAGGAAGCAACTTCCTCGAATTCATTTGATTCGCACTTTAGAGAAGGGTGACCAAAGAAATGTGAAGGCACCATGGATCCAAATGCCAAAGGAATCTTGGAGTTGCAACCATGCTATGAAGATGAAACAAATTCCTTTAGTGGTTTGTTCCATTGGCAAATGAAAGACTATGAGGTATTCCAACCCAATTATAATCACATTGAGAAAATGGAGATTAATGAAAACATGAAAAAGGAGATGACAAGAAGGGAAAAGTGTAAATTTGGATCCCTATATATCACCAACTTTGACATTTCCTCTTGAATTTATAGGATATTGTAATGCCCAAGCTTTCACTCAAGACATTAATGGATAATGAATGAATGAACATAATTTTGTGATACAATTGTAACATGCACATGTCACAATGCATATCATGCACTAAAGATGCCACAACACAACACAATGACACTTGTAGGACACATCATCAATGCACAAAGCATGACTACACAAGTAGGAGAATTAACTTTTTTGTGTGATGGCATCACCACACGACCATGCGAGAGGGTAGAGTTACCTCTAATTGCGGTGATTGGATACAAAACCACTAACTGCATATCTCCTAAATGGGCAAGGATAGAATGAGAGCAAACCTTCATTTCTTAGTACAAAGAAATCCAAACATTGTTTCATCACTCCAAAAAAACCAAGACATAATCACATATCCAAAATGATGTGGAAACGATAACCAAACCACGAGGAATGTCAAACTAGGAGTTTGCATGTTAGGGAGACTCAATATCTCAACCTTGTCTATTAAGAGACTGATAGTTTCCTCAAGGCACATCTTATGACACAAAAGGAAGCATAATTGACAATGTACATAAATACCATCAAACTAAGTTGATAGGTGGGCAAAGTAGACCCCAATGGTCAACTTTCCTTTAGGAAACTCTTCTAGAAAAGGGTAGGAACTATCCCCTATTTGAGGATCACCCCTTTGATCAGAATCATCCCTATTACTAGTTAGACTCACCCTTGGCAATCTTTGAATTGCTCCTTTCCCTAACAAAATTGCCCCTCTGCAAAATATGTGATTAGCTCAACTAGGTAGAGCACCTCGTTGAAGACCCCTTAGCAATCTATGATGGCTGAAGGTGAAGATATGTCTCATCAAGAGGAAGAGACATCATTGAAGACCCCTCCTCCACAAAGGCACCATCAGAAGAAGGAAACAAAAATGAAGGTTGAAACCTTTTTGGCTTCACCTTCAACTCCACAAATGGGCAAAGGAAAAGGCACTCAGAAAATCAAAGAACAAAGAAAAGTAGCGGATGTTGGAGTGGACTCTAAACTTGGAAAGAGGTCCTACAAGGAAACAAGAGTGAAGGAGACAACAAGAGAAGTAGCTAATGGGAAATAAAAACCCTAGAGTTGACATGCTCTAGGAAGGGGAAAAAATAAAAATCACCTCATGGAATATAAGAGGGCTCAATAGCTCTCACAAGTAGATTATCTTAAAGAATTGCTTGAAGGATCTTAAACCTGAAATTTTTCTACTACAAGAAACAAAAATGATTTTGAATTCTTTTTCTTCTACCAACAAGAAAATTTGGCCTTATGCAGAGTTCCACACTATTGATGCAGGAGTGTTAGGGGGTATCATCACCTTGTGGAACGCTTCGGTTTTAGAAGGTAATTTAATTTCTAATCACATGAATTTTCTTAATGTTCTTTTCAAGCATAAAATTTCTAGTGATACTTGGATCTTATCCAATGTATATGCTCCCAATACTAGACCTCTTAGAAAGAATTTGTGGGAGGAATTAATCCTGTTCAAACAAAGTTATCACAAACATAGATGGATGGTAGTGAGGGATTTCAATTTCCCTCTCTACCCTTTAGAGAAAATAGGGGTAATTATGTACTTTTCAGACAGTATGGTAGACCTGGCTAACTTTCTCTTTGAAGGGGGTATGATGGACATTGAGCTAGGTGGTTCCTTGTTCACTTGGTCTAACAAAAGGGCATAAACTAATCTTAGACAAATCAAATTAGATAGGCTCCTAATTTCCTCCAACTAGCCTGTATTGGACAAATGCAACCTATCAACACTCATAAGAATAGGATCCAAATATATTCCTCTTTTGATGGATTGGGAAATGGATATTAGGAGAGGGAACTACCCATTCAGATTTGAAATAATGCGGACCCTCCTCTAACATAAAAAATCTCATTTAGAATTGGTGGAACCATGAGGTGAAAGGGATAACTATGTTTAGACTAATTATAAAAATAAAAAATGTCAAGAGGAACATAAATCTTTGGGATAAGTACTCCTTTGGGAATATCTTTGAGCAAAAGGAGGTGGCCAAATAGAAATTGTAGGAAATCCAACATGAAATGAACATTAATGGAGCTCTAGAAGGTATTTGTGAAAAAGAAAAAGAAATCCTCTATAATCTTCACAATATTATAGAAAAAGAGGAAATCTTTTCGAAGCGAAAATCCATAATACAATGGTTAAAAATCGGTGATAGGAACACCAAATTCTTCCATCAATCGGTTTTGAAGCATATGAAAAATAATAGAATCTTAGAGTTGATCAAAGAGGATGGAACAAAAATCTCTAAGGAGAAGGACATTCAACAAGAGGGGGTAAGATTCTTCCAAAATATACCTAATTCTACCCATAGCATCAACTAGACTAAGGAAGAGGATCTATTGGAGGCTATTCCTCGCTCTCTTACAACTAATGTTAATGAGGAAATGGGACTCGATGTTAATGAGGAGGTTAGAGCAGTTGTCTTCTCTTTTGATCCCCTTAAAGCCTTGCGTCCAGATGGTTCCCTCCTACCTTCTTCTAAACTTATTGGGATATTGTTGGTCCAAATGTCACCAAATCCGCTCAAGAATTCTTTGTTTTAGGTAATATCTTGAAAGAAATCAATAACACCTTCTTGGTCCTCATTCCCAAGAAGACGAGGGCTAATAAAATGAAGGAGTTTCATCCTATAAGTGTATACAATATGATCTACAGAATCTTGGTAAAACTGCTAGTGCTAAGAATCCAACCATTCTTGGATAAAATTATTAACATAAATCAAAGTGGGTTTGTCTCAAGAAGATAAATCTTAGATGTTATCTTTGTCTATGAAACATTTCACTCCATAGATAAGAGTAAAAATGAGAGCATGGCCCTAAAACATGACATTTCTAAAGCCTGCAATAAAGTTTCTTGGGATTTTTTGCTAAAAGTTTGCAAAAGGTTGGATTCTACGGTAAAATCTTGAATCTCTTGAAGAGTTGTTTCACCACATCTAAGTTTTTGGTAATAGTTAATGGCTCTCCTAATGGCTATTTTTCCTCTAAAGGAGGCCTAAGAAAAGGAGCCTGTTATCTCCCCACCTCTTCATCATATTGGCTGATGTTTTGGGAAGGAATATATCACTAAATATTAGTAAATGTAGCATCAAAGGCTTTGACTTGCTTTGGTTCTAAACCCCAACTCTCATCAACAATTTCTTGACAACACCATTCTTCTTGGAACAATTATAGTGGAAGCCAAAGGATGGAAAAAGATCCTCTCACATTATGTTGTAGTTTTAGGTGAACAAATCAACCTGGATAAAAGTGGGGTATTCTTCTTTAACACCAATCAAACTTTACAGAATTAAAATATGGCTACTTTAGGCTGCAACATAAATCAACTTCTAGCCACCTACTTGGGAATGCCCCTGAGCTCGAGAAGAATTCACAACAACATCTGGAATAGCTTAATTGAAATAAGTTGGAGGAAGCTTGTAGCTTGGAAATAATTCTTACTAAGCCAAGCTGGTAACTTGCAATTAATGAAAACTTCTCTTTAGAGCATCCTAGTGTATTTAGTATCCTTGTTCAAAATCCTGTGCTTCTTGTCTAAAAATATGGAACAAGTTCAGAGAAGATTCTTATATTCAAGGATGGAGAAAAAACAAAGGCTCTCATTGGTGGCTTGGGATAGTGTTTACCTCCCTGAGAAAATTGGAGGATTGGGGCTTCACAAAATTAAGGACATGAACAAGACCTCGACAACAAAAAATGGTTGGAAACTCATGACGTCCAACAATGAGTGGAGCAGAATTTCAAAGGCCATATATTTGAGTAATCAGGAAGGCTTCTCTCTCATTTCTCTACCCAATCCCTTGGTGGGCTCAACTATATGGAACAACCTTATAAATTCTAAATAGTTATTGATAAAATGAATAAAATGGAAAATCAGCAAGATAGAATATCCAGTTTTGGGAGGACCTTTGGGTAAAAGCACAAAGCTGTGTCACACTTTTATGAAGGAAACGACCAACACTGATCTAAATTTTTAACTTGAATCACTAGAAAGTGACATATATATTTTAAATTTTGAAATGATGTAAACTAAAGAAATGTTTATTTTTGAGTGTATTTTATGTTTGTATTTTTTTTATAAAAATTAAAAAATTATGTAAATATATTTTTTTTGTAAAATTGACACTATAATTTAGTTGCTGATAAAATGTTGAAAAATGAAGTTAAGTGGGACGTCACTCTTTATATAGTAAATTTTATTTTTTTCCTAATTTTTTAATGTATTGATAACTTGAAACTTTAGTGCATGAATTTATTTTTTCCACATTTTGATAAATATATATATTTTTAGATAAATACTAAAAGTTGCATGTACTAAAAACATAACATTTCGATGGGACGCCAACTTTTGTCTTGACTATTTATCCAAAACAGAAAAAAAAAATTATATCATCTTGACATGGAATCTCTTCTCTAGTGCATCATATTTTTTTTAATAAACTTTAATATATTTTCTTGATAAGACAACCAACCTTATATTTTGGTGCTGATGACTTACTTTTAGTAAAAATTAAAAATAAAATATAAACAAAAATTAAACTATTAAAAAAATCTACAACAGGGTGTTACACTTACAAATCTACAAAAGGGTGTTTTTAGATTTAAAAAAAAAATATTTACATGAGTAGGAGTTATTGAAATGTCAACTTTTTTGAACAATTTTTTTTTGGTAAATTGGCCCCTAAGTGGTGCTACATATGTATTTAGTGGACACTTCTAGTTGGAAAAGTTGTGGCCCATATCTAACTTAGTTAGAATGAATCTCACTAGACCATATGTTTGACAAAAAGTGACTTTTAGTTGAAAATGTTTAAATTCACTTGTGTTGTTAAGTTGGCTAAAAGTGTGACACAATTTTGATAATATTCTTCTTTGGATTACTTAGGTAGTTTTTGAGCTCTCATTCGCTTGTGCTCAGATAAAAAGGAGTTGTGTGAAAGATTTGGAAGGTTCACTAAGGATTATTGGAATCATGATAGGCATAATACCTCATGGAAGATCTCTATAAGCATGCTAGGTATTTTGGACTCAGCTGCTTTGAATGATTTAATCACTAAAATTAGTCCTGACAAATTTAACCTTTCTTATAGACAAAATGAAATTGTGTGGACAACAGACCCTACATGTAACTATTTAGTCAAATTTGACTTAAATATTCTATGTGATTCTCTGATGCTTGACTTCAATTAGAGTTTTATATGGAATCACAAAATTATACCTAAGATTAATTTCTTTTGGTGGGCCACCTACAAGGGAAAAATATTCACAATTGATAACTTAAAAATAGAGGTTTTTCTATAACCAACATATGTATCTTATGCACAAAATCTAAATAATCCATTCATCATCTGCTAATAGAATTCCCCCATGCTTGGAAAATCAAACAAGTTGTTTTGCAAAGGTTCAAAACCAATGGGTCTAGCCTAAGGATTTTAGGATGATTCTAGCTTGTTGGGTTTACCCCCTTTAGTCATCCCACTATTAGAGAAATATGGATGTAAGGCCTTCCTTATATCTGTTGGGGAATTTGGAAAGAGAGGAATAATAGGATTTTTAGAAACAAATGGAGGCTCTAAAATGTGCTTCTTGTAAAAATTTGCCATGATATCTAAGAGAATGTTGGTTCTTCCCAAATTAAAAGACCTAAAAAGCTCCCTACTGTTGTTGAAAAGAAAATTACTACCAACTAGAACATCCAATCCAATTTGGACAATGTGGATACCACCAAAATTTAGAAAAGAAGAAACATTGTGTGGATCCCCCTAATCCATGATGGGTTAAACTGAACTGCGATGGTTCCTCTAAAGGTAACCCTGGGTAGGTGGGTGGGGGTGGAATGCTTAGGAACAACAAAGATGAGTTCATTGCTGCATTTGCTGAGAACTTAGGTGTCCAAACTAATAACTATTCTAAAGCTTCTATGACTACATAGTTATAGCTAGGAATCTTAACATCACCAATATTGTGGTGGAAGGGGACTCAGAAAACATAATTGACATGCTAAACTCTAAGACTGTTCCTCATTGGTCTTTTAAGAACACTATTGATGATGCCGATGAGTTGTTAAAGTCATTTCAAAATATCAAAATCTTGCATGTCTATAGAGAAGGTAACAAGACCACCAACCTTCTTGAAAGGGAGGCACTATAGGGGACTATACTTATTGGCACGTGTAGGGATTACTCCCCCAACATTAAACAAAGTCTTGATAACAAATCTAGAAAATTCCATTAGCCCCTGTCACCAATTTTAAAATTGGCTTGGATTATCACAGGGATGTTAAATGAAAAGTATTATAGAAATCATGACAACTCAAATTGCATAAGAGGAATGGGAGAGTAGAAATCATGACAAGCTCAAGTTGAATTGCCAACAAGAAACCCCTCATTTGAATGATTCAACATTTCAAGACTTTGGTGAAGACCCGAGATTAGTTATCAAACATTATAGGTCTATAGAAGGAAGTTGAGCCACAGGGGGTGACATGCTCAAAATAGAGCCTTCATCTTGTGAAAAGGTGTGTAGCAATGCCACCATCTGGAATTACCTTAGGAGAAGTGGTCTTACCCCATTCCTGGAAGCAATTAATGGGTATGACCCTGTTTTATCCTATGAGTTCACAAAATCTTGGAAGAATAGAATAGTGTATGTTTGTGGTATCTCCTTAAAAGTTTTGGAGGAATTAATAGCCATGGCTATGAGGCTAAGTATAGAAGGAATGAAGCTCCAGAAAACCATCAAATATTGGGAAAATCAGCACATGGAAGCTTTCCTCAAGAGAGGAGAAAATATTTCAAGGTTTCATAATGACTTCAATCGTGAAGACCTACCCGAGCATTGGTGGGATGTGGCAGAAGTCCTTATGAGATACTTCATGATTGAGAGCAAGTACACAAGAATCTACTCCTATTACTTCTCTATGCTGAATCACCTCTACCATAACAAGACAATGAGCTTCCTTTTCTTTTTATTTTATTCGCTTGAAAGTTCTATTCTAAATGTGCTTATTGGCAAGGTTGCGCTGCCTCTCCACTAGGGCCTTATTTATTGTATTTATTGATGAGGGTGGACTCCACCCAAAACACATACAACAACAATTTATAGATTTCAAATAGACAAGAACAAGATCTCAAGAAAGATTAGCTAAACAATCCGCAAACTGATTCAAAATTTCTTCATTAAATTTGCCTGTAAAAGGCTACAAATTTGAAATACAATTTCCAATGTCATGCCTGCTTATTACGACAATATGGACTATCTTACAATGGAAATATCTGACTTACAGAGCCTTCTGATATCTATCTGACCTCCTGATTCGCATGAACAAGACTTACCAATCACTTCCTCCTACCACCGCCTCTAGAACTATCCCAAGATAGGCTTTAAATACACGTCATAACTAGTTAGTGTGATTTCTCCAATGTCGGCTTGCTTTGAAATGTGTAACTCCCATTTGGGTGCCAAATTGAACCTAGCTGCCCTTTTCCCGCCCACAAAAGAATTTTAAAATTCTAAAATTTGGTAGCCCAACTTCTGGGAACCATAACTTTTTGATCTGGGTGTCCGATTGACGAACCATTTGAAGCATTGGAAAGCTCATGAAGTGAACTTTGACACCAAAATTTGTAAATAGATTTTCGTAAAATTTTCAGGGTGTTATGGGACATTTACGTACCTCAAATTTGATTTCGAAAACTTTTCCGAGGACCTCACAAAATTGAAACTTTAATATCTTGAAATCTGGACATGATCTTGACCTAAAATTTACCAAGAATGCTTATTTGACTATTCCAAAGCTTTGGGGAAAATTTCGGGCTTAACCGCTTCTCTGATATAGGATTACTAAAAATAGTAAGTTCTGGTATTCTTAGCTCTATTGGAAACTTTGAAGGTTCTAAATCATTATTCAAACAAATAGGTATCCAAAAATCCCAAATTTGAAAGAAATAGAAAATAAAATCATTTTTTTGGGTGATGCAAGATTGCCCTTACACCACTGGATGCTTCTGCATCAGACACCCGGGGTAGTTTTAGAAATGACCTTGTCACATCTCAGGTGTTCGGGAAAAACCCAAATGGTCAACCTTTGTCTTAGACAACCAGGAAGAATCTTCAACATGCCTGCCTCTCCACATAACCAAATATTCTTCATATTGCTTGTTCCTAGTACTTCTTCCCACACGACTATCTAGGATTTCTTCTATCTCCTCCTTCTTTGAAGCAGGTGCCACTATTCTTCTGTTGGTCCATCCTTTGTGCCACCTTCATGATACTCTGTTAAATCAACAATGTTAAACACAGGGGAAATGTTGATCCCACTTGGCAACTCTACCTCATATGCATTTCCTGAGTCATGCTTCTTCAGGATCCTACATTGTCCAAATTTCTTCATTTTAACTTATTTTATGTTCCCATTGGGAACCTTTATTTTCTCAGATGAACCATAACTTTGTCTCCAACCCTGAATTCTTTAAACCTTCACTTTTGGTTTGCCTTTTCTTTGTACTAAGTATTCATCTTATTAATATGCTTCCTTACCTCTTTGTGCAAGTCCTTTAGGTGTTCTGCAAAGTCTTCAGCCTCAACACTACTCTTCTATCCTCTATCTATCTTTCTCAATTCAAAAGCATTTCTTGGACTTCTTTCATATACAATTTGGAATGGGGATTTACCAGTACTCTTGTTGATAGAATTATTGTAAGCAAATTCTGCCTGTGGTAGAATTGAATCCCATCCCTTGGGCATATCTCCTACTAAGCATCTCAGTAGGTTGTCCAAACTTCAATTCACCACCTCTGTCTATCCATCAGTCTGCAGATAATGTGCAGAACTGAACTTCAACTTAGTCTTCAACTTCTTCCATAAGGTCCTCCAAAAATACCCAAAAAACTTGGTATCTCTGTCTGAAACTATACTCCTTGGTAGACCATGTAGTCTAACCACCTCTTTGAAAAACAAGTTTGCAATGTGAACAACATCACTGGTTTTCTGACATGGAATAAAATGTGCCATCTTTGAAAATTTGTCTACCACCACAAATATTGAATCATGTCCTCTCTGTGTCCTTGGTAAACCAAGAAGAAAGTCCATGCTGATATCCTCCCATGGTCCCTTTGGTACAGGCAATGGCTAATATAGCCTAGTATTCTAACTCACTCCCTTGGCCATCTGGCATACTCTGCAACTTTGCACAAATTTCTTCACACCATGATGCAATTATGGCCAATAATAATTCTCACTAACAAGAGAAATGGTCTTATCTTGACCAAAGTGTCCTACCAACCCTCCACTATGCTTCTCCTTAATTAGGTTCTCTCTCATTGAACTCCTCAGAATGCACAACTGGCTTCCTCTAAAATCCTGGATTATATAATCCAACCATCTTGTCCTATCTAGGGTAATAGGCTCCAAACAAGCCTTCCAAGACTCTGCAAAGTCTGGATCTTCAGGGTACAAATTCTTGAGTTTATTGAACCCAATAACCTCTATCTTCATCTCTGTAAACAAAATTTGCTTTCTGCTCAAGGCATCTGCAACTCTGTTGGACTTCCCACTCCTGTGATTCAAAACAAAAGTATAACTTTGCAAAAACTCAACCCATTTTAAGTGCCTTTGATTTAACTTTTCTTGACTATTAAGATACTGTAAAGCCTAATGATTAGTATATAAAACAAACTCTTTCGGCAACAAATAATGTCTCCATTTCTTTAAAGCCTGAACTATAGCATAAAACTCCTGATCATAAACATAATAATTTTTCTTGGCATCATTAAGCTTCTCACTAAAATAGGCAATGGGCTTACCTTCTTGACTCAAATCAACTCCTATAACACTGCCCCTAGCATCACAATCTACTTGAAATACCTTGTTGAAATTTGGAAGTGCTAAAATAGGTTGCTCTGTGACTTTCTGCTTCAATGTACCAAAACTCTTGGCTGCTCCTGTAGTCCATTTAAACTCTTTGCTATCCCATCTCATTGTCTCCATTAGAGGTGCACAAATGCTACTAAAATTCCTGATAAATTTTCTATAAAAACTTGTCAAACCATAAAATAATCGTACCTCTATAGCACTTCTTGGAGTAGGCCATTCAATGATAGCCATCACCTTCTCTGGGTCCATTTTAAGACCCTCATTTGAGATAACAAATCCCAGGTACACCAACTCCTTCACAAAACTATATTTCTTTAGATTAATCAACAACTTTTCTTCCCTTAGCTTCTCAAAAACATTTTGAACATGTATCAGGTGCTCCTCCAAAGTCTTACTAAAAATTAAAATATCATCCAAATAAACAATGACAAATCTACTCAAAAACTCTTTTAGTACCTCATTCATGAGCCGTATAAATGTACTTGGTGCATTGGTTAGCCCAAATGGCATGACTAACCATTCGTATAGGCCCTCCTTACTCTTGAAGCCCGTCTTCCATTCATCTACTTCTCTAATTCAGATATGGTGATATCCACTCTTCAGATCAATCTTCGTAAAGTACTTGGCTCCACTCAAACAATCCATAATATCATCCATCCTTGGTAATGGAAATTTGTACTTGATTATAATTTTGTTGATGGCTCGGGAATCTATACACATTCTCCACTCCCCATCTTTCTTTGATGCTAGTACTGCAGCTACTGCACATGGACTTAGGCTCTCTTATTAGTCCTTTCCTTAACAACTTGTGAACTTGTTTGTTCAGCTCTTCATTCTCTGCAGGAGTCATTCTATGGGCAACCTTATTTGGCAAACTAGTTCCTGGTATCAAATCCATTTGGTAAATTATCTTCCTCACCAGTGATAAACTTTCTGGTACATTATCAGTGACAATGTCCTAAAATTCTTCCAATAGATCTGAGACTTCTCTTGGTACATCTTCAAATTTCTCCTGCCTGATCTTAGGAATCAACGCAAAGCAATGGTGCTCGTACTTCATACCATCCAAATTTTTTTGACCATCTACCAAGCAAATTCTAGCAGTACTACATGCCTTTTCTTCCACCTCTTTCAAGGGTTTCAACTTATGATGAACTTCATCCTTTGTTAGGGAATAGGTGTTTGCATTGCCATCATGGACAACACACCTATACTGCCACGACCTTCCCAATAGCATATGACATGCATCCATCGATATGATGTCACATAACAGCTCATTATGGTAGTCTCAAATCTTGAAATTAACTAAACACTGTTCATTGACCAAAGCTCTATGGTCCTTCTGCAACCATGCAATCCGATATGGATGTGGATGCCCTCTCCTTGTCAACTTAAACTTTTTAACCATCTCCTCTGAGACAAGATTATCAGTGCTTCCACTGTCAATAATAATATCACAACACTTACCTTCACACTTGCACCTTGTGTGGAATAAACTCTTCCTCTGATCTGGTTCTTTCTCCTCATTTAACAAGGTTCTTCTGACAGCTAGGGCTTCTCCCCTTTCAGCATCTTCAGAATGCTCAGACTGCATATCTTCATCTACATGTGCAACTTGTGCATTAACTTCAGGTCTTCTATTTGTCCTTCCTTGATGTTGCAGACACTCGTATGCTCAATGTCCTTCTTTGCCACATTGGAAATAGGTTCCTCTGAAACCTCCCCTTCTAGGTCCTTGCCCAGGTCTTCCTCTTCCTCTCCCTCTTTTCTCACCATTACTTTTGTCATGAGGGTGGTAGGCATTATCTCCCTTCTGATTTCGACTGGTGCCTACTTCTTCACTTTTCTTTTGATCTTCATTTCCACCTCCATAGGATCTTCCACCAGTCCTTTCGCCATGACCTCTTCCTCTTTGCTTGCTTTCAAATCTCTTATTCAGATTCTCTTCTACCTTTAGTGAAAATTGGTATGCATCTTCTATGGTGGTCATTCTGACCAGGCTTAGCTCCTCTTGAATACTTGGCCTCAACCCATTAATATAACAGGCTACCTTCTCCTTGTTGGCCTCCGTATGGCTTGTTCTGATTATAATCTTATAAAACTCTTCTATATACTCCTTAACATACTTATTACCTTACTTCAATCCTTGCAGCTTCTTCAACAACTCCAACTCATAGTCCACAGGAATGAACTGCTTCTTTAGTTTATCCACCATCTGATCCCATCTAGTAGTCTTTCCTTTTCCTCTTCTATTTCTCTCCAACTGGACCTCCTTCCACCAAATACTGGCATGGCCCTTCAACTTTATTTTTGTAAACTTGATCCATTCTAGATCCTCCACATCTTCATATTCAAAATATTCCTTCATATCATTTATCCAATCAATAAGCTCTTCTGGATTTAGATCTCTAGAATAGGTAGAAACTTCAATCCTAGGCCTCTTTCTGATTTTTGAAATGGCCCTCAACAACCTCACTTTCGCAGGATCTCCTACACCATCATGTTCTTCCTCAGAAAACTCTTCTTCTTGAGCTTCATCTTCGTTTTCTTCTCTTATTCTTAGCTCAAACCCTCTTTGTAGCTCCACTTGCAATGCATCAATCTGCTTCTGTAGGGCTCTAAAACCCTCTTCTGTCAAAGCATTTCTCCCACCACAGTTTCTTCGTGGAGGCATTTTGATCTCTACAACAAACCTACAACCTTAGGTCTTGTTGCAAACTACCTCATGGTCGACGATCTGTCTACACACTTAGGAACCCTTTCTTTGATACCACTTGATGAGGGTAGACTCCACCCAAAACACATACAACAATTTATAGATTTTAAATAAACAAGAACAAGATCTCAAGAAAGATTAGCTAAACAATTTACAAACCGATTCATAATTTCTTCATTAAACTTGTTTGTAAAGGGCTACAAATCTGAAATAGAATTTCCAGGGTCATATGTCTGCTTATTACAACAATATGGACTATCTTACAATAGAAATGTCTAACTTACAGAGTCTTCTGATATCTATCTAACCTCCTATTTCGCATGAACATGACTTGCCAATCACTTTTTCCTACCACCACCTCCGGAACTATCCCAAGATAGGCTTTAAATACACGTCAAAACTAGTTAGTGTGATTTCCCCAATGTCAGCTTGCTTTGAAATGTGTAACTCTCATTTGGCACCAAAGTGAACTCAACTGCCCTTTTCTTGCCCACGAAAGAATTTTAAAATTTTAAAATTTGGTAGCCCAACTTCTGGGAACCATAAATTTTGATCCGGGTGTCCGATTGATGAACCGTTTGAAGCATTGGAAAGCTCATGAAGTGAAATTTGACACTGAAAATGCGTAAACAAATTTTTATAAACTTTTCAGGGTGTTATGGGATTTTTAAGTACCTCAAATCTGATTTCAAAACTTTTTTGGGGACATCACAAAATTGAAACTTTAATATCTTGAAATCTAGACATGATCTTGAGCCAAAATTTACCAAGAATGCTTATTTGACTATTTCGAAGCTTTGGAGAAAATTTTGGGCTCAACCGCTTCTCTGATATAGGGTTACTAAAAATAGTAAGTTCTGGTATTCTTAACCCTGTTGGAAACTTTGAAGGTTCTGAATCATTATTCAAGCAAATGGGTATCCAAAAATCCCAAATTTGAAAGAAATAGAAAAAATATCATTTTTTTTTGGGTGATGTAAGATTGCCCTTACACCACTAAATGCTCCTGCATCATTTATATTTATGTCAAGGCCAAAATGCCTAACCTCTTGTTCTTTCCTAGGATTATTAATCCTACCTTGATCCTTCCTAAAGTGAAGAAGGATTCCCACCTTGGTTCATCTTCACCCCCTACTCCTAAAAGTGGGGTTGTGGCTTCTCATCCTCTTCTGTGTTAGGATTAAGGTTCTATCAACCTTGTAAATCTGATATATTTAGGTACTAACATTATTTTGTAAATGCATTCTATAAATGGATGAAGGTTCCAATGACTACAGTAATTATTTATTATGGTGACAATAATTTATATTATTTTATCTCAGGATAGTAAATAGGTAAATGTGGGGCACCCAATTTTATTAATGGATTATGACAGGTGTAAGAGCATATACTATGATTACTTCCTTACATGTAATTGACTATAATTGGATCGTTATCATAGAGCATCTTATGACAATGTGTAAGAAGGTGTAAGAGGTTATTTTTAGCCTGTTGTTTTCTTAGAAGCGGGCATGGGATTTAGTCTATCTTGGGCACAGTATTCTGTAAGGCAGTTTTATGACATCTATAAGAGGCTAATAATAGGTTGATTATGGATTCCCAAGTTTGGGCACCATGTTTGAGTAACTTCTTCTATAAGCTTGCATTTCTATTTAATAGAAGCTTGACGAGTGTAGAATATGAGTTGACTGTTTTATAGGTACACAAGTGCAGTTAGAGTGGATGCAGGAATGAAGTGATTGTATTTTAATCTCATTTGAAAATAACACAGACTTGTCCTCTTTTCTAGTGTGTTTTTTCCCAAAACGGTTTCTCCACATAAATCACTGTGTCATGTGTAAATCTTTTGAGTTTGCTGATTTACATGTTTTATCTTCATTTTGGTATTCTATGAATTAAATTTGAGATTTGCAACATAATTTTAGATTTCCATGTCATAGTGGTTTGCCTTCATTTCTAACATTTGGTATAAGAGCCTAGCCAACTTTGCTACTTGGATGGAAGAGTGAAGGTTTTCTATGTTGTAGTGAGAGTTTTGGTTAAATTTGTTTTGTAGATATGTGTGTGGAAGCCATGACTACATCTACATCTTGGTTGGATATTGAGAAGTTTAATGGAACTAACTATGAGTTGTAAAAGATAAAGATGAAGGATCTCCTTGAAGAGTGGGATCAATGGTTGGCTGCAACAAATGAAAATAAACCCAATACAATAGATCAAGATGAGTGGGATAAGATGGACAAGAAAGCACAGGGGACAATCTGACTTTGTCTTGTAGATTCCGTTCTATTGAATGTAGCTGAAGAGTCCATTACATATTCTCTATGGAAACGTTTGGGTGAGATCTACCAAGCCAAGAGCTTGGTAAATAAATTATATTTGAAAAAGAAAATTGTTTTCTTTGAAAATGAAGGAAGGTGATTCGATTGTTGAGCGTTTAAATACCTTTAATTTGATTGAGTCAATTAGCCTTTGTTTCAATGTTAAGATTGAGGAAGAAGATAAATGCATTATGCTCCTCTATCCTTTGCTTGAGTCATGGGAGAATTTCATTCTTGCTTATAGTACTAATTTCAAAGATCCCAAGTTGGATTCTTTTGTTGCAACATTGTTGTCATAGGAAATGAGAAAGAAAGTTATGGATCACTCATCAGATGCTCTTCATGTCAAGGGAAGGTCCAAGGAAAGAGGTGGATCAAAAGGAGAATAGAAGGGGCCTAAAGACAACTCTAAGGGTAGATCTAAAACTCTTGGTAAAAAGAATAAAGTGTTGGAATTGTGGAAAGAGGGGACATGTAAAGAAGGAATGTAGAAATAAAAAGAAACAGTGGGATTCCTCTTCAGAAAAGTCCTCGAAAACAGGTGATGAAGTCTTATTTTCTACATATTGTTTCTAATGATCATTGGTTGGTTGACTCAAGATGTTCATATCACACGACTCCTCATAAGGAGTGGTATTCCACATATTCGATAGTTGGATGGGGCAAGGTATATTTGTGTTTTAGTGATGGGAGGATAAAAACCCTCCCTAGTGTTTTACATATTCCTAGATTAGCTATAAATTTAATTTCGGTATATAAGTTGAATGATTTGGGAATGAATGTAACATTTGATAAGCATGGTTACTGATTGGTGAGAGGAAGTTTGGTGGTAGCAAGAGGGACAAGATTGAAGACTTTGTTTAAGCTAAATGCCACTACTTTATGTAAATCCACCTATGTGACAAAAAAATCTAAAAATACATGTATGTTGTGGCACCGTAGATTAAGCCACATAAGTGAAAAAGTTTTAAAAATTATTATGAATAAAAAGTTGCTTGACATTTTTTCCTATTTTGATGAGTATTTTGATTTTTATGAGCATTGTGTGTTTGGGAAACAAAACAAAGCATCTTTTCCTTCAGGAAGTAATAAGGTAAAGTGTAAATTAGAAATTATTCATATGGATGTTTTTGGGCTTGTGGATAATGATTTTTTTTGGAAAATCTCGATATTTTATGACCTTCATTGATGATGTTTCAAGATATACATGGATTTGATTTATGAGACATAAATCTAAGGTCTTCAATAAGTTTAAGAAATTTAAAGTCTTAGTAGAGAATCAATCAGAACATAAGATAAAAGTATTGAGATGTGACAACAAAGGGGAATATTATTCTAAGGAATTTGATAAGTTTTGCAAGCATGTAGGTATCATAAGGAAAAAGAATACTCCTTACACATCTCAACAAAATGGGGCTATAGAAAGGATGAACTTGAACTTTAATAGAAAGAGCCAAAAGTATGTTGAGTGATGCATAGTTGGATAAATGCTTTTGGGCAAAAGTTGTGTGTACCAATTCTTACTTGATCAACAAATCTTCTTGTAAGGCTCTTGATTCAACACCATATGAAGTGTGGAAAGGTAAGGAACCTTCTGTTTCACATTTAAGGATTTTTGGCTGTGAGGGTTTTGTTCATGTGCCTAAAGAAAATTGTTCTAAGTTGGATTCAAAATCACAAAAATACATCTTCATTTGATATTGTGAGAATGTTAAAGGTTATGAGCTTTGGAATCCTCTAACCAAGAAAGTTGTCTCTTTTAGAGATGTCATTTTCAAGGAACTTAGAGCTATTTTTAATTCTGAATAGCCAAAATATAAAAAAATAAAAAAGAGTGCATTTTGAATTGAGGCAAGAAGATGCACATAAAGAAGATCAAAATGATGGATTTGAGGATGGAGAGGAAGAAGAGGGTTCAAGTGAGAGTTTTTAGCAAGACAACTCTAAGATTATAGAAGAAGTTGAGCATGTAGAAGAACAAGAGGAAGCATCCCTTATTCCATCCTTAAGGAGATCCACAAAACAACAGAATCCAGTTGATAGGTATAGCCCACTAGATTTCTATTTTGTATTTGTTTTATTTACTGATGATGAACCTAGATCCTACAGGGAAGCTATTCTTGAAGTAGATAGTGAGTCTTGGCAACAAGCCACGTAGAAGGAGATGATGGCTTTAGATTATAGATGAAGATCAACGAGTCCAAAATCAATTTCGGGCTCGATGAGCATTGAAAGGCACAAGTACATTCTAGCTCATGGAATACAATGACAACCATTAGATTATAGATAAAATCAATTATGCTTACTAAAGATTGGCGGTATGGCCCTAAAGTAACCAATAATTATGTAATATTATTGGCAAATTAATTTGGATTTCTACTATAACTAATAAAATTTAGGCGAATTTGATCTAATCATGTATCTAATACTATGGAAAACTTTTGAGTTTAAAAGTTTAATAAAATAAATGCTTTGGTGATTTAACCTGGACTAAAATAAAATTTTGTAAAAATGTGGCGATTTAGGTCACCTTACAACTTGTACTATTCACTAAATTTTGAATCCCCAATTTCAACTATTCGCCAATTGGCAAAAAATTGTCAATAAAAAATCATTGCCTAGGATCTTGTTTGTTTTCCCAAAGGAAGGAAGAACATTGGATGTACATGGGTCCACAAGAATAAATTTGGAGTACATGGTTCAATGGAAAAGTATAAGGCTAGACTGGTAGCTAGGGGCTACTCCCAGCAAGAGGGAATTGATTTCGGTGAAATATTCTCTTTGATTGCTAAATTATCTTCTATTAGATTTATTTTATCCATAACTATTATTTATGATTTTGAAATTAAGCAAATAGATGTTAAGACTGCATTTTTGCATGGAGATTTAGAAGAGAATTTATATGGAACAACCTAAAGATTTTGAGGTAAAAGGAAAAGAACACTTGGTTTGCATATTGAAATGGTCTCTTTATGGTTTGAAACAATCACTCAAGATGTGGTATAAAAAATTGATTCATTTATGTTGAAATTGGATTTTGTGAGAAGTGAAGAGGATCACTATGTTTACATTAGATGTATTGATGATCATATACTAATTGTTACCTTGTATACATGTGGATGATATGTTGTTTTTTAGTAACTGTTGTCAAACTGAATTGCACCCTTGAGAGAGTAGTAAGACAACTCTCCCTTTAGTTGACATAATGGAAACACTTCTAGGCTGTGGGTGACCTATATTTTGAAGTGAATCTTCAGAGAAGGCTAGTTCCCATAGTGTAGCACTTAAAAACTATATTATACTACTATTGTTTGCAAAGAAAAGGATAGAAAATGACATAAAACTAAACTTATAATTGGGAAAAAAGGTGATACACTCGATGTTTTAGGACTTATACTTGTTTGAACATACACAATTTGACCAATAAGCTAACTATACCATGCACAACTCAAAGTTCTGACATGTTTTCATGCATAAGTGTTTCGTAGAAAGAATTTTGAGTTTCCAATAACATTTAGAAGGAATATTTGATGGTTTTCACAACTAAATCATGCATAAACTCATCACACAAACTATGACCTACATATCACATATACTTCTACATAAAGGTAATGAGAAATAAGACTAAAACTCAAGGACAACAGTATCATCATAAGAGAATATCAACTATTTCATAATCTTACACAATATGATAGTCTGAGTATAATGTCTTTTCCTCAAAAATCAGATATATTCTTGAAAATTAGGCATTTTTTTAAAATGCTTCATTTAGAATCTAAGTTACAAAACTTAGACAAAAACTAGTAAGAACTAACCAAAAGAAAAAACTTCTTCCCTAGGCGTCCCTTATGCAGGTATATCAATCTTGAGAGAAACTAGAAGTCTTGTTTTTGGAGGAATAAAGATAACTGACATTGTTTGTTGAAATCAAATGCCTTCCTAGGTGCCTAGAGGAATATTTTCCTAGTTTTCTCCTTGATGCTCTCCACTGTGGTATGATGAATTGGAATTGGTTGATTGATCCAACTGGTTGTCCCAAAAATGCTCCTACAACTGCTTCTTCTCTCCTAGATGCTTGCAACTATCCAAAACTACCTCCTAGATACTTGCATGATGGTCAAAACTGGCTTCAAGGTCCTCATAACTTCACCACCTCATCCTAATTGCATTTAACTCCATCTTACATGGTAATAGGGCATGCATTCTTCATGAGATTGAAACTGACCTAGACTTCTTGAAGGCATAGAGAAGGAGCTTGGTCCTTTTAGGTCTCCAAAATGATTTGAGAAGGAAGAGTCTACATTGTGTATTTCACTAAGAGACTATTCTTCTTTCTTTGTTATGAGAAATCCTTATTCTTCTCTCTCATTAATGGCCCCATGGCTTGAGATGATCTCACTCCTGAATGATACCATGATACCAATGCCTTGTGAATGAGTTGTCAACGTCTCTATTCTAACTTTGCATTCTCTGTATGCATTGTCTCTTTACATTCTCAGAGCCTCTGTTACCTTACATACCTTTGTATATTCTGTGGACTATGTCATCTAGGATCATTGTCAAGATCTTTTACTAACTTTACATACACCACTGTTTACATCTTCTTGCAGGGATGTGTTGATCATTGTGACATTTTTTTCATCCACTATCTTATGTTCATCTCTCTTCTTTGTGAACATACATTATGCCCTCACAAGTTTGTGGCATGTCTTAGGAATGAGCAGACCTTGTGAACATTGTCTCTGTCCTCCATCCTCTAAACTGTAGCAGACTTTTGATTTTAGTTCTTGATGCATGGTATATGATTTTTTCAATACCCTATAGACCCTACACAAACTTGATCAGATCTCTGTCTGGGAATGAGAAGAGAGAATGAACTCCATATACTTCAAGAAACTCCTCAACCTCCTAAATCACCTCTGCCCTGTTACTATAGACCTTTAATACAATCATAGAAACTTCCCTTGTCTCTTATCTCTGATCTCTTGCAAGATATAGGTCTTTGCATCTACTGTGAGGGTTTGCTCATCTACAGTCATGGTTGTAAACCTATATGGTCAAGAGATAACCTTAAGGTATGGTATAAGACCACTGTCTTTTCCTCTTTTCATTACATTGCTTTTAGACCCCTAATATCCCTTGTGACTGTGCATAGGTTCAAGACTGTGGACAAATCTTCCTTGTATACTGATTTGATGGTGCATGTTTCCTTATGCCCTTCATAGACTTCACATGACTTCTTCCTTAATCTCTTATCCATTTTCCAACTATCTTTTCTCATAGTTATAAGGCCATCTTGACTGTCAAGGGTTCCTAAAGTCTTGAAAATAGAATAAAAGGGCTATGAAGAAGATACATATTTTCTGATTGTCTGTTGTAGACCTCTGTCTCACTGTTCCATGACCTTTGTAACAACTGAGCCTTGTGAATGGGTGTGAAAATAAACCCTTGTAAAGAGGAAAAAAACCCTGAATGAGATCTTCAATATGACCTGGACATACACCACTATTGAATGAGGGCAAACCAATAGGGAAAAATAATATGACAGTTATGCATTTTGAAAGAGCAATGGTCTTAAACATGAACACACATCAAATAAGGTCAAACATTGGATTCTGTTATGCATTTTGAAAGAGCAATGGTCTTGAGATGATGGTATTGAATCATAACAAACAACAAGACCATGAAGGACCACATGTCTATGATATAGTCTCAATAATTCTAGAAGATGGTAGATCTCATTTCACAGTTAGATCTTTGATTTTAGAAAATCAAAGGCCTATAAACTATGATCTATAATCCATTCTTGAACAACCTTAAAATCATCATGAAAAGATTTGCATGTGTTGAGTCTTTAAGAGCATTTTCCAACGTTTAAAACCTTACATGAAGAGATGAATCAAACTACAAGGGTAATCTCAAATCCTTACCATGCTCCTCAATCAATACCTATCATCAACAATGAACTTTCACATTTATTTCTGCTTCAAAACCCATGTCTTCAAAGATTTCATATATAAAACATGGGGATGTGAGCGATAGGCTTGGAATGGAAGAATTTTGATTCCTTATGCTATTCTTCACTCACTATCCATCAAGTTTCAGGCATTAGCAATCTGGTGTAACCTTATCCATCATTGAAACCTACAGAATTAGTCCAACAAACCCTAAACCTAAACATAAAAACCCTAAAAAATAACTTTGTCAAAAGACTTCTACAAAGACTCAACCTCCTTTTTCAAACAAACTATACAAGGCAATTTAAGGGTTTTAAGGTTTTAGGAAGCGGTCCCATGGAGCTGCTAGAGGATCTATTTTTGTTGAGGAAAGGGTCCTATGGAACTAAAAAAAGTATGCTAATGCTTAGATCAAAATCTTTTCCTCCAAAATAGGAGCAACTATTGTTTAGGAGGTTATTTTTGAGCAGGTGCAGATGGGGTGGGGCTGAAACTTTCCCCCATCAACTTAGGGAGTTAACTACTAGTTTTTTCATTCCCGCCACTTAATTTAGGGGAAATTTTGGAGGGAATTTTTCCAACTTCCTAAAAAATCTCTGCTAAATTATGTAGCATAAACTATTGTTAAAAAACTTCATGAGACCACTAGCTTCCATAAAATTCAGAGCTTAAAATTTTAAGCATATTTGCAACTACAAAATTCATTGGACCACCGACTGTAAAATGCTCCTAAAAAATCTCAGCAGCACCACTGAGATAATTTAGGAAGCCCCCTCCCATGGGACCACTTCCTTAGAGTATAAGGAAGTTTCCACTTTTGACCTTTTTGACCTCTAAAAGGCATGTGACTTTGCAAAGCTAAGAAGTCTTTTGATATACGCATGCATGACCAACATTAATTTTACATTGACAAAGTTCAATCCACGAATTTGAAGATTCTAATGTACTAAAAAAATGAACAAGAGCTTGGTTTATTACCTCAAAAATAAGATTTAACACATAAAAACTAGGATTTAAGATTTTTTGACACCCTTGAAACATCTATGCTGACTATTTGGGCCAAGAAGGCATGAATAGGAAACCGTAACACCAAGGGTATGATTACTGAGATGAAAGATTAACTTTTAGGTGCATTTGAGATGAAGGATCTAGGGGTAGCAAGGTACATATTAGGAATGGAAATCAAGAGAGATCAAGATGACAAAAATCTTTCTAGTTGTCACAAAGTAAGTTTGTGAATACTATTTTGTATAGATTTAATATGCAGGATTGTAAACCAGTTAGAATTCCTTTACCTGTTGGCACTAAGCTTACTTTACATATCTATTCCAAGTGTGAAGATGACTTTGAGGATATGTCTAACATGTCATATGTTAGTGCAGTAAGAAGTTTGATGTATGCAATGGTTTGCACTAGGCCATATATTGCCCAAGTAATGGGATATTGAGTAGGTTTATGTTTAACCCCGATAGAGAGCATTGGAATTATGTGAAAAGGGTGTTAATATATTTGTGTGGTACTTCTAATTATTGTTTGGCTTATTCTTGTACTAACAATGTGGATAAGACATTGAACATACAAGGTTTTGTTGATGCAGAATGGGCAGGTTACTTGGATAATTGAAGGTCAACTAGTGGGTATGTATTTACTCTGTTTCAAGGAGCTGTGAGTTGGATGAGTTAGAGGCAGCCTATGATTGATTTATCCACTATCAAAGTAGAGTATATGACTGCTACCCATGTCTCTAAGAAGACAATATGGTTACAAAGGTTGTGTACAAGTATTGGTTTTGATTGCAAGAAAATTTAAATTGGTTGTGATAGCTAGAGTGTAATCTATTTAGCTAAGAATCCTAAGTATCAGGTTGAGATGAAGCATGTGGATGTTCAATATCACTTTGTTCGAGAAATGGTTGCAAATTGATAGATTGAGTTGAAGGTTGACACTTAGGAGAATGTTGCAATTATCTTACCAAACCTGTGAGCACAAAAAAGGTCATTTGGTGCAAGGAGGCCATGGGCCTTGTTTCTTGTAGTTAGTTGATTTATGTTTTCCTATGGATGTATTCACAATATATGATGTTGAGTTGGAGAATGTTAGGATTAAGGTGCCATCAAACTTGTAGATCCAATATATTTAATTACTCCTAACATTATTTTATAAATGCACTCCATAAGGGATGAAGGTTCCATTGATTGCAGTAATTATTTTATTATGGTGATGGTAATTTATGTAATTTTATCTCAGGACAGTAAACAAGTAAATATGGGGTGTCCGAGTTTATTAATGGCTTATGAAAGGTCTAAGAGCATCTACTATTATTGGTGCCTACATTTTGTAATGAATCAACTATACTTGGACCGTTATCACATAACATCTTATGACAACCTGTAAAAAGGTATAAGAGGCTATTTTAACTTCTTGTTGACTTTCCCAGAGGTGAGCATTGGATTAGTCTATCTTGGGTGTAATATTCTATAAGGTGGTTTTATGACATTTGTAAGAGGCTAATAATATCCTAATTGTGGGATTCCCATGTTTGGACAACATATTTGAGTAAATTCTTCTATAAGCTTGGATTTCTATTTAAGAAAATCTTAAAGAGTGTAGAATACGAGTTAAATGTTTCACAGGTACACAGGAACAGTTAGAGTGGATGTAGGATTGAAAGAAGTGATTGTATTATAATCTCATTTAAAGATAATACAAACTTGTCCTCTTTTTTGATGGAGTTTTTTCTTGAAAGGGTTTCTCCACGTAAATCACTATGTCATGTGTAAATCTCTTGAGTTTTCTGATTTGTTTTATTGCTGATTTACATGTTTATCTCCATTTTTGGTAGTCTACGGATTAAATTTTAGATTTGTAACATAATTTCAAATTTCCATTTGTAGTGGTTTGCCTTCATTTCTAACACCTTGCACCTCAAAGTTGTAGCCATGGACAAGCCCAACCCTTCTCCTGTGGTTAAAAGCCTTGTCTCTCCCATTGAGCCTCAGCTAGATTCCACTCCAATCTCCATTAATCCCATACCATCTGACCATAAACCTCAACTGATTGATAAGGGAAAGGATGTCATGGAGGAACATCCCTTTGCTAACCCCACTCCTAGCTCTAGCCACCTTGTCAAGGTTTTTGTGACTAAGCACCCCAGATATAGGCCCAAGAAGAACCATCCTACCCCTTAGCCCAAGATCTCAACAAATGACGAGATGGTGCTGGAAGACTCTATTTCTACTCCCTATCACCCTAATGTTCAACAAGATGTGGATTGCCCCAACTGCAGTGACTTGAAAAGCCATGTGGACAAACTTTAGGAAAACCTTAATCTCCACAACAATGTTATGAAGTGGTTCTTGGCCTAGCATCATAACACTAAACTAAGATTGCAGGAGATTGAGAAGAGGTTATTTAAATAGGTCAAGGATCAACATAAAACCCAAGTGGATGATTATATTTGGTAGGAAGTGAAGAAATTCTTTGCCACCTTCCAAAGTTGGGAGAACTTGGAAAAAAAGTTCCTCACCATGCATAAGAACTAGGAGGAACTAAAGGAGAACCTGTCTTAGGTACTGGATTTTAGTAAATAAACCATCAAAAACTTAGCTACTAGCCTCTACACATTGCAAAATGAGATTAAAAAAGACAAAGGGAGCCCAAACAGGAGGGTCTAGCTAGAAGAACCAGTGCTAAGACCATTGCTAAAAAAGGTGAATCCATTTCTATTCAAGAGGATCCCCTAGAAATTTTATTTGCGGATCAGGTTAATTTCTTTACTAAAGAATGGAAGGTTGCTATTGGGCTTCAGAAGGTAATTGATAACAAATAGGTGGTTCTATTTTTTCTATATACTATGTTACTGTTGTGCTATTGCTAGTCCTTTCCATTTTGTCAGCTCTTGCTGTTTTGGTTGGTTTTTCTAGTTGCATATATCATGGTAGTCATTTCATTTTCCTAATGACTACTACTATGTAAAAGGATTTAGGCCCTTTCAAAAACCCACTTTTATCAATATAAAAAACAATGGAGGTTGTCTCTTCTGAAAGCTATCCACAAGCAAATGCAAATAATCCTTTTCCAATCACAAATCTACATGCTCCTTTCAATCCTTAGCTTTTCTCTAAATTCAACACAAGGGTTTGAAGCAATCCAAAAGTAAGAGCCTAAATCAAGAATGAATAAGTGATCCTAATTTTCACTACCTTTTTCCCTTTTGATGAAAATATCTAAACCACAGAAGTGACTTTTGTCCTTTTCACATTGAAACTAGGTATTTTTCAAAATATTTATATTTTACATAAAAGATATTTTCATTTAAAATGACCAATGCATAACATTTCAATAAACTATTTAACCTTTTTCCAATTTCCTTATCAATAATATAATTTACTAAATTGCACAACACTTTATTCACTAAAATATTTAATTATTAAAATCTTTTTTCAAACTCACAAGGCATATTGTTTACTTTGAAAACAATATGCACATGTATATTGAAAACTAAGCAAACACAACATATTAATACTAGGAAAACTTATGTAAAGCACTCATACACATACTTTATGAGTTTGCACATAGAACAATAATCCATAATCTACATCGACTCATATCACAATTCACAAGGCATAACAAGACACATTTCGTAAATGGGGAAAATAAGGATAAACACATTTACCCAAATTGACTGTCTCTGGATTAATCACCATTGGGGAACATGTGTTTGCACACTTAGTTAAAACATTAGGTGTATCTACACAATACAAGATAGTCAAAGAACACCATATAATACCTAGTGAGAACATACAATCAAACAAATAATACTTCCATCTTGGAATCACATACTACTATCAAAATGCAAAACTAATCAAATCACATTAATCATATAACCACATCTTACTGAAGATCATTTACAATAAACATGACTTGGAGATATCAAAAGATGTGTATTTAAATCAGTTCACATACAATAATTAAATCCACTCATAAATTTGAACTATAACAATAACTTACTTCAACATTAACTTAAGAAATAGTGAAGTTGAATAAGCTGCATAGATTCAATCATCAAATAATCACATAATCCAACAATAACATATAATCACAAACATAATAATGTTGAAACATCAGAAACATATTTTTGTTAAAATACTTGTCAACAAGTTCAAAACATATCCTAACCCAAGAAGTACTAGAGGAATAGGACAAAGCAAGAGTTATCATAGATGGGGCCTTAAATCCTCCTTTCCACCCTCATCCCTTGCCCATAAATGAACTTCCTCCTAAAAGTCACCCAGGGTAAGATGAAAGCTCAACATCCAACCTACTGCACACCACACAAAGGAAGCATCATAACAAGCAACCACACAAGGTTAAGCCATTTGAAACATACACACACAATATACAACATGGTAAGATAGATGATCCATGAGTATTATTCTTTTCACAATAATATTCCAACGATTGGTATTCAAACCATAATAGAATTGTGTAATCATTATACATTTCCATATGTATACAAGAATTTACACATTCTAATGCATGTTTACACAAAGTCAACAACTCATATGTAGATGTACTCAATGCATAGTTTTCATCATAACACATGTTTCACTCATCCCACTTCACAGGGATAACAACACATGGTTCACATATAGGTCTAGGGGGACACCAATGTCACATAATAGTACCAAGCAACCAAGTACCAATGCCAAGTAACCAAGAACCAATATCAAGTAACCAAAGATTCAAGAACCAACTAGAATGATGGTATTAGAGCCACACTCTTGGGGACTCCTCCATGCATTTCCATATCAACCTTTCCTCTTGTTAGTTTAAGGGGATTAACCTCCAAGAGGAAGGTGTCAAGAAGAGAAATCACTAGGAAGATAAATGGATGATGGCTACTCCATAATGGTCCACATTTACTTGCATCCTCAAAAGTTTCTTGTGTCTACTTCCTTATATACACTTTGCCAAAGGTCATTATCCATAGACATGGTAGGAAAGAACATTACAACACAAGACCAATGCTTGCAAACAAAAAGAATCTATCTTAGCCACCAAAAAATTCAAGAATACCAAAAGAAGGAAATTTTAATTCCAACAATAATGTAAATAAATGCTAGCAATTTCAATAATAAATCAAACATAACCATAAGAGTCACATGGAAATGAAAATCTTGAAGATTTGTAGCTAAACCATTTTCATACAAAGATAAAACAATTACTATTGGTACTCACAAGCAAGTATAAACTCATAAATAACTAAAATAAATGTTAACAATTCTCAACATTACACATTACAAAACTATGTGTAACATCAAGTTAGTCACAAGGAAGGAGAGAATTCACCATTATGACTAACAAATAGTCCTTTATATATGCTTTGCAATACTCGCATACAATATCAACATAAATTACCCATATAATAACATGACTAGGAACACTCATATGCTATTGTCCCTAACTTCTCAGGTAGCCATAACAAACATGATGTCCCTCATCTACATATGCAAATGAATCTAGCCCAATTAAGGACTCATTCATAGTAACCATGTAGGCAATCCAAAATAATACCATATGTGCCTTCACATAATTAATAGACGACATCATGTTCTAGAGCCCAAGCTCACTCCCAAACAACACCTCAACACACCCTACACTATGTCGAAACGTCAGTGTGGTATGACATCATATCCAAACAACCATGTTGGAACATGTTCATGATATGGAAACCACCGAAACTCAAGGAATCAATAACATTACTCCATAATAAGCACAAGTATAAATTTTCACTTACCATCACATAAGTCAAATTGCCAAGAAATTAATATTCTAACATGCTAGTATAACAACAATTTTCATAAATGATAACTCTATCATAATGCCAATGTTTCCCAATGCAACAAATCCCACAATAGGATTATAGTTTACCAAGAGTAAGAGCAAATATGTTCCAAGAATCAAGTATCATGATGATGAGTGAAACTTATGCTCATGCCAAACTATAATGAAGTTCACATGTCAGGATGCCAATAATATCATCAAGAATAACATGTAAGATAGTCTAGCACAAAGAACCAAGTCAATGGATCTATCAATAAGGATATGTAGGTGTATGCCCTAATAAATGAAATACATGGTTGCTAAGGATTCTTGTAGGCTAAATTAACAATATAACACCATAGTTTCCTATATTTTCCACTATGCCTACTTAATTCTACATGTGTTGAGGTCATCAACTCTTAGGTCGACTCTCAATAGGGTACATAAACAAGCAAACACACAAGTATGACTCCACTATACTTGCAAAATGCACCCAATTCAAGGCTAGATACTCAATATCCCAAGCTCAAGGATACACACATAATGTATAGGGTGTTCACAACACATCACATATACATTCATAATAGGGAAATCACATTCACAAAGGAACATAAAACATGTAATTCCTTTTCCTATTGATTACTTATTGTTATAAAGTGACTTTCTTATACATAATCATGCAATATAATTATCACAAAGTCTTCTGGGAGGTTTCACTAAAATATAAATTACAATTAACCTTTCTAGATATGAATGAAATTCAATTATAACTTCACATTTAAGAGCATCTAAATGCGTATAAACAAGTCCACCCACAAACTAGTATTCACACACTAGACCATAATTAACTTAATACAACATAATTCTAGCTCAAATGATAATAGTTCACAACACAACACACATCATGCAGTGCCCTCTCATTTCACATTGTATTATGGATTCACAAGGTACAATAGAGATATTCATTCTATTTCAAGATTCATTTAATTACCAATACAATTTAGGAAGAATTCAATTGGGGATTTACGTCATTACCCAATGTTCTATCATATAAATGAAAAGCATCACTTCCACATGATGGTATACACAATTTGTAATAAGATGCACACATGATCAAGGGTAAATATGCAAAATTCACATAATGGAAGAGTATACCCAAGTGGTCAAGACCATTAGCGCAATCACTTACACAACAAAGAGTTCTAACATTTATCATACCACATAAGGAATAAAAATATAGTTGAGGACTCTAGTCCTAACCAACCAATCAATTCCTTTAATGCAACAATTTCTTTTCACATGCCAATATGTGAACTATGCATAATAACAAGCACATAGTTAAGGCCACAAAACACATGTTTATTTACTACTAACATTTGACTGCACACCTTAATATTCAAATCAACATCATGAGGCTCAAGTTTACCATAATAACCAATGGTTCATATCACTCATTCACATAATTTGCCTTATAAACATAGATCAAACTGATATATCCATAATATTCAGAATTATAATATTAAATCCAAGAATAGTATCATCACAACACATATGTGGTACATAAAAGTTATACAAAACATCAACTAGCTAAGCATCACAAGAACTAGCAATGGATCCACAAACACTAATCGACTATTTCTTACCCACAGATGGGTAAAAAATAGTCCCCCTAACTACCATTTACCATCCAACCTTGTGGACAATATCGAGCAATACGTCCCTCTTGACCACAAGAATAACATGGTCCTATGATATGAGATAATGTGGGCTATGGCACACTCAACTGTAGAAACATCAAGAAGTCTAGGACTAATCTGACCACCTCTAGCCTGCTACTAAGCAACATGCTTGCTATGATGTTTCCTCCATCACTCTCGATGAGAACTACCACCACTAGCCCTCCTAGAGGTGCTTTTCGAGGTTGAGGAATACTCACCAACTACCCTTGGGCCTCAAGCTCACTATAGGAAGTTCTACACTCACCTCCCTAAGATCCCTAATGAGGACCAAGCCTCTACACTTTCTATCAATCCCTTGATGGTAGTGGAGTACCATCAACAAAGGTCACAAGTCACTATGTCCACCAATGACATGAATCACCACTAGTCATTGTTACACTTAATGAGGTTAATCCTCCTACACTACTCCTAAAAAGAGAGGTCTCCTAGAATGATGTCGCTCTATTGATTGGACAATCACTAGACAAGGTAGAATATGCTCAAGCACTTGCCTTAGGGCATCTAAGATCTGAGATCCCATATCAACTGATATCTAAGGAGACTGTTCTCCACTCAAGCCATCATGATCTGACTTGTGGGTCCTTAGGTAACAAGGTCTATGCAGTATTTTCCCATCACACAAGACAAGGCACAAGATTCAACATGAAATAGAACTCCACAAAACATAGACACAAGCCACACACACAAACCATAGCTCCCAATGTTGCAACCTAGGCAGTCTAATACCAAATGTCATGCCCCAAGATTTCTCCCAAGACAATAATAGACAACGAATGAGAAAATAATTTTTTTTGTGATATACTTGTAACACAAACATGTCACAATGCACACTCATGCACTAGAGATGTCATGGAACAACACATCGACACTCATTGTACACATCATCGATGCACAAAGCATGACTACACAAGCATAAGAACTAACTTTGTCATGTGATGACAGCTGGAGCAACCAAGATCTAAATGCAAGAAGCCAAGAACTTCCACAAAGATGAATTGCATAAAATGAAGAGCCCAATATCATACAATGATTCAAAATGTGGAGCATACAAAAGAACAATAGAATCCTTGCATATAAAGGTAAGGATGAGGAGGTGAGAAGGTGGGATTGAAAGTATGACTACCCCTCCAAAGATGTCACACATGTGGGTTCACTTGGGGAAAGTGTGAGGACACATATTGTGTGCACATGAGGTGAGACAAAAGTCTAAATAACCTCTAAGTTATCTTAAGTGTAGTATAAATAGGTCAACTAGGTAAAAGTAAACTAGTTTACTAAAGCACCTTTTCACACTAACATGACATCACCACAGTGACCATGTGAGAGGGTAGTGTTACCTTTGACCATGATGATAGGGTACAAGATTACTAACTATGTCTCTCATGAACAAGCAAGGATGGAATGAGAACAAACCTCTATTTCCTAGTCAAAGGAAACTTGAGCATCATTTCGTCCCTCCAAACAAACCAAGACACAATCTCAAATCCAAATCGATGTGGAAATGCCATCTAAACCACGAGGAATGTCAAACTAGGAGGTTGCATTGTAGGGAGACTCATCTCAACCTAGAATATCAAGAGGTTGCCAATTTGCTCACAAGGCACGTCTTATGACACAAAAGGAAGCATAATTGATAAAGGACATAAAATACCATCAAACTAAGTTGATAGACAGATAAGGCAGACCCCAATGATCAAATTTCCTATATGAAACTTTTCTAAAAAAGGGTGGGAACTATCCCTTATCTTAGGATCACCCCTTTTAATAAGAACTACCCTATTACTAGTTAGAATCACCCATTTCATTAGCAAAATTTCTTTTGTTCAAAAGAAACAATTCTGGATAGAGCACAAGGCCTCAAATACACTTGACAGGGTTCTTAGAGACTCCAAAAATGACACTGAAGTTGTCAAAGGGTTCCTCTAGAAGCCTACTAAAATACTTGACCCTAAACACAAGGATTCAACCTCCCAAACAAGGACAAGGTTCACAATGTCTAAAGCTAGTGCATGACCAAGCCAAAAGGGTTGAACACCAACATGTTGTAGCATTCACATTTAAAGTGTTAATTACAAATGGATTGAATCATTGAGTTTTAACATCACTAATCCTTAATACAACATGTTCAAAATCCATAGGTTCCATAAATTCATGTTTAACCAAATTACCACTTAAACTTAAGCAAATGTTCCTTTTTAGGAAAGCAAAAAGAAACATGCAAATAAACATGATTCCTAATCCATAGAGTTGAGTATGAAAATCATTCCACTAATGATTCCAACTTAATTAAGCATAAAATGATAACAAAACATAAATCATAAGTTTCATTTCAACTTAAAAGTAAACTAGATCTACACATTCTACAATCAATACTTAACACATCATATAATGCCATTACAAATCAAGGTATTAATTCAACCCATAAGATAATCAATGCAAGACTACTATGTGGTACTCTTATCCCATATGTGGATAGTTTACATAAGATTACAAAGATAGTTTGTAGCACTTATTTGACTCAAACCATAGGAGTACAAATGTCCTTAATTACACATTTCTTAGCAACGCAACAATGGTGATCCACAACAACATAATAATCGAGAGAACACTGCACACTCTCCAAAGCATCACTAAAATTCAATTGGCCCCAATGGTGATTAGCACCACCCAACCATGTGGGGCCTTAGGGTCCACCCCTCTAAACTAGGAGGTGATTGATCAGACAATAATATAAATGTATGTAAAACTAGGTGGATATGATACAAGAACAAATCATACACAATACATCCCAAAGCATGTACATTGCAATCGTGATACCAACCAATGACATACATTAGGAATGATGCTAACCACCAATTACATACAATGAGAATGGTGACAACCACCAATTATATACAAGAGAATTATGCTAACAACCAATACATATGATGAGAATGTCGACAACCACCAACTACATACAAGAGAATGACACTAACAACCAATACATACAATGAGAATGACAATAACCACCAATTACATACAAGAGAATGGTGTTAACAACCTATACACACAATGCAAACACACATTCATCTCATACTTAGATCACCAAGAAAATACTACATGAAGGTTCTTCAACCATAAAAAATGCATATGCATACATATCTCAAACTCCATTAGATACAACTCAAATTGGCAACAACAAGAAGAGGGTATAGGTCAAAGGACCAAGGAACGACATCACTACGATTCTCCAAAGTGAGTGGGAACATCTATCCAAAATAGATGGTTCTTAAGCTAAACAACAATTAGGACAAGGCCCTAGATCGAGACTTATTCCTTGATGTGCCAACTAAAGTGGCCCTAACTACATATTAAATACAAGAAATCATAGGCTCTCTAGTTCATACCATAACACTAATTGGATAAAAAATCTAACACAGTATAAGATGAGAATATACAAAAATGACTCATAGGAACACGAATTGAGGTTTAAACACCGATACATCTGGTCAAATCCTAAAACATGTCAATTTTGCGGGTAAATCCATCAATCCACAAAATAAAAAAAATTAATTAGGCCAAAGTTCCAAAAATATCAAATACACAAAAGTCCTGGACATGAAAAAGAGGTCTAAACTATGACACACATTGCCAAATAATAAACAAACTCATTTCCGTAAGAAAACTTATTGTCCCACAAAATAAAAAGGTTTAACATAGTCTAAATTTCAAATCTACCATTTAAAAAAAATTAAGAACCATGTAAATTTTAAATCCACCATTGATGAAACTCTAGTTCTTCAAATTTTTAAAACTTCAAATTTCAAAATTCCAAAGATACCCTTTAGAGAGCAACAATAAGGAGAATATACTTTTCACATCACATAAAATTTTGAAAAAAAATTGCTATAGCATAGGTGCAAAATTGTATTTTCTAAAAATAAGGAAAACCAACAATTAAGAAATTGCACAACAAGCTATTTTACAATTTCTAGTCCAAATCTAAACTTACACAAGGAAGCCATATGCAATCCACCTAATTTGGAGAATAACAAAACATGAAATCCATTTAAACAAATGCATGTATGGGTGAGTGCGAGATCATCATGGGCTAAACAGTGACAATAGACAAAAAAAATATGTGTATACTTAACCAAAATCATGAAATAGATATTTAATTTTTTGTTGGGTTCGAATAGAAGTTCCAAATAGACTTGGTAATGCTAAAGCAAAATAGATATCCGTTTTCCTTTCCCCAATTATGTAGCCACAAATTAGGCCCGTGGGATTTTTTTTCTGTGATAAACAAAAATGGATATTAGTTATTTCCAATATCCGTTTTGGGTAATCCTCCATTCTCCAAGCATTTAACAGTTCATAGAGGTAATTTTTTAATTTTTTTTTAGTTAAATTGAATTCAAAATAAAATCAAAATTACTTATTTTTTTTTAATTAAATTGAATTCAAAATAAAATCAAAATTACTTTACTTATATTAGTTTAGGGTTTTTAATCCGCAGGTTTAATGTTTCATGAACAAGGAATAAAATGATGCATCGTCCTTGGACAATGCTTTAATGTTCTGCATCTTATAAAGAATTTTTCCGTTGGCCTTAAACTTCAAGAAAACTACTTAATACTTTCTCTGATGCTAGTTAGTGTTTTCATTGAAATGGTTAAACTTCCCTTACCTATTACTTCTCACATTTGTTAATTCTAATTAGTGTTTTTATTAAGATTGTTAAACTTTCCTATTTTCATATTCCTAATTACAAGTCATTGCCTAGATTTTTCTGTAAAACCCAAATAACCTACAGAATTTTGTCCACGAATGAGTATGCAGGTACTTTTAAAAGGCTGTCTCAAAATTTCTATGATCAAAATCAAGTAATCTTAGGCAATTCAACAAAACATCTATGTTCTTGCTGATGAAATTTGATGAAAGTGCAATCTTATCATTGAATCCATAATCATTCTCAAGCACATTACATTGTTTCCTCTATAAAAAAGGAACCAATACATATCCTTTTTTGAATGAGGCTGGTTATAATTGCAAATACCTAATGTCTTTAGATGAGAATGTGCTTGATCTTCTACTTCACTCAAATTATATCTTACAAAAGTGTAGAGATTTTTTTGAATAACATGAAATTCTAGTCTTGGGCTTTGACAACATTGGTTCAGTGTTGATTCAGACCTACTCTCTAATGATCATGAAACTATACTTTGGATTAAAGTCTTCATCTTTTCATGGAAATGAGTTTGATATCGTTAAAGTATGGCCACAAGTTTTGCATGATTGGCAATGCATTGTGCCATTGGATTAGTGGGAAGTCTTGGCTCTTGATACTATTTTCTTTTAAGTTTTTTGTTATTGCACATGCTAGTCCAAACTAAACTATACCTTCTTTTACTACGCATACATAGAACATATTGTATGGAATGTGTCATTTGATTGGCCAGTTTTCAAACAAATTTTGAAAACTTGAATTTTCCAATAGCCAAAATCCATATTTAACTTTGATCAAAGAATCAAAACGGCAGATATGTTAACAACTACATCTGTGAAATTTTTCTTACAAACAATACATGCATATTCTTATATATCAATTGCTTTTATCATGCGTAACTCTCAATTTGTACGCTTAAAATAATCATTTATTAGACTACACCTAGGCAAATATTTCATTCTTTAAAATTTATAAAGGAAACATGAATGGAAAGAAAAAGAAGAAAAATGACTAAACTTGTGCTAGTAAGTGACATGCATCTTTATAGAAAGCATTTAACAGTTCATATAAGTATGTTTTTTTAGTTTTTTTTTTGAATTAAATTGAATTCAAAATGAAATCAAAATTGTTTATACTAGTTTAAAAGGTTTTTAATTTGATTGAATATAAATTTTATATTTGTATTGCAACATTTGTTTCATGTTTTTGAATTTGATTAAAGTTATGTTTTGTGCATTTTTTTTTTCCATATAGTTTTGGGTTTTGAATTCAATTTCAAATGCATTTTAGAGTTTAATTTTTATTGTGTTCTAAATGTTTAATTTAAATTGTATATGGTTTAATAAAATTTTGTTCTAAATCCTAAATGTGTATGTTTTAAATTTGAAATAGGTACTATGGATGAGCAACGTCAAAAGCCAAACTCCCCCCCATTGAACCATCCCCTAATAATTTAAGAAGAAATTGAAAAAAATATTAATGAAATAAACAAGATGATAGAAATTTATCATCTCCACCCTCGATTAACCTCAATGACACCACCTTAGAAGGAATTATCAACCATGTTCATACCCTCACAAGACAATATGACTCATTTTAGTAATGGCAAGAAGCCAAGAGGGCAAAATATTCTATTGGTTTGTCATATGATTAGGTCAAATAATTAGATTTACCAAAGCCATGTTGGTTGCACATTTGTCAATCCTAAAATTGGATTGCCTATTAATGTACTTAAGCCTAAATTTTCAATCAAGTGGTACACACATTAGGGTCTGATAGATAATTTTTGGGATTGTTGGTGGATGGTTGTTTATAAACCACCCAACAACAATCTTGATGTACCTTTATGTTTCCTCAGTAAACTATATGCGGAGTTTATATTAGGTCATCATGTGAACTATTTTTACTTTAGAGATTTTCAAGGAGTAGATAGAGGAATGCCTCAAGATAGACCTAGGGTAGTGGGACATATGTAAGGTCCATTTGTTCCCCCTCCTCATATCCCTTCTCCACCTCTTATTCAACACCCAGTCATTGTTGCAGATGTAACACATCAAAGCCTCTTTGCCATATGCTCATTGATAGAGCATTTGATTACACACACTTCTCAATTGACACAACCACATGAAATAGATGGTTGTAGTGGATCATTTGATATTACTAGACCCTTCTTGTCCACACATGTTTGTGTGCTTCATCATTGTAGTATGTGCAATGAGCTGTGCTTAGGTCCTCTTGGAGAGATGAGTAAGCCACCCCTGAACACGTTAGAATATGTCCCTCATATTTCACCTACACAAGTTGAGACATTAGGGACTAGAGCACAAGAACAATAAGGCCAATGTTTCTTTGACGTAAAATTTAAAGTTATTTCACGATATTCTATTTGAATTTAATATAAACAAATATTATTACTAATATATCTAAGGGGGATAACAATTGATGACAAAGGAGGAGCTTACAAAAGTTCATTAGGGTACTCTTTCTGCCATTCAATTAGGCTTAGATTTGATGCTATAATTTTTTCTACACATGTAACCTTTTTTATTGTATGCATTTCCTTTTTGTTAGTAATTATATATTAATTTATATCAACATTATTTTAATTTCACAACCTATTCCAAATGTGAGTGATGTGCTACCTTTCCCAGCATGGTTTAGTAGGACTCTTGATCATCCAATAAGACCATCATTCATTGAATGACTCTCTAAATGTCAGTAACGAGTCAAAGTAATTGAATTGAATTTTTCTTTAATTGATAGTTTAGAGTTTATAATTGATTATATTGATTTAGATGTACTAAAATTTTCTACATATGTAACCTTTTTATATTATATGCATTTCCTTTTTTGTTAGTAATTGTATGTTAATTTATATCAATGTTGTTTTACTTTTACATTCTATTCCAAATGTGAGTGATGTGCCACCTTTCCCATCATGCTTTAGTAGGACTCCTGATCATCCAATAAGACTATCATTCACCAAATGACTCTCTAAACATCAACACTGAGTCAAAGTAATTGATTTGAATTTTTCTTTAATTGATACTTTAGAGTTTACAATTGATTATAGTGATTTAGATGTTAATTGAAGTTATTATGATTATGTACATACAATATTACATTCTTGTTATTTCCCATTAGGAACTCTTAGTTTGTACATCCATGACGAATCCTTCTTAGTCAATGCCAGAGGCCTTATTAGTTGTATATGCTTGTTTCGTAGTAGATAAGTTTTTGTGTAGTATTCTAAATTGTTTATTTACCATTAAATAATTAATCAAATTTGTGGTTTGACTTGTTGTTGCAGTCAAATTTTCATCCATTAACTAATAACCATCATGGCACCATGAAGCCACTTTTTGAGGATCCACCACAGGTTGAGAGACCACCACAACTTACCAACCCACAACAAGAAACCCCTCCAGCACACTAGATGATCTATTGCAGTCAACAAATCTATCATAGGTTGAGGATTCATCATAGGCAGAGGGTCAAGTGGACCTTTAGGACATGATGTAGCTATTTGGCATGTATATTGTATATAGATTTTGAGATGGCATATGCCACATTTTGTAAAAAATGTTTTGAGGATGCATATGCCAAATTTTTGTATTTGTATACTATTATCCTAGATTTTTATATATACACCTTGATATACAATATAATTTATCCCTTGTGTGCATGTATTCCTACTTTGACACTTAAAATTTGAATGTATAATTGCTTTAGACTATAAGATGATACATGTGTAATCATTTTAGAGCATTTGAGATGACGTTGCATGTATAATCTTTTTTGACAATATGAGTTATATAGAAAATATTGCACTCTATTCAAAAGTATTGTTATCATAAGGTCATGTAATGTGAATCACGATAATTAATGATAAATGCACTTTTTCCTAAAAAGAATATGGTTGGATTTAAGAGTGTTACGTATCTTACCTCTTTGAGTTAGATTTCTAAGTGAATAGAATTTTAGAATGGGTGAGAACTTATGAATAATATTGTTATAGATTGATTACTTGTGTTAAAAATACATAAAGACATTAATAGGCTCATACCTAGACAAAATGATTCTCATCTTCAATAAATTTTGATTCATGAACACACAAGGACAACCATACAAAATTGGTAGAACACTATCATAAACATGCAAGAGAGGGAAATCATGAAAGGTCATAGACAATCATAAAGTTCAATGGACTATCCTAGCAAGAGAGAGGACTCTCAAGGCAACTTAAGACTATCATCCACCTAGAGATAGTAATGAATAAGAGGATAGACAAGTAACCTTACTAAAATCACAAAAAATAGAAATGTGGAACAACAATTAGCAAGTGATGATAGGGCACTTAGAAGGTCAAATATTAGTGCAATTAGGCATGGGACAATGAGGCTAGTGGAAAGAGAAGCTTGATAGGTAAGCAAGGATGTTAATATGGGGTTTCCAATGGTCATAGAGACTTCTAAGATAAAGTAGAAGGTTTGAGCTAGAGAAAGAGGGAGAGAGGTAGGGGAGAGAGAGAGGGAGAGAGTTAGGGGGAGAGATAGATAGACAATTCATTTGTGTTCAATGTAAGAGTGCCAATAGTCATATTTTTCATTTTTCACCTCATGAGACCAAACTGACAGTGCCAACACGTCGATGTGGGTGGGTGAATACTAGTGGATGCCTCATTTCGTTCCACAATGTCCTGATCCTTCCGAGCTACATCAAACTAAGAAAGTCTTCTAAGAGTCCTAAGAGAAAAAAGGTGCCAAACTTTGACGTAACAATTCTCAGAATATGTGGCACCTAGGAATGTTTTTTTTGCACCTACAGGTGGATGTTGGGTCCATCTACAATAAACTATCTTAGTTTTTGACAACTTCAAACCGTTTGACCATGCTAACAATGAATGCATTCTTACAAAATGCCTCAATTATGTTTAGTGTAAAGGCACCAATAGTCATACATTTTGTTTTGCATCTCTGATGCAGAGCACTTCATAAGATACCAACAACCTATCTCTATGGAAGAACAGTTCAAATCTTCAATGCCATAACTCACCAATTCACTGTCTCTAATTGAGATCAGCCTTCATACAAGGAAGGGTTTCAACACCATAACAACTTATTCTTGATACCAAGAGAGGGATGACTTCAAGGCACACCTTCCAAGATCCCAACTCCAACCAAAACTCTATCCAACCACTATGCAGGACAGCAATCTTCAACACTGTTTATTAGAGACAGTCATACACTTCTATTTCTAAGGAGATAGTCAGGGTACCCTCCTTGGGGTGATCTCCATTGACACAACTCAATGCCATATAGCCAACCAACTCAACAACATATCTAACACATAATGTCTTCAATGACAAAACAACAACATGATAGACAAAACTTACTACCTTCTTGGTATGACTGCTATCCTTCTCAAATCTTTTAACACATGATTCTGCAGAGGTATTTCACATGCCCATACTCACCCTACACCATTCTCCAGCCTCTGCAACCTTCACAAGGATGTGGACTAACTACTTTACATCCCCTTCCATTGACTGGTGAAGTCTTATATCAATAAAATGATGGTAAAAGTGAGAAGTTCAACCAAAATCTAAGCTAGGGTTTCATCAAACCAGATTCCAAAGAAATCTTTATTACTTCCTCCTATATGAGTTTCAAAGCCTCAAATCAACTTTAAAAGAAAGTTAACACCTCAATTTTACTGATCAACTCGTGCAATGGAAGAATCAACCCCGTACCCCAACATAGTACGGACTGTTGCAAAGCAAATTCTGAAAATAGTTACTCTAAAAGCAGTCTGAGGAAAATGTGGATATCTCTCCTATCATCCACTGTCAAGACTTCAAACTAATTGCGTTTGAGAGTCATCTCATCCCTCTACACATGCAACATAAATGGAGACCATGACTGTTCTGTATAGGAGTACAGTATGGTAGAAAACAACGACTGAAAACATTAAAAACTTAAATGACTTTAATGACTGCCTTTTTGCCACAAGACTGTCCTCTTGAGGACTACAACTTCAACATGAAAATAGATACTAGCTTTTTGGACATAGTCCACTACAAGCATGACTACAAGCCTTATTACAACATTTAATGGTCTCAAAGACCTCATTAAACTGCTTGAAGATCAAATAAAACCCTGATGTCTTGGTGCTCCTGAACCAATCTCATGGGACCAAATTGATGGTATGCAAAGTGTTGAAGCTCATTAAAGTTTTGGATCTTTGTTCTCTTGGAAGGATGTTGTGAAGATTAGGAATCAAGATCTTGAGTCTATCTTTCTCTTCCTAAGGTTTGTGAAGCATTTTTCATGATCAGGAGAAGGGTTGAAGCCTCCAACTTGAGTTTTGGAATGCTATCCTCTGTGGATACGGCTACCTCACCTTCTTTTTCTGCAAATCTTCATTGATATCATCTCCTTGAGGTAAAGTTGTTTGGTTCCTTGAGTGAAACATTGTGTAGATCTATCTACTTTATGCTTGAGTCATTTAGGATTTAGGATTTTATTGAAGTATTGCATGGTTATGCTCACACTTAGGGTTTATGAGAACACACATCTGCATCTTTTGACATTGTCTATTGTTGAGGTAGGAATACCAAAATGAGGTTTAACTGAGGAAAACTCCTATATAGCCACAACAAGCTTTCTCCATCTGGAATCTGGAACTTTTATTAGAGGCTCAGTCACCTGGTATAGAAATTATGGTGTTAGGGAATCTTTACGGATGATTTTAGGACCGCCCTAGTCTTTAGAACCTTCAAAATTCATGTGCATAGTCTCTGACAGTGTCTATTTGCATTTTTGTATTTGTTCTATCATTTTCTGCTTCCGAGATCTGTCTGTCTGAATGATTCTTATAATTAGGGTTTGACTTGATCTAGCTATTTAGGGCTTGTTAAAACCTAGTCAATGCATCTTTTCATATAGAACAGTAGAGGAATAAGATACTTGTAGATTTCCCCTTCATTGAAGTGGTGACTAAGCTCAGTTCATATTCCTAATGTTGGTGTATGAAAAGGAAGGTTTGACCTAGTTTGAACATGCTAATCATTCTTTCCCTTTTCTAGACCTAACATTTTGGTGAACCTGTGTTTAAAGAACTTGCATCCTTATTTGTTAGATCTAAGTGAATTTGTTGTTCTAAATTAGATTTAGATTGCAATTTCCTTTCATGAATAGTATATGCATTGCATATTGATTGATACCTACCTTTGCATTGAAAGAGCATTAAGGTTTCATAAATTGATATTTTGTTACTACTTGCATATTAATCTTAGTTTCATTCTTGCAACTAGTAAATTGTATCTTGTTTCACATTAAGTCTTGGATAAAATAGATTATGTGGCAATATCTAATTTCTTTTTACAAGACTTTAATGCATATGATGAGCCGTTTAGTTGTGATGACTTCAATATGTTAGATGAAGCCTTAGATGACTTTATCTCTATTGAACATTCTACTATGACTCCTAAATTGTCATTCCTTCAAAGATTAGTAAATACAATTTATGTTCCAAGATCTCTAGAAGAACCTATAAAACCAAAAATAGTGATCCACTGATGTTCAAATGTGCCTCAAACACAAATGAAACTAGTGTTCACTGTAAGAGGTCTTCTGAATTCTTCTCGATCTCCTGGTTACATTTATAATCATGATAAGAAAATAAAAAATCAAAATCAAGTGTATCCAAATGTGTTTTCGCACACATACAATACACGAAATAATAAACAAAGTAAGCAACAGTCAAACATTTCGATCTCTTTACTAACTTCCCAACCTATGCTTCCTCAACCACCTTGTTTAACTCATAAAGTTGGTCAAGATTATGATATTGTTGAGTAGCTTCATGCTACTCCTGCTAAGATCTCTCTTTGGGAACTTATACAAACATTGCCTACATACCACAGAATGTTCTGGGAAGCTTTATAAAAGGTGATTGTACCACCCGTTGTTAAGACTAATGATGTAGCAGCTCTATTAGATTGTATGCATACGACAAAAACATATATTTTGTTTCAACAATATGAATTACCATCAATTAAAATTCAAAATCAATATGATCCTCTTGTAATCTTTGTCATAATAAATAAAAAGTTGATAAGGAGAACTATGATTAACAATGGATTAGCTCTTACTATTTGTGGCATTGATTTGCTACACAAAATCAAGGTTGACACATCTTTAATCAAACTAGATAAACTAAGTATTCGTGGCTTTGATAATGCTAGTAGACAATCAGTAGGTACCATAAAGTTCCCTGTAAAGGCTAAACTTGTGACATTATCTATCCTTATCCATGTCATGCCCGGTGCCCTTTCATATAATATGATTCTTGGTAGGTTGTGGATTCATTCCATGGGGGAAGTTCCATCTATCCTTCATCGATCAATAAAGTTTATTTATGCAAATAAACTTCAAACAATTGAAGTTGATTCAAATTTAGAATGTTGTTTACAACTTGAAGCGCAAAAACAAGTTATCAATTACAAACTTCTTAATAACATAAAAGCTTATTCATCCATACCTCTTGTCACACATAATGCTGTGCAAGATTCTAAATTGAATGCACTTCTTTGTGACAATTGGGGTTCATTAGATTTTACTCCTACCTTTATGGGGGAATATAAACTCAATAATCCTAAAACATCAAAAGTTGCATCTATCTCATCTAAACAATCTTTGGAAATACCTAAAGAACCTAAAGTTTCTTTTGTAACAAATAAAGACAACAACCTTACTTACACTACACAACATGAGACCTATGAGGCTCCACCTTCTTCTAAAGAGATGGCATCCCTTTATGGTCATGGATTTCAAATCCTTTATAAAAATTATGACTACGTAGGCAATGGTTGTGGCGTAAAATAACAAGGAATTAGAATACCCTTAGAAGTTGTTGCATCTAACTATTCAACTGGTATTGGATACCGTCCTTTGAAGCCCACCAAAGCTTATCATCATCCTAAACTTAATGTTAATACAATATCAATAATTCCAACACTCAATTTGATATATCCTGAGATGATAGACATTGAATGTCTACCAAGAAATGTCCCATTAGACACTTTTTCAACAAATGAAGCATGATATGAATTTATGGGAGCTTATTACAATTTGCCCTGTTATCATATAATTGTGGATTTTCTTATTGTTTAAATGCAGAGGCATATTTTAGGAAAAATACTTGTTTTCCAAATGATACTCTAGCACCTAATGAAGAATCCATGAAATCATCACATTCACCTAGCCTCCCAGATCGCAGTACTTTGCTTAATGGAAAGACTATTGATGTCTTAATGGAGAAGGATAACCCTAAAAAAATTATCCCTATAGGAGATTGCTTAAACAAAGAAGAAAAAGAAGAAACAACAAAATTCTTACATGATTTGCCTGAATTATTAACTTAGAACTATTCATATATGCCTAGCATTGATCCTAAAATTGTAATACACAACGTAGTGTTACAATTCGATGCCAAGCCAGTACAACATAAAATTTGAAAGATGAATCCAAAGGTCACATTATTAGTTAAAGCTAAGATAGAAAATATTTTACAAGCTGGTTTTATCCACCCTATTGATTATTCACCTTGGATTTCCAACATTGTGGTTGTCGATAAACCCAACAATTGCATTCAAATTTGCAATGACTTTAGAGATTTAAATATAGCTTCTTTGAAAGATGATTTTCCTCTTCCAAACATTGATATGAATGTTGATTCAACAACTGGCCATGAATTACTTTCGTTCATGGATGGTTTTTTAGTTATAATCAAATCTTTATCAATCCTCAAGATCAATACAAGACAACTTTTATTACCCCTAGGGGAACATTTTGTTGGGTAGTCATGTCGTTTGGATTAAAGAATGCTAGAGAAACTTAACAACATGCCATGACACTTATTTTCCATGATTACATGCATACCATCTTAGAGGATTATGTCGATGGCATTCTAGCAAAGTCTATCATCACTAGGATCATGTCACAGTCCTCTGTCAAATCTTTGAATAGATACGAAAATACAACATGCACTTAAATCCCTGTAAATGCGTATTTGACATAAACAATGGTAAGCTGTTAGGATTTATAGTTTCACATCGCAGTATTGAAGTAGATACAGAAAATTGATGCAATTGTTTTAACATCCAACCTCCTAGAAACATATCTCCACTTCGTAGTTTACAAGGGAAGATACAGGCCATCCGTCGATTTTGTTGAACACATTAGGATACTGAGAGGGGGGGTGAATCAATATCCAAACAAACTTCACATCATCTAGAGCAGATTAATAATTAAACTTTACAACATTAACATAAACATGAAAGATCAACACAAAG
Organism: Cunninghamia lanceolata; assembly: GCA_027924645.1. Classification (NCBI taxonomy): domain Eukaryota; kingdom Viridiplantae; phylum Streptophyta; class Pinopsida; order Cupressales; family Cupressaceae; genus Cunninghamia; species Cunninghamia lanceolata. The sequence continues at coordinate 5,066,182 of BSBN01000684.1, forward strand.
CATAATAACACATAACACCAGATATACGTGGAAAACCCCAAAAGGGGAAAAACCATGGTGAGGATTAATCACAATATATGAAGCTCACTGCAATAAAATATTACAACTTTGTTTTAGGGCTACAACCCAAGGAAGATACTACTCCCTCTTGACTTTGTTTTAGGGCTACAACTTGTTAAGGGAAAATTGGAGTAAACATGAATAATCAATATATCAATATCAAAAATACCCAAAACTCAATGAAATACAGAAACAAAGAGATCAATCAAAGAAAAGAACTTCAAAAACTTTTGCAATCCTCAAAGCTTCATAGCTTCCGTTGGTTGCCTATCTCAATCAATCTTGCATGTATGAATAAGGCCCTCAGAGAGTGCACTTCCTTGTTATTCCAAGATTGTCAATGGAGAATGGCTATGCTAATGCTTTGTAATGAAGATGAGCTTCACAACAATGGTAGTGATATGGTAACAAGTTGACCGCAAGCAAATGGAATGACGTGGGTGCCAAAGGCGCACTGTAATTCCTGCAAAGTAACAATACTAAAAGCTTGGATGAATGAAATGGAGGAATATGGTTCAATTTATAGACTTGTGAAAGAGAAAATCAACGGTATAGAAAGAATGAGAAGATCAACGGTATAGAACGATTGAGGAACGGGCACAAATAAGAAGAAAAGTGTCACACAAAAGCTATTTTATTTGAGTTAACTACTTTCTTTTCTAAAGATAAAACATGCTTTTCATAAATTAGAAAGCTTTTTTCTAATTTAAGAGATATTGATAAAAACAAGGTTAGTTGAATAGATAACTCAACTTGAGATTTGCTTTTGCATGATTTGAGAGAAATTAAATAATAAATTATTTAATTTTGTGTGCATGAAGAGGAAGACTTATTTTTAGGAGATTTGGAAGATATTTGAAGAATTAGAAGATAAGAAAGCAAATTAAATAAATAAATTTATTTAATTGTTGTGCATGATTTGGAAGAATAAATAAAATATTTGATTATATTTTATTTTTGGAGATTGAGAAGATTTATATAAATTTGATTTGATTTATTCAAATTTGGAAGAATGATCTGATTTAATTAAATAATTAAGAATTATTTAATTGTTTGGAAGAATTTAATTAAATAAAGGATTTTATTTAATTTTGACTTTTAGAAGAGGTATTTAAATATTTTGATATTTAATTAATTTAGAGGAATGTGAATCGAATAAATAAATTTGTTTATTTATTTATTGATAGAGGAATAAAGATGGAATAAATATTAAGAATATTTATTTAGACTGAGTAGTGTCATTTTTAGGCGTATATATTTTGCCCCTCTTTGATACAATGTGTTTTATCACATTGCTTCAAAGAATAAATAGTCTGATAATGATACATGCCATAGTTTGCCCCTAGTACAGGTTTAACGATAGGATACCCCCTCCAGAGATTGGACGAAGAAGGCAGAAGGCATGAGACGGATAATCTCATGATGACAAAGGGAAAACTTAGATTAGGATTGAAGAAAACAAGATGCGTTTCTGAGAAATGGGAAGAAAACGGGTGCGGGAAGTAGTCATAGTCACCACATAGCTAGTTTAGGGTTTTGCATGCTATATATTGGAGCTAGGTCCACAAGACAAGTCATTTGCACACTTGGCTTTTGTTGGATTGTCTTTGAGAGCTTAAGAGAGTACAGAGCATAGAGCAGTCAGCACTAGGATGGATATTCTGCGTGAGGAGCATCGCTTTGAGCGTATCCGATGATTTGACTGACCAGCAGAGGTAGGATCCCCAGTATGTATCTCAAAAAATTTCACCTAGGGTCGATTTTGAGTGCAATAAATGCTAGGGAAAAATAGGCTAAAAAAATGCACAAGATCACAATTCGGCGCATCTGACATGCGAAACTGCACATCTGTCAATCTACGGTGCATATAGGATATGAAACGACATACATGAGTAAGGTTTGCACATGCATAATTTGGCGGTGCATTTACGGTATGAGTCATCACATTCAACTGAGCAGCGCATTTACAGTATGGGACGGCGCATGCATGAAATGTTGTGGCTCATGCATCAGAAGTGATGCATTTGCTAAGAAATGGCAAATGTACCTTCTATTATGGCGCATATGATATAGATAGTCAGGTTTACTTAACAAAATTGACTTGATTGTCATCCTGTTTAATGCGTCAATCGATAAGCTATCTCTGAGATTGCAGGAACCTAGTCAAAAGATGTAGTGTGTTGTTTTGATCAATTTGATATGTTAAGTTAGTTGATATGATTCTATAGATATGTTGAGCATGGTACTTGCAGCTTTAAGTTGACACCTTGCTTTTGCGTGCTTGCAGGAGGACATACAAGATACACTGATGTCAAGGGAGCAGTTTCCCATGCTGATGTTGCAGTGACACATGTTGACAGAGATAGATCGAGAGGCGCTCAGCGTGATGGGATTAGATTACATGTGCTTTATGCCTGAGGTTCGAGTGAACTGCGGATTACTGACTGTAGCAGTGGAGAGGTTTCATAGCGAGGATGGGACCTTTCATTTCCCGGCCGGCGAGATGACGGTGACTCTGGAGGATGTATATAGGATACTCCACTTGCCGATTCAGGGAGAGCTCATGGAGTATGATCCACAGTGGGATGCAGGACTCGCAGAGTGCAGGCGGGTATTTGATGACCCCGGGCTGGTAGGACAGGTTATCTCCTAGCAGGATATACACGATTACTATGACTATTTCCCTGGGATAGTTGTAGGATTGATCGAAGGCATTGTATGCCCCGATAGGAGATCGCATGGGTTCCTAATTGGATGGGGACAAATTATGGAGAGGATGGTCACAGAGGGCACCCGCTATGCTTGGGGTGTCTGCATTTTGGCACACGTATACCATGATATGCATCAGATGGTATACCACAGGGGTGCTAGTTTATTAGCAGGTGTCTCATTGTTACAGTTTTGGTTGTGGGAGCATATCTCCATTACTAGACCGATATGTGTGTTTCAGAGGCAGAGGGGAGAGCCTTACAGTTACGGCTAGGTAGGAGTGATTTCCTAGCATAGACTGGGGAAGCTAGAGTACTGGAGGCATGCACTGGATGGGTTAGATGTGGTCGTCTAGCGACCATGTCTAGACTATGAGCCTTGGGATGATGAGGCGGATGAGCTACCCTACTGCTATCAGAATCGATGGCTTATAGGCTGGACGCTATTCATCCTAGAGAGACAGATTGTCAGCTAGGTTTGGAGACAGTTTGGGAGGAGACAGGGCATGCCATAGGGGCAGGCTCTATTTGCACGGACACATGCAGAGAGGTTTAGATGGGGCCCAATGGTGTCCTATGAGGAGGCAGTGACAGAGTTTTGACAGATTCCTTATACTACTTGGCTGATGAGGAGAGAGATTGTAGACACAGGGATGACACCGGACTATGAGGAGTGGTTCACAGAGCATCCATTTCTGAGATACTCTGGGCCCGAAGAGCTGGTTCCTCGCATAGACAAGGTAGATTCAGATGATGAGGGCAGGGTTGGTAGGAGGAGGAGGAGGAGAAGAGGACAGAGAGATGGAGGAGATGGTGGAGATGGGGGAGATGGTGGCGGAGACGGTAGAGATGGGGGAAATGGAGGAGATGGAGGAGATGGTGGTGGAGACGGAGGCAGACTTAAGCAGAGGAGGAGAGCTAGGGAGGGATCCTCACACGCTCAGTAGGTAGTGTAGTTGTAGGTTGCACAACAGGGACAGATGCTACCACCTCAGTAGGTGGCACATCAGTAGGTACCTTAGTTGCAGGGGCAAGGACATGCACATGCCTCCCAGGATCCAGCACAACCAAATTTCTAGGGGAGAGCCATTGCCATGTTGAGAGGATAGGTTCGGCAACTGTAGACACAACTTAGGATGGCCGAGGCTCGGCGGGAGATAGACACAGGTGTTATCTCGGGGCTCACTAGAGAGTGAGATATGGTGGAGGCGAGGATATGAGCTATCCGAGTAGAGAGAGACTCAGCAGTGGCAGCCCTTGGGACAGACGCTACTAGCAATTTTTTGGTTGGATAGGTGTAGCAGGCACAGACACAGCTAGCACAAACACAGGCACAGTTGGCACAGGTGCAGGGGTAGTTAGTGTGGGTACAGGGTGAGCTTGCTAGAGCATAGGCTCAGACACAGTACTATTAGGGACTATACCATGGTGTTGTTCTAGTTGATCAGAGGGCTCTGAGCTACAGGAGCCAGTCCATGGCCTCGCAGAGAGTAGGTGGATTGCGGTTGGGAGCCTCTGTGATGAGCCCATAGCAGTCTGGGGCTAGCAGAGGAGGGGACATAGAGGACACTATTGGGAGCAGCGGTTCACAACAACAGGGTTAGCAAACACTTGCATAGATTTTGGCTCTTACGTACACTTTTTGATGGCTCAAATAGCCAGATACGTACATGTACCACTTTTGTATGTTGAGACATGCATCATTATATTTGAGATGTATACATTGTATATGACATTGACTTAGAGATGGACCTTTTGATATTGTACACTTGGACATGTCTATGATATTTATATGATGATGCAGCTATTTGATGCCCTCTATACTTATGCGTTATGGATGCATTTCTATTTGTATGATGGTACTCATGTGATGCATATTTTGACTATGTCTATATGATGTTTATCTAACGCAGTTTTAGATGATGCTATGTGATGTTTATGTGACCTAATGCAGACTTAGATGTTTTACTTGATATGCCTCTAATGTGTAAATGCAAATGGTATCTATATGATTATGTAGTTTATGTGGTGCACTTATCTATGTTTTTGATTTTTTTCTATTGACACTATGTGATGATTGCAAAAATGTATATGGATGACCTGATACACTTTATTATGTATGCAACTGATTTAATCATGTAAATGACTATCTCATGTGATATGATATGCCACTGTATGCTATGTTTTTGTGATGTCCAAATGTACTCTATCGACACAGAGATGACATAATGATAGATAGAAGATTGATTGAAAGAATGACTTGATAGAAAGACTCACAAGCCTTAATTTGTATTGATATTCTGCATTGGTTGGATCTTTTATTGCATGGGATACAGATGTATGGATGTATAATGGATGTATGATGGATGCTTTTCTTTTGACATCTTGATGGTGCAAGTATTTTGAAGTGCTTATTTCATCATTGGGCAATATTTTTTTAGGACTTTTTCCAAATGTTGTAAGTTAATACAAGCATCTAGGTATAATTGAACCGAGATGACCTGAGCATTGCTTACATGGATTTTGCTTTTAGCAAGTTAATACAAGCATCGAGGTATAATTGAACAGAGATGACCTGAGTATTTCTTGCATATCAACAGACAAGGATTGCCCTCTTTCATGTTACAGCTTTGAAGTCCTCGATGATCTTTTGCCGATCATGTCATTTAGACAAGGCTTTCACATTATTAAGAGTAATCCACAAACAACAAACAAAGAAAAATAATCATGCCCCCATCATAGCATCTCTAGCTTTTGGCATCCTTGAGTAGCATAGAAAGACATGATAGCAGAAATCAAGATGCTGTAACTTAACCATGATTCCAACCGCAAAACATGTTTGCATTTAGATGTGTTTATTTCTTGCCATAATTTAGGTAAAATCATTTAGAATGCCTTAGGTACTTGCTTGCTTTGTTCTGGATAGGTGAATACCTTGCGTCAAGATCTCTGTTTGAAAAGAGCAGGTTTTGCCTGCACTTGCTTGCCTGGTGAAAGATTCCACAATCCTTGTTGGTGAGACGGACCCTAAGGGACTGACCTAGTGCCTCGGGGACTCATTGCTAAATGGCCTTGCCTACGTGACGACGCAGAGGCAACGTAGTTTGGGGTGAACCCTGACGGACCTAAGACCTAGGCGAAAGAAAGTGGCATGGACTTAGATAGATAGAAGGACTAGACATGCGACGGATGGGACAGTGGAGCCTTGGGGGCACATTTGAATAATGGCCTTGCCTACGTGATGATGCAGAGGCAACGCAGTTCATGGACTTGGGCCATGGATGGACTATAGGATAGATGACAAGATATGGAATGGATAGGGAAGCCTCAAGGGCGCATTGAAAAATGGCCTTGCCTACGTGATGACGCATAGGCAACGTACTTGATGGACTTGGACCATGTGGATATTGACGATAGACGCTATGCTAGGTGTTGGTTTCCAAATCTGCAGAGGGTTTGCTAGTTCCAATGCACGGGCAGATTCGGCTAACAGATTAAGGGAGGTTGCGTGAGCTGCCTCCCCTTCACTTCTGGTTCTGCCGCACCAAGGGAGGTATCCCTATGACAAAAGATGTAACATTGACTAGCTCAATGACAGAAAGATTTAGCTTGACAGCAATAGGCAGAATACTCTCATGTATGGACCAAGATCTGCATGATAGATCACAAGGTTGGCAACATTCTTGGACATATATGTCTAGTTGGGTATGAGAGTATGCAGGGGGTTCCTAATCCTACTCCTATGACTAATAGGTGGAAGTGATGAGATGGGTGGACATAATGTCCTGGATGCAAGACAAGGGGTTGTGGCTCATAACTACTAACCCAGAAACAGACTGGTGCCTATCCATTGGGCAAGGAGTCAACTAGACGTACACAACAGATGGTTTGCAACTTTCACTCAAGTTTTAGGGGGTTGGACTTGATGCTTGCCTTACAAACATCACCCAAGAAAGGGTATCTAACTGCCTCTACTTACAGATATCCCTGCAGACATGCAACCTTCTCCATACATTGACCTAGAACAATTTAATCCACTCCTTGAATGGAAGTTATAGATCAAGCATGCAGTATAGATATCTATACCCTAGAATCTATGAAACCCTTAGCAACCAGATTCAAAAGAAGGAGAATAACATGCAGCAAATGGAGAGAAATAGATAAACACATGCAATGAAGCATTTCTCATATAAAATCAACACTGAAACTGAAATATGTGCAAAATACACTCATGCTGCAACACATAAACTCCAAAATGGGATAAAAACCACCAAGATCATGCCCTGTTCTTCATTATTTACACAAAAATGCCCTAGGCCTTCAACAACCCAAAAATGAGTGACACAGTCTGCCTTTTATAGCAAAACTGTGTACTCAGTAAATTAATTACATGGCCAGACAAAAATCTGCCAGATACACAGTACAGAAAAATGGCGCTCAGAATTGAATGGGGCAGAGGGACCAAGAGGAAGGAGTAGGTAGAAATTGGGATTTGGGCTGCCGCTCAGGGACATTCCTCATCAATCGGGTGGTTGAATCTGTCAACTCGACCCATACCGCTGCAACAATCGCCATTACTGCCTCACCTACCCGCAGCCAACGGACAACGCAGGAACTTCGCCTTTAACACCTTCTTGCCAAAACATATTTCATTGAAAATTCAAAATATGCAGGAAGAATAGTCCCACATGCACCCACAAAGACCACTTTATCAATTTAAAAGTAGGGTCGCATGTAAACTAAGTGCCGAGCGCTTTTGCCCCGCTCGACCCATAAACCTTCGCCCAAAGCCCATCGCCATGACTCCTACCGATCTACCAAGTCTCTCCGATGATCACTTAAGAAACATTTGAAACACTTTGGGACTCTCGCAGATGCCGACACTTGGTAGCATCCGCAACACTTCAAGAAACACTAGAGACCCCAGGAGATTCACACAGAGGCAGACAGATGGCGGGCTCCGCGCTCTCTTTGAAACACACAAAGAAACATGCCTGAAACTCCCGTGGAAGTAGCCATGTGTCGAGACCCGCGATACTTTACTAAACTGTGTCTATAGACAAAAGTGGCCTCCGCTCGTGACACATGTCACAACCCACGGCACCGAAACTTGAGTTACATAAAGAAACAAGGCCCACAAGCTCCCGTTCATCCTTGAAGCAAAAAGAAACAATGCGGAGGTCAACACGTGTCGGCTCCCGCAGTAAGCACAAGGGACACATGGCACTTGCGCATACTCGTTGAAACATATATAGGAGTCCCTCGCATGGTGACAGTTGGCGCCTTCCGCGCTCACAGAAACATTACAAAAGGGGCTCACGAAACTCAAATGGAAATCGCCACTTGGCGCCTTCCGCGCATCTGTATCTTTGAACTGGGTCCCACCATTACTTCGCCACACTCACAAACAAAAAAGAAACCAACGCGGAAGCAGCCACCTGTCGGCTTCTGCAGCAACTACAAAGGACACATTGCACCCTCCGCCCCTACATAGAAACTTTTTGAAACTTCAGCGGAGGCTGACACTTGGCAGGATCCGCGAAGCATAGAAACTTTAAGGCTCTGGTTTGAAACTTATGCGGAAGCTGACACATGTCATCATCTGCGCTACCTTTGGGAAACACATAGGGTCTATTGGAAACTTTGGTGGATGCTGCCACTTGTCACTGCCCGCGGGCCTTTAGTTGCTTTCTCTGTGTCTCTCGGGTGCCTCCACATGGAGCATTCCATGGCACGCTTGAAACATAAAATAAACTCCATTGAAACCTTGGCGGAACTCTGTCGGAAGCTAACATGTGGCAGCCTCTGCGGCTAAGTTGAAACTTTCAGGGGCTACACTCTACGGGGATTATTCAAAAGCGAAGGCGTGGCAAAAAACTGGGGCATAACACATGGTGGTCCCATAGCACTGGCACAATTAGACCCTTTCTAGCCACACTTAGAAACATTCAGACATAGAAATAGTAGCCCGAAATGTATTTCCAAATGCATATAACTCAATTTTTAACATTTTCAGAAGCCGATAGGATCTCTCGACCTACCACTGCCATTTCGACCCTACACACAACTGATTTCTGGCATTTTTAGCATTGCAGAGGCTAAAAGACACATAAATTTTGGATTTTTTGGGAAGAGATCCTGACTTGAAACCCCAAACATAAATTATTACTAACACTAGGCTGACACTAAGGATAGGATATGGGATAAAACCTTGGTTGACAAGGCAACAAAGAGATAAGAGTATCAAACCATGATAGGTTATCGTTAGGATTTTATTATGGAACAGATATGGATTAAATGGGACATGAGTGAAGGAAGAATGGACACAAGGTGATTGGTTTCCCAAAGATGGAGAAAGCAGTTTATCACAAGTAACGCCTGTTTACCAGGTTTTCACCACTTGTTTTTATTTACATGAAAGCTAGAAAGTATGCATGACGCCTGTTTGCCAGGTTTTCATCATGATACCTATCCAAGGTGCCTATTTGCCAAGTTTTCACCAAAGGACGATTTTTTTGTATTTTTCTATATATATATATATATATATATATATATTTTTTTTTTTTTCTAATTTTTTTTGTTGTTGTTCTTTTTTTGATTTTTTTTATTCCCCCCTTACATTGGGGTTCTCTTAGGTATAGAACCGGCAAAGATGCATGCTATTGATTGGGTCATCGAATAGCTCACCCTCTGATGTTGCTAACTAATATGCCCTCGATCCATAAGTAGCTACGATTACATAAGGCCCAAGCCAGTTGGGTTCAAACTTGCCTTTCTTTTCCCAATCCTGTTGATTGTGGGGGTTCTCCTTAAGTACTAGATCTCAAATTTTAAAGACTCTTGGGAAGACTTTGTGGTTGTAGCTTCGTGAAATCATTTGTTGATATGCTTTGAGATGATCAAAGCCTTTCTGTTTCCTTTCCTCTAGCAACTTTAGTTCTTGCAATATGGAAACCTTGTACTCTTCATCTGTTATGAGACCTTTTAATGACACCCTGAGAGATGGTAACTCAACTTCAATGGGGAGGATAGCTTCTGAGCCATAGACAAGGGCATAAGGGGTAGTACCTGTGGGAGTGCATACACTAGTTCTGTAGGCCCACAGAGCGGGATTGATTTGGATGTGCCAATCACGACGAGCATCATTGACTGTCTTCTTGAGGAGTTTCAAGATGGTCTTGTTGGATGCTTCTGCTTGGCCATTACCTTGGGGGTAATAGGGTGTGGAGAAATGGTGTTGGATTTTGAATCGGTCATAGAGTTCTTGGACATCTTAGTTTTTGAAGGGTCTTCTGTTATCCATGATAATGGATGAGGGAATTTTGTATCTGCAGATGAGGTAATTGAGGATGAATGAGGAGATTTGTTTACCTGTGACAATGGTGAGGTGGACAGCTTCAATCCACTTGGTGAAGTACTCAGTGGCAGTTATTATGAATTTGTGGCCGTTGGATGAGGGTGGATGGATTTTTCCCACAAGGTCGAGTCCCCATTGACAAAAGGGCCAAGGTGTCGTTAAAGGTCTCAACTCTTGAGCTGGTGCATGTATCAGGTTCCCATGTATCTGGCACTACTTGCACCTCTTCACAAATTGATATGAATCTATTTCTATGTTCGGCTAATAATAACTCAAACGCATGAGTTTCTTAGCTAAGGAAGGACCGCTAGAGTGTGTTCCACAGATCCCTTCATGTACATCTTGTAAGGTGGTTTGGGATTCTTCTCGTTCTAAAAAATAAAGTAAAGTACCATCTAGACCACGTCGGTATAGGGTGTCAGCAATAATGGTGTAACGAGAGGTTTGGCATATAAAGGTTTATTTTTGGTTTGAAGATAAGTCAGGTGGGAGGGTCTTGTCCTTGAGGTAAGTATAAACCTTACCATACCAAGGTGAATCAGATCCAACTAATAGGCATATGGAATGCATTTTAGGAAGATCATAAGGTGGTTGCTGAATTGATTCCACTAAGAACTCGTACCGTGACTCATTCTCCAGGATTTCAAGAAGAGAGGCAAGGGTTGCCATGGCATCTGCTACTTTGTTTTCATTGCGAGGTATCTGCTCAAAAGAGATGATCACAAAGTATTCCTTAAAGTCCTCGACCATCTGTTTGTATGGGACAAGCTTCTCATCTTTGGTTTGGTAATCGTCATTGACCTGATTGATCACTAGTTGAGAATCACCATAGACATGTAGCTCTTTGATTTTCCATTCTGTTGCCATGTTGAGGCCAATGACCAAGGCTTCATATTTTGCTATGTTGTTGGTGCATGGGAATAATAGACGGTAAGACTTCGCTATGGTGTCGCCATGAGGAGTTACAATCAAGATTCCTGCCCCTGATCCATGGTTTGTGTAGGACCCATCAAAGTAAAGTTTCTAGGATTGTGTTGATATATTGAATAAGGATTCATCTAGAAATTCAAATTGCATTAGTGTGGTGTCCTGTAGTGGTGCATCTGCTAACTGATCAGTAATGACTTGCCCTTGATAGCCTTTCTGTCTACATACTCAATGTCGTATTCACTTAGGAACATTACCCATTTGGCTAAGTGACCTATTAGAGTTGCTTTGCTTAGTAAGTACTTCAGTGGATCTATTTTTGTAATAAGTTTGATCAGATGTGCTAGCATATAATGTCAGAACTTTTGGGAAGCAAAAACTACCACAAGACATGATCTTTCTATCTGAGAGTATTGCAACTCATAGCCCACCAATGTGCAACTGATGTAGTAGATGACTCTTTCTTTACCTTCATAATCTTGTTGTGCTAGAAGGGCCCCAAGAGCTGTTGGTGTAGCAAATATGTATAGTAATAATGGCTTCCCTTGGATAGGAGGCATGAGAATAGGTGGATTCATAAGATACTCTTTTAGTTTGTCGAATGCCTCTTTGCATTTCTCATCCCATCTGAATGGAATGTTCTTATGTAGGAGATGACTAAAGGGTTGACACTTGTCTGCCAGTTGTGATATGAACCTACGGATTGCTTGTAGCTTTCCTTGTAGAGATCTTAATTGAGTAAGATTCTTGGGTGGTGGCATGTCCATAATAGCCTTGACTTTGGTGGGGTCCACCTCTATTCCATTTGCCGATACAATAAAACCTAAGAGCTTGCCTAAGGTGACTCCAAACACATTTCTTTGGGTTCAACCTGACTTTGAATTGTTCTAGTCTCTGAAAGATTTTCTCTAACACATCCAAGTGTGATTCTCTTGTGAGTGACTTTGCAAGGATATCATATACATAATCTTCCATGGTGATGTGCATCATATCATGGAATATAGTGGTCGTAGCACGTTGATATGTGGCCCCTGCGTTCTTTAGCCCAAATGGCATGACATTCTAGCAGAAAGTTCCCCATGGACAAGTAAAAACTGTCTTATGCCAGTCTTCTAGTGCTATCTTGATCTGATTGTATCCTGAGAAGCCATCCATGAGAGATAACATGGTATGCTTTGTTGTTCAGTCGACTATGATATCTATATTTGGCAACGGAAAATCATCCTTGCGACAAGCTTTGTTTAGATCTCTAAAATCATTGCATAGTCTGACTTAGCCATCAGGTTTGGACACTGGTACTATGTTGGAGACCCATTCTAGATAGTCTATAGCTCTGATGAACCCTACATCCAGTAGTTTCTTGAGTTCTTTTACAAGCAGTGCAATGTGTGGATGCATCTTTCTAAGCTTCTGTTTCACTGGTTTCACTCCTTGATCTAGTGGAAGATGATGTAGAATCAAATCTGGATCTAACCCTGGCATATTTGCATATGACCAAGCAAAATTGACTTGCTTTTCCTTGAAGAATGGTACAAACTTAGTGTTCTCTGGTGGAGTTAGAGACTTAGCAAAGTGAATGATCTTAGGTTGTTCCTTTGTTCCAATGTTAACAAGTTCTGTAGGTTCCACTACAATCTGAGACTTCTCTTGGTGCATGTCATCAGGGAGAGTGTCAAGCCTTCCATCGTCAGGTGCCACAGTTGGGTTTTCACCATCGGATGCGTCCTTTCTTTTTATTGTTTTGGGATCTGACACTGCCATGGAGCGGTTTTCACCATCAGATCCAATTTTTACTTTGATATTTTTTTGACTGGAAGGCTTGGAACCCTCTTCGAAATAAGCTATAGTATTAAGTTCAATGGTGAAGCCAGCTTTATGATCTCATTTAGGTAGGTGGTCCCTAAGTTCCATGTAGTCAATATAGGCATCATCATTTTGGAACATATCTAGTTGTGGGGTTCCTTGTAGATCCCAGTCAATAAGCTCAGGATGCACAAGGGGGAGGGAGTCAGAGGATAGATCTAATTCATTAATAGTTTGAATGGATATTCTAGGAGGATTGGTAGGGAGAGTGTTCGGGATGGTACTTTCCTCTAAATTATTTATTGCAATAGAACTCAAACCTTCCTCAAAAGACATATTCTAAGGGATAGGAAAATCACACTCTAATGGCCTATGCGGTAGCGTTTGTCCCTCACGGTAGGGTCTATAAGTTTGAATGGTGTCAACCTCTTTGTCGTCATATGAATGCTCTATCAGCTCATCCCACTCATACTCGTTGGAATCTATCACTGTCCTTTTGAAGGGTATGGATCATTTCCACAAGACAAGCATTTGCTTTAGCTTTGCCCTTATCCTTATATCCTAGACCTTTTGTAGTTCTAGCCAATGAGGATGAAGAAGGTTGAATGGGTTCTATAATTTATTCTTTTCTTAGGCTAATGGGGCCTTGTCCTTCATAACCCATTCTATGTAGGATAGACTCACCTCGCCCATAGATTTCCATTGGGAGCTTAGGTGGTTCTTGTTGTGTGCTCTCTTCTTCTTCTTTGTAGAGCCATTGTAAGATATCTCTTTCCTCTGTTTCATCTGATAGGGTCCCCTATTTTACAAAGGGAGCTATGGGAGGTGTAGGAGGAGTAGATGGATTTGAAAAATACTTGGGTTGTCCAAAGGATCTAGGAGATAGAGGCATTTTGGCCAAGTTGAGGCTGTGCTCGATGGAGTATTCCCCTACTCCTATTTCTTTGATAGTAATTTTCTGCTCTTTGGGCTTGGATGAGGAAGCTTCAGAGGTAGAATCATGTTGTGGGGTAGGGGATGTAGATGCTTTATTGTTGGGTATGATGCAATCGAGTTTTGAAAGGACAGAGTTGCAATGCTGAAAGGGGCTGGGGTCACCTTGGATGGTGACTTGCTTGCTGTTATGAGGGAATTTTATGCATTGGTGATAGGTAGAAGGTACAACTTTCATGGCATGAATCCATGGTCTACCTAGAAGAATATTATAGGCTAGCTCCCTATCTAGGACTTGGCACACAACAACTTTTATCACCGGTCCCATTTGTATGGGTACTACCACTGTTCCTTTGGTAGTTCTCTCCTCTTCATCATAGGCTTTGATAGTAATCTTCTTCCTTGGATCAACTGCATTTTCAAAGAACCCCAATGTAAGGACCAGCTTAAGCATGCAAATATTTAAACCGGCTCCCCCATCAATGAGAACCCTCTTGATGCTGTGCTTATGGATGAAGGCGATGATATGTAAAGGGGTGTTATGAGGTTGAGACACTGAGAGGTCATCTTGTTCGGTAAATGATATGGTACTAGAGGAGGTCAGATTACCTACCATGGCTTGAAACTTCTCTTGGGCCAAGTTAGTGGGTACAGTTGTTTCCACTAAGGCTTTATCAAGAATCTCCTTGTGGGAAGGAGATAGACGCAACAACTCTAAGATAGAAATGTGGGCAAGAGTTTTCTGTAGTTGGTCTATGATACTATACTGATGGAAGTTGGACTAAGAAGGTGATGACCTTGGAGGAATGGTATTTAACATGACCTTACCACTGCGGGTGATGATACTGCAATTAGTTCTGTTGGGCTCTGATTGTTGGTTGGGTGTAACCACATTGATTTGTGTGACATGCTTTGATATGCAATTGATGGTATAGTAGAATGGCACACTTGCATAATTGGCATTACTATTCCTGTTATTCTGATTTTGCCTATTGCAATTGTTGTTGTTGTTGTACGACCTGCCATGATTGAGAAGTGGATCTTTGTAAGCTACATGCGTCTCATTAGCAGTATGTTGTTGAGCACCTCCTTGATTTTGATCAAGTATGTCTTGAATAACATGTTTGAGATGGATACAATTGTTGGTTGTATGTCCTCTTCCTCTATGATACTCACAAAAGTCAGTGTCTTTCCAATCGTGAGGTTTTATTTGAGGTTCATAATCGCTTGCTGGCGGTAGAGAGATTTCATTGTTGGCCAATAGCTTCCTTAATGCGGATTCTTAGGACTCACCCAGCGGTGTGAACTTTCACCTTGGATTTGAGTTGAACCATGGTCTTGGCTCCCTAGAGAATGTTTTGTTGGGCATGACATTGCTTGCCTCTCCTTTGAGCGTGAATATTGGTTGTTGTTTGGGAGCCACCACCTTGGCATCGACTACTCCATCGTTGACGATATTTTTATTCTTAGTCCAAAACTTTGATTTGTCAGTCGTGTAGTTGGAGGTAGGTGTGTCCTTGTATAACTTGATTTGTCCCTTGGTGATCATAGCTTTCTCAATGAACAATCCCATTTCAATGACCTTTGAAAATGACGTACGGCATTGAATTTGTATTTGATAGCTTAGATAAGAGTTGAGGTTGTGGACAAACATCTCCATTAATTGCTTTTTAGGTACATCATATGAGCATTTACTCGCTAGTTGTCTCCACCTTTGTAGGAAGGAGACGAATGATTCGCCACTCTTTTGCTTGGTATTGCATAGGTCAAGCATGGAGACTTCATGTTCAATATTGTACGAGAAGTGTGTGATGAATTTGTTGACTAACTTATCAAAAGTTTTGATTCCCGGTGGGAGTCTTGAGAACCACTCCATGGCTTGACTACCTAGAGATCTAGGGAATAGTCTCATTAAGAAAGTCTCATTGTGAGCTACTTCCATGCATGCGGCGTTGAATTCCCTAATGTGATCTCTAGGGTCCCCTTTCCCTTTGTACTTGTCAAACTTAGGAACTTCGAATCGAAAGGGGAATGGTATCATGTTCAAACTTTTATCAAAGGGGTACGATACAATATCTTCCAAGGAGTATGTTTTAGTGTTTGTACCCATCTTGAGATCCGTCATTTGTTGCGTTAGACCCTCAATTTGTTTCCTCATTTCTTCCATAGGTGTGTTTGGGTCTATGACTTTCTTTCCTTTGTCCTCACCAATGTGGTGTTCATGATTATCCTCTACGGTCTCTTTGAGTTTGCTCAGATCGAAATCAGTGGGGAGCTTAAGTCCAAGATTTGCAAGATGATAAAAATACTTGTGAGGGTCCTCATGGAGCACTTTCTCTAGCAAGCGTTGGAATTTTTGATCTTGGAGGTGTCCTTGATAATCTTCTTGAGAGATTTCCTCATCACTATCATGAGGGGTGATAATACGGTTAGATGATCCGACCATTTCAAGTTGCTTTTGGTATTGAGATCTAGTAAGAACCATGCAAGGTGATGTGGGATGCGGTGGGATGAAACTAGAGATTTTGGCAAGATGCCGGTGGAGACTGTTGAGAATAGGGTACTTATGACAAGATTTGGACAAGGGACTCTCTCAATCAATGATTCCAAGTAAGACAGCCGATATAAGATGACAGCCACTAGTAAGGGTACTTGATACATGTCTTACTATGTAGGGACTAGTTGTGCACCAAGACCACTAGCGAAGTTCTGCGACTTACTAAGGTTATTTGAATCCAAAATGATCCAAAAAAGGGACCTATGCAAATCTAATATGGGATACTTTGACTTTGGACTAGGGAGACCTGATAGAAGGTGAATGAGATGACCAATGAAAGAGAGACTTTGACGTGAAATGGATGGAAAAAGTAACTGCAAGGTAAGATCTGATCTCAGAACTTGGAACTAGGCTGAAATGGGTACCCAAAAATGGTAAAAGTTTTCTCTCAAAGATTGTGGAAGTGCTCACTGTCATGCATGCGCTGGAACAGATGCACCGCATAAACTGGTAAATGCGCGAAAAGTCAGAACATAAGCGCAACATTGGTAAATTTTGATGCGTAGCAACAATTGGTAAAAGCGTAGTAAGTCAGTGCATATGTGCAGCACGTCAGTATAAATGCGCAGCAAAAGAAGATAAATGCACCGCTCTGGTTTTTTAGTGTTTTTTGCAAATTTTTGGCAATTTTTTTTATGTTTTTGGTCTCTTTGGCTGCAAGAAGGTCTTTTGATCTGATTTTTTGAAATTATGGCAAGAAGACACAACAAACACAAAGAATGTTTTTATGGTTTTTTATTTTTTTGTGATTTTTTTGACTCTTTTTGGACTAAAAGAAAGCAAGTACAATCCTAGGTTTCAAAGGGCAAAATAAGACCAAATTCTCACTATCTCTAGTGAAGCATCTTCAGGAGGTGATAATCGCCCTTCCCTGCACCAGATTATAGGGGTTTTTGGCCACTAAGATAAAGGATGATTAATAAAGGCAACCATTCGAGTGGTTATACATGCGGCAATACTACTCTCTGTTATAGAGTCTCCCAGCCTGCAAGGGTTACGCCTTGGAGGGTTTTGGGGGAGGTTGGCTGTCGGTATAACACAACTGCACTTGTTGTTTGAAGATTTTGCTCCTAACACAATTTATTTATAGTGGATTGGTAGGGCTTGGCGTCTAGCCTATTACCACTTAGGGTCATTCCTACTTGGATGAACGGTATCCAAGAGCAGGCCCCTCTAAAGGAAAAACACATGCGAAAATGATGTCTGTTAGAAATGAAAGCAACACTACTTTAGTGGAAATCTAATTTGAGATAAATTTCAGCAATCTTTAACTGTGTGTTATTAATGGAGATTATAATAAAACATAAAACCCACAATACATAAATATACCAGAAGCAAAATGAAGCACATAACACAAGTGTTTAACGTGGAGAAAACCATTTCAGGTAAAAAACTCCACCAAGAAAAGAGGCCAAGTTGTATTATCTTCACAAAAGGAGATTACAAATACATTCACTTCCTGTGTCCTCCAACCTTCACTCCGCAAGAACCTGGGTACCTATAAACTGTTATATGCATCTCATCTACTATGCTATGGTTTTTATAGAATTTACACAACCTCAAGACATTAAATGACTTCTTACAAGCCCATAACACTTGTCAAGAGTCAACAATACAACCTTGGGCATCCATAGCCAAGAATAGGCTCTTACGGGGTTATAAATGCTGTCACACATGCATCCTACACTTGGAAAAATATGCCCATGCAAGCTTGAACACCTTAGGGCTAAAAATAGCCACTAACAACATCTTATGACGCGTCATATGCTATTATTAGTGTCATAGATTCTTATGACAACTTACAGTTGTCATAGAATCTCTTACACCTTACAACATCTATGACATGCGTCATAATACTGAAAATAGATTATTCCTCCACATGTGCACCCCACTTTGACCAATTACCATTTACCATAGTAAATGATATCCCGTAACTATTGCCGGTAACTCTGGGACTTACTGTACAGTAACTCCGTAATTACTGTGGACAGTAAATAATTTTTACCACTGCCGGTGAAACTTGTACATCCCTTATGGGTAATTACAAATAATAAATGGAATAATACGATAATAGGATTTACAAGGTTAATGGCACCTTATCCCAACATTCTCCCACTTGATATTATACATTGTAAATCAATCCATAGGAAATCAAATAAAAAATAATCAGGCACTAGAAACAAGGCCCATGGCCTCTACACCACACGAACTTCTCTGTGCTTTTAGGCTTGGTCAATGAATCTGTAACATTCTCCTGAGTGTCTATCTTCTTCAGCTCACCCTCTCCATTTCCAATCAACTCTCAAACAAAGTGATACTAAACATCAACATGCTTAGTTTGAGCATGATACATGGGATTCTTGGCCAAACAGACAGCACTCTGGCTATCACAACCAATCTGAATGATCTTGCAATCAAAACCAATACTGGTACACAGTCTCCTCAACCAAACTGCCTCCTTAGAGACATGAGTAGCAGCCATATACTCTGCTTCTGTGGTGGACAAAGCAATTGTGGGATGCCTCTTACTCATCCAACTCACTGCACCTCCAAATAGAGTAAACACATAGCAACTAGTGGACCTTCGACTATCCAAGTCACCTGCCCAATCTGCATCAACAAAACCATGTATGTCCAAAGATTTATCAGCACTATCAATACCAGAATAAACCAAACAATGATCAAGAGTACCTACAAGATATTTAAACACCCTTTTCACATAGTTCCAATGTTGTCTACCAGGGTTATACATAAATCTGCTCAAAACTCCCACTGCTTGGGCAATATCTGGTCTAGTGCAAACCATTGCATACATCAAACTCCCTACAACACTAGCATATGGCACATTAGACATATCCTCAAGATCATCCTCAGTCTTTGGACACATATCTAATGAATGCTTAGTACCAATGGGTAAAGGAACTCTAACTAGGTTACAGTCCTACAAACTAAATCTCTACAAAATAGTATTCACATACTTACTTTAAGACAACCAAAGATTTCTATTAACTCTATCCCTCCTAATCTCCATTCCCAAAATATACCTTGCCGCACCAAGATCTTTCATCTCAAATGCACCTGAAAGTTGGGCTTTAAGCTCACTAACCATACCCTTAGTATTTCTAAAAAACAACATGTCATCAACATACAAAGCAATAACCAGTATAGAATCATCAACACAATGAATGTAAACACAATGATCCTCCTCGCTTCTAACAAAACCCAAGTTCAAAACAAATGAATCAAACTTTTGATACCACATTTTGGGGGACTGTTTCAGACCATAAAGAGACCTCTTTAACCTGCAAACCCAATGTTATTTTCCTTTTACCTCAAAACCTGTAGGCTGCTGCATATAAATTTCTTCTTCAAGATCTCCATGCAAGAACACAGTCTTAACATCCATTTGCTCAATCTCCCAATCATAAGCTGTAGCAATGGATAAGAGAAATCTAATAGAAGTCAATTTAGCAACAGAAGAGAATATCTCACCAAAATCAACTCCCTCTCTCTCGGAGTAGCCCTTGGCTACCAGTCTAGCCTTGTACTTCTCCAATGACCCGCCTGCTCCAAACTTCCTCTTGAAGACCCACTTACAACCTATGGACTTTCTTCCTTTGGGCAAATGAACAAGATCCCAGGTATTACAAGAGTCTAAAGCCATCATCTCCTCCTGCATGGCTAGCTGCCAAGACTCACTATCATCTACAGAAATAGCTTCCCTGTAGGATCTAGGTTCATCGTTAGTACTCAATAAAGCATATACACAATAGAAATCTGGTGGGCTATACCTATCAACTAGATTTTGTTGTCTTGTGGATCTTCTCAAGGGTGGAGTAAGAGTCTCAACTTGTTCTTCTGCATGATCATCTGCAACAACTTCTTCTGTAACAACAGACTCATCTTCATCAGAACTACTCAAATCTTCTTCTTCTTCTTCACCCCCCAATCCATCATTCGATTCTTCCTAAGGTGCATCTTGCTACTCTAAATGAAAGTGCACCTTCTTTACCTTTTCATATTTTTCTTTTGGTTGCTCAGGTTCAGAAATAACTCTAAGTTCCCTGAAAATAACATCTCTAGAAAAGATAATCTTGCGGGTTAGTGGATTCCAATGCTTATAACCTTTCACATTATCACCATATCCAATGAATGTACATTTTTCAGCCTTTGGATCCAACTTAGATCATTTTTCCTTAGGCACTTGAACAAAAGACTCATAGCAAAAAATGCTTAAATGTGAAACAGAAGGTTTCTTACCTGTCCACACTTCATAAGGTGTCGAATCAAGAGCCTTAAAAGGAGATCTATTTATCAAGTAGCAAGCAGTACACATAGCCTCTGCCAAAAAGCATTTATCCAATTGTGCATCACTAAGCATACTTCTGGCCCTTTCCATAATTGTTCAGTTCATCCTTTCTGCAACACCATTCTGTTGTGGTGTATATGGAGTTGTCTTTTGTCTGATTATACCTGCATGCTTCCAAAACTCATCAAATTCCTTAGAGCAATATTCCCCTCCATTGTCAGATCTTAATATTTTTATCTTTAAACCTGATTGGTTCTCTACTAAGACTTTGAATTCCTTAAACTTAGTGAAAACTTTAGATTTATGCTTCATAAAATAAATCCATGTAAATCTGGATACATCATCAATGAAGGTCACAAAATAATGAGATTTTTTGATAGATTCATTATCCACAGGTCCAAACACTTCTGTATGAATAATTTCTAACTTCTCTTTTTCTCTATTGCTTCCTGAAAGAAATGATTTTCTATTTTGTTTACCAAACACACAATGCTCACAGAAATCAAAGTGTTCATTAGAATAGGAGAAACCATCCAACAAATTTTTATTCTTAATAGTTTTTAATACATTATTGCTTGTGTGGTCCAATCTACGGTGCCACGACATACATGTAATTTCAGTAGTGGCCTCAGATACATAGGAGGCATTACGAATTGTAGTGGATTCAAGCTTAAACAATTTCTTGAATCTCTTCCCTTTCGCTACCACCAAGTTCCCTCTCATCAATCTGTAACCATGCTTGTCAAATGTCACATGCATTCCCAAATCATTCAACTTTGAAACTGAAATTAGATTTCTAGCTAATCCAGGAACATGCAAAACACCAGGGAGGGTTTTAATCCTCCCATCACTGAAACACAACAATACCTTTCCTTTCCTGACAATTGGATATGTAGAGTTGTCACCAAGGTAGATATTACCTCTATCGTATTCTTCATATGTGGAGAACCATTCCTTATGTGGGGTCATATGAAATGAGCATCATGAGTCAACCAACTAGTGATCATTAGAAACAAGATTACATGCAAAAAGTAAAACTTCTTCACCTGCATTTGAGGACTTATCCCAAGCACTCTCCCACTGTTTCTTGGGGTTTTTGCACTCCTTCACATGTCCCCTTTTACCGCAATTCCAACACTTAACTTTGTTCTTTTTACTAGGAGTTTTAAACCAGCCCTTGGACTTGTCCTTAGCCCCTTTCTAATCTCCTTTAGGTCCCCTTTCCTTAGACCTTCCCCTGACACTGAGAGCATCCCTGAACTATCTGAACTCTTCTTCCTCAATTCCTATGACAGTAGCACTGAAACAAGAGCATCCAACTTCAGATCCACAAGGTTAGAAGTGATAGCAAGGATAAAATTTTCCCAAGACTCAGGTAAAGAACATAGAAGTAAGATACATTTATCTTCCTTAGTAACCTCAACATTTACTGAATCAAGCTAACTCACTAACAAATTAAAAGAATTTAAATGCTCTGCAATTGATTCACCTTCTCACATTTTCATGGAAAATAATTTTCTTTTTAAATAAAGTTTATTTACCATACTCTTGGCTTGATAGATCTCACCCAACTGTTTCCACAACTTGTATGCAGTCTCTTCCTTTGCGACATTCAACATGATAAAGTCTAAAAGACACAACTGGATGGTTCCCCGTGCCTTCTTATCCAGTCTATCCCACTCATCTTGAGAGACATCATCAGGTTTCTTCTCTTTTTGGATAGCCAACCATTGGTTTCTTTCTTCCAACAAATCTTCCATTTTTAGCTTCCACAACTCATACCCCGTTCCGTTGAACTTCTCAATGTCCAATCAAGAGGTTGATGCAATGGTGGATGCAACCATAATAACAACACAAGATCTACAAAACAAACACAACCAAATCTCCCACTGTAGCTACAGATTCCACACTACCACTTAAGAGTCAATGCTGGCCAGGCTCTGATACCAAATGTTAGAAATGAAAGCAACACTACTTCAATGGAAATCTGATTTGAAATAAATTTTAGCAATCTTTAACTGTGTGTTATTAATGGAGATTATAACAAAACATAAAACCCATAATACATAAATATACCAGAAGCAGAATGAAGCACATAACACAAGTGTTTAATGTGGAGAAAATCTTTTTGGGTAAAAAATTCCACCAAGAAAAGAGGCCAAGTTGTATTATCTTCACAAAAGGAGATTACAAATACATTCACTTCCTCTGTTCTCCAACCTTCACTTTGGTAGAACTTGGGTACCTGTAAACTGTTATATGTATCTCATCTACTATGCTATGGTTTTTATAGAATTTACACAACCTCAAGACATTAAATGACTTCTTACAAGCCCATAACACTTGTCAAAAGTCAACAATACAACCTTAGGCGTCCATAGCCAAGAATAGGCTCTTACAAGGTCATAAATGCTGTCATACATGCATCCTACACTTGGGAAAATGTGCCCATGCAAGCTTGAATGCCTTGGGGCTAAAATAGCCACTTACAACATCTTAGGATGCGTCATATGCTATTATTAGTGTTAGATTCTTATGACAACTTACAGTTGTCATAGAATCTCTTACACCTTCTTACAGCATCTATGACATGTGTCATAATACTAAAAATAGATTATTCCTCCACATGTGCACCCCACTTTGACCAATTACCATTTACCATAGTAAATGACATCCCGTAACTACCGCCGGTAACTCCAAGACTTACCGTACAGTAACTCCGTAATTACCGTGGATAGTAAATAATTTTGACCACTGCCAGTGAAACTTGTACATCCCTTATGGGTAATTACAAATAATAAATGGAATAATACAATAATGGGATTTACAAGGTTAATGGCACCTTATCCCAACAATGTCTCGCATTTTGGTCACCCAAGATAGGGGAGAGCATAGGCCTGGTATCATTCCCAAAACACAGAAGACAGTGGTTCTTTTTCCCTAATTAAAATGAGAAAAACTAGATGAGCTATCTACTTGGGCAAGCACAAAAATTTGTTAACTTTGAAGTGATAACAAGATAGCAATGGTTCAATTTTACCTAGATAGCAATGATGTGTTCAATTTTACCTAGATAGCAGTGATTTGTTAACTTTGAAGTGATAACAAGATAGCAATGAGTTGTTAACTATGAAGGATAGCAATATAGCAATGATTCAATAATATGCAAGATAGTAATGATTCAATTACCACCTTCCTAGTTAAGACTATGTGAGATTTGCATGAGCATCCATTTACTTTCCCGTTAGAAATTAAAGTCTGAGTTAACAAGTGCAACTATATGATTCTAAACCAGTACCTAGCCTGTAAAATAGATCAAGAGTGTTTCTGCAAAAAGATGTTAGCGTTAGCGAAAACTTCAAGGAAACCCTAAAAATCACTGCCTAGATCAGATGCACAGCTTCAGAGCTTGAATGTGTAGAAACAGAGCTTAGAAGCATGCACCGTAGTACATATGCACTAAGACAGAGATCAAAAGTGTAGGGAAACAGTATATATGCGCCGAACTAACAGGTGCACCGTATCAAAGGATAGATGTGCCGGAACAGAGTTTGTGTGCGCCGAAAGGATATTTACGCTGGAACATATAGCAGATGCGTCGAATCAGAGACTGTATGCGTCGAAATGATGTATGCACCAGAACAGATAGAAGATGCGTGTTAGGTTGTGTCAAATGCACAGTTTCCTCCTGTGAACGGCTTTCTAAAACACAAAAACTTAGTTTTCAGGTTAAATTGGGGCTAGACCCCACGGTGGGTGCCAAAAATGTTAAGGGAAAATTGGATCTAAATGAATAATCAATATATCAATATCAAAAATACCCAAAACTCAACAAAATACAGAAACAAAGAGATCAATCAAACAAAAGAACTTCAAAAACCTTTGTAAACCTCAAAGCTTCATAGCTTCCATTGGTTGCCTATCTCAATCGATCTTGCATGTATGAATAAGGCCATTAGAGAGTGCACTTCCTTGCTATTCCAAGATTGTCAATGGAGAATGGCTATGATAATGCTTTGTAATGAAGATGAGCTTCACAACAATGGTAGTGATATGGTAACAAGTTGATCGCAAGTAAATGGAATGACATGGGTGCCAAAGGCGCACTGTAATTCCTGCACAGTAACAATACTAAAAGCTTGGATGAATGAAATGGAGGAATAGGGTCCAATTTATAGACTTGTGAAATAGAAGATCAACGGTATAGAAAGAATGAGAAGATCAACGGTATAGAACGGTTGATGAACGTACACAAATAAGAAGAAGACAATTATCACACAAAAGCTATTTTATTTGAGTTAACTACTTTCTTTTCTAAAGATAAGACATGCTTTTCATAAATTAGATAGCTTTTTTATAATTTAAGAGATATTGATAAAAACAAGGTTGGTTGAATAGATAACTCAACTTGAGATTTGCTTTTGCATGATTTGAGAGAAATTAAATAATAAATTATTTAATTTTGTGTGCATGAAGAGGAAGACTTATTTTTAGAAGATTTCGAAGATATTTGAAGAATTAGAAGATAAGAAAGCAAATTAAATAGCCTGCATGGGTGGCGTAGTTGGCTAAGGGCTTTGGGCTATTCCCATATAGGTCCCGAGGTTGATTCTCTCCGCTTGGATTTCAAATGGTTGTTCAGGGTGTGCGGGCCCCCTCGGCAGTCCCCTTAGGATTAGTCTCACCTTCGCTCGCTCCGCCGTTATTAGCCCCAACTCGGCACAAATGTAAGCCTGAGGCAAGGTGCGGTGGGCAATGCTGGGCGGAGTTGCAACGCTCTTGTCTCTCTCAGGGGGCAGGGCTAGGGGATACCTCTGGGTTAAAAAAAAAAGAAAGAAAATTAAATAAATAAATTTATTTAATTGTTGTGCATGATTTAAAAGAATAAATAAAATATTTGATTATATTTTATTTTTGGAGATTGAGAGGATTTAAATAAATTTGATTTGATTTATTCAAATTTGGAAGAATAATTTGATTTAATTAAATAATTAAGAATTATTTAATTGTTTGGAAGAATTTAATTAAATAAAGGATTTTATTTAATTTTGACTTTTAGAAGAGGTAATTAAATATTTTGATATTTAATTAAAAAAGAGGAATGTGAATTGAATAAATAAATTTATTTATTTATTTATTGATAGAGGAATAAAGATGGAATAAATATTGAGAATATTTATTTAGACTGAGTAGTGTCATTTATAGGCGTATACACAACCCAATGAAGCAACTAATCCCCGAAGAAAGGTTTTAGGGTCATTCCCAAGGAAGATACAACTCCTTGCAAACTTTGTTTTAGGGCTAAAACCAAAGGAAGAAACTACTCCACAAGTTGAGAACAAACTCAGAAAAGATTATAGCATGACAATCCTTCTACTGTCTGAAACTGAAAATAAAGCTCAAACCTTTTGATGATTCCACTTCTGCCTTTTCACTCCTCTTGAGATAATTGATTTAGTTACGCACACTCTTCACTTCCCTTCTGTCAGAAAGATGTCTTCAAGATGAATCTAGATAGTCCTTATTGCTTCTACTCTTTCTCCTTCAGTCACACATCATAATGCATTACATATTCATATTCTACTCTTCACACACTCATAATCGCAATCATACATTACCTAGATCAACTAGGTTTACAATATATATATATATGATATTACATTGATTACAACCTGTCAGCTAGAGACAACATGAATATTGCATTTACAAGTTGGCCAAAGATCAAAACCACATAAAACATGTAGAGGGAAAGCCCTAAACATGACTACGCACATCACCAATAGGAGAAACATGCCTTGTGGATCCCAACACAAGCTTAATCAGGTCCTAACCACTCTTCATAGCATCATCCTTCAAGGAATAACATTCGCATACTTCAAACAATTGAATTATGTCAGTCTTAAGCAAGAAAAAATGAAGCCAGTTACCTAACTATCATTTCATCTTGGTGGTACTCATGGATAATCAAACACTACTTGTGCCTCTCCCAGATGAGTTGGAATGACCCATACAACATCTCTAAACACTTCTTGATCTCCGCACAACAAATAATTTGTTCCGCATACTTCCAACATGCCTTAGTTTTCTAGGCAAGAGCATAACCTAGCAACACATGTTGCAAGTATGTGCTAACTGGTGTTGTCATTGATGTCAACATGTTTGTGTTGTCATTGGTGCCAACTGTATCTTCTGATATTACTGTTTGTTGATTGATTGAAAAACACTGTCTAAGTATTTTGCTCCGCATTTTATCTATATATTGAAGACCAAAGTATGAGCTTTGGATATGATTTAGAGGAGTGTTTGAAGATGCTAAATCCATAATTTGGTAGTTCAGATCATTGTGCATAAAATGTTCCATTCACCAGTTTGAAGACCGTGCCTGACAATGTGTGCAGAGTGACAGGGAGAAAGTGTTTTTCTCCGCATTTCTCCACAGATTGGATTTTGGCTTTGTGGTTCTGGACTTAAGCTTACAAGGTCCTTACCTATCTTCATTCCAAAGGATTTGTCATTTGGTGCTCCGAAAAGCAAGTAATTGACTAGAAAATCTTGACAGTGTCTGTTAAGAAGCAGTCTGTGATGTGTTCTCAAGTGATACTTGTTATTTTCAAGTGAGACCTATTGTGGTTAGATTTGTTGGCTCGCAAGTGATTCTATGTTGTTCATATATGTCTCCAGAATGTGTTGAGGGCATGGGATTGATCCGCAAGCTACAATGAAGATCTTGAAAGCATGTTTCTAAGTGTTTTTGATATGTGCATAAGTTCTGGCCGACCTGGTTTGTCACACTTGTTGCAAAGGTGATTCAAAGATTGTGGAAGCATGTCCAAGAGTGTGAAGATGTATTTGGGTCCAAGCTAAGCTATGATATGATTATCCTTCTTTCATTTCCTCTACAATTTTGTTTGGGTCTAGTCCTAATTTGATTTATGTATGTATGACGACCTTGGAGATAGTTCCAATGGTTGTAGAATGTAATGCCGACCTTGATGTACATTCCAAGGTTGATAATAGGTATAAATGTATGTAATGAATTTGTGATTAAAGTGTGTGTGTGAAGATGAGAAGATAAAGTGTGAGTTGTAAAAGTTGAGTAGAGCAGAGGAGATATTGCGCTTGAATGTAACCAAACTCAGGCATGGTGTAGATGCTACTATATCAGTTCATCCTGGTAGTGAGCCACCCCCGATAGTGAGCCAACCCCCAGCAGTGAGCCAACCCTGAAAGTGATCCTTTCATTTGGGTAGTGAGCCCTTTTGGCAGTGAGCCTCTTTTGTTATTCAGTATTGTGACTACATTATATTGTGAGATAATACTCACCGTAGTTTTTCCCTTTTAGGGTTTTCCATGTAAAAATATGGTGTTCATGTGTGTATGGTGTTGATTTGTTTATGTTTTGATTATGCTATTCATGTTTAATCTTCATAGCAGAATAAGAAGTTAAAGTAAGTGGATGTGAGTATAATTGTGGTTAAAGAAATTAAAGTTTTGATACAACTGATTCACCCCCCCTCTCAGTTGTCTTGTGCCTTTCAACAACGCCTTCATTCTAAACCACAACCAATTCCAGAGAAGTTAGACACCACCTTGTAGAGCAATAGGAATCATCATAAGATCATTAAGATCATCTTTCATTAGCTAATTCATCATTTCATGCAGCAACAAGTTGGCGCACACCATCAACATGTATTCTAAGAACAACTAGGCATCTGAAACTATTTGTAGCTCATTGTCATTTGGAAAACTAAGTTTTTAGACCACTAGAACACCTGATACTGCAAAGTAAAATGCTTTGAACATCCTTGAACATGTCCACAAAAACTCATGAGTAAATCTTCACTTCCGGA
The DNA here is from genome assembly GCA_027924645.1 of Cunninghamia lanceolata. Taxonomy (NCBI): domain Eukaryota; kingdom Viridiplantae; phylum Streptophyta; class Pinopsida; order Cupressales; family Cupressaceae; genus Cunninghamia; species Cunninghamia lanceolata. The sequence continues at coordinate 5,094,686 of BSBN01000684.1, forward strand.
GCAATGCGGATCATTTCAGCAACCCTTCATCACCACTCTACTTTGCAAGAGCACAGGTTGGAACACTGTCACTTATAACTTTAACTGCTAAAGGTATAAAGACTTGAACTCTTGGATGTAACATCTTCACAACATACTAAACTCAACTTATGAACCATATGACCATATCTACAAATGCAGAGGAATGCGAAGCATTCTCCCAACCAGTCTTTAAGGCAACTTACTGTAGTAGAACCGTTTACTACATCTGAAGACCAGAGCATTCTTGTATCAACACGTGCATCCTTGGGACCAACAAGAGAGAGCATGAAACATGATACAGACCATCAGTAACATCTCCAAATCATCAACATTTCTTCTAATCTCCTTCTGAATGCTTCCAATTCCCATCTTAATATATCATTATGATATCATCTCTCCTGACAACAAGCATACTCAATACAACTTCAAATGACATTAGACAAGGCATGACATCCAACTATGAACATAGATAGGGCATGACATCCAACCATGAACAATAGCAAACATCACTGCAATACACCATCAACATAAGCAATAATGACAACCATGTCAGACAATCCAACTGAGTGTCTAGATAGAGTGTGACATCAATGACAACCACCAAACTAAGTGTTGACATCAATGACAACCACAATAGTGACAACCTCATGTAACATATGTGTAACATTCTCCTCCTTTGGCATTGATGGAAACACACACTTGCTCATTCTCCCCCTTTGACATCAAGGACAAAAGGGCAACTTCTTCTCCCCCTTAGGACACAAATTCTTCTTTTCAACCTTCTCCCTTGTCAGTAACAACCACTACCTACTCTCTTGAGAGGTAGCCATCACCAGTCCAGGAAATATATAGCATGAATTACTCCCCCTGGATAGATGCACCAACTATGCATCTAGTAGAAAGGAGGGGCAATTACCCCTAACTTATGTTAGAGATACTCAAAGGTATCCTTTGCAAGAGACTTTATGAAAATGTCTGCAATCTGATCCTTTGTTAGAACATATTCCAACATCACTTCTTTATCTGCAACCTTCTCTCTCAAAAAATAATAGCTGATTGATATATGTTTGGTTCTAGAATGCATCATCAGATTCTTGGAAATATTGATAGCACTAGAATTATCACACAAAATAGGAATATGCTCATCATACAATACCTTGATATCCTTCAATGTTTGCTTCATCCACAACACTTGTGTATAATAGGATGCTTCTGCACTATACTATGCCTATGTAGTTGATAAAGATACTGAATCTTGTATTTTACTATGCCATGAAACCAATCTGTGTCCTAAAAAGAAAGCACCACCACTTGTACTTCTTCTATCATCAACACAACCAGCCCAATCAGCATCAGTGTAAGCATTCAGATCAAAGTCATTACCTCTTGGATACCATAAGCCATAATCTAGAGTTCCTTTCAAGTATCTAAATATTTTTTTTACCGCCTTTTCATGAGTTTACTTAGGATTAGCTTGAAATCTGGCAACCACGCATATTGCATGCATAATATTAGGTTTAAAAGCAGTTAAATACAATAGTCCTCCAATCATAGACCTATAAAGTGTCTGATCAACCTCAAGTGACTCATCATATTTGCTCAAGTGACAACTAGTAACCATAGGAGTACTTATTGATTTAGAGTCATCCATACCAAACTTCTTCAACATCTCTTTGACATACTTACCTTGATAAATAAAGATACCATCAGCTAGTTGAGTAATTTGAAGCTCAAGGAAGAAAGACATCTCACCAATCATGGACATCTCAAACTCTTTTTGCATCTCTTCTACAAACCTCTGACACATATTATCATCTCCACCAAAGATGATGCCAACAACATATACTGTAACTATCAAAATCATGTCTTCATCTTCCTTAATGTAAAGATTACCATTTGTAGTACCTTTCTTGAAGCCTTGTTGATGTAAGTACCTATCCAACCTAGTATACCAAGCTCTAAGAGCTTGCTTGAATCCATACAAAGCTTTCTTGAGTCTGCACACCGTGTCTGGATCTTTTGATAGCTGGAAACCATTTAGTTGTTCAATGTAGACCTCTTCCTCTAATTCACCATTCAAGAAGGTTGACTTGGCATCCATCTGATAGACTTTGAATTTCTTGTGAGTAGCAAGGGAAAGAAACATCCTGATTGCCTCCATCCTGGCTACTAGAGCAAAAGTCTCCTCAAAATCAATACCTTCAACTTGAGAATAGCCCTTACACATTGTTTTATATGAAAAGAGGGGAATCACGAATGAGGTTTGATTTGGTTTATATCCTCCTTTCTCATCAAACATTTAAGGACATATCAACCGAGTTGAATCTCTACTAAGTGAGAGCATTCACCTAATAGGTTGGACTATCACTTGGAACGATGTGGAAGCTTAGATGTTATCAAACAATGTCTCTAATTTAATGCTTAAGTGCTCTTAAAACCCTAAATAAGCAAAACAATAAGCAAATTGATGAATTACGACAAATCCTTTCAGACTAAGGTGAAGGATAGAGATTGTTAACTTACTATTTTTTCAAGTTTGGAATGCAGAATAGTTGGGGACATTGGCACTAGCGCCCCTCTCCAAGGTACTATTTTCTATACAGAATCTGGATCTCCTTCTGACACTGATCTGCACTGTATCTTTCATTTCTATTCTGGAAAAGGTGGAGGACATTGGTGGGAGCGCCCAAGTCCAAGGTAGACTGATTCTCAAGATATGGGAGCTTCTTCAGATGCTGATTACCACTATTCAATTTGTTTCTATGTCTGCAATTCTAGAGGACATTGCCACTAGCGCCCTTGTCTCGAAATGTTGAATTATGTCCTCTTTCTTTTAGATCTTGAATCCTTGTTGTCTGCAACCTCCTTTTGCAACTCCTCTCCGTGAAACTCAATACATGTAACTTGTAATCACCAAGGAGTGTGGGAGGGGGTTGTGGTGTTTATAGGTTTGCCTCGGTCAAGCCCCAGAGAGACATTCAAGTCTTCTGAATACCGTTGTTAAATAAGAGTGTGTATCCTGACGAGATAGAGACAAAAATCCAAATGATAAATGATCATAAACACAATAGATATCACCTTGAAGTATAGATCTCATGGAAGGAAGAAACTCTTTCATGCCATGAGGAGATGGAGTCAAATACGCAATCACAAACACAATAACAACAAAATACTTCTCTACAACACAATGAGTGCCTTGAATCACTTTAGCATAAAGTCACAAGTTCACAATGTCCATCTAGTTTGCCAATGAAAACCTAAACATGCTTATGTATGCAACTACAAAGATTCCCACTAAGAATTTTGTAATTCAAACTTGAGATGTCAACATAGGACCCAAATAATGGTCATAAAATTGACATTAAAATTTAGGGTAGACCCAAAATAGGGTAGGACTAGGGTGCTAGCACCTAAATCCACCCTCCTATTTTTGTTTAGGGATCATGAAAATAGCACCCCCTAGGTCCTATTTGCCATAAGACTTCAGGGTTTGCTCATCAGGATTCAAATTTATCATGCAAGATGCTCTAAATGCATTCTAAGGACCCGAGAGCTAAACCTTAAGAGGGAAAAGCTGCCAAGGGGATATTTTCTGACATAACATTTAGCCCCCACTTTAATGTATGTATAAACGCAAGACCAATACATGCATTAAAGTAAGATCAACAAACACAACAAACATGCCAAGCATGGTGAAGACATGCCAAACACATTGAAGACAATAACATGCACGTAAAACACAGAGAAGACAGTTACAGTCACACAAAACACAATGAATACAGTGAATGTAGTGATTATTTATTTTTTCATTTTCTCATATATGAATGCAAATGGAAGTACAAGGAAAGTAAACACACAACCCAAAATGTAGGAGGGACTCATCACCATACGTCTTTAGATTGCATATGGGTTGACAGACACACCATACAAATCTCAGAGTGTAGGAGGGACTCATCGCCACACGTCTTTAGACTACACTTGAGAACAAACATGCCATATAAATCCTAAAGCATAGGAGGGACTCATCACCACCAGTCTTTAGACTATGATTGGGAACAAACATGCCATACACACACACATAGAAGACACGGAGAAAACACGGCAAACAAGTGATTTAAGAAACCTATTGCTAGGTTCGTAGCCATATCAGGCACATTACAGGCACACATCGGCAATTGGGCTTCGCCAGAAAAATCATCGAAGACACACTTAAGGGTTAGGATAGTCTCAGATCTGCTCCCCACTTGCTTAGAGGACTTTTGAAAATGATAGGATGTGCAATCTCCTCGAGAAATACACCATACCCACCTCTGTAGAGGGCTTAAATGATTGCAATATAGAAAAGAAAGATGTGCATTCTCTTGGAGATACAACATCCTACCTCCATAGAGGGCTTCAAACACACTTTGTCAGTACCAAAATCATCAGACAACTTACCTTATATGCCCCCACCTTAAGGTGGTTGATATCGTGTGCCGATATCAAGCATGTTAAGGTAGGAAGAAAACACACAAGGGAACAAAGCTCTCACAAAGCCCATGCCCCCAAGAGGTGACATGTACTTTAGGATCACCAGATGTTCCCACAAACACACAATTTCCTACAAGAAAAGGTGTTAGCATCCATATAATCATGATAAAAAACTAAGCATGTAATCATTCACATAGAGAGCCGAGGAAAGCGAGATCCAAGATAAACAAAGTGTACGGAGCAGCAGTATTGTTATGTTTTGTAAGTGTGATAAGACAACATCAAAGTATCACACGGAGTGATTCTACTAGCCAAGTGTCAGATAATATATATCAACCCTGTCATCATGTATGGACTAGGTCCATTTTTTGATTTCTTGTTGAAGGGACACTAGGTCCTTATCCGTATAGCATGTTTTTCGTCATCCGCTAGTTAGATAGAACCACTAGAGGAAGGTAAACAATAAATCAAGAGAGGAGAAACAAGTGCCTTAGGGACAATCACGTATGGGGGTGCCCCCAAGTCACCAGCCACAATGCTATGTCTGTCAAACACAACACACAACAATGAAAATAGAGGAGAAGCGATATAGAAGAATGATGATACAAATAGAAGAAGGGTCACAACAAAGGCAGTCTCCCATTATCCTTGACCTTATGAGAGTATCAAGGGTCATCGTAGGAGGCCTAAACAATACATAACACATCACAGGGGAAACACAACACGGAGGTAAAGGGTTATAAATACTTACCTGATAGAACCCAATGTTAAGAACATACATATCTAGGAAGAGGCCACTCTTGAGAGCAACTATAATATTTGCTACAATGAGTGTGGCTTACTGGCTCAGGATATCTCACATGTTGGTTTGGTCTTGTTGATATTGTATTAACATTAAGTTTAGGACGACGGAGGCTTTCTTTTCTTTAAAAGGATTATATCCAATGCCGCTTAAGTAATATCTTGAAGCGGATTCTATAGGTACTCGAATCCCTTGTTGATTTATACATCCATTACCTACATAGTAACAATTGTTATAAAGGATTTTAAATCCTCAACCATAGAGGGATGTCGGTTCCTTAGAAGATGGTGAAGCCTCATAGGTCTCATAATTTGTAGTATAAGTGAGAGTATTGTCTTTATTTCCTACCAAGGAGACTTTGTTTTTATTAGGAGTTTAAAAAGATTGCTTCATTAGGAGAAATTTGCATATAAAATGGGCCTCCTAAGAAACTCTTAAAAAGCAAAACATATCTCAAATAATATAAATTACTTAATTATAAATAAATAAAAATTAGTTAACTACATGAGTTAAGGGAGTCACATATTTCTATTATATTTAAGAACTCAAGTTCACTTTTCTTTTTATATTATTTCTTTTTTTGTTTTAGTTTTCGTTTAAAAAATCTTTTATCTTAAACTTATGATTCTAAAAACAAAACTTTCTAAATTTTAAAAAAACACTTCATTCTTTAATTACAATAGATTTTTTATTTTTCTTTTAAGATATAAATATAAATGTTTTTTCTTTTTAGTATTTCTTACCTATTTTTTTTGTTTTTTCACAAAATAACTTTTTTCTTAGCTTTTTGTTTTTTTTCACAAAATATTTTTTTATGAATATTTGTTATTTTTTATTTTTTTTCACAAAATAACTTTTAAATATTTTTCTCTTTAGTATTTCTTAGCTTTTTATTTTTCTTTCACAAAATAACTTTTTTAATGAGTATTTGTTAATTTTTAATTTTTTTTCCACAAAATAACTTTTAAATATTTCTCTTTAGTATTTATTAGCTTTTTATTTTTCTTTCACAAAATAACATTTTTTAATGAGTACTTGTTAGTTTTTAATTTTTTTTGTCTCAAAATAATTTTTTTTTTGGTTATTTAAGAATAATTTTGAAGGGAAAAGAAAAAATTAAAATATTTATCATTTTACAGATTTAATTATTAATTTATATATATTTAAAACACTATATAATTTTATTATATATATATATATATTTATTTATTTAAATTTACTATTTTATATATGTTTATAAAATTAAGATTCTAAATAAAAAATGTTGTAGCATTTGTCTTTCAAGTATTATTTTTTTAATAAACTCATTAATAAATTGAGATTTATTATTTTTAATTTTTTTTAGCTTTACAGGGTTGTTCTATTTTAATCTTTCTTTTATCTCATCTTTATCCTTTCTTTTTTAGTTTCTATTTTAGTTTTTTTGTTTTTTAGTTTCTTTTTTTATTTTTTGGAAAACATAAAAATTTCTATAATAGAACTTAAGAATATAAATCTAAAAAACAAAAAAAAAAATTTATATTTAGAAAGATAAATGAGATAGAATAGGATGTGTAGAGTTAAATTAACCATCATGAGTTAATTCATAGGAATTTAGAAAGTTTAATTTTATAAAATAAATAATTTTATTTTTATTTTGGATGATGTCACTGTAACGGTTGATGTCATCTTTTAGTTGTTTTTTGATAACTCAAAAAACTGATGATGTCATCCTTAGGAGGCCCATTTTTTATGTAAATGTCCCCTAATGAGAGATTGATGCTACTTTTGATGTGTCAGGGCTATTAAGTTTATATTCTCCTACACTCAGGGATTAAAATCTAATGAACCCCAATCGTCACCAAAAAGTGCATTTGATGGTTGAGGGTCTTGCACAACATTATCTGTCACAAGAGGTATTGTTGAATCACCTTGTAAGTTGTTTAGGTTCGTATGATTGTTAATTCATTTCTGCTTTTCAATATGTAAACAATTATTCAACTCGGGATTAGCTTTCCAAGTGTAGAGCTTGTCTTGATAAATGAACTTAAGTGATTGATGAAGGGTAGATGGAACTGCCCCCATCGCATGAATCCACGGTCTATCGAGAATCATATTATATGAAAGTGAACTAAGCATAATATGAAAAAGAGTGTCTAATGTCATGGGTCCAACCATTACAGGTAGGATTATAGTACCTACATATTGGCTACCTTTATTATCAAAACCACAAATGCTAGTCTTATCTGGTGTGATTAAAGATGTGTCAATCTTGATTTTGTGTAGTAGGTCAATGCCACAAACATTAAGAGCTGATCCATTGTCAATCATAATTCATTTTATCAACTTTTGATTCACTGTGACAAAGATCATAAGTGGATCATATTCATCTTTTGTCAATGGTATTTCATGTGGTTGAAAGAGAATATCTATTTTTGTCACATGTATATTATCTAATACAGTTGCTACGCCATTCGGCTTAGTAGTAGGTGGAACAATCACCTTTTGTAAAACTTCTTGGAGCATTCCATGGTGTGTAGGTGATGTTTGTATTAAATCCCAAAGAGAGATCTTAGCTAGAGTAGCACGAAGCTTCTCGACAAGATCATATCCTTGACCACTTTTATGAGTAAGACGAGGTGGTGGAGGGAGCATAGGTTGAGAAGCTGGGAGAGAGATAGGCACATGGGGTGCTTGCTTACTTTACTTGTTATTACGGGAGTTATATGTGTGAGCAATCACATTTTGAACACATTGATTTCTTTGAGTGATGTGTTTTGCATAGTTGAAGATGTAATCAGGGTGTTTAGGTGGTTTTCGAGCACTTTGAACCATAATCACTGGTTTTAAGCAAGAGGGTGCACTAGGTGCCCCTTGCACAATCATCTTAGGAACACTGCTAAAAAGTCTATTAGTGAAGATTGAATTAACATTGTTTCCCTCTTGATTATACTCGACATTTATCCCTAAAGGATTTAATGTGAGAGACCTTTTCTCATCCACTAATGCTACATCTTGGCTAGAGAGAGCATTGGAATGAGAGGAAGGTATGGTGTTGTTAAAGAGTTTGGTATCATTTGAATTTGTAACAAAAGTAGGGTTATCCATAGTCTTCACTTCCTTAGAGATATCTAATGTACTCGAATGTTCAATCAAAGGTGGAAGAGGTAATGGATTATCCTTAGAGTCATCATGTACCATGTGATCATTAGTTTAATAGTCATTGTCTACCCGTGAGGAATCCTTCTTGAGAGGGAGCCCTTCATTCATTAATGTCTCATTTTCCAAAGAGGGTAGGGTGATTTTAAGCAACGTGTCAATGATTGCATCCTATTGTGCTAGGATATCCTCATAGGGGAAATATTTTTTGAAAGAATGATCAAAGGGCAAGTTTATGTCATCATCACATGTTGTACAGAGGCTAGATGCATAGGAGAAGTGCTATCACCATTATCTTGTTCATTACTACTCATGGAGATGAATTCGGTTAAGCTTTATAATATTGTAGGATGTTCACTCATGAGGGTTAAGAATCTATGAAAATCAAGATCTTTAATGAATGCATGCAAAGATACCAAAGAAAAATGACATGAAGGTGCCATAATAAAATGTCCAAAAATATCAATAAGAGCTAGTAGTACACCCTAGGTGTTGAAATACACAATGTGTAATTGAGATAATGCCAAATTTTAGGTAAAGATATCAAATGATGCCAAATTTATGTTTTGAAATATGTACAAGATCAGATTTAAAAGATTCTCAATGCTTGCGCAAAGAACAAGTGCAAAAGTATGTAAAAATACTTGATTTTTCAACTTTTTTCAATGCAAATGAGTGAAAGAAGAGGTGTTGTGAAGAATTTCAAGAGGGGCAGAAAGTAATATGTATAATAACAGTCCAATAATGCATCAAAATCCTTCACAACATGCCTTTGATGCAAATCTAGAGTGATGACAAGTCAAAACCTAGTGAAAATATACCTAAAATATGTAATTTTCACCAATTTTCAATGTAAAAGCCTAATAGAAAGGGTGTTGTAAGGAATTTAAGGAGCGGTAGTAGATTATAACCCTTATATTAGTCAAATAATGCAGCAAAATCCCTCACACCATGCTTGTTATGCAATTCTAGAGAGACAATAAGGCCAAAATTTAGTGAAAATGCAAGGTTTTCAAACCCTAGACATGAAATTTTGCAAGAATGACACTATGATGCAACACTACAATTAGAAATCAGACCTAAATGAGTGTTTTAAAAGGGTAGTAAAATTTGAAACAAGATTTTGACTACAAACCCTAGCTAATGCAAAACTAGGTTTTTATGAAAAATCCACAATTTCAAACAATTTCAAACAATTTTAGACAAATTAAACATGAAAATGCAATGCAAATGAATACTAAATGATGAATTTTTGTAATTTAAATCAGATTGTAAACACCCAAAAATGTCCATCTCTTTCAACATTACATCTTGTAGTATGTTTTGGCCTAGGTACCCATGTCATCACCTAATTAGTTAAATAAATTTTATTTATTTTACTAATTTCACCCCTTTCTATCCCATAATCCCTTCTATATTTAAATAAACTTTATTTATTTAATTATTCATGGCCATTTACCCCCTCTAATTAAATAATTATTTTTAATTGTTTAATTAGTCATTTATCCATTTGCCTATAATTAATTAAATAAATTAAATATTTATTTAATTAATAAAATCTTAAACATATCTTCTTGCTTTCTTTCCAAAATTAAACTCATGTGTATCTAATTAATTTATTTAATTAGATAATTCACCAATTATCCCTCTCATCTTTTTTAGGATTTATTTCCTTTAAAATAGAAAATTAAATCTCTTTCTATCTTTTTAAATCCTATCTTATCTTGTTTTATTTCCTCTTTTCTCAAATAAAGCAAAAAGCAAATCCTTATCAAATCTTATCTCTAAAATCAAATCTTCTTCCCTCCACATCAAAACCTCTATAAATATGGCCTGTCACAAGCCATTTGAATAATTGAATCTTATTCTAACATCCTTACTCTGTCGAAATATTCTTCCAATCCTCTAATTTTTTATCTATCTTCTTCCATCAATCTTCATACAATCGTTATGCTGCAAAAGTGAGCAATCAACATCAAATCAAGGTATATCGATCAATCATGCATACACTTATCATTCAAGATATCTGAGGTATTCAAAAGGTTTGGTCAAAGGTAATACATTTATTGTTTTATCTTACATTTTGTCCAAATTTCTCGTTTACATTCTAGCATGCCCAATGGGACTCACTTCTCCTGATTAAATCTTATATTTTTGCAAGTTTTTTTTGTAAAAATTTGCATTTTTCTAACCCTTGTTTGGCAAGTGATTGTTACAGGTGACCTCTTGGGGTAAAACAGACATCACGGTTACATCTAGAAGGGCCAAGAGGTGAAAAAAATATATAATTTGACCATTTTTGCTGCAGGCCAAATTTAAAAAAATGTTTGTAGGGTGATGAACAATGTTTCTAGCAGTGAACAGTGCTTTCCAGCAATGAACAGTGTTTCCGACAGTGAACAGTTCTTTCCGGTGGTGAACAGTGCTTTTCGGCAGTGAACAGTACTTCCGGAGATGAACATTGTTTCTAGCGGTGAACAGTGCTTCCGGTGATGAACAATAATTCCGGTAGTGAATATTATTTCCAGCAGTGAATAGTGCTTTCGGTGATGAACAATGTTTTTAGGCTGTGAATAGTGTTTTTTAAAAACTGCCATAACTTTTGCATAGCATATCAGATTTTTGTGTTTTTATAGGCATTGGAAAGTTGACAGGACAAACTTCGTAGTGGTGAAAAAATTATCAGGTGAATGTATCATTTTATTAGTCAAACTTCAGCTTCTTTTAAATACTTCAAACAAGCATAACTTGAGCTAAACTTAATGGATTTCAACGAATTTTTTTTAAAAAGTGCATGAAATATACTAAACTTTCTATTTATGCAATCCATTTAGATTTATCAGATCATTTTAATCATATTTTATCATACTTCATCTTTTTCACATAACGGTCTTCTGTGCAAGTTTACTTGTTTCTTTTTCAATTTTGTGGCTTGTAGGGGTATCTAAAGAGTTGGAGCAACAGTGGCATCAACATACATAGAAAATTTAAGGATGAAAACAATCAGGTGCACACAATCTATCTCTCATCTCTAAACATTGCTTGCCTTCACACTTTGATTTGGGGCTTAAAATCAATCTTGTTTGCTATCACACCATTGAAACTAGGCTAAAACAAACAACTGTCTTCCTACACATTTGGCTTTGGGTCTAAAATGAACAACTGCTTTCATATGTCTTCTTACAAACATTTCATTTCTAAGGGTTAATTAACAAATGCGAGTGTGAATCACGTGTGTGTGTGTGTATGCTCTCTCCTTGCACTGCAAGGTGATCTTGGAGATCAAAAACACCACACTTGATTCACTTTTTTCAAACCCTATCTAGGAGGCCTGCTAGGGGATTCCATCACCTTTAGGGATGACCTCAACTACATGTTTTGGCGAGTTATATCAAAGGGGGGAGAGCGAAAACTATACCTCAATCTAGCTACGTAGTCATTGGGACAACCTTGTGGCCCCAGGTGATTTCAGACACAAGGTGAAGTGGTATTTGCTTACACTTATGCCACATCCCTTCAACAGGCTAGTGTTCATAGATTTGGGCCCCTCGTACCTTGTGTCTATCAGGGACACCCTTAGTTAACCCTTGTGCAGCCTAGCTTAAGACTTATTAGCCATACCCTACCTAATTAATCATTAGGGCTTGTTGTTGTGTTTGCAAGTGTTTTCTTAATCATAACATCTAATCATGCAAGGAAACTTGAACATTGTGCTTAGTGTGTGTGTTTATGCATTTACATTTTGTTTGATAATCCCCAAGTCAAACTACCAATCTTTCCTTATCATCTAAGCAATCACATCCTAAGCAAACCCTAATTCATCCTAATCATCAATCCAAGTTATCCCACCTTGTTATCCCACATCATCCTTATCATTATCCTGATCCATCCAAGTCACCTAACCCAATCATCCACACCATTATCAAAACCCAAAATCCAAATCAGCCCAATCAAAAATCAAGACCTTATTTGATCATTATCAACATTTATCCAAACTTGCTTGAGATCATTAGTCTATCTCAAGTAAGTCATCCAATCAAATCAAACCAATAACCTCTATTACTTAAGTGTCACTAGTCTACCTTAAGTATAGAGAATCATCCACTCTTTGAAGCAAAACAAATCATCCTAAGGTATTGAAATTTGATCTCCAACATCGCAACCACTCCACATCCTCATATCCTACTCTACCACTTGTAAACATGGACATGGCATTTCTAAACAAGACCTATGAGAGTGATCCTTATGGCACCAAAAGAATGCTTGATCAACTTAAGTGGTTATATAGAAAGGAAGAAGACCCTGTGTCATCACAACAAAAAATCACCCAACAACAACAACCAATCACATCACAACAACAAGCCCAATCTTATGTGTCACCTTCACCATTATCCCAACCTACTTCATCCACCTATCATGCCTATGCTACATCAACTCAACAATATCCATCTCAAGATCATCCAACTCATTTCAATGTTCTAACACATCATCAAACCTATCCCCAAGACCAGCAAGTGTCCTTACAAGAATTACATGCAAGCTCAAGTTGTCCTTTGTATATAGACCAAGTGTCCTCACAAGAAGCACATGCAAGTCCAAGTGGCCCTTTATACATATGTCAAGTGTCCTTAAGTCCACCTTTGCATAACTTAGCATCCTTTGACAAGGGAGAAACCAATCTAGCAAATGCATCTTATGAGTCCTCTTCACCATCCAATAATATGCCAACCCATGAGCCAATTACTCATATCCCAACACCATGTGATCCCAATCCTAGTCCATTGGTCCATCAACCTTCATCACCTTCATCCCCATGTTCCACTAACCTTCCATTAAAGGATTCCATGGAGATACTTTTGAAAAATTGGTTCAAGCAAATTTGGTTGAGCTACCCCCACTAAGATCATATTCTCCATCTATTTTTAAACCTAGTTGGTATAAATATGATGAAGATTGTACATACCATAGATATAAGGGTCATGCCGTATCTTCTTGCATAGAGTTTAAAAGATTGGTCAATAACCTAGAAGATTGTGGTAAGATTGTGTTGGATCAAACCAATCTATCTAATCCCATTGTCCTTCCATCTAGACCAAGTCCCAATCCATCCAATCCCATTATCCCTCCACCTAATCCTAATCCTAAGCCTACAATACCATCTACCCTAATTATCCATCCCCTATATTGTCCTATCACACATACCCTTGCAAAGGATGTGATCCATTAGTTACTAGCTAGGAACAACTTATCCCCATGTCCAACACCTATCCTTGCGCCTATCCAGGAGCCCTCTATTAACATGCCTAGCCCTTCAACCCCATCATGTGACCCACAAGCCATCAACCCTATTCAAGAGCCTCTTATCATGAGCCCAATTCAAAGTTCATCATACTCTCTCATGGATGAATACCAAGAACCCATCAAACTTATCCAAGAGTCTCCTACATACCCTTCCATTCATGCAACCCAAGAGCTATGTCAAGAACATAATCCAATGCATGTGGAAACATCAAGCCCCCATCCTAATCAAGATCAAATTACTTCCATGCACCCCATTCGTAACATATATCTCTTTCATGATCAAGATAAAACCCATGATGAAGAAGCTATTCTTGAACAACTTGATCCTATACCTATCCATGAGCAACCAATCCAAATCTCACCCATCCATAATCTATACCTTCTCTATGATCAAGATGAAACACATGATGAAGAACCTATCTACAAACACCTTGATCCTATCCTTCCTCCCATACCCATCCATGAGCAAGATATCCAAATTGCTCCAATCTATCCTCCATCTAGCCCCATCCATGATCTACAAACATCCACTCCCCTTGATGAGACAAAGGCCTCCCAAGCAATCATAGAAGATCAAACCAATAATGATCCTTCCACATCCACCATCAACCCTATTCCAAATCCACCATCATATCCTATTGGTCTTACCACCTTCATCCATGAGTGTTCCTCCTTAGAACACCAACAACCATTATCCTCTATCTCACCTTCTCCATCCAATAAGGAATTCGTGTCTAGTGTTCCACCTATACCTAGTCCCATAGTCCACGCATGCTTCAAAACATGAACTACCAAGGTAAAGGCTTAGGCCTTCATCAACAAGGTATTTTGGAGCCTATCCATGTCAAGGTCCCTCCACACTCATTTGGCCTTGGATACACACCCCAAGGTAAACAATCCAAAGATATTGGTACTTCCTCCATGCCTCCTAAGTCTACTTCCTATCACAAATCCCATCATACACCCAAGACATATGTTGCCATTCCACCTGCATCATATTATAAATGTCAAAAGCATGTGACCGTGCACCTTCCACCATCAATGTTGCCTCCATTACTTCCAACTCCTAACATCCCTCCATCAAATCTACCTCCATTGTTTCCAACACCTAATATCCCCATTACCCAATCCCCTTATCCATTTATCCATAAATCCTCTAAAAATCCTAATCATGGCCAACAAATTCACACATCATCTAAACAAGGAGCCTCCACCATGTCCATGGAATTCAAAAGCAAAAATTTGGATGCCTCCTTCCATAAAGCAAAAAATCATAAAAATCCTCATGCCTTTGGACATAAAAGCAAAGAATCAAAACAAAATCCATCCAAAAAGTTATCCAAACCCATACCCTCACAAGAAAAGTCAAAAACTAAAATGGTATGGGTCCCTAATGAAAAATAAAGCAAATCAAATGAAGCATCCACCTCTCAAAAATCCCAACCATCCAACTTCTCCTCTTCCATCCATTCCATTCAGACATATCCAATTCCTTCATCCCACAAGTCAAATAAAAATTAGAAAAATAATAAGTCTATGTGCGTTCCTAAAACACTAAATCAACCATCTCCTAAGTGAAGAACACCATTGCTTCCTACACCATCATCCCATCACAAGCTTAAATGTTTATCACGGTGTGTGCAACCATTGGTCATGGTTCCATTCCATTCTGTAACATTCCCACATACCTCCATCTCCCCATCTTTCTTTTAATATCCTACATATCTTCCCTATCCTATCCCTATGGTCCATGCTTTTGCATAAGCCCTTAATCCATAAGTCCTACTTAATTCACATCATAATCCACTATCATTTTCTCCATAATCCGCTACCTACATATTCCATCTCACTTTCATGCAATCTCCTTTACCGACATCTATGAGCGCACTTGACATGGTCCATGCGACGACATCACTGTCTAATGGGACTATCACTTTCATGGCACTAGACACTTGAGTCTCTTTCATCCATATCCACCTACCCCATCCAAGTATCCAAAAAAGTCAAAAAAAAAATCAAAAAAGTAAAGAGAAATCTCTTCGTCCAACGGTGAAAATCTGGTAAACAGGCGCCTTGGATAAGTACCATGATGAAAACCTGGCAAACAGGCATCGTGTGTAAGTTGATCTTCTATGTCACCTACACTTGGGGGCACCTTGTCTCATCCACCATATCATTTTCAACCTATCTTACCATACCATCCTACTATCCTTATCCATTCCACATACATACACCTATCCCATTGCATCCATTCATCCCCCCTTCTTCCTTTTGATATTGATAAAGTCATAGGGGAAAAATGTTGAAACATGATTTGGACATCTCTTGATATACCTCATCCTTTGTCATTACCTATTTATCCATCCCATCCAAACTAATCTATCATTATCCCATTCTCATGAGATTTATCATGTAAAATCCTAAGTATTACACCAAGAATGGGGCATGTTATTCCTATGCGACATAGTCTTTGGAGATCACATCATAACTCCATTATGAGGCATACATCCATCCACTATAGCTTATCCTTGTATCTATCCATTTATCATGAGCTTTCTGTTCTATAGCTTATCCTCTTATCCATCCATCTATCATGAGCCTTCCATCCCATCTACTATCACATATCCTTTTATCCATTCATCTATCATGAGTCATCCATCCCACTTACCCCCTTGCACCTAGACTTGGTTTTCCCTTGTCATTGGTATCTAGCACAAAGGTTACCCAAATTGCAAATCCATTTGACATCCCAAAACATATCAAAATCCAAAAAAATCAAAACATTTCAAAATACAAAAAAATCAAATATTCAACAAAAAATCCAATCAATCCATCAAACTCATCAATCCTTTAAATCAATTCTTCCAATCAATCAAATTCTTCCAATTCATCCAAATCAATTCTTCAATCACTTCAAATCAATCACCTCATCAAATCAATCCAATCCATCAATCAATCACATCAACATCATAGATCAAATCAAATCACTCCAAATCAATCTCAATCAATCCATAATCCAATCACTCCATCTATCTTCCATCATCATCGTCAAAAAATTAGAACTACATCTCATCTCTATCGTTAAGTGCCTTGATCCTGTGGATACAGGGTATGTAGGCAATCTAGTGTATGAAGGAAATACCCAAATTCAGGCACAAGGAGATACCTCTCTTTCTTCTTCCATCCCTCTTCTGATCATCCTTGTCTTCTTTCATCTTACTTTCTTCTCCCATCATCTGTCTCCCACATCATCAATAAATACCCAGAACTACATATCATCATGTCTCATCATTCTCGTACGGTGCTTTGATCCCATGGACACAGGGTATGTAGGCAATCTGGGATACAAAGGAAGTACCTAGATTCAAGCACAAACGATATCCCTCTTTAATCATTCTTCTAAGCTTCATCAATCATCATCTTCATCCATCTCCTATTTATTCTATCATCTATTTCCCCTATCATCAATAAAAATCTAAAATCCAATCTATCAGATTCATCCATTCAATCATTCAAATCAATTATTCAATCCATTCTTCACATCAATCCATCTAAGCAATAAACTCAAATGCAAATCAATTCTTAATCCATACCAATCAAGTTAATCAATCATGTCAAATTATCCCATCACAATCAATAGTCTTGATCCTATCCTTGTTGTAAACCCAATCAATTAATCATTTATCCTTGTGTTGATCTAGGGATACATCGTTCCCCACAATGACAACACTATTATCATCATTAATCAATCAACAATTAATCATCAGTTTATAGCTTGACAGGAGCAATACCTTGTTTGTTTTTGAATCATTTGTGCATGCTTTCTTGCTTGTGTGTGTTCTCTTTTTATCTTGCATTTGTATCACATCCGCATAATTTCAGCTAATATTCATATCTTGTGCATATTGGAATAGCTTTGTGCATTATCCTTTGCATCTAAGGTCACATCATACCTTTTGTGCCTTAGGACTTTAATGCCCTAAGTTTTCTTCCTCCTACGTCTAGACAAGGCTGTATTATGCTGGGGCACGAGACACATTGTCACCTTAGTCCTCATACCTTGGTGCATAACGTCTAGTGCTATATCAAACATCATGGTTGCTCACTTTCATTGCAACATAACACATCATCCTTTCTTCTATCCCTTCCCTAATCTTTTTCAATCCATTTTATTTCAAGAGCCTACTTGTGTTTGTCCAACCCGCCTATCCTCTCGAGGGGGCATCCTCATCCTATCTTTCCATAATAATCTTTTTCTTCTATTCGTAACTTAGCTTCTTTGAAATGATGTTACTCGACACAAATTTCAACAGCTCGAACATCATCTCAAAGAGGGGCAAAATGTAGACACCCAAAAATGTCCATCTCTTGCAACATTACATCTTGTAGCATGTTTTGCCCTAGGTACCCATGTCATCACCTAAATAGTTAAATAAATCTTATTTATTTTACTAATTTCACCCCTTTCTATCCCATAATCCCTTCCACCCCCTCTAATTAAATAATTATTTTTAATTGTTTAATTAGTTATTTATCCATTTGCCTATAATTAATTAAATAAATTAAATATTTATTTAATTAATAAAATCTTAAACATATCTTCTTGCTTTCTTTCCATAATTAAACTCATGTGTATCTAATTAATTTATTTAATTAGATAATTCACCAGTTATCCCTCTCACCTTTTTTAGGATTTATTTCCTTTAAAATAGAAAATCAAATCTCTTTCTATCTTTTTAAATCCTATCTTATCTTGTTTTATTTCCTCTTTTCTCAAATAAAACAAAAATCAAATCCTTATCAAATCTTATCTCTAAAATCAAATCTTCTTCCCTCCACATCAAAACGTCTATAAATATGGCCTCTCACAAGCCATTTGGATAATCGAATCTTATTCTAACATCCTTACTCTGTCAAAATATTCTTCCAATCCTCTAATTTTCTATCTCTTTTTCCATCAATTTTTGTCCAATCGTTATGCTGCAAAAGTGAGCAATCAACATCAAATCAAGCTATATTGATCAATCATGCATACATTTATCATTCAAGATATCTGAGGTATTTGAAAGGTTTGGTCAAAGGTAATACATTTATTGTTTTATCTTTCATTTTGTCTAAATTTCTCGTTTACACAGATATAATGAAAATAATATAAATTTGATGAAATTAAATGTCAATTAATTCAAATTATGCTAAAATGCAAGCCTAAGATGCCAATTTTTTTAAAATTTTTAATTTTTTTGTAATTTTTTGAATGCAATAAAATGAATGAATGCAAATCTATTACACAACACTCAGCAAGGTGCAAAAAGTCCAAAAACACAGGTTCACCAAAAAAATTTATATGAAAAGGGGGAATCACGAATGGGGTTTGATTTGGTTTAGATCCTCCCTTCTCATCAAACATTCAAGGATATATCAACCGAATTGAATCTCTACTAAGCGAGAGCATTCACATAATAGGTTGGGCTATCACTTGGAATGATGTGGAAGCTCGGATGTTATCAAACAATGTCTCTAATTTAATGCTTAAGTGCTCTTAAAACCCTAAATAAGCAAAACAGTAAGCAAATTGATGAATTATGACAAATCCTTTCATAATAAGGTGAAGGATAGAGATTGTTAACTTACTATTTTTCAAAGTTTGAAATGCAGAATAGTCAGGGACATTGGTACTAGCGCCCCTGTCCAAGGTACTATTTTCTGCACAGAATCTGGATCTCCTTCCAACACTGATCTGCACTGTATCTTTCATTTCTATTTTGGAAAAGGTGGACACTGGTGGGAGCACCCAAGTCCAAGGCAGACTGATTCTCGAGATGCGCGAGCTTCTTCAAATGTTGATTACCATTGTTCAATTTTTTTATGTGTCTACAATTTTGGAGGACATTGCCACTAGCGCCCTTGTCCTGAAATGTTGAACTTTATCTTCTTTCTTTCAGATCTTGAATCCTTGTTGTCTGCAACTCCACTCCATGAAACTTGGTACATGTAACTTACAATCACAAAGGAGTATGGGAGGGGGTTGTGGTATTTAGAGGCTTGCCTTGGTCAAGCCCTGAAGAGACATTCAAGTCTTCTGAACACTGTTGTTAAATGAGAGTGCGTATCCCAGTGGGATAGAGGCAAAAATCCAAATGATAAATGATCATAAACACAATAGATATCACCTTGAAGTGTAGATCTCATGGAAGGAAGAAAATCTTTCATGCCATGAGGAGATGGAGTCAAATCTGCAATCACAAACACAATAACAACAAAATATTGCTCTACAACACAATGAATGCCTTGAATCACTTTAGCATAAAGTCACAAGTTCACAATGTCCATCTAGTTTGCAAATGAAAACCTAAACATGCTTATATATGCAACTACAAAGATTCCCGCTAAAAATTTTGTAATTCAAACTTGAGATGTTGGCATAGGACCCAAATAATGGTCATAAAACTGACATTAAAATTTAGGACAAACCCAAAATAGGGTAGGACTAGGGCACTAGCGCCCAAGTTCACCCTCCCATTTTTGTTCAGGGATCATCAAAATAGCACCCCCTAGGTCCTATTTGCCATAAGACTTCAGGATTTTCTCATCAGGATTCAAAATTATCATGCAAGATGCTCTAAATACATTCTAAGGACCTAAGAGCTAAACCTTAATAGGGAAAAGCCCCCAAGGGGACATTTTCTGACATAACACACACCAATCTTGCTTTGTTCCTCACAACTTCACCATCTTCATTCAGCTTGTTCCGGAACACCCACTTTGTTCCAATAACATTCTTATCAGCTGGTCTGGGAACCAGTTCCCATGTCTAATTCTTCTCTATCTGATTTAGTTCTTCTTCCATTGTGTTCATCCATCCATCATCTTTTCTAGCATTAGCAAAGGTTTTGGGCTTTACCTTTGATAGTAAACACAAGTTCACTTGTTCATTTGCTTTTGCAGACATTCTCCTTGTTAGGGTTAGCTGACAGAAGATATCAATTAAATGCAAATAAAGATTAAACAGAGGAATGGAAATACATAGAAATAATAATAGAGAGAGACAAGTTTTAACATGGTTCACCCAAACTCAGGCTACATCCACCAAACAGAGAGCCAATATTACTATCTAGTAAATCAAACCGATTACAACCAGTAATCCCTGCAACTCAATACCGTTGCAAATGCTACAATACATCAACAGAAACCCTAACCCTTAGCCATTTTTATCACGACTTTTGTTGGTTACAAAATAGGTTTTTTTATGTCGACCAATGAAAAATAACTCCCGACGCCTTAATAAAATAATAAAAAACCATGTTCACTGCATTCCAATGCTCCAATCTAGGATGACTCATATACCTGCTTACAACTCCTACAACATGTGCAATATCCGGTCTCGTGCATACCATGGCATACATTAAACTTCCTACAACTGAAGCATATGGTACCTTGGACATTTTTTCTTCCTCCTCTGGTGTCTTAGGACACATCTCCTTAGTCAATTTCAAATGACTAAGCAAAGTTGTGCTGAAAACTTTTGCATTCTCCATATGGAATCTCTGCAACACCTTTTCAACATAATCAGCCTGAGATAGAGTCAATTTTCTGTTCTTCCTATCTCTACAAATTTTCATACCGAGGATTTGTTTTGCTGCCCCTAAATCTTTCATAGAAAATGACTGTGCTAACTGTTGTTTTAACTCTCTTATGTGATCCATGTTAGACCCCGCTACAAGCATGTCATCAACATATAAACATAAAATAATGTAGTTGTCATTATCCAACCTCTTAAAATAAACACAATGGTCATAATTACACTGACTGTAGCCTTGCTCAGCCATAAAACTATTAAATTTCAAATACCATTGCCGAGGTGCTTGTTTTAGGCCATACAAACTCTTCTTCAATCTACACACCAATTTCTCCTTACCTTTGACCTCAAATCCTTGGGGCTGTTCCATATATATCTCCTCCTCCAAATCACCATGGAGAAAGGCAGTTTTCATATCTAGCTATTCTAAATGCAAATCTTCAGCAACCACAATACTTAAAATAGTACGAATAGAAGTCATTTTGACAACCGGAGAAAATATCTCATCAAAATCAATGCCCTTTTTCTGTGCAAATCCTTTTACAACTAACCTGGCTTTAAATCTTTTCTTACCTTCATCTTCCTCTTTCAGCCCATAAACCCATTTGTTTGGTAAAACCTTTTTACCTGCAGGCAACTTACATAATTCCCAAGTCTGATTTTTCAGCAAGGAGTCCATTTCTTCTTTCATTGCAAGCTCCCACTGAACCTGTGTATCCACCTACATAGCTTCATCATACCCTTCTGGTTCACCAGCATCTGTTAACAAAACATAATACAAAGAGGGAGAAAACCTTTCAGGAGGTCTACTTAGCCTTGTTGATCGTCTAACATTTAATGGAGCTTGTGGTATTTCTGGTTGTTGTTGCGGAGCATGAGGAACCACTGGAACATCATTATTTGGAGTATCATCTAGCACCACATAATCCTTTTCTTTCTTCTCATGCTGCTGCAACTGATCTTTGTACAACACCTTCTCATTGAATACAACATCCCTGCTTCTCACAATTTTCTACTTTTCAAAATCCCAAAGCCTATAACCAAATTCATCAATGTCATATCCAACGAAGGTACATTTTTTTGATTTTGCATCCAGCTTGGTTTTATTTTCAGAATCTACATGTGCAAATGCTTCACATTCGAAGGTTTTGAGAAAAGAATAACTCACCTTCTTACCTGTCCATGCTTCCTCTGGAATACCACAACCCAAAGGAATTGGAGGACCTCTATTAATTAAATATACAGCAATGTTGACAGCCTCTGCCCACATGTTTAAAGGCAGCCCAGCATGCAATCTCATAGTCCTTGCACGCTCCATTATTGTCCTATTCATGTGTTGAGCCACTCCATTTTCTTGTGGAGTCCCTGGAACTATTTTCTGCCTAAAAATTCCATTAAAGAAACAATAATCCTCAAATTCTTTGCTGCAATACTCACCACCATTATCAAATCTGAGACATTTTAATCTTTTACCCGTCTCATTCTCAACCAAGCTTTTCCATTTCTTAAATGTTTCAAATACATCAGATTTCTGCCTAAGGAAATAAATCCATACCTTCCTAGTTGCATCATCTATGAATGTAATATAATACCGAGAGCCACCGAGAGAAGATACCTGAGTTGGTACCCATATATCTGTATGCACAAGCTCCAACTTTTCATCTTTCTTTTGCTTCCCATCCTTTAGAAAACTAACTCTCTTTTGTTTTCCATACACAACTTTCACAGAAATCCTTATTAATACATTTCAAACCTGGTAAAACTTTCTTAGAATGAAGTACCTTCATACCTTTTCACTCATATGCCCAAGTCTGTTATGCCACAGTGTTGTCTCAGAACCTGCAACAACTATTTTAGTCTCTTCCTGTGAACCTGCAGCAACTGTTCCTGAACTTGTTTGTTTTTTCTCTGCAATAGCTAAAGTAGAAGGAATAGTATGACCTGTACAAAGATATAAGGTGCCTACTTTCACACCTTTTGCTACTATTAAGGCACCTTTTGAAACCTTCCAATTTTTATTAGTAAATGTAATAATGCAACCTTCTTCAGCTATCTGCCTTGCTGAAATTAAATTCTTACTGAGCCTTGGAACGTGCCTTACTTCTTGTAGTAGCCAATGATTCCCATTCTGCAACTTAATCTTAATTCTTCCCTTTCCAACAATCTGACAGGGTTCGTTATCTCCCAAATAAACTAGCCCAAAATCCCCTTGGACATAATCAAGAAAATAACTTCTATGGGGCGTAGCATGAAATGAGGCCCCTAAATCTAAAACCCATGAATCATCAACATTATCTAGGGAAAGAATCAAAGCATCTTCTTCAGATTTATTACTTACCACATTTGCCTCCTTATTGCCTTCTTGTTTGTGTCCTTTATTCTTCTGAGACCAACAATCTTTCTTTAGATGACCTGGTTTCCCACAGTACCAGCAATCCTTCTGTCCTCTGGATTGGGATCTCTTGTCCTTTAATTTTCCTCGTGACTTCCCATGACCTCCAGAACCTTTTCCTCTCTCCTTTGATCTGCCCCTGCTTTTTGCATTCAAAACACTACCTGATGTGGACCCTCCTGAGCTTCTTCGTCTCATTTCCTTATTAAGGATAACACCAACAACATCATCAAATTTAAAATTATTTAAACCAGAGATAGAGTTACTTACAGCCATTACCAAGCTATTCCAGCTTTCTGGCAAAGAACATAAAACTAAGAGAGCCCTCACCTCTTCATCAAATTTCACTTTTATAGAAGTTAACTAACTGACAATCGTATTAAACTCATTTAAATGATCTATCATATATCCACCTTCAATCATTTTCAGATTAAACAAATGCATCATGAGAAATACCTTATTTGAGGCTAAGGGTTTTTCGTACAATTTAGCCAAAGCTTTCATTAGTTCACTTGTTGTCTTCGCTTCTGTTATATTGAATGCCACAAATGGTGCTAGGCACAACCAAATGGTTCCCAGTGCCTTTCTATCCAGAAGTTCCCAATCCTCATCCATCCTTCCTGCCGGTCTCTTGGATACTCCTTCCAACGAGCTCCATAAATCCTTCTGATAGAGGTAATCCTCCATCTGCATCTTCCATAACTCATAGTTCTACCCATTAAATTGATCGACCTTCAATTTACCCTTATCCACCATTGCTCCCACTCAACCGTGAGACCTTCCTGTAGATGATAATTAAACACAACCTGCTCTGATACCACTTGTTAGGGTTAGCTGACAGAAGATATCAATTAAATGCAAATAAAGATTAAACAGAGGAATGGAAATACACAGAAATAATAACAGAGAGAGACAAGTTTTAACGTGGTTCACCCAAACTCGAGCTACATCAACCAAATAGAGAGTATAATATTATTATCCAGTAAATCAAACTAATTACAACCAACAATCCCTACAACTCAATACTGCTGCAAATGCTACAATACATCAACGGAAACCCTAACCCTTAGCCATTTTTATCACAACTTTTGTCAGTTACAAAATAGGTTTTTTTATGTTAGCCAATGAAATAAAACTCCTGACGCCTTAATAAAATAATAAAAAACCATATTCACTGCATTCCAATGCTCCAATCTAGGATGACTCATATACCTGCTTACGACTCCTACAACATGTCATAAAAAACCGTGTGAGGTTTCGGGGGCATTGCCCCCGAGCCCCCATGGGGGCGCTGCCCCTTGACCTCGCTCTGTATTGCGACAGGGACCCCGCCAAGGGTGCTGTCCCTGGACCCCGCAAGGGGTGCTTCCCCTTGATCCCATCTTGGGGGCACTGTCCCCAAACCCCTGCAAGGGGTACTCCCCTTTGACCCCGTAGGAATTTGGAAGGAAACCGCACTGATAAAAGTGGGGTTAATTTAACCTCCAAGTCTGATTAGGCTCCATATAACAACACTCCTGGTCTGCACACCTTCATTCTTATCTCCAATTATCTGATCTGCTGAATGATTCCTCTGAACATACTTTGTTGGAGTCTTAGGTATTTTCTCTGATTCTTGATCCTTCTCTTCTTTCTCCTCTTCTTCTTCTTCTTCAATGTAGGGAGGTATGTCAGATCAGTAGTCTTGTGATATTTGATACAAGTCTTCATCTACCTTGACATTTGTGCTTTCAATCATCTTTCCCAATCTCTTTTTGTAGCATCTATAGCCCTCGCTTCTGGTTGAGTAAACAAGAAAGATCCCTTCATCACTCCTTGAATCAAACTTTCTAAGGTATTCTTCATCTCTCTTGATGTAACATTTGCTGCCAAAGATCCTGAAGTATCTGATAGTGGGAGGTCTTCCATACCATAGCTGATGCAGGAGCACTCGAGTGCACAGACAATGCTACGTCAAACAAAAAGATGAGATTCCAATTTTTTCTTGATTTTGATGTGGTTTGTTGTTGCAGTTTGTAGTTTGGAGTTGTTGACAATTTGTCATGGTTGATGGTTAATGATTGACTTCCTTGTTGCCAATTGTTTTGCCGCCAACGTATTTTGGTTAAGACTACCGTGGATATTGTAGAAGAGTTGCCTTGGAAGTTGCAATAGAAATCAAAGCCTGTCTGGCAGAGGTTGGCACAAATTGAGCCAAGGATCTGAATTAGCCAAGAGATAAATTAAATAAGACAGTAAGTAAAATAAAACATAATGTTCTCAATCTACTGAGGTAGACTGAGAAGGCCAATAAAAATGTGAATGGAAAGGTACAAACAATGCCAGTTGTTAGCTATCCTATTTGCTATAGTAGTATTTGCTGCTATTTTCATTGTACCCGGTGGCAATATAAGCTCTAGAGAGGCTATAGTAGCAAATCGTGCTTCTTTCCAAATATTTTTGGTTTTCAATATCATTGCTCTTTTCACATCTCTAGCTATGGTGATAGTCCATATCACTTTGGTAAGATGGGAAACAAGATCTCCAAGAGAGGTGTGAGAAGAAACCAAGTATTGGCACAGTTTCATGTGAAGTGAGGCTATTATTATAAAAAAATTTAATATTTCAATTACCATTGACAAGGAGTTACCAAACTCTTGTCTTATTTGTAATTGATTCTAGTGGTGAAATTCCATTCAAATAGCCATTTAAACAACCAACATAGAATGTTGTTTTTGACTACTCAACAAATAGATTTAGCAAAGGAAATCAAAATGTCACACATGAAAAGGCATGTATATACATTGATAAGAGAAGGTTGATGTGGAGGTCTTGAAGCGACCAGAATGGGAGTTTCTACGCAACAAGATAATGAATTTTTTAATTCTTTTGAATCATATTACTTGCCTTTCCTTGGGCAATGCCTCCTATGTTGGAAATGAAAAGTCATCTAAATATAAAGCATAGGAAGTCAATTTTGAAGTAGGGGTAGAATGAAAGAGCATGGAACGAATGGTCGAAGAGGGTTCAACTTGGATCCTTGAGGAGATCAAGCCAATAATAAAACTACATATGGAACGGTGTATATCAATTGGACCAATGGTTTAATTACATTTCATATCTGGTAAAGGGAATAAGAATGTGAAGTGTTAGACAACACATATGTGGAAGGAAATAAAAGAGAAGCCCAACAATTAACATTGCACACCAATAGTAGATGAAGCACCTCCCTTGGAGGCTCATGAAAAGACTTGCAAACCAATGTTGAAAAGTAGCACCAGGAAGTAGAAGCCAAGGGGGAAATGTGTAGCAGTTAGGGAGGACATTTTGGGGAAGTGAAGTCACTACCAGAGATTACCCATTGCAAATCAAAGTTCAACTGGAAGAGTAAGTGCATATATAAGAGTTGAAGATTAGGTGTTGGATGTAGGAAGAGGAATCCAGAGATGACATAAGGTGGTTTTGTTGAAGGTTACAAATTTGAGAGAAAGAAATGAGAACGAGATCAATAAAGACTGTAGTATTTGTAATTTTGCCACTGCAGATATGAAATTGTAGTTTAATGAAAATAATATAATTGAGAGTTGGATAATAATAAATCTTGAAAGGATTTTTGCAATCTTGATTTTAAATATGAGTTTCAGATTGTAGATGTGATTGTGTAGGTGATATTATGAATTTGTGTGAAATATTTGAGTTTTCTGTGAGAGGGAAAGTTTTTTTTTTCATCAATAGCTCATAAGGGGTCTTACTGCTATTGACCCTTAGTTGTACTCTATTAAGTAGGTAGACATCAATGTGAACTGCTTCCTTCCAATACATATCAGGTAGATTTGCATCTTTCAACATTGCCCTAGCCATCACTTGTACAATCCTATTCTTTCTCTCCACTACCCCATTCTGCTGAGGGGTCCTAGGAGTGGACAGATGCCTCTTAATACCATGATCTTCACAAAAATTTTCAAATTCATTTGAAGTAAACTTGCCTCCTCTATTAGATCTTAAGCATTTGATCTTAGTATGGACATTTCATTCTCAACTATTGCTTTGAAAATCTTGAACTTATCAAAGGCTTCTAATTTTTCTCTTAAAAAAGTAACCCAAGTCATTCTAGAGTAATCATTAATAAGCAACATGAAATACCTTTCACCTTGTTAACTCTTTGGTCTTGTTGGACCACATAGGTCAGTATGAATCAGCTCTAGTGGCAATCTAGAAGAGTATTGCTTGCTCTTGAAATTTGTCTTTGTCTACTTTCCCATTTGACATTCCTTGCATAAGGTGTTGGCAGGCTTAGTTCTCTTAAGCATATCTCTCACTGCATGAGAAGAGTTGATCTTTACCATGTTATCAAAGTTGATATGTCCCATCTGCTTGTTCTATAGCCAACATTCACTAGATTGAGCCAATAAACAGGTTCTTCCATTTACCTCCTTTAGATGATAGATATCAGCATAAGTCTTAATACCTTCTGCAATAAGTTTTTTGGACCCTACCTTCCTGATTTCACATCCTTTGGCATGAAAGCTAAGATTGTATCCTTTATTGAATATCTAACTAACACTGAGAAGATTGTGCTTTAGTCCTTTGACATAGAGGACATCCTCAGTCCTATTCTTCCCATCAATAGTTATAGCACCCTTTCCACATATTTGTGCTGACTCATCACCACCAAACTTAACAGCTCCACCATTCCATTTTCTAAGGTTAATAAACTTCTCCTTGACACCAGTCATGTGGTTAGAGGAACCACTATCAATTACCCAAGCATTGGATTCTTCTTTTGCATGAAAGGCAGTCCATACAACCATTGATTTTCCATTATCTTGATCATCCTGCAAGGTATCAGACTTTTCACATTTCCCAATATCACCCTTTTTATCACCAACATTCAAGGCCATGAAAAGTGTTTCATCACTTGAATCATCATGATCCTCATGTTCTAAGGAACAATTGCTTTCTATGGAATACATACTTCTTTTGAACTTCTCTCTTTTGTTGTCATGCTTTTAATCTTTAAAAGGACATTTAGAGGCAAAATGACCAATTTTCCCACAATTGAAACATTTGAAAGGTAACTTATCTTTGTATTTTCCGGTGCCCTTCTTCAATCTTCTTACAAAGTTTACCTCTACCTCATCAAGTTCATCATCTTTATCTGTTGATTCATCTTCTACCTTCTTACTGACTTTGAATGTCACTTCCTTCTTTGGAGCACCTTTGTCAAATTCTCTCATTTCAAACAGTTGATCTACTATATAGTGATCCAAATCCTGAGTTTCCTTAATAAAAGAAACCTTATAACTGTAGGATTTAGGGAGAGCTCTTATAACCTTCTTCACAATCCCATCTTCTTTCACTTCTCCACCAAGACCTCTAATGCCATTAACTATTTCATCCAACTTGAGCATATAACTAGCAATTTATTCATCTTCTGTCATCCTCAGATTCTCAAATTTTCTCTTGAAAATTTGCATTTTGGCTTGCTTCACTTTACTATCTCCTTCATAAATGCTACTAAGTTTTACCCAGACATCCTTAGTAGATTTGCAACTCATTTCCTTCAAAAGTTTTGAATTAGCTAGCCCACTCATGTTAGCACTCTTTGCCTTGGTATTTGTTATCATACAACTTGATCTCATCTACATTTGTAGGATTAGATGCAAGATCAATGTAACCATTCTTGATGGCTTGCCAAACACCAAACCCTAGAGAAGATAGATATTTTCCATCTTAGCTTCCAAAAGAAATAATTTGTTCCATCAAACATAGGTGCCTTGACAGATCCATTATGAGCCATCCTAGACCTTCCTCAAGTAGTTAAGCTTCTTCTGAGTAACCTAGATCTGACACCAATTGTTGAACACACCAATATACGAAGAAGGGGGGTGAATCAGTATCTAAACAAACTTCAAATCCTCTCGAGCAAATTAAAACTTAAACTTTATAGCATTAACATAAACATGAAAGATTAACACAAAGCATAATAACATATAACAAAAGATATACATGGAAAACCCCAAAAGGGGAAAAACCATGGTGAAGATTAACTCACAATATATGAAGCTCACTGTAATAAAAGATTACAACTTTGTTTTAGAGCCACAACCCAAGGAAGCTACTACTCCCTGCTAACTTTGCTTTAGGGCTACAACCTAAGGAAGCAACTACTCCCTGAAGAAAGGTTTTAGGGTCACCCCCAAGGAAGCTACAACTCCTTGCAAACTTTCTTTTAGGGCTACAACCCAAGGAAGCAACTACTCCTTGAGCTGAGAACAAACTCTGAAAAGATTATAGAATGACAATCCTTCTACTATCTAAAACTAACAATGAAGCTCAAACCTTTTGATGATTGCACTTCTATCTTTTCACTCCTCATGAGATAATTGAGTCAGTTAGGCACACTCTTCACTTCCCTTCTTTCAGAAAGATGTCTTCAAGATGAATCCAAACAGTCCTTATTGCTTCTGCTCTTTCTCCTTCAGTCACACATCATAATGCATTACATATTCATATTCTGCTCTTCACACACTCATATTCACAATCATACATCACCTAGATCAACTAGGTTTACAATATATATATGATATTACATTGATTATAGCCTGTCGGCTAGAGACAACATGAATATTGCATTTACAAGTCAGCCAAAGATCAAAACCACATGAAATGTGGAGAGGGAAAGCCCTAAATAGGACTACACGCATCACCAATATGAGAAACATGCCTTGCGGATCCCAACACAAGCTTAATTAGGTCGTAAACACTCTTCACAACATCATCCTTCAAGGAATAACATCTGCACACTTCACACAATTGAATTAGGTTGGTCTTAAGCAAGAAAACATGAAGTCAGTGACCTAACTGTCATTTCATATTGGTGGTACTCATGGATAATCAAACACTACTTGTGCCTCTCCTAGATGATTCGGCATGACCCATACAACATCTCCAAACATTTCTTGATCTCCGCACAACAAATACTTTGTGTTGCATACTTCCAACATACCTAGTCGGCCAGGCAAGAGCATAGCCTAGAAACACCATCATTCTGGACCACAGCCAATTCTGGAGAAGGAAGACACCACCTTGTGGAGCAATAGGGAACATCATAAGATCATCAGGATCATATTTCATTAGCCAATTCATCATTTCATGTAGCAACAAGTTGGCGCACACCATCAACATGTATTCTGAGAACAACTAGGCATCCAGAACTATCTGTAGCTCACTGTCATTTGAAAAAATAAGCTCTTGTAGACCACTAGAACACCTGATACTACAAAGTAACATGCCTTGAACATCCCTAAACATGTCCACAAAAACTCATGAGCAAATATTCACTTTCGGAGGAATGTAGATCATTTCAACAACCCTTCATCACCACTCTACTCTACCAGAGCACATGCTAGAACACTGTCACTTATAACTTTTACTACTGAAGGTATAAAGACTTACACTCTTGGATATAACATCTTCACAACATACTAAACTCAACTTCTAAACCGCATGATGATATCTACAAATGTGGAGGAATGAGGAGCATTCCCCCAATTAGTCTTTAAGGTAACTTCATGTAGCAGAACCCTTTACCAGCATCCGAAGACCAAAACATTCTTGTATCAATACATGAATCCTTAGGACCAACAGGAGAGAGTATGCAACATGCTACAAACCATCATCAACATTGCTTCTAATCTTCTTCTTAATGCTTCCAGTTCCCAT
This sequence comes from Cunninghamia lanceolata, assembly GCA_027924645.1. Taxonomy (NCBI): domain Eukaryota; kingdom Viridiplantae; phylum Streptophyta; class Pinopsida; order Cupressales; family Cupressaceae; genus Cunninghamia; species Cunninghamia lanceolata. The sequence continues at coordinate 5,126,090 of BSBN01000684.1, forward strand.
CTTAATTCTTCTAATTCCCATCTTAATGCTTCTAATTCCCATCTTAATATATCATTATGATATCATCTCTGCTGACAACAAGCATACTCAATGCAACTTCAAATAACATTAGACAAGGCATGACATCCAACTATGAACATAGATAGGGCATACATCCAACCATGAACATAGATAGGGGATACATCCAACCATGAACATAGATAGGGCATACATCCAACCATGAACATAGATAGGGGATACATCCAACCATGAACATAGATAGGGCATACATCCAACCATGAACAATAGTAAACATCACTGTAATACACCATCGACATAATCAACAATGATAACCATGTGAGACAATCCAACTGAGTGCCCAGACAGAGTGTGACATCAATGACAACCACAATAGTGACAACCTCAGGTAACATATGTGCAACCAATTTGTGTCACAACTTGTGGATAGGACTCACCCTTTCACTCAACTACTGAAGAAAGAATCAAAATTCCAAAGAGATTCAAATTTCTAAAAAGCTTTCAAAGACTTAAAAACTTACCTAGCTGAACTTCTTGTGCTACAACCTACAATTGCAAAAGAACCATTTCTTCTTTACACATCAGCTTCCACTAATGCTCTTTCTACATTATTAGCACAACATGATGAAGAAGGCAAAGAATGTGTTGTATATTATATAAGTTGAACTTTGCTCGATTATGAAATGCAATATACTATCATTGAAAAATAGTGTTTAGCTCTTGTCTTTGCAACACAAAAGTTAAGACACTATGTCTTAAATGCTAAAATTCATGTCATCATAAAATTTGATCCCTTGAAGCACCTCTTTGCTAAAACGGATCTCTCCAGTCATTTAGTTAAATGGGTTATGTTGTTAACAGAATTTGATCTCAAATTTATCTCTCAAAAAGTGATAAAAGGACAAGCATTAACCGATCATTTAGTCGAAGCACCTTCACCATTTCTATTTAAAATTATGAAGAATTTTCCAATGACCAAATCTTAACTTTGGATAAAGATGATAAATGGGAGCTATATTTTAATGGTTCAAGATGTCAAACTGGCTCCGGTGCTGGTGTAATACTAGTACCTCCTTTAGGTAAGCTAATTCCTCTTTCTTATTGTCTAAACTTTTCATGCACAAACAACATTGCTAAGTATGAAGCTCTCATCGTAGGACTTCATGCCCCTTTGTCCCTCAATATTAAAAACATCACTATCTATGGTGATTCATAATTAATCATAATATATGTCACTAGATCTTATCAAGGAAAGCAAGATAAGTTATCTCAATACCATGATCTTTCCTTGTCGTTATTGAAACAATTTTCATCCTTTACAATTGACGCAATTGCAAGAAAGGACAATTGACATGCAGATGCAATGGCAAGCACAACTTCCCTTATATCCCATGAAGGTTTTCCTGAAGATTATCAATTCGTCATTCACAATCTTATATTGCTAGCAGTGTCTAAGGCTACATCCTTGGATACCAATCTTTGTTGCAACACAAACTTAGATGAATGGTACTCTCATATATTCCAATATTTGTGTGATGGTACCATTCCTAATTCAGCAACTAAAAATGCACGAGTTCACATATGCAAACTCATAGCACATTATATCATTCTATCTAATGTTCTATATCAAAGAAGCTATAATGGCCTTCTTCATGTTTCATGTAAAAGAGAGAGAATGATAACATTTACAAACTAAGTCAAGCCCCTCTTTTCAATGCACTAACATTTAGACTATGAACCGAGCTCAATCACTATGATAGTGATAGGCTACATGTATCCTATTCCTCTGTTGTACTTGAAAAGGTGTCTCAACTAGAGTTTTGTAAACCCTAACTTGCTAAGGAGAATCAAACCCTAGTTACACAATATGCACTAACAGATGGATTTTAGGAGTAGTAACCCACAGATAGATTACAAAAATGCAAAGAAGAGGTAACAGTGACTATGCACCTAGAATCTGGAGTCCTGCTAGACTCAGGTGCCTGCCCTAGAGACCCGTAAGTCTTGTCACTAGAGCTATTTGTAATAGGTGCCTATATCTCTACCAAAGGTTCTAGATCTTGATTTTCAAACCCTGTTAGACTCGAGTGCCCGCCTCAAAGTTTTCTAGATTTTTTGAGGGAAAATCCATAACTTCCGTGATGATTGTACATGTAATATCCACTTCTCCTTCACTTCTTTCCATCTAATTTTTCTAAATCTGACCTACACAAGCAAAAGAATGAGAAAGATGGTTGTGGCTATATAGAAGTTTGCCTTAGTCAAACCCCATCTTTAGTATTTCTACCTCAATGATAACCAATGTTAGAGTATGTAGATGCGTGTGCTTATAAATCAAGTGTGTAAGCATAAACAAATGCAAGATCCTAAATGACTCAAGCATCAAGGATTTAAATCCAAAAATGTTTCACTCAAGGAAACAATAACTTCACCTCAAGGAGATGATATTAATGAAGACTTGTAGAATAAGAAGGCGAGGCAGCCGTATTCGCGGAGGATTCCAAAACTCAAGTTGGAGGCTTCAACCCTTCTCCCGATCGTACAAAAGGCTTCACAAACCCTAGGAAGAGCAAGATAGACTCAATTTATTGATTCATAATCTTCAAAACATATCTCCATGATAGCAAAGATCAAATTATTTATTGAGCTTCAACACTTTGTAGACTTTCAATAGTAATAGTAGAAGAATTTTGCCATAGCAAGCTTGCATGTGTGTTGTGTGTGATAAAATGATTTTCAATTCTCTTTAAATACCCAACCTTAGGAGGGAAATGGATTCAAAAAATGTTGAAATCACATGAAAATAGAAATTTGAATTCAGAATCTCGGAACATACAACATAAGCCGACATTGGAACAAAACTTAGAACCTCAAGATTTAGGGCAGGACTAGGGTGCGAGCGCCCAAGTCCAGTCCCTGAGTTTGGCTCCAAATTAAGCTTAAGGATGTCCTAAATATCTGTAATCATCATCTTTTTCTGGGTTTTGTCATTAAATACTTTGAAAAGTGACATTTCCTTGATAAGGTAGTTGTTGATCAAGGGTTAGATAGGTCCAATAATGAAAGGGGTTGAGGGACACTAAAAGGTAGGAGCTAAACATAGTGAAATTGTGCTAATCCAAGCAAGAGCACAATTTACAACATAAAATTTAGCTCCCACTTTAGTGGCCATATGATACTACATGCATATGAAACTAAAGGAAAGTAAATATAGTAATCACAAAAAGGATACCCAAAAGGATACTGTAGAGGACGTCGAATGTTGCCAAGAAGAACGTAGAAGCCCCCAATCTGCAATCCTGCAAGATCACAAAGGTTAGGAATTGCAACCTGAAAAGAAAGATGTGTTAGACAAATAATCAAATCAACCTGCAAACAATAAATGAATAAGTTAGTCATAAGCACTAAAGAGGTGAGTGATGAGACATTATTAGGGTGGAAATTGTGGGAGATATATACTTTTAAGGAAATTTGGTAATCTTCACACATGACTTTCAAGGAAATTTGTTGAAAGAATGCTTTGGTGGGGTTACTTTTTCGATTAACATCAAGACATAATTCATTAGGCTTGAAGAAGGGTATCAATAGGATTCCAACGCAACAAATGACACAAAAATTCAAGTTCGGCAGCCTGAGATAAAGATGTTTGATCATAGATGTATATTTTTTCTCCTAGATAATGAAAAGGAATTCTCATCCATTTACTATAAGTAAAAGGAGTTTTCACTTTCTCACCATTTATTTGTCACTTTCACTTTCAGAGAAGAAGAGGAGAAGGAGAGAGAGCTACGATGCCAAGCTGACGTCCATATTAGGCCTCGAGGCTAGATGCACAATAGTCCCAAGTGGCAGACAGGCGAGTTGAGCATGAGGTAGGACTCTAAACTTCACTCCTTGCATCAATTCCTTTTAGTTTTATGTACTTTTTATCATTTTTCATGCTTTCTAGAGTGTTATGGACAAAGGTACTTGTCTAGGGCACCCAAGTCCTCTCTGGGTGCCCAAGTCCTGAGGCGTCCAGGTTCTAAAAGGACAAGGGCCCCAGGGGACAAGGCATAGTTAGATTGATAGGATTGAATAATTGATTTTTAATGAGGATGTACTAATTTAAAACTTGTTTGATGCACATGATGTTCATGAGACACGGGAGCACACTGGTGGTTAACCCATGACATTACTTTAGAGCCACATAGGTACTATCTTCACCAAGGATCAAGGTCTTCTTCAGGAGGCCAGTGGTGGGTTTTACGATGCCCATGATGAGATTCCATAGCAGCATGCTGATGGCCCTGATGGAGAGGTGGCATGTGGATAGGTCTACCTTCCATCTACCCACAAGCGAGATAACTATTATGCTTGAGGATGTATATTGTATACTACAACTTCCAGTCCAAGGGAAAATAGTGCAGATCATAGAGCATCACTCCAAGGAGTAGACTCATGAGAGTCACAGCTATTGTCTAGGTCGTGTGGTGACACCACTTGGATGAGGTTATATTCTACTGCATTGGTTAGAGTAGGGATGTGCAGACATACTCCTAGTTCATCATATTATGATCGCTACCATCATGTTAGCGGTTACTACATATGAGCAAGGCACACACCTTCATGGGGGTCTCATGCACACTATTCAGGCGATGGAGGAAGAGAGGATTGCCTATTCCTGGGGGTGTAGTATGTTTGCGCACCTCTACTAAGACCTAGGCCATTATGTTCACTATGAGGCACACAGTCTCATGATATGTACCTTGTTATAGGTATGGATGTTTGAGCACATTAGATGCACATGACCAACATGGTTTCCCATTGAGCCGATGTGGACACATCCATGCATACATGTGTATCCACTGATTAGATGTTGGAGATTTGGTGACTTGCTATACTAGAGAGTAGTGTTTGATAGGCTATGGCATGGTGATATCACATGGAGGCCATATCACAGCCACAGGCCCTAGATGGGACAACATAGATAAATATCAAGGATGCAACGTGATCAACTATTAGTTAGTCACCTAGATCACATCATAGTCAACTTTTACTTTGACAGAGTCACACAATAGTTCAGATGTGTGCAAGTGTTCCTAACATGTGTCTGAGCTACATACACTCATAACATAGTGCGATGAGGGCCAATGAGGCCCCATGACCGATGATCACCAAGGTAGTCGAGAGTGAGGATGATGGTGTAGCGGATGTAGAGATAGTGTCAGAGGTAGACGACATTGGGTGTACCCAAGCATACATGGTCTGGTGGGAGACAGCTCAGCCTGATCCAGTTTTCCCTGTTGGTCATCCCATAGGCAATCCACGGCTATGCGTGGGATGCGGGGATGATAGAGGAGATGAGGAGGACTTTAGTCACTTTGATGGATATTATGATGATGATGACAATGATGATGAGGAGATATTGTCATGCTTCATCTTTAGGTAGAGGCCACAATGAGGGCAGCGAGAGGTGGACAATGACAAGGAGACCGAGGAAAGACCTAGTTCAAGATCTCGTGGTCTAGATCCCATGACCACTAGGAGATCAAGTCAACTCAAGTGAGGGGAGGCGAGCACCTCTATGCCCCCATCTGTAGAGGTGACTATAGATGTAGCCATAGCAACAATAGTACGCAATCCTGATTGATAGGATGGCAACCTTAGTGAGAATGTTATTGTATTTCTTTAATATTTACTAGCATATGATATCATATATATTTTTGATGATGAGATACTAATATTATCTATGTGTTACTTTTGGCAGTTGGTACAAAGGCATGGTGCAAATTTGTGAGTCACATCATAGCGGGTATGATTCCTTCCGATGTAGTAGAGCAATGAGTGTGGACGTGATACTCACCACAATACATAGTAGGGTGACATGCGAAGATATTTATGCTCTTAATGAGATATAGAGTAGCTATGGAAGCTGCTCTAGATTAGACGATCTAGAGAATAGAGTGGAAAGCGACACCACATCCATCTAAGATGGGAAATGTCATGACTCAGATCTTACAGACTGAGTTGTACTGGGTGAGAGCTAAGAGATATACAGCACAGTTAGAGAGATAGATTTCAGCAGCTATACTCAGATGCACAGAGACATATGGGAGAGCTTGTAGGAGAGCTTAGGGGTCTACGATCGTGGAGTGGCTCTAGGAGTCATTCACAGTTTGCAACCTCACATGTGCATCCTTTTATCACTCGTACACCACTAGGTCCTAAGGGGTCTGGTAACCAAGGTTCATCTATGTGATATATCTCATGCATTGTATTATGACATCCCATTTTGATGTACGAGATGGTCAATTTTGATGTATATTTAAAATGATGTCTATATATATTGTTTGTCTATTAATGCTATGGTGTAATTTGATGTACCACATGTGATTTATAAAAATGCCACAATTGATAATTTTGATGATCATGTGAAAATGTATTTAATGCCATTGTGATTTAAACTAATCAATCTTTACATATTGCTTAGTAAAGACAACAATGATTAAAAAGTTTGCACATGAGTAAAAAATGCTATTGTTTCTGATTAATGCAATTGTAATCTAACAAAGCATGGTGTTTATTAAATGTAACAATGATTAATTGTGTTTTAAAAGATCTTATGCTAGCTTATTAAATGAATTAAGACAAAATGTACTATCTTGTCAAAATTGAAACAATTAATAACTAATTGCTTTATAAAGTAAAATCTAACATATGATCTTAAGCATGAAATTTTCATAAATGCATAGCATTAATATGCTCTTTAAGAAGCGCACCTTGTTCATCAACTAATTTATACGCTCCTAATCCAAAAGCTTCAGTGATAACATATGGTCCTATCCAACTAGGGCTAAACTTCTATTTTTTCTCCAGGAGGTGCATTCGCATTACGTTGATTTTCATATAGTACCAAATCTTCAACTTTGAATGAACGATGAATGACATGTTCATTCTACGATTGTTGGATGCTTTTCTAATGAGCTTTAAGATGGTCAAGAATGTTGATACATTTTTCATCGATCATCTCTAGTTGTTGTAATCTCTTCTCTCTTTCCATGTTATCGTCAATAATGTCCCTTAGGGAAACTTGCCTATGGTGTAGTACCAGTAGCCATACAAACACTTGTCCTATAGGCCCAAAGCGCATAGGAGAGTTGAGTATGCCAGTCTTTTTTATGTTTATTAATATTTTTCCTAAGAATTTGTCCAATGATCTTATTCGAAGCTTCTGCTTGGCCATTTGATTGTGGATAATATGGTGTAGACAAGTGATGTTGAATGTGATATTTTTCAAGAAATTTCTTCACATCTTTATTCTTAAATGGTGTACCATTGTTAGAAACCAAGGAGGGAGGATTGTTGAATTGTGAGATTATACTATCTTGAATGAAGCGACAGATTACCTTAGCAATCGTGGATCGTAGCAACATAGCTTCAACCCACTTCGTAAAGTAATCAGTAGCAGTGATGATGAAAGTGTGTCCTTGAGAGGAAGGAGGAGAAATTGTTCTAATTAGATCCAAGCCCCATACAGAAAATGGCTAAGGTGACACATGGGCATGAAGTTCTTAGGTGGGAGCTCGAATTAAGTTACTATGTTGTTGACGTTGCAGATACTTCTTGACGAATGCGAAGGAATCTTGTTCCATGGTTTGACAATAGAATCCCATATGTAATAACTTATGTACCAAAGACTTCCCTCCAAAATGCCCTCCACAGTGAGCTTCTTCTAGAGCAATTGGAATTTCTAATTTGTTAAGACAATGAAGAAGAACACCATTATAGATTCTTTGATACAACACATTAGACAAGATAATGTAATGTGTTGTGAGTTTTCATATACGAACTCTTATGTTTTTAGATGTTGAATTAGGAAAGGGAACATACGACATAAGCCAACATTAGAACAAAACTTGGAACCCTGAGATTTAGGGCAAGACTATGGAGCGAGCACCCAAGTCCAACCCCCCAAGTTTGGCTCTATATCAGCTTCAATAGTTTGGAGTTTATTTGCATAAATAAACTTTATTGATAAATGAAGGGGAGATGGAACTGCTCCCATAGTATGAATCCACGGTCTTCCAAGAATCATGTTATATGATAGAGCACTAGGCATGACATGAAAAAGAGTAGACAATGTCATGGGTCCAGCCTTTACAGGTAAAGTTATAGTACCTAGGGATGGTCTACCAACATTAACAAAGCCATGAATGTTAATCTTATCTAGTTTGATTAACTTTCTATCAACGTTGATTTTGTGTAACAAATCAACATCGTAAACATTAAGAGTTGATCCATTATCAACCATAACTCTCTTTATCAACTTTTTATTTATAGTGACAAAGATTATAAGAGGATCATATTGTTTTTGAACCTCCATAGAGGGTAACTCATGTTGTTGAAATAAAATATCTATTTTTGTCGCATGCATACAATCTAACAGAGTTGCTACATCATTAGGCTTAACAACTAGTGGTACAATCACCTTTTGTAAATCTTCCTAGAGCATTCCATGGTATGTAGGTGATGTTTGTATGAGTTTCCAAAGAGAGATATTAGTAGGAGTAGCGTGAATCTCTCAACAAGATCATAATCTTGACTAACCTTGTGCGTTAAAAGAGATGTTTGAGGATGCATAGGCTGAGAAGCTGGTAAAGATATCAAAATAGTTGATTGAGGTTTACTTTGTCTATTATTCCATGCATTGTATGTATGAGAAACCATATTGTGGTTGGACTATTGTGATCCATCTTGAAATGGTTGATTTGTTATTTTCTTGGCTTTGTTATAGATGCAATCAGGAGGTTGAGAAGAAGTCAGAAAACCTCTTACAATGAGCATTGGTTTCATCTATTTTTTAGGCACATCAGAACATAGGCTAATCATTATATTCAGTTTCACAAGTTCTTCTTGAGATTTAGGAACATAAATTGCATTTATTAATCTTTGAAATAACAACAGTTTAGGAGTCATAGTGGATAGTTCAATAGAGATAAAGTCATCTAAGGCCTCATCTAACATATTGAAGTCATCACACACAACTAAACGGCTCATTATATGCATTAAAGTCTTGTAAAAAGAAATCTAACATTTCCACATAATCTAATTAACCCAAGACTTAAATGTAAAGCAAGATAACATATACTTGTAAAAATGAAACAAGATATCACTATGCAAGTAACAAAATTTTATCTTTATTCTCTTTCAATGAAAAAAAATAGAAATATCAATTAAAATGCAATGCATGTACTTTTCATGAAAGAGGGTTTGCAATCTAAATCTAATTTAGAACATCAAATATAATTTCAGATCTAAAGTAAAAGGATGCAAATTCTTTAAAACATGGGTTCACCAAAATGTTTCGTGTGAAAAGAGAGAGAATGATAGCATTTGCAAACTAAGTCAAGCCCCTCTTTTCAATGAACTAACATTCAGAATATGAACAAAGCTCAATCACTATGATAGTGATAGGCTATAGGTATCCTATTCCTCTTTGTTGAACCTGAAAAGGTGTCTTGACTAGAGTTTTTCAAACCCTAACTTGCTAAGGAGAATCAAACCCTAGTTACACAATATGCACTAACAGACGGATTTTGAGAGTAGTAACCCATAGATAGATTACAAAAATGTAAAGAATGAGGTAACAATGACTGTGCACTTGAAATATGGAGGCCTTCTAGACTTGGGTGCCCACCCTAGAGTCCCGTAAGTTTTCTGTCACTGAAATGGTTTGTACCAGGTGCCTATATCTCTGCTAAGGACATATCCCAATTTTTAGGCCCTGATAGACTCAGGCACCTACCCCAAAGTCCTGTAGATTTTCTAAGGGAAAATTTGTAACTTTCATGATGACTATACCTGTAACATCTGCTTCTCCTTCACTTCTTTTTGTCTAATTTTCTCAAATTTGACCTACACAAGCAAAAGAAGGAGAAAGATGGTTGTGGCTATATAGGAGTTTGCCTCAGTCAAACCTCATCTTTGATATTTCTACCTCAACAATATCCAATGTCAGAGTATGCAGATGTGTGTGCTTGTAAATCAAGTGTGTAAGCATAAACAAATGCAAGATCCTAAATGACTCAAGTATCAAGGATTTAAATCCACAAATGCTTCACTCAAGGAAACAACAACTTCACCTCAAGGAGATGATATCAATGAAGACTTGTAGAACAAGAAGGCGAGGTAGCCATATCTGTAGAGGATTCCAAAACTCAAGTTGGAGGCTTCAACCCTTCTCCCGATTATACAAAAGGCTTCACAAACCCTAGGAAGAGCAAGATAGACTCGGGATCTTGATTCATAATCTTCACAACATATCAAGCCATAATAGCAAAGATCAAATTCTTTAATGAGATTTAACACTTTGTAAACTTTCAATAGCAATAGTAGCAAAATTTTGACGTAGCGAGCTTGCATGTGAGTTGTGTGATAAAATGATTTTCAATTCTCTTTAAATACCCAACCTTAGGAGGGAAATGGATCAAAATAAATGCCAACATCACACGAAAATCAAATTTTGAATTCAAAATCTCAGAACATATGACATAATCTGACATTGGAACAAAACTCAAAACCCCAAAATTGAGCGTAGGACTAGGGTGCGAGCGCCCAAGTCCATCCCCCAAGTTTGGCTCCAAATTAAGCTTCTGGATGTCCTAAATTTCTAGAATCCATCATCTCTTTCTGGCTTTTATTGTTAAATACTTCGAAAAGCAACATTTCCTTGATAAGGTAGTTGTTAATCAAGGGTTAGTTAGGTCCAATAATGAAAGGGGTTGAGGGACACTAAAAGGTAGGAGCTAAACATAGTGAAATTGTGCTAATCCAAGAAGGAGCACAATTTATAACATAACACTTCATTGTCTTTGGTACAAAAATGATTGCATATGGGATTTTACTGGCAATGTATGGAACAAGATTCCTTCGCATTCATCAAAAAGTGCCTGGAATGTCAACAACATAACAACGTAATTCAAGAACTTCGAGCTCAAGTCTCACCTTGGCCATTTTCTATGTGGGGCTTGGATCTAATTGGAAAAATATATCCTCCTTATCAAGGACACACTTTCATCATTACTGCCATCGATTACTTTACAAAATGGGTTGAAGCTATTCTGTTACAATCCACGACAGCTGAAGTAATATGTCACTTCATACAAGATAATATAATGTCATGATTTGGTAGTCCTTCCTCCTTGGTTTTTGACAATGGCACACCATTCAAGAACAAGGATGTGAAGAAATTTCTCAAAAAATATCATATTCAACATTTCTTCTCTACATCGTATTATCCACAATCAAATGGCCAAGCAAAGGCTTCAAATAAAATCATTGGGCAAATACTATGAAAACCCATTAATAAACATTAAAAGGATTGACACATTCAACTCTCTTATGCATTATGGGCTTATAGGACAAGTGTTCGTACAGCTACTAGTACAACACCGTACAACCTTGTATATAGCGCCGACGTGATAATGCCTTTAGAGTTGGAAATTCCTTCATTGTGAGTTTCCCTAAGGGACATTATTGATGAAAATATGGAAAGAGAGAAAAGATTACAACAACTAGAGATGCTTAATGAACAAAAAATCAATGCTCTCAACCATCATAACTCTCATCAAAACAGTATCCAATGATTGTACAATGAATGAGTAATCCATCGTTCATTCAAAGTTGGAGAATTGGTACTTTATGAAAATCAAAGAAATGTAAATGCACCTCCTGGCGAAAAAGGGAAGTTTGGCCCTAATTGGCTAGGACCCTATGTTGTCACTGAAGCTTATGGATCAGGAGTGTATAAATTAGCTAATGAACAAGGCATGCCTCTTAAAGAACCTATTAATGCTATGCATTTAAGGAAATTTCATGCTTAAGATCATATGTTATATATTACTTTATAAAGTAATTAGTTATTAGTTGTTTCAATTTTGACAAGATAGAGCATTTTGTCTTAATTTATTTAAATAGTTTTCATATATTTCAAAAATTAATTCCAAAGCTAGCATAAGATCTTTATTATAAACAATTAATCATTATCGCATCTAATTAAACTATGTTTAGTTAGATCACAATTGTATTAATTTGGAATGACATCATATTGTACTCATGTTCAAAAGTTTTAGTCATTGTTGTATTTACTAATCAATTTATAAAGGTTGATTAGTTTAAATCACAATAACATTAAAAAAATTTGGTCACATGATCATCACAATTATCACTTGTTGCGTTTAATAAATCACATTTGATACATCAAACATCATCATGGAATTAATCAAAAATATCATATATATATACATCAGTTAAAGTATACAAATCAAAATCGACTATCTCATACATCAAAATGGGATGTTGTAGTACAATACATGAGAAACATATCATAAAGCTGGACCATGATAGCTAGATCCCTCAGGACCTCATGGTGTATGAGTAACAGAAGGTTGCCCATGTGAGGCCACCGACCACGAGTGACTCCTAGATGCACTCCGCGACCGTAGACCGCTAAGCTCACCTCTAAGCTCTCTCATCTCCCCTTGAGCATCCATGTAGAGCTATTGAAATTTGTCTCTCTCATATCTCGCTCAATCCATCTCTGTTTGGAAAAATTGAGTAAAGGCGTGACCCATCTCGGATGAAGGAGATGTTGTAACCTGATCTCGCTGAATCTGGAGGTCTACACGAGCCTCGACACACTCTACCCTCTAGATCGCCGAATCCCTCTCTCTTGTAAGATGATCTATAGTGGCCTCCATAGACACCGTATATCTCATAAAAGGAATTAATAACTCTGCATGCCATCCTGCTGAGTTCTATGAAAATATCTTGTCTATACTCACTGCTTGACTAGCCTAGTAGGTACTATATTCACTATGACGCAACCCACAAAGTCACATCATGCTCAGGTACCAACTATCAAAAATCAAAAAGATAATATTAGTACCTCATAAAAACATATATAATCATGACATCATCATAATCAAATAACTATCAAATCAAAAATAACATCATTCTCACCTAGATCACTATCCTGCCAATCAGGATCAAATAATGAGGTCGCTATGGAAACACCTGTAGTTGTGCCTGTAGCTGGGGGCATGGATGTGGTAGCACTGCTCAGCTCCCCACACTTGAACTAACTTAGCACTCCACTAGCAGTAGGTCCTAAACCATGGCTATGATCCCTAGACCTAGGTCTCTCCTCGGTCTCCTCGTCATCACCCTCCACCTATTGCCCTTGTTGTGGCCTCTCCCTAAAAAGGTAGCGCGATGATGTATCCTCATCATCATCATCATCATCGTAGTATCCACCGAAGTGACTAAAATCATCCTTATCTCCTGAATCATTCCAACGATCTGCCCATGATCGAGGATCACATGTGGAATGATCGGTAGGGAAGACTAGAGCAAGCTGAGTCATGTCCCACTAGGTAATGTATGTTTAGGTCACACCAACGTCATTTGCCTCAGACACTGGCTCTAAATCAGCAACACCGTCATCATCACTATCGACAACCTCAGCAATAGTAGGTTGTGGGGCATCACTACCCCTAACTGCATTGTGTTTTGTACATATATAGCTTGGACGCATGCTAGGAACACCCTGCACACGCCCAAACTGTCACATCACTCTATCAAAATAGAAGCAAATGATGATGTTATCTCAGTGACTTGCTAAAAGCCAATCCCTCTACATCCTCGCCAATTGTCTCCTCTGCCCCATCCATGGCCTGCAGCTGCTATATGGTCTCCATCTAATGTTGCTAGGTCGTAGTCTATCAAACACCACTCTCCAATATAAGAGGTCACCATGTCTCCAACATATGATAAGCGGATATGCATGTGCATGTGGATACATCTAGTTTGGCTCTATCAGAAACCCCACTGGCCGCGTATAGGTGATATGCTCGAACACCCACACTTGAAGTAGGGTACATATCATCAACCCTTATGCCTCATAATGCACATAACGATCTAAATCTTGATAAAGGTGCACAAGCATGTTGTGCCCCCAAGCATAGATTGTCCTCTCCTCCTCCATCGCTCTGATAGTATGAACAAGCCCCCATGAAGGTGAACACTTTGTCCATATGGTGTAACAGCTAGCACGATGGTAGTGATTAGAATGCGACGAACAAGCGTGATATCCTCACCACCCTTATCTAACCATTGAAGAACAATGTGTCCATGTTTGAGAGATGTAACTACATGACCTAGATAGTGAATGTGGCTCATGCGAGTGTAATCCTCGGATCACTGGTCCATGATCCACACTATCTGGCCTCACACTGGAAGCTGAAGGATGTGATACAAATCCTCAAGAGTGACTGTCATCTCACCTGTGGGAAGATGGAAAGTGGAAGTATCTGCATCCCATCTCTCCATCAGGGCCATGAGCATACTACTTTGGAATCTCATTTTGGGCACGGTGAACACCCACCATAGGCATACATCCTACAAGAGACCCTTGTCTGTGTCAGAAAGTGCACTCACATGGCTCTGTAGCAATGTGAGAAAATGACCATAGGTATGCTCTCGCATCCGAGGGATATCCTGTAAATCACACAAAAACCAAATTGAATCAGAAAACACTCATCAAAGATCAAATAGCTCACATCAACAACAAAGACCACCTTGTCCCTTGGACCCATGACTTTATGAGGACATGGGCACGCCAGGAGGACCTAGGTGTCCCAGGAGGATTGGGCGCCCAGGTGGGACCAAGGCGGTCAAGAAGGACTTGGGCACCCCGATCAGGGACCAAAGTCTAAAAGGCCTAAAAGGCATCAAAAGTAAGAAAATTTGACAAAAAGGAAAAGGAATAACACAATAGACAAAGTCAAGAGACCTACCTCCTGCTTATCTCCCCTGTGTGCCACTCGATGTCGTAGTGCATCCAACCTCAAGGCTTGATAGGGTCGTCGACTCAGCATGGTATCTCTCTCTCCTTATCCTTCTCTCCTCTACAAATGAAAATGACAACTAAATAGTGAAGAGTGAAAAATCCCTTTACTACTTAAAGTAAATGGATGAGAATTCTTTTTCACTAACTAGGACAAAAATGTAAAGCATTGTTAACCTATCCTTATCTTTAGCTGCCGAACTCAGATTTTCGTACCGTTTGTTGTGTTGGATTCTTGGTTCCACCCTTCATGAAATCAAATGCTTTGTGTCTTGGCATTATTTGCAAAAATAACCCTGACCAAGCATTTTCACCAAAGTTTCCCCTGAAATCGACGTGGCAAGATTACCACCATGTTTCTCCATTTCAAACTAAGAAAGTAGAAACAAGGAGGCATATATTTACCTGTGATTTCTGCCTTAATCATGTCTCATCTCTCATCCCCTTTAGTATTTTCATTTGTTGTTCGCAGGTTGATTTGAATATTTGTCTAACATATCTTTCTTTGTAGGTTGTGGTTCCTAACCTTATGATCTTGTAGGATTACAGACTGGGGGCTTCTACATTTTGGTTGGCAACATTTGACATCCTCTACAATATCCTTTTGGATATCCTTGTTGTGATTACAGTATTTACTTTCCTTTAGTTGCATATGCACGTAGTGCCATATGGCCACTAAAGTGGGGGCTAAATGTTATATCGTAAGTTGTGCTCCTACTTGGATTAGCATAATTTCACCAAGTTTAGCTCCTACCTTTCAGTGTCCATTAACCCATTTCATCTTTGGACATATCTAAACCCTGATTGATGTGTATCCTTTCAAAGAAATGTCGCATTTCAGAGTAATTACCGAAAAATTTAGAAATAAATTGTTGATTCCTAGAGATTTAGGACACCCTTAAGAATGATCAAAAGTTAAATTTGGGGGTTAGACTTGGGCGGTACCACCCCAGTCCTTCCTCAAACCTCAGAGGTTGCAAATTGATTTTTTGTGTCGGTTTATGCATTAGTTTCCATGTTTCCAAATTCAAATTTTAGCTCCTACACAATGTCGGCCTCTTATTTTGATTTATTTCATTTCTAAGGTAGAATATTTAAAGGGAACTCAAAATCATTTTATCACACACAATTGTTATGCAAGCTTATTATGCCAAAATTCTGCTACTACTGCTATTGAAGGTTTGCAAAGTGTTGAAGATCATTGAAGATTTAGATCTTTGTTATCTTGGAAGGATGTTGTGAAGATTAGGAATCAAGATCTTGAGTCTATCTTACTCTTCCTAGGGTTTGTGAAGCCTTTTCATGATCAGGAGAAGGATTAAAGCCTCTAACTTGAGTTTTGGAATGCTATCCTCCATGGATATGTCTACCTCGCCTACTTGCTCTTTAAATATTCATTGATATCATCTCCTTGAGGTGAATTTATTTGTTTCCTTGAGTGAAACATTGTGTAGATCTATCTCCTTTATACTTGAGTCATTTAGGATTTTGGATTTGATTGAAGTATTTCATGGTTATGCTCACACTTAAGGTTTATGAGCACACACATCTACATTTTTTGACATTGGCTATTGTTGAGGTAGGGATACCGAAACGAGGTTTGACTAAGGCAAACTCCTATATAGCCACAACAATATTTCTTTGTCTTTTCTTGTGCAAGTCAGATTCAGGAAGATCCAGCAGAAAGCAGTGAACAAGAAACAGGTGTTACTATCATAATTACTACAAAAGTTTTAGATTCATCATTGGATAAGTGCTAGGACGATGATGGATACGGCTACCTCGCCTTCTTTCTCTTCAAATATTCATTGATATCATCTCTTTGAGGTGAATTTGTTTGTTTCCTTGAGTGAAACATTGTGTATATCTATCTCCTTTATACTTGAGTCATTTAGGATTTTGGATTTGATTGAAGTATTTCATGGTTATGCTCACACTTAAGGTTTATGAGCACACACATCTACATCTTTTGACACTAGCTATTGTTGATGTAGGAATACCGAAATGGGGTTTGACTAAGGCAAACTCCTATATAGCCACAACAATCTTTCTCTGTCTTTTCTTGTGCAAGTCAGATTCAGGAAGATCCAGCAGAAAGTAGCAAACAGGAAACAAGTGTTACTATCACAGTTACTACAAAATTTTTAGATTCATCATTGGACAAGTGCTAGGATGCTGGTAATACTACCCAAGTCTACCAATCTAGGGTCTGGAACCTTCATCAGAGGCTCGGTCACTTGGTACAAAAAGTTTGATGTCAGGGAATCATCATGGACAATTTTGAAACCGCCCTAGTCTTTAGTACCTTCAAATTTTAGGTGCACAATCTCTAACAGTGTCTATTTGCATTTTTGTATTCATTATGTCATTTTCTACTTTTGGGATCCATCTATCTGAATGATCCATATAATTAGCGTTTTACTTGATCTAGCTATTTAGGGCTTGTCAAAACCTAGTCAAGGCATCATTTCATATAAATCAGGAGAGGAATAAGATACCTGTAGCTTTTTACTTCATTGAAGTGGTAACTAATCTCAGTTCATATTCCTAATGTTTATGTATGAAAAAGGAGGTTTGACCTAGTTTGAACATGCTAATCATTCTTTCCCTTTTCTAGACCTAACACAATGAATGCTATGTTGTAAAATGCCTCAATTGAATTCAATGTAAGGATGTCAATAGTCATATTTTCATTGTCCACATCATGTGACCAAATTGACATTGCAAACACATGGGGGTGGGTGAGTGAATGCTAGTGGAGGCCTCATTTCATTCCCTAGGTGTCATGATCCTTTTGGGCTCAATTAGACTAAGAAAGTCTCTTAAGAGAACTAAGAGCTCAAAAAATGCCAAACTTTGACATAGTGATTCTAAAAACTTATGGCACCTAGGAATGTTTCATTTTCTCCTATATATTGATGTAAAGTCTATCTATAATATCCCATCTCAATTTATGAGAACTCTAAAACTTTTGATTGTGCTGACAATGAATGCATTCTTGCAAAATGTGTCAATTATGTTTAGTGTAAGGGTGCCAATAGTCATGTTTTTTGTTCTTCACCTTGTGGGACCGAACCAACAATGCCAACACGTAGGGGTGGGTGGGTGAATGCTAGTGGAGGCCTCATTTCATTCCCCAAGTGTCTTGATCCTTCCATGATACATCAAATCAAGAAAGACTCTTAAGATCCCTAAGAGCAAAATGGTACAAAACTTTGATGTAGTGATTCTCAAAATTTGCGGTGCCTATGAATGTTTGTTTATACCTATAGGTCAATATTGAGTCCATCCACAATAACCTATATTATTTTTAAAAAGTCCAAATTATTTGATTATGCCAATAATAAATGTATTCTCACAAAATGCCTCTATTACGTTCAATGTAAGTGTCCCAATAGTCATATTCTTCATTTTGCACCTCATTAAATCAAACTGATGGCACCAACGCATCAGGGTGGGTTAGTGAATGCTAATGGAGGCCTCATTTAGTTCCATAGGTGTCCTGATCCTTTCAAGCTACATCAAACTAAGAAAGTCTCTAAAGAGACCTAAGAGAAAAAAAGGTGCCAAACTTTGACACAGTGATTCTTAAAATCTATTGCACTTAGGAATTTTTATTTGCACTTACAGGAGGATCTCAAGTCTGCCTACAATAGCTTATCTTAGTTTCTAACAAATCCAAACCATTTGACCATCTTGATTGGTCAAGTAGTCTATCATTGAAAGATGTGTCTTGGTGGTTGACTTGGTGAGTGTAAGGTGATTTTTTTGTCCTTTAACAAGTCATTAGTGTATTAACCTACTTCATTGTGAGATTAGAATTTTGGTTTGCTTGTAGTTTTATCTTTGTTATTATATTATGTTGATCTTAGGACCCCTAGTTTTAAGGACACTAACAAATCTTTGGGTTTGTATCTTAGCTTGGGATATTGCATTTTGGGGTGGCAAGATGGATGAATGTATATGATTCTTGGTATTGTGTATTCATGATGTAATGTATACTTTTTAGTAAGACCATACACCTTCCTCGCTTCATGAGGGTAAGAGTTTATGTTACATCCAATATCATTGTGTATCTTAGGGACCATTGTGGGGGCATGTATATCAAGTGAGGAGACTCGTTCAATCAAAATATAAGTGTTATGACTTTTAGAGGCTTAAATTGGGTCTCCCAAACCACTTAATTCATATGCTAGGATGTTAAATGAGGGACACATTGAACAAGGGTATTAAAAATGGATGAAGAGAGTCAACAATGGTGGGTATATTGTCATAATAAACTCATCATACTCATAAGACAATCATTGTCTAGGTAGAATCTTGTCACCACAATTCATGGACAACTAACACACTGTCAAGAGATAATAACCTTAATCTTAGCCTTGTTATTAACTTTATAGGATTGTTTAGATGATTTATGAGGTAGTGATTCATGCATTCATCTTGCCATCATGCCCTAAGAGGACTGCCATGTCATAGCTTGGAATATTGTCCCTTGTTGAAATGGTCATAGAGTTTATTTTGTGAAGAACATTTATTTAAAGGGAACCATCACAAGCAGATCTAAGTACTACAACCTTGTGTGAAATACTCAAAATGCTATATCTAGGACCATTGTATAGTCATGATAGTCATAGACACAATTGCTCATAAATATAACAGTCATAAATATCCTCATTGTTGTAACCATTGTTATGCATGGTATATTGTAATCTTTATCTCAAGCCAAATGCATAATATGGGTTTTTTAGTCTTATTGAAGTGTTGCTAAGGGTAGATATAAGGATAAAATGATGAATGAGTAGTCATAAAACTAATATTAATAGCAGAGAGGACAATCATAAATTTAAGGGACTAACATAAAGGGGTAAAGTCATCCATCACCTCATAACAGTCATACACTTGGGAATGCTTTTGATTATTTAAAATGACACCATCTTTCATAGGGAAGACATAATCTTTGCTATCACAACCTTACAATTAGCTAATAAACCCAAAGGTTAGTTACATCAATCAAAGCACTAGACAATGCATTCATTAATGGCTTAAATGCCACCAACAGGGAACTGTCACATACAAAACACTATCAAATCACCCTATGACCCTCCTTGTTTGTTTCTTTATGATCACATTTCTATCTCCCTTTATCTTCCATCACAATCACACCACTTCCGTTAGATTCCTCCAAGGTTTTTATCTTATTATCCACTATTGTTGCACACATCACATCGCCATCACTAGGTTTGTACACACCCTACCTTTTCATCAATGCTATTTTTAAATATCACTTTAGGGAATGACTAATGTGGTCTCTTAAACAACACAACCATTTTCCCTTCTGCCCTCACTCAAATTTAAGATATCTAATAATCAGGAGAGCACATGAGTCTATTGCAAGTGGAAACAAAGCAAAGGACTAAAGATAACGATTTTATAAAATCCAAACTTGTTGGACATAAGGACACATATGTCACCCTTCAATTGCAATCATGCTCCATTCCATCACAGTAATGCCCCACCTCTAGAATATGCATTAGACGGCCACTAAAATTTACCTATAGGCACTTCCAATCATCATCAGTTTATTTCTAGTCTCAAATATAACAAATTCTAGGTGTGTGCTTCATTTTCAATCTTATTTCCTTTCAAACATTTAATTTTTGTGTTTCCATTCCCAGTTCATAATATTAGTTATGTATAGGTCAAATATTTAAATTTTAGTGCTTTATTTATGATATCTTATCTAAATTATGCTTAGTTAATACATAGGAAAGAACTAGTTCTTCCTAGAACTTATACACCTTAAGAAAACCAATTTTGAATCTTTCAACTACATCAAAGCCATCTTAATTGTAGTATTCAACTCTGTAAATGATATGTTTTCACCCTTTTCTTTAAACAATTTCTAAATAAAATGACCAAGTTCATCCTAATGTGCAACTAATGTAGGCACTATATGTTTTAAACCCTTCTAACACCATAACTTTGAGATATGTAGCAAGTAATCTAAAGGTGACATCAAGAGCTCTAATATGGTGAATTTAATGTATATTGGTCACATCTATATGTGGTTAATGCGATTAGTAGAATTTTAAGGAATGCTACAGTCCCAAGCCGAAAGTGGTTTGATTCTTGTAGATGTCATTGTATTTCTAGGAAGAGTGAAGGTAAGCCACAAAGAAAAACTTCCTACAAAGAGGCAAAGAATGGGCTATGTCTAGGAATTGGAATTCAAGAAATAGATCTTAGTCTCATTTTTCATGTTGGTAATGGGTAAATTTGGTAGTGCCTTAGCTTAGATTGTCTTTGACAAAAGATCTCCTTGAGATCATTTTCATAAGCCACTATTTTTTCTTAACATAGCAATTGGAATGGATTCACTAGGTGACTTATACAAATCCATAACTCCTCAAAAGTAAGTTCCCAATATTTCACCAATCTTGGTATGTAATTCCTCTTCAAAGAGGAACCTTTGCAAATTTCTTGTTGTTCTTTGCAACCATTTAATTGGGCATGCCAAAAAAATTTCAATCTTCTAATTGTATTTAGAGTACCCACAATTAGATGATGGCAACTAAAGTTCAAAATATTCCATGCTTAGAAAAACCTCTACAATAAGGCCAACTCCCATAATATAATGCTATTAAAGAAAAATTAAATAAAAATGGTAAAGAGTTGTGTTCTAATACAAAAGAAAATTAGTGTGTTGCATAAGAATAATGTGATGCTCTAAGAATTCTCAAAAGAAAATAGCATGATACAAATTATTCATCATAATAGCTTTAAATCAACACAATTTGATTGAGATGGAAGAGAAAAAATTTGAATATTGCAATCAAGTTGAACATCCACACAAAATAGTATGCTAAGATGTTTATCAAAAATGTGTAGTTACATTCAGCCTTAAAAGACTAAGAACTATTACAAGAGAAATATGCTAAGGATAAATACTAAACCAACTATAGAGCAATGTTAAGGAGAAAATGCTAAAAAAAAGAGGACTGGAATATCCCAACTACTAATCTCAGAGTTTAATTTATATAATTCGCTAGTGCATCTTGTCCACTATGGGCCACATATACAATTAACTAAAGGAAGATGATAGAAAAATAATATCCTCCACTAACTAATGAGGAGTGACATGCATATAAGATCTAACAATATCATAAATGCAAAAATACACATGTAGAAGCATTCACCACAATAACATGGTATTTATCTTGGAAAAACCCTTTTAAGAAAAAACCCAACCTGCAAAACTTGAACCAATATATTCACAATATCAAATCTAGTTACAATACATCAATAGGCTCAAGTCTTCATAGGATAAAAAAACAACGCAAGTCTAGAGAAATTTTGGCAGCATTCCAACAAACATAAGGGTTGGAAAAGGCTAAGACATGGCTAAAAATGGACCTACAACATGCTAAGGGAGAGGACACTAAAATTAGAAAAAAATGTAGTGTGAAATTGTAAGGGTATGTAATTTTCTACATTACAGCTCCATGGAAAAGATTGATAAAAAAGTGAAGAAAGAAAATGAAAATTTAATGTTTAAAAAGGATGTTTTGGGAGAAGAGCTAGTTAAAGTTAAAAATAAAAATAAAGAATTGGAAGAAAAGTTGAAGTGGTCTACTAAGGAAAATAGTTTTCAAAAGGACTCATACCTTAGACATTTCCAACCCTTAGCCCTATCTTAGCCTTCGAACACATTGGTTGTGTTATGTTTTAGTGCTTATATTTGTTTTTGTGAAATTATGTTTAAATGTTATAATCTTTTGCTTGTCCTAAGGTGTCCTGAGAGTTCAAAAGTTGATGTCACTCAGACACTAGCGCTACGCGTGGACATCCATGTGACATGCTAGCATCCAAAGTCTATTTGGTGCCTAGTTATTGTTTCTAAGCATATCTTACATCTTTCATGACATGCAAGATTTGGTGTAATGCCTATGTGACCCTTGAATGACTTGTTTTGACCTACCTTCTCCTTTTCTCCCTCCAAGGTGTCTTTTTGAATGATTATTTCTCATTGTGTGAAGCTTTTTGGTAAATCCATTGTTCATTCCAACATACTCTTACATTATTTGAGCAACCTCACAACATTCTTGGCAATCTATTGTGGCTCTCTACAATGTACAATAAAGTTGTGTTGTGTTCTTCAAGCTCATGCAATCAAATCCTCAAGCTTTGACCTCTTTGTAAGGTTTTTGTGGAACCACTATCCACTGTTGGGTTCTTCCTTGGCCTTTGTCTTTGGCTAAGTAGTTTTCATCTTCATTTGTGAGGTGATTGTGTTCTATTTTACTCTCTTGAATTATTTCTTTTTGTGCAATCTATTTGTGAGTGTGATGCATTTTGTGGGTTCCTTCATTAAACCCTTTCTTCTTTTCATTGTACACTAGTTTGTTTTAGCTAGAGTAGATTTAACTTTAGCATTAATAATATTTTCATTGTCACTGCTGTTATATTTCTATATAAACTTAGAAAATAAGAGCACACACAATATTTTTCAATATTCCCAACATTGGCTATCCATGGAGCTTGAAATACCAATATAAGGGCTTGACCTAAAGGAAACCCCCCAAATAGCCCCAACATTTCTTTGTTTTTCCTACAGGTTATAGATTTGAAGGAGGACATTTCAACTACATGCTAGTTTTGTAGATTTTCCCCTCTATTTTCACGATTCTGTACATTTCTTATGAGTTTATTTATGATATCTTTATGACTCTAGCTTTCATTTATCACTTGGAAACTTCATAGTTTTAGTGTTATTTTCTCTTGTGCAAGTTAAGTGAAATAGTCAAGAACAGACTTGAAATTTTTAATCTTTCATATTATCTGGACTACAATGCAATGCACAGACGTTTGTGCAACACATTGGCATCCAAGCCAATGGGCTCCTTGCTCTAGTCATGGGTTCTTCTTGGTTTTCTCTTTTTGTTTTTGTTTATTTGTAGTTGAATTTCATATCATGTCTTTATTAAAAGTTTATTTTTTGTTGATTAGCATAGTTTTTTAGAGTCAGAAACATAGTTTTGTCAACGGTAAAACACATAGGTTCAACTAGTAAGAATCTTCTCTTCAGATAAGATAGAAATAGATTAGGGTCATTTAGGTGAGCTAGTTGTTCCTAGTGTGGTCATTGAGATCATTAGGTAAAGGAAAGCACACTTTTCTTTGTTGGATTGAATTTCATACACTACATTTTGGTGAACCTACCGCTCCTTAGCATTTACACATATTTTTCAATCATAGTTCGCCCTACATTTTGGTGAACTTGACACTCTAAATTTTTAAACATCTAAATAATAACCATCACCTTCAATTGTGTGTTGTGAAGCCTAACTCTGTTTATGAGCCTTGTCATACAATCTTCACATTCTAATCACATCGTTGGGCAAAGTTTGAGAAATGCTAACATGGTTCAATCTCATCCTTCTAATACCCCTATTAGATCAAGACCTGATTTCTCTAACTTCCCTTAATATGACACCACAACAACAACTCTACCTGTTCTATCTTCTTTCTCAACTCATGTGGTGACAAGTTTCCATGATGTGGAGATGACCTTTGATCATGAGGCCACATTAGGCAATGCCTCCCAGACCCAGGTGCATGATCTCAATCAACACCTAGCAAACTATCAATGATTCTTAACAAGTGAGAGTATGTCTAATGTGTTGATCCTCTTTTTGAGGCCCTCCACATAATGTTAACCGATCACCCAGATATTCTTGATTTCCTTCGTGGTATAGCTCACATTATACACAACAATGTCCCACCACAGATAACTTGTCAGGAAGGAACTTAGGATTCGCATTCATATATTACTGTTCACCAACTTTATATTCCAATGGATACCTCTTTCACTCAAACATACACATATTCTCACATGGTTACTAATGCTCTGTAGCACGGTAAAACCTAAATGTTGGTTCATCCAAAATGGCAAGAAAACCCATAAAGTTATCACCTAACCAGTTTATCCTTGTGTAGATAATTCATATTATTTAACTATTTATT
Organism: Cunninghamia lanceolata; assembly: GCA_027924645.1. Classification (NCBI taxonomy): domain Eukaryota; kingdom Viridiplantae; phylum Streptophyta; class Pinopsida; order Cupressales; family Cupressaceae; genus Cunninghamia; species Cunninghamia lanceolata. Next base: position 5,151,021 of record BSBN01000684.1, read on the forward strand.
AGTTAAATAATATTCACACATCACACATAATTCACACATGCTAAGTTGGCTTAGTGAGTCTACTAGATGTTTATAGTTGTGTCTAGTTGTTGATAGTTGTCATCTTATCCTATAGTTGTCACATGTCATAGGATAACAACACTTTTCACATGACTAAAACATCTTGTCTCTCATCCTTGTCTTTATAAGCAAGGCATATCATGTACATTGTAACAATAATAACAATCTTGTAATATTTTGCATTCATTGATAGAATAGCATTATTCTCTCATTTGATCTCTCTTGTGCTTTCATGAAGTCCTAGATCCTAGGTGGCTCAAATCATAACCAACTCTAACAGTTTCTCTTTTTGTTTCCTTATAATTTACTTTTCCAGGCGGGCACCTCGGTACCTCCCAACATACAACACTTCCCATTACCTCCACTACTACTTCTATACTTGTGCATACCACTGATTCATTATAAACCAACTTTTATAGAATGTTGGCACTCTTCAATAGAAACTCGCTAGTCTCTCTACATCTTCTGCACAACCCCTTATTCCAACATACTACCAACGCAATCCCTTATTGCTTACTATCTTAGTAGCTTCATTTCTTTCTATTTTCAAGGTACCTTAATTCAAAAAGTATTCTAGTAAGGGAGACCCACAAACCCATGTGTCTACCTTTATTGCTTTATGCAGTGACTTTATCTTCCAAGACCAACTATTAACAAAACTCTTCCCATGATCATTGAAAGACATCATGTTAGATTGGTTTTGCTTGTTGCTTGATCATTCTATTTCTTCATTTGAACAACTGGTAAATTAGTTCAGCACTTTCAAGCGAACATTGGACCCCAAGTCACCTTTACTGACCTGGTCCATTATCACCAAGGTGCTTAGGAGAAAATAACTGATTTCATATTTAGATAACAATATTTGTTCTAATAGATTCCTTATCTTTTACCTGACTTAGGCATGCAGTGGGTATTTACTGAAAATTTTTAGCCACTAATTTGAGATAAGATTCTATTGATAAAATATCCTTCTTTTACTAATCTTTGCACAATACTCTGTGACTATCAATAGTCAATTAGTTAGATTGAGGTACCAACCTCATAGGCTCCTACTAGACATTCTGGACCTTTCTCTTCTTTCCATAATTATAGGAAAAATGAAAATTTATTCAAAAATAACAATTTCTACAATTATTAATAATTTAGTGGCCACAACACCCTCGTTAGCTTCGATGGCTCTCTCTTCATCGAAGAAACAAACAAAAAGACAATTCACACCCTTATTTGAATCTCTTTAGTTTATATTGCAGCAACTCCTAAACAATAATTTAGTGCAGTTTCCGCCCATTCATCCATTAGACACAAACAAACATTTGTTGCCTTTGTATGACCCGAAAGCCTTGTATCAGTTTCACAAAGTGCCTAGCCATGAGACGGAGAGATGCTTATGTCTTAAGCACATTGTGTAAGACCTTATCGATTTGAATGTGATATAGGTATTTGGAATAAACGACAAGGGTAATAAATTAGTTCCTCTTCCAAATCAAAATATATAAATTTACACAAACTCGCTTCCCCGCCATTCTTCAAATTTTATAGATGTTGCTTCCACCTCCCAAGTGCTAGAAATTGACAATGATCAGTCAATTCCTTCCTTTTTTGAGATGGTAGGAATGGTGGACACCTTCCCCTAATTTCGTTGAGAGGGCTTATCCTCAATTCCTTCTCCTCTCTTGACATGCCCATGGATATATACGACGAACCTCTTTATATTACAGCACAGGTCAATGGAAAACCCATCAAGGGTGTTCTAATTGAGCCAATTTGCATGGTGAATGTAGTTATAGATGAATTTCTATATATTCATGAGTTGTATAAAGATAAGTACAAGCAATCAAAAGTCTATATACGATCACACAACGGGATTTCTAAACCAACCTTGGATTCGCTCACCCTCTCTATTCAGGTGGGACCAAAAACCCTAGACATTCCTTTCTCTGTGATCCCTACTTCAAATTATTTTTGAGTGAAGTTAGGTCATCTGTGGCTTGCTTCCATGAAGGCAATTCCCTCCGTAATCCACAAGTGCCTAAAATCCCCACATGAAAGAGTAGTGTAGACAATCCATCATAGTGGATTTCAGCCTCTCTTAATGCATGGGAATTTCTCCTTGGATTACTTTTGGTTGGCCTTGACTAAGCCCCTTCAGCCTCTCAATGACATGTTATTTATGTCTTAAATCAAAAGTTTAAAGCTAGTTGAATTACACTCCTGTCTGGCAGACCTTCTTCCTCTTCTCATGTGACTATTCCCCCTTTGACCTTTCAATCTCCAATGGTTGCTCATGTTCCTTCTACTATCCCATCAATAGTAAAAGGAATGCAACCCGCACTAAGCGACCCTCCCTATCCTCGTGCAACTAATCAATATTTAGTAGTTTCACCTCCAACTTCTTACTTGATGGCTAGAGGTAACTAGTCGTCACTGTGTAAACTGTCTCTCACCCCTACAATTTCTCAACCTCTAGTAGTTGCTCTTGTTCCTCCCACCTCTTCAACAGTACAATGAAAGTAACATGCATTGCGAGACCCTCCCCTCGTCCTATGGTTTCCCAACCTTCAATGGTTCCTTTTGTTCCTCCTCCAGTCTCTCAAACAAGGGAAGAAAAGGAGCCTATGTTGGCAAACCCCTTGCTTCTTCAATAGAGACTCTATCTCATACTCAACAAAATTATCCCATGAGAGATCGTAAGCACTATCATCATGTTGTATTTCAAGAGCATGTTGTTGAAACTAAGTATTTTCCAAATCATCCTCCTCCTATGTGGCTAGCTCCCAATCTTTCTCATCCTTTTGAGCCTCAGCCTCCTCCTTCCCAACCTAAATTTCTCCCATCACTGACTCCCACATCTCCTTAATCGAACCTAGATGAACATAACCCCAAAAGGGTTCATGTAGTCTTGGCCTCATCCACTGAGGACCCCATCTTTCCAATCATTTCAGATCAGCCTCCTTTCTCAAAGCCCCTTGATCTTCCCAACATCAAAGTCATTTCTAGCACCATTCTCTCATCACTTGTACCATTCCAATGCACTCGCTACCAATTTTTTTTAGATATTCTTCGTCCCGCCACAATCAACATTGATATTCCATGCCCACCCCCTAAATGCAAACTAGAGAATTACCCAACACTGCCCTTCCACAAACACAAGTATATGCCACCATCTCTACCCCCTCTAATCCCTTCTTCATTAGTTCTTCCTACTCAAGAGAATTCTCCTCCACCCATGACTCTTAGTGCTTGCATGTCCACCAATAGCACTAAGTAGACATGTATGGTGTAATATTCTGATAGTGATTCGAATGACTCTTCTTTAGTGGAGTGCCTCTTTGAATCCTTCATAGATATTCCTTCATTGTCTTCAATATTTACATGATCATTGACAATATCCCCTAGCGATCTTCAAGAGGATACTAACCCCATAACTGATCCTCTCAATTCTATTGCAAGAGACTCTCCTAGTATCGCTCTTAATGTGGTCCCCTTATCAGCTCGTCCTCTATTCCCTTATGATGAACAAAACTAGGACTTGGATGAAATTATGGTGCCTGACCCATAAGAGCAATACCTTCATTTCATGTTTATGTATGTGTGAGTTAGTTTGTTTGTTATATTTTCCCTGTAATAAATAATTATCTATTCATTAGTTCCACTTGGAGGACCCACAATGCCCTTTTAGGTACGTGGATACATGAGGACTGAAAATGTTGTCTCATTCTTCTATTTGTATCTACATTTGTTTATATGTTGTCTACTTGACTTTTTAAGTATTTTGGGGATGATGCAAAGCATTGGAAGATTTAGTTCCTTCCATGTTGACCCAAAATTTTATTTTTCTTTTGTTTTCATGCTACATTCTTTCTTTGTGCTTGTAGTCCTACATGCTTGGGGGATGATGACAATTTCATCCTTATCTCTTAATCATCTTCAACTCCTATATACTTATACTGACCCCAAGCATGTAGATCCCTTTGTGTTTTTATGATGCTACATGATTTTTATGTAACATGCTTTTGTGTTGCTCGGTGTCATTCCATGTTTACACAAGTCTCTGTGTATCATGCCTACAACATTGTTGTGGTTGCCTCTCCTTGGAGGTAGCTCTTCTTGAGGGTGACTTTGGAAACATATCTCTCTATATATGTTTCATAAAGTTCTTTTACCTCTTTCCTCTTCTTCTACCTTAAAATCAATTACATACTTTGGTTTATGCAATTATTTTAAGGTGGGGTCATATTTTGTGATTTTCACATTTGCATGCACCACATTGATGGTACACTCCATGAGGCATTTGCTCCCTACAACATTAGTAGCTTGTGGTCCTAAGGAGATGCACTTGCTTAGACTAACCACCTTTATAAGGATTACCTAGCCAACGTTATGTGCTAGTCCATGTAATCCTTGATATTGTTTTTATATGTGAGCCACCTAGCGACACAATGCTAGCCAGTTGTGCTCCATTTTAGCTACTTTTTGATACTTCTTGTGAGTCACTTAGCAACACAATTTGCTAGTTCTTATGATTCAAAGAGATTTGGTGTGGTTCCTAGCCCTCACAGTGTGCTAGCCCTAGAACGATACTTGGCATCCTTCTAACAACATAATGCTTCTTTGTCTTCTCTTTCTTTGTTCTTGTATGTTTTGTATATGATTGTTTATGTTCATATTTGATGTGCATCAAATTATATGACTTACTAACATTTTTGTTTTGGCAATTTATATTTGATTTGATCCTTCTTTCTTGTAGATTTGATATATATGCGGTCTTGACATTGCCTTTTGTGTAGGTTTTTATTGCCTAATATTGTGGTCTTGCAGGTTTTCAGTCTGGGGGCTTGATTCCTCTGCTTAAAGAATTCATCGCAGCCTCTACAGTATCATTTTTGGGTAACCTTTGTTATGTTATTTATTTTATGTACTTTATCGTAGCATATCATTTAGGGTCATAAGCCTACTAAAGTGGGCGTTAAATGTAACGTAGAAAATTGCATACCCTTACAATTTCATGCTACGTTTTTTACTCATTTTAGTGTCCATTCCTTAGCATCTTGTAGATCCATTTTTAGCCCTACCTTAGCCTTTTCCAATTGACAAAATGTCATATTTGCATTATGTTTTAGCCCTTATGTTTTTTTTTTTTATGAAATTCGGTTTAAATGTTATAATTTTTTGTTTGTCCTAAAGTGTTCTAAGAGTTCAGAAGCTGATGTCACTTAGACACTAGCACTACGCACGGACGTGTACGCGACGTGCTAACATCTCGAGTCTATTTAGCATGCAGTAACTATTTCTAAGCATTTCTTACCACCTCCCGCGACATGCAAGATTTGGTGTAACGCCTTTGTGACCCTCGAACAAATTTTGTTGACCTACCTTCTCCTTTTTTGCCTCCAAGTTATCTTTTTAAATAATTCTTTTTCATTGTGTGAAGCTTTTTAGTAACTCCATTGTTCATTTTAGCATGCTCTTACATTCTTTGAGCAACCTCATAACATTCTTGGCAATCTTTTGTGGTTCTCTACAACGTACAACAAAATTGTGTTGTATTCTTCAAATTCATGTGATCAAATCCTCGAGCTTTAACCTTTTCGTAGGGTTTTGTGGATCTGCTATCCACTGTTGGGTTCTTCCTTGGGCCTTGCTCTTGGCTGGGTAGCTTTCATCTTCGTTTGTGACGTGATTGTGTTCCATTTTACTCTCTTTGAATTATTTATTTTTGTGCAATCCATTTGTGAGTGATACATTTTGTGGGTTCCTTCATTACCCTTCCTTCTTGTCATTGCACAAGAATTTTCTTTAGTTAGAGTAGATTTAACTTTAGCATTCATAATATTTTTATTGTCACTACTATTATTTTTCTAGATACAATTAAAAAATAAGAGCACACATAATATTTTTCAATATTTCCAACATTAGTTGTCTATGGAGGTTAAAATACCAACATAGGGGCTTAAGCCACCAAATAGCCCCCAACATTTCTGTGTTTGCTGTGTAGAATTGAAGGAGGAAATTTCTACTCGTTTTGTAGATTTTTCTCTATTTTCATCATTTCGTACATATCTTATGAGTTTATTTATGATATCTTTCTGATTCTAGCTTTCATTTGTCACCTAGAAACTTCTTAATTTGGTGTTGTTTTCCCCAATGCAAGTTAAGTGAAATGGTCAAGAACAGACTTAAAATTTTTAATTTTCCATATTGCCTGGACTACAGCGCGACGCGTAGATGTCTGCACGATATGCTGGCATCCAAGCCAATGAGCTCCTTACTCTAATCACAGGTTCTCGGTTTCCTCTTTGTGTTTTTGTTTATCTTTAGTTGAATTTTATATCCCATCTGTGTTAAAAGGTTAGTTTCTGTTGATTAAATTTATTGGTGATGTTGCTTTCGATGATTCGTTTTGCTACAACGATTCAACTCCTTTCTAATGCATAATCGATTATGGTGATTGATTTTAGCGGCTTGGCATGCCTTTTTCCTACTATGATCTCTTCACACTTGTCTAATCAGCTTCACAAATGCCTACTAACTGCCTTCTAGCAATGGCAATCTTCAAATATCTGCGATCTCCTTATTTCCCATTTGCTTCCAGTGACAGAAAACCTCCTTGCCAGCGACTCAATAAATGTTGCGACCTCGTATCAGCTTTCTCCAAACATTGCAATTTAATAAAGAGTGGCATCTTCTAGTCTCCATTCTGTGACTTTATTTCTTTTTTTAATAGCGGTTTTAATATTGCTACAAATATCACTAAGGGAGAGGGGCCACTTGACGCCCATGTCCCAATAACTGCTATATTTTTAATTACTTGACCCCCTAATTAAATTTTTAAAAAGAACCAATACATGTAAAATATCAACCAAATAAATTAATACAAATGCACTAATACATGTTCACAACATTTGTACATGTTCACAAATGTACCAATACATGTTCACAAATGCACCAATACATTTGTAAATTAACCAATGAAATTAAGACAAGTGTACAAATGTGATGGCGAGCGGTTACCGGCACATTGGTGTGGATGTATGGGGCGACATGTTGAAATGACCATTTTTCGACCTATGTGCACATAACGCGTCCTACAAGGAAATGTATAAGTGCCCAAAAGCCGAAAGAATAGCTTTAAGCTCTTCGGTCGCATACAGAAAAACCAAAAAAAAATCATTGAAATTCGATATGTCTAGCTATGTGCTTGACGTGCACAAAGTTAGGGTGGGCGGCTACTGGCCCCTCTCCCTTACTTTCTACGGCTTACATTTCTATCACTTTATTTAAACATCATCCAATGATTAAAGAGTCAATAGTAATTTTACACTTCATTCACAGTTAAAAGTGGTAAATATTTGTGATATTTTTATTGGTCAAAATTAACTTTTGACTGTTGAAGTGGATAATGTTTACAAATAACCTCTTAGTGTACCAACAAACAAAATCCCATTGTGATGAAGTACTCCCTCAACCTACAAGTGTCTCTTCGATGGAAGGAAAAGGTTTATTTGAACTACAAAACCAAATAGAAATGATTTGAGAAAGGCTCTTTTAACACTGGAACTAGACATGCAAAATAAACTTCCACCATTTTCAAATGTGATGTATAATATGAGGACCACATCAAGGCTTGATGAAGTATCTAGACCTCATCTACTGTTAAGAAAGTTTTAATCAGTAGGATGCACTTGATCACTCTTTCATCAGTTTCAAATAGACCAACCATAGAGTCGATGATCCAAACAAGTTAGGAGTGATGGATCTATGGACTCCTAAAACCATTATCATTATTCAATTGCTTGGTATGGAAGCCACATATTGGAAAGTCTGAATCTAGTATATCTATCCTAATCATGGTAATCATTTATTACAGAGGTCACCATGTTGCAAGGGGATTTATTGCAGACATTGTGCAGGCTTTAGACAAAGAAAAAAAAATAGATTCGGTCACAATTGATGGCACTATTAACTCAACCTCCAAACATAGAAGTTGTTTGAGATCACGTTTATGATAGAGCTCCCACGAATCAGTTGGAGGCAAAACCTGTCACTGAGGTCACTACAATTAGTGAATCGTAATTTCACTAAAAAAAATTTAGAAGAAAGCATCTAGTGTTATCATTACTTCTCTAACAAATTTTGTTAATGGCTTAAATTTAATGGTCGTATGCCTGTATTTGGGCTTTTTTGTTGTAAAATACAATTAAAACTTTAAAAAGATTTATTATATGATAGGAGAAATTTTAGATAGACTGTCAAATTTTATATAAGATTATGCTGATATATTTATTTAGTTTATATATAATTTTATTTATACTAAGGCATGTCTTAGTATTTTAAAGACATTTTCAAACCATCAAACTTAGGTCTTTAATGGTTTGTTTTTGTGTTGAACTAGACTGGAGCACGTCTCAACTTAAAGTAAAATTGTTTTTACTTAGACACTTAAATTGTGTTCAAGTGTTTTCAATTTGTTTAAATTACTTAATAAAAGTGGTTGGTTAGTTAGAAGTTAATTAAGGGATCTCATTTGTATTATTTTGAAACAATTTAATGTTGGAGACTAATGTTTGAAGTTGTTCCATTTTTAATAAGAAATTTATGAAACATTTTTTAATGAATATGATAAATATTTTGAGGGTTTTTATGTTATTGAGTGCATATCACCATTAAGTATTGTCTTGTAGATTCTTTATATTACTTTTGTGAGGATTTATTTTGCAATACTGATCACGTTGTTAAGATCTAATTTACTCTAGTCTTCTATGTTATTTTAAGTCGACTTATTCATTTAGACAAATTTGGCACGAGAAAATTCAAATAATGTCATTTTTTTTTATGCTTAACTTTAGTTTTGAATGTTTGCAAATGTTATATTTTTCATCAAATTCTTTTCAAATATGTGCATAAATTGTAAATTCCATCATTGTACATTCTCATGTCGAGAAGGCAAGCCTCCCCTAAAAATAGGAGGGATTGTGATGTTGCATACTACCCTTAACCAATTTTTTCTTGACAAATTTTAGGGATAACAATATGCAAGGCAAGTTCAATCGTGGTAGAAAGTGTCACATTGGGATTCCTATGTTGGGTAAGTGCAAGAAGATAAGTATAGATTTCACGGAAGTCTTCCATGTGTTGGGATCTGCAAAAACAATTGTTCCCATTATGCCTATTTTGCCCCCAAAATCCAAAATTCATGTGCAAATGTTTTAGCCAAGGTCACCATTGGATAGAGAATTCAATTCTGAGCAACTTTGCCTTTTGAACCATCTCTAAATTCCTTAAAATGAAAACGTTATACCGATTCAAAGTTTGTTCTTTATGTCTTTTGCCTTGGTTGAATTGGTTAACTTTTGTTCCCTTTTCTCCCTTAGAAAAAATCCTCATTATTTTTCTCATTATCAAAAAATCGGTAAAACTTCTAACTTTTAAACTTATTTCCAAGTTCCTTTTTCTGACGATTTGCCAATTTTGGTATTCTCCACTTGAAGTTGAAGAAGGGTCGCGGCAAAGGGATAATGTTGAAAGAGAAGGAATATCGGCTAAATTTTTTTTTGTTCGAATTTTTAAAGTTCACCAACATGTAGTTTACCCGATGGCCATTTCGCCGACAAAGGTGAATCATAAAGAATGGGGACAAGGTTCTAAAAATTTCATTTTGCCGATAAAGGCAAAATTGTCTAAGGCATGAAAGGGGAAGAGTGTGTTCAATCGGCAAATTGACAGGTTGCTAAACTAAGGAATTAGTTTGGATTTGTGGAAGTTTTCTGATAGGTCTTTTTGACGACATGGTAAAAAGGGAGGCAAAAGATAGTTCAGAAAAAGGCATTATTGCCGATAAGGGATAATTGGCGCCAAGCCCTTGGTTTGAGAAAATGCAGATTCATCAATAAAGGTGAAAAGGTAAGGGATAAGGGGCTAGGTTTGTTATTCTTCACTTTTGCCAATAAGGCAAATGGGACCCAAGGAAAAGCAAGAATTTAGCTAAAGGAAAGAGAAAGACTACCCTTGTCGGGAAATTGGCGGAAGGCCGAACTAAGGAAGCAGTTCAGAATTTTATAAGTTTACCGATAGGCCTTTTCGCTGACAGTGAAGAAAAGATGGAGAGGTTCGGCAAAGGGTAAGTTTGTCGATAGAGGCAAACAAGAAGAGGAAAGGAAGATGGTTCGCCATTTCGTACCTTTGCCGATAGGTCGATAAAGAAGGTGCCAGATGCAAAGAAAGATAGTTCGGCCAAATGTGAAATCATTGATAAAGGGGATTAGTTCATAAATGTTGCACTTTTACCGATGAAGGCACAAAAAGGAAAGAGTGGAAAAATAGGTTTTTGCTGATAAGTAGAAAGTTCGCCAAAAGGGAGAAGTTTGAGAAATTAAGCATTTGCCGATAAGGCAGATTAGTCGACCAACCAGATGATAAAGACAAAGGAGGTGCCAAGGTTTGAAAAAGTGACAGTTTGTCGATAAAGTGGAAACAACGAAGCAAGCTAAGTTCTGAAGAGGGTAAATTTGCCGATGAAGTAAAAAAGAGAGCAAGATGGCCAAGTTCCAAAAAACCAGGATTCACCAACAAGGCAAAGTGATGATTTGGATGGAAAAAGAGGGTAATGGCAAGCAGAAAATACAGAGAATAAAGTAGATTGATCGATAGGAAGAAAATGCAGAAATGTGCATTCAATGGTCAGATAGCTCAAAATAGAAAAACTAGACAACACATTTAAAGTGTTGTAAAATCTTTATAAGCTAATTTGTACTCAGACTTTATGACTCTATAAAATAGTGCCATGCAAGTCATTCAAACAGTGAAACTCTTCAATGCATGGGTATCATTGGAGGACAAAATAGATAAATCAGATGTTGCAGATGTCAGAAACTAATTTCAAGGCTTCCCTCTTTATTGTCCCAAGTACACAAAATGTGTAAGCAACCACCTTCTGACATTTTCAGATTTGCAAGGTGTGGGCTTTTCTTCCCAGTGTGCAAATCTTCTGACAGAAGACTAAGATTGGAATTCAATGCAGCGTGGGTTTGCTTGTTGATTGTCTTTTCAACGCCTAGGAGATGAAATTTTATATATACATCATTTTTTTATGTTCTCAAGGTTGATCTCTGAGCCAATTATCTAGTCTGGGAGAACCTAAGGAGTTTCTTTGGTAACAACACATGATCTGTCTGGTTTGTTAGTGAAGGGATTTATTCAGCATAGAGTAGGTGGATTATGTAATGCAGATATGAATGTAATGGGATGTCTCCATAGGATTTTGTAGTGATTTTGGTAAATATATAATTGCAGTTGTATATTTCCCCTTGCCACATTTGCTGGTATGATTGTAGCAGAGGTATAGAGGTGTGTGACAGCATATAATTTAATACAAGGCTTTGTATTTGCCATTTCTTTGTTACATATGAATCATTGCAGTTCTCTTTTGGATCATTAAGTATGTCCATTGTATGAAGATCTATCTAAAAGTCATATATGTAAATGTATGTCTGTTCTATTGATCTTTTGTTGTGTCTTTCCTTTCCTCCTTGCATTCTATGACTTTGTTGCCCAATAGAGTAGGCATTGATCCATATCGGAGAGGGATCAAACATTCTTATAAATCAAACAAATCATTCACCTGTGGTTTGGGGTAAAAACCATCTTTCATGTGCATGTACATTCGCACAGTTGAATCAGCTTAATTAGAGGTCTGTGCAGCCATTTTGTCTTGACCTAGTGATAGCTCTTGGGGTCAAATGTACATTGGGTATGGTTGTATTTATTCTTGGTAGTTTATTTTATGCCTCTAGGAATATCCCTCCTAGGTCTAGCTGAGCCTGAAGTGCAAAGGAGTTTACCCACTCCTATCAGTTGGCCAAAATTGCCCAAAACTTGTTGATAAACCTCTTCCTATCACCCTGACGATAGTCCCTGGCCTAGGTGATTTAGGAGTGTTTTAGAGTTTTGTGTTTCCATTACTTTGGGTCCCAACAGATTGGCATCGTTGCCAGAGAATATATCTTTGCAAAATTTTGAAGACTTTTGCAACACGCCTTTGGTAACAATGAGTTTGCAGTGGCGCAATTTGTTGCTATGTGTAAGTTGGCAGCCCGTCCACTTATGCCAACAGATTGGTGTCGTTGCTAGGGAATATATCTTTGTAAAATTTTGAAGACTTTTGCAACACACCTTTGGTAACAGTGAGTTTGCAGTGGCACAATTTGTTGATGTAGGTAAGTTGGCAACCTGTCAACTTACGCCAATAGATTGGCGTCATTGCTAGGGAGGAGATGAAACGTTGAAGAAATTTGTAGACCCATGTAACAGTCTGTTTGTAGCCATTATCAGGTACAGTTTATTGTGTGTTGTAGCCATTGTCAGGTACAGTTTGCAACCTGTCAACTTACACCAACATTTTGGTGCCATTGTCAAGGAATAGATTATTGTTGGGTTGTGAAAAAAATAAAATTGAAGACTCTGCTGGTGTGAGATGAACCCAGAATCAAGTTTTGGCCTTGAAGATCATTCACACTTCAAGGAGTTCCTCTTTGGAAGAGGTGGTGACTCTGCTCTCAAAGAACTAAAATTTATTACTGTTGTACCCTGGTTGTTGTTGGTGATTCGAATGCTCCATCTCAAGGTGTAGCAGCTAGTGAAAGTAAAGGTACACATGGTTTCTTTTTATAACCAATTTAGACTTCCTTCAAAATACAAAAGCATTTATTCTATTAAGTTTTGTGCCGCCCTGTATGGTAGAAAATTTTAGTCATGGATGGTTGGTATGAGTATGACTATTGTAGGGCTACTCTTTTGTCTAAGTCTTCATGTATATCAGCCCCTAGAAATTACATAGGAGTGGATTTCCATGACCATCCTAGAAATCCATATTACACTCATGGCCTTAGGACAGATCCTTCTTGTGCATTGTCCTATGCCTCATGCTCTAGTCACGAGTATTGTGAGAATGAAGATGCTTTTAATTCTTATGATGATGCTTCATCCTATTAGTCAGATTGTCCTACATCTTGCATTCCCATGTCTCAATGTCAAACACCCCGACATAATCAAAATTATTCATCTATATGGCAATATGAAGTTGATAAAAGTAAATAGTTGTTAGAGTCTTACTGCAGCAAGAAAGGGAATTAAAAAATCAAATCATGCTATGTCAGTCTAGGGTGCAATCTAATGCCCTTCCTGTTGTTGTCAATACCTCACTTTCTTGGCCCCCTCCATTGCTAATGAGAACACATACAAATAGTTATACCTTTCATGGGTTAATTATGAGAAGCAGTCCATGTCCAATAAGATCTATTGTCAAATGCCTTTATTTGATGGGTGTGAAGCTTCTGATGGGAAGGCACATGTTCTTGCATTTTCATATTTCATGGACATATTCCAATTTGAGGATGAGGATATGTGGATGAGGTTCTTTGTCAGATCTTTGTGTGGATTGGAAAGGAAGTGGCTTGTTGGTTTCCCTGACCGTCACTTTTCTTCTTGGGATCATTTAGAGGCTGCATTTGAAGAGTTTGCATGTAGCTTGGACCCCATTCTTCTTGTCCAAGAATTTGAAAACATCAAAAGCCATGAGGGTGAATCCAGTGTGGATTTTAGCCACCAATTTGTTGTTGCACTGTCTAGAATTCCAGATGCCTTCAAACCTTCTATTCTAGCTTGCATTAATTTGTTTTTTGAAACTTATGAAGTTGGATTGAGTTCAATATAGGAAGATTTGAAGCTAGTTAGTTTGCAGTAGGCTTACCTTGCTCTTGATGCCTTGGTTAAAATGAGAGATGAATATGTTGTTGGGTTGTTATCCCCCAAGGTGATTATTGTGAATGATGAGCATGTGGCGGGCAACAATACTACAGATCAGGTTGAATCTGTTGTTAGGAAAATGAACCCATGTGAAGCAACATCAAATGACAGTTGTGCTAAGAGTGAAGATAGTGTAGAAACTTATCTTCAATTGGATGCATCACCCCTTGTGGATGATGATATTGATGCTTTGTCTTGTGATCCCTAGCCTGAAATTAAGGATGACTATAGCGGGTCTACACCCAATGATAACCGATCTAAGACAAGTGAAGGTGCAGGCATTGGGTTTCACTTTGATGACCTTGATATGGGTTGTGATGTTGGTGAATGCAATATTGTGCAGGTGCAATTTGACAGTGAGGACATGAGGGACAGATATGTTTCATGTAACATCTATTGGCGATGTAAAGAATGAATGCAACATATGCACTTCTTTGCATTTGGATGAGCCGATTCATGGGAGTGATGGATGTGATGAATTGTTGTTTAGTGAGCTCCCAGGTTTTGTCCATGATGACAATGATGAGATGGATAGTGCTGAGGATGTTTGTGTGGAAGTTAAGATGGCATGTGCTTCAAGTGACACTTCTTATGCCTTTGTTGATGATTTGTGCACTAGTTGGTTCCAGTTGGATGATCATATAACTGTTGGCATCAGTAAAAGCGACCTCCATGATGACTATTTTGTTGCTGATTTAGTTATGCAGGCACTAGATAGAATCTTTTGTGATGGTGTGGAGGAGGATAGTCTAGTACTTGTATGCAGTAGTAGCTATAATACAGTGAGTTGCCCAGTTAAGATTGAAACAAAGAGGTTATGGGATGAATGCAGTCCATCATTTGAAAGACCTCATTATGATTCATATGCTAATGATGATGAAGATATGAATCAGGTTTGTGATCCAAGTGTGGAACAAGACATCAACATGTGTGAAGGTGGTGTATGCTGGTAGCCTATTATCCAAGAGTTTGACACTTGTAAGTATGAAAGTTTCCTTTACAATGAAGGTCAAGTGTCTGAGCTGTGGGTAATGATGTTGCACCCAAATTTGAATCTCTTGTTTGGGCCCAGTATACACATAATAATGACATTGGGCAGTAATATGAATGCCAAGTTGAAGATCAGCATGTTGTAGCCCAACTAGAAGATATACCTGAGCTAGAGTCTTTCCAGTTTGCTCTACAAGATGAAATGTTTTCTCTTGTGGATGAGCAGTGCAGTCAGGCATATTTTTCTTTGCCATGTGAGTTGGAGGTGTTCTCTTTTTTCCTCAGTTTACATGAAGGGGTCAGCAGTGATAATGAATTTGTAGTTGATAATGGATGTTTATTCCCATCCAATTCTTTTAACACTAACATGGGTTCTAGTTCTCACCTCCTAATGATATGAAAGTGCATGGTATGGAATGGAATAGGTCAAGTACCTATTATTTGTGGTTGCCATGCAACAATGTTGTTTTCAATAATGAGGCTCCTCTCTATTTCAAGAAAAGTTTTTGTAGATTGGCACATGTTAGAGACAGTCCTCAGTTGTTGCAACTGGGTGAGAAATGTAGATTTTATTTGAGAGAGATCAGCGCCTTCATTCAGCTTGTATTTGACAAAGACAAGTAGTTGCAGCAATTTTGTGCAGGTTCGGCCTGCAGCGATCTAAAATTTTGTTTACAGTCATTTTTCCTTTATGACTGTATGTTTTCCTATATATATGTTTGTAAGTATGTTTCTGGTGTTTCCCCCATTCTTTTTTTTTCTTTTGGTCTGCCCGGAGATAGTTGGTCATCATTGTGACACTACTTGTCACATGTCCCCAACCAGAACCACTGTTAGGACCTGCAAAAACTTTTATTCCCATTATGCCTATTTTGCCCCCAAAATCCAAATTTCCTATGAAAATGTCTTCTCCAAGGTCACCATTGAATAGAGAATTTAATTCTGAATAACTTTAACTTTTGAACCATCTTAAAATCTCTTAAAACAAAAAAGTTATGTTGGTTCAAAGTTTGATCTTTATGTCTTTTGCCTTAGTTAAATTGGTTAACTTTTGTTCCCTTTTCTCCCTTAGAAAAAATCCTCATTATTTTTCTCATTATCGGCAAATCAGCAAAACTTCTAACTTTTGAACTTGTTTCCAAGTTCCTTTTCCTGTCGATTCACCGATTTTGGTATTCACCGCTTGAAGTTGAAGAAGGATGAAGTGTCGCAGCAAAGGGATAATGTTGAAAGAGAAGGAATATCAGCTAAGTTTTTTTTTGTTCAAATTTTTAAAATTCTCCGACTTGTTGTTCGCTCGATGGCCATTTCGTCGACAAAGGCGAAGCATAAAGAATGGGGACAAGGTTCTAAAAAGTTTCATTTTGCCGATCAAGACAAAATTGCCTAAGGCATGAAAGGGGAAGAGTGTGTTCAGTTGGCAAATTCGTGGGTGACCAAACTAAGGAACTACTTTGGATTTGTGGAAGTTCACCTATAGGTCTATTTGTCGACATGGTAAAAAGAGAGGCAAAAGATAGTTTGGCAAAAAGGCATTCTTGCCAATAAGGGAGAATTGGCACCAGGCCCTTGGTTTGAGAAAATGCAGATTCGCCAATAAAGGTGAAAAGCTAAGGGATAAGGGACCAAGTTCGTTATTCTTCACTTTTTCCGATAAGGCAAATGGGACCCAAGGAAAAGCAAGAATTTAGATAAGGGAAAGAGGAAGACTTCCCTTCTTGGGAAATCGGTGGAAGGCCAAACTAAGGAAGCAATTCAAAATTTTATAAGTTTTCTGATAGGCCTTTTCACAGACAGTGAAGAAAATATGGAGAGGTTCAGCAAAGGGTAAGTTTGCTGATAGAGGAAAACAAGAAGAGGAAAGGAAGATGGTTCGCCATTTCATACTTTTCTCAATATCCTGATAAAGAAGGCACCAAATGCAAAGAAAGATAGTTTGGAAAAATGTGAAATCGCTAATAAAGGGGATTGGTTCATAAATGTTGCACTTTTGCTGATGAAGGCACAAAAAGGAAAGAGTTCAGTAAAATAGGTTTTTGTCGATAAGTAGAAAGTTCACCAAAAGGGAGAAGTTCAAAAAATCAAGTATTTGTCGATAAGGCAAATTAGCCAACCAAGTAGATGATAAAGACAAAGGAGGCACCAAGGTTTGAAAAAGTGGCAGTTTGTCGATAAGGTGGAAACAACGAAGCAAGCTAAGTTCTGAAGAGGGTAAATTTTCTGATGAAGTAAAAAAGAGAGTAAGATGGCCAAGTTCCAGAGATCTAGGATTTTTCAACAAGGCAAAGTGATGATTTGGATGGTAAAAGAGGGTAATGACAAGTAGAAAATACAGAGAATGAAGTAGATTGGCCGGTAGGAAGAAAATATAGAAATGTGCAGTCAGTGGTCAGATGGCTCAAAATAGAAAAATTTGAAAACACATTTAAAGTGTTGGAAAAGCTTTATAAGCTAATTTATACTCATACTTTATGACTCTTCAAAATAGTGTCATGCAAGTTATTCAAACAGTGAAATTCTTCAATGCATGGATATCATTGGCAGACAAAACAGATAAATCAGATGTTGCAGATGTCAGAAACTAATTTCAAGGCTTCCCTCTTTATTGTCCCAAGTACACAAAACATGTAAGCAACCTCCTTCTGACATTTTCAAATTTGTAAGGCATGGGCTTTTCTTCCCATCGTGCAAATCTTCTAACAAAGGACTGGAATTGGAATTCAATGCAACATGGGTTTGCTTGTTGACTGGCTTTCCAATGCCGATGAGCTAAAATGCTATATATACATCAAATTTTGATGTTCTCAAGGTTGGCCTCTGAGCCAATTGTTTGGTCTAGGATAGCCTAAGGAGTTTCTCTGGCAACAACACATGATCTGTCTGGTTTGTTAGTGAAGGGATTTATTTAGCATAGAGTAGGAGGATTATGTAATGCAAATATGAATGTAATGGGATGTCTCCATGGGAATTTGTGGTGATTTTGGTAAATATATAATTGTAGTTGTATATTTTCCCTTGCCACATTTGTTGGTATGATTGTAGCAGAGGTTTGGAGGTGTATGACAACATCTAAGTTAATACAATGCTTTGTATTTGCCATTTCTTTGTTGCATATGAATCATTACAGTTCTCTTTTGGATCATTAAGTATGTCCATTGTATGAAGATATATCTAAAAGTCATTTATGTAAATGTATGCCTAGTTCTGTTGATCCTTTGCTATATCTTTCCTTTCCTCCTTGCATTCTATGACTATTTCCCAATAGAGTAGGCACCGGTCCATATTGGAGAGTGATCAAAACCTCTCATAAATCAAACAAATCATTCACCTGTGGTTCAGGGTAAAAAGTTATCTTTCCTATGCATGTACATTCGTACAGTTGAATCATCTTAATTAGAGGCATGTGCAGCCAGTTTGTCTTGACCTAGTGATAGCTCTTGGGGTCAAGTGTACATTTGGTATGGTTGTATTTGTTCTTGGTAGTTTATTTTATGCCTCTAGGAATATCCCTCCTAGGTCTAGTTGAGCCTGAAGTGCAGAGGAGTTTACCCACTCCTATTAGTTGGCCAAAATTGCCCAAAACTTATTGATAAACTTCTTCCTATCACCCTAACGATAGTCCCTGGCCTAGGTGATTTAGGAGTGTTTTAGAGTTTTGTGTTTCCATTTTTTGGGTCCCAACACTGTGGGAGGAAAATTTTGCTTGGAACAGGCACCCGTTTTGAAAATAATGGGTGCCCATTTAGGAATGGGAGCCCGAGCCTAAATGGATGCCCATTAAGAAGTAGGCTCCTGTTTAGGAATGGGCACCTGAAGCCAAATGGGCACCCATTATGGAACGGGCACTCGTAAATGGAACAAGTACCCATTTTTGAAAAGTATATATTTTTTTTAAAAACAAGCCTGTGGCTTCATTTTAACAGTCATAGGCCACGAAAAAGAAGGAAAGAAGACGCCACAGAATAGGTACCTAGGTCAACTGACCCCACCGCCTACCTCCAGAACATCCCCACCTCCTCCAGACTGGATATCAATTGTGCCAGGCAGTTGACCTATCATTTTCTGTAGTTTTTCATTATTTTTTGTTTTGTTTTTGTTATTTTTTATTGTTCTTCCATTTGGAACCATAGTTGCATTATAGATATAAATTTAGTTGTTTTTCACACTTTTAAATGGTAATTGTTTAACCCTAAACCAAAAACAGTAAACCCTAATTCATACACCCTAAACCCTAAACCAAAAACACTAAACCCTAAACCCTAAATTGAAAATACTAAATCCTAATTCATAAATTATAAACCCTAATTCATAAACACTAAAACGTAAATGCTAATTCATAAACACTAAACCCTAATTCATAAAATAGGGTTTTATAGAACTTCTAGGGTTTCTTTTAGATAAACTTTACAATAAACCTTTAGCAATGATATTTAAAAATCATTTGAAATTGTCTATATAGACCTCAAGAACTACTTATACACTATAGGCATGTTCTTAGTCTTCATGGCTTTCAATGTTCCTAATGAGTCACATAGTCCTAAAACCATTTGTAAAACTCTTGTCATGAGGGCTTGGAACATATAAACACCTATATAATAAATCCGATGGATACTTGTATAATCATATAAAATTTAGACAATTATCATAGGTTGGTCCTATGGTCAAAGAGTCAAGGAGCTATGAGAATATCCTCATTCATATGACTTATAAGGTATAATAGAATCTTATCAAGTTTTAAGGATTGTCATACCAACCACTAAGAATGTCAAATTTACCCTAAGACAACAACTAACTCATGTCACTTGATAGAATTTTATCAAGTTTAAGGATTGTCATAACAACCACGAAGAATGTCAAAGTTACCCTAAGAAAACAACTAACTCATGTCACTTGATAACCTAGAGGGTTGTTATCTAAGGTCAATTAGGATCACTTAACCAATGTCAAGATCCAAATCATCTAATAGGATTGTTATTAGGATGGGGAACAAATAAGAAAGTCATAATATGATAAGGTAGTCACAAGGTCCTAACAAAATTCATTGCACCATCATCTAAATCTTAACACTGCCTCAACAGTTATATGACCTAGAAGGACTATCAAATCTTGCAAATCTAATCTCTTGTCCTTGCTATGGACTATCATGCATGAACATCCAGAGGAGTTGTCACTAGAAGAAAAGGACCATATGACTACCACAATAAGGATACATTGTGTTGTTCACAATAAGAGAGGGCAATCATCCTAAACTAAGAAGAGAAGAAAATTAACAATCAAGAGACTATCATTAATGGTTGTCATGAGCATGTTAATGGACAATTAGTTGTCATCTTAGTCATAACATTATCCTATTATTTACACAAAAGAACCTATAGAAATGAGAGGATAGTCATTGGAGAACCTACCTCAGTCCTATAGTCAAGGACAGTCCCATCACACCACTAGATCTACCCCTTCCAAGGGACAAGCATTTCAACCATATAATGGAAATACAATGATATGTATCCTACAAACACAATCATTTGGTCATGTTGTAATCCTCTTTCCAAACTATGTAGAATTCGAATGGTGTTTGGATGAGCTCCATTTGGTCATACAAAAACCATTTGTAAGATTCAGCATGTAAATCACACACATGGGAAAAGGGATAAAATGGAAACACAAGTTTAGTAAGGAATGTCCTATTCTAAAACCTAAATGACTTATTAAACCTAAACCTAAAACCTAGAAGTCACTTTATTATGTTTAAATCTTTAATTTAAACATATCCATCTATATATAATATTTGTAAAGAGTTATGACCACATGACAATCCCTCTATGAACTAGGGTTTCATAGAACTTCTAGGGTTTCTTTTATATAGGCTTAACAACAAACCTTTAGCAATGATATTTCAAAATCATTTGAAATTCTCTATATAGACCTTGAACTAGTTATACACTATAGGCCTATTCTTTTATTCTTCATGGCTTTCAATGTTCTTGATGAGTCTCATAGTCCTAATTTAGTCATTTGTAAAACTCTTTTCATGAAGCTAAAAACCTACAAATTAGACACAACCTGACCCTAATATCTTTTGTAGACCTAACCTAAATGACTTATTAAACCTAAACCTAAAACCTAGAAATCACTTTATTATATTTAAATATTTCATTTAAACATATCCATCTATATATATTATTTGTAAAGAGTTATGGCCACATGACAATCCCTCCATGAACTAGGATTTCATAAAACTTCTAGGGTTTATTTTATATAGGCTTAACAATAAACCTTTAGGAATGATATTTCAAAATCATTTGAAATTGTCTATATAGACCTTGAACTAGTTATATACTATAGGCCTATTCTTCTAGTCTTCATGGATTTCAATGTTCGTGATGAGTCTCATAGTCCTAATTTAACCATTTGTAAAACTCTTTTCATGAAGCTAAAAACCTACAAATTATACACAACATGACCCTAATATAGTTTTGTAGACCTAACCTAAATGACTTATTAAACCTAAACCGAAAACCTAGAAGTCACTTTATTATGTTTAAATCTTTAATTTAAACATATCCATCTATTTATGACAACTTGAGGCTTAACAAAGGGGTAAAGGGGACAACAACAATGGAAAAAATAAAATAATGTTGAGTACATAGGATGGGTTCAAATATTGAATAAAATAAAACACTTAGGAAGGATAAACATGGATTAGGAACAAAATAGGAAATGGTAACACGGCTATGGAATGACATTTAGGCTATGTTTTTTGGCAAAAAGGGTCAAAATGACATGTAAAGCACACACATGGGAAAAGGGATAAAATGGAAACAAAAGTTTAGTAAGGGTATATGTAAATTACAAATTATATTATACTTACATACATGATGAATTTAGTGATACATTGATTGATAGAGCTAAAAAATGGTTTAATTCATGTCATGATTCTTAAACATAAATTTTGATTTACATTTTCTAACTTTTAATTTTTTCTTGGAAAAGGTCACTTGGTTGAATTCATGTATATGTTATTATGTAAAACTAAATGTTTTAATATATTGTTTAAACTATGCAAATATATATATTTCCAAGTTTTCAATTCATACATGTATTTAAACACATGTTGTACATGCAATCTAATATATATTTTTCAATTCCTAATTCAATTTTAATTGTTTTTTTGTAATTGCAACTCTATTTCTAGACCCAATTTGTACACATGGTTGATCCCCCCAGGACCCCCCACCACAACCCCCCCCCCCCACCACCACCACCACCTGATGAGGCTCACTTGTGAGCAATGATTGATGAGAATAAACAAAAATTGCAAGAAAAATTTATATTTTTGTAAAACCAAATCCAAACTCCACCACACATTTCACGATTTGCATCTACGATGCAAACTATTATTGATTCAGTGAGAGCTATTTACATCGATCTAGACACATTCTGCTCATGGCGGGAAGAGAGGAGGCGGTTTTACGAGGATGGTCTCTTGTATAAAGAGATCAATGATCTACATGTTACCAAAAATACAATTGCCCCATATTTTGTTGATCCCTCCACAAGCCAACAAATACCACCAAATAAAAAGAGAATTTCAATAAGATGGTACACACATCAGTAGATAGCTGATAATTTTTGGGAGCGGTGGTGGATGGTCTTTGACCATCCACCTCATGCTAATTATGAGGTTCCTTTTTATTTTTTGAAAAAATTATGGGCGGAATTTTTGATGGGCTTAAAGCCCAATTATTTTAATATGAGATCATTTTAGGGTGTGGGTGGTGGAATTGTTGGAATTAGGTTAGACAACTGAGAGGGGGGGTGAATGAGTTGTCCACAACTTTAACCTTTTCTGCTTTTAATCTTCTTTCACAACTTATAAACAGATTAATGATGTAAACATTGAAGCATGAATTAACAACACATGAGCAGAAACAAAATGAACACACATAACACTAGAATTTTTACGTGGAAATCCGGTTAAGGGAAAACCACGGTGGGGGTTAACCCACAAGATTCGTACCCTATTAAAAGTACTTAAAATAAATGGGAAGGCACTTGCCTTCGGGTGCACTGTCCAGAGATCACTTCTCAAAGAGGCTCACTGCTTACAAGAGGCTCACTACCTACAAGATTTTATGTTTAATACGGAAGGAATGAACTAAGAAATAGAATCTTCTTCTTGCCTGGATCAGTCCCATTGAAGTGCATAACACACTCTGCTCTGCTCTACCACATCTTCACTTGCCACATACCCTTTGACGGCCTCACTTCACTTATTTATATATGACATTGACTTTGGAATGATCATCAAAGTCAGCTTTACAAACATCTTATTACAATTGTTCTTCAAGATCGGCCTAACAAATTGTTACAATTACAAGATTTGATACAAAGTATTACATGCGAATCCTTATAGTGTCGGCTAAACATTTTCTGGGACTTGAATCTTCTTTGATCAACATGCTACACTCTAGAGAATTGCTCTTAGATCATCCGCAACATGCTTGAAACATCCGATCGGCCAAGACTGGGAAGAACAGCAATACCAAGGAAGAAATCTTCAACAACAAGCTCAATCTTCAATGCAGACCTCCAACATAGCAAGCACACGATCCAGAGACCTCCACAAGCACATTGAATTCAACAATAACATTCGTACTACTCCAAATCATCAGAATCACTTGCATCTTCATCTGGTACCTCAAAAACATTGTCTACCATAACTGTCACACTAGAAAGATTGCTTATGGACCTCCAAACCATGAACCAGTAGAGTTGAGGATACACACTAACTTTCCAAACATGCCTTTAGATCCGCAGATCATAAGTTTGCAATGCGGAGCAATCTGGACCAATTTCTTGTCACTCTGTCTCTTTTGAATACTGCAAAACCTGGTTCTACTCAGATGGCCATAGCTTCTTCAAATCTTCATGCAGATCTCTCAAATCTTAACTGGAGCTACTTCAGACAATCCTCTACACAACCATATGGTCCTCGTACTTTGATCTTCATTCCTCTAAAAATGTGGAGCAATCTACTTCAATAATCTGCATTATTTCCTCTATTTCTGACAAAGGGATATGTTGACATCAATGACAACACATCATAGGCACATTTTTGCAAATATATCCCCCTTTGTCATTGATGGAAACATATGATGTGAAAAACTGATTCAACCATCAAGACAAGGATTTCTCCCCCTTTTTCTTATCATTTCTACAACTACCTTCTTCACTACTCCCCCTTTCATTAGCAACTAGTTTTTCACATGACTTCTCTCCCCCTTTGACATCAATGGAAAAGGGCACATATTTGCAATCTTTTCTTCCCCTTTTTGTTTCAGACTAATCTCCTAAATTTGCATATTGACTACTCCCCCTGAGTAGTATCTCCTTAACATCAATTTGGATCACAAGATATGATTGTGAATTCCACCAGACTAATGCACACTAGTGCATCTAAGTTCTGAACAAGAGAGGTAATAACCCCTAGCTTCCCTCTGAGATACTCAAAAGTATCCTTAGGTAGAGGCTTGGTGAATATATCCGCAATTTGATCCTTTGAAAAAACAAACTCCAATCTGACTTGATGCAGGAGCATCCAGTCGTTAAAGGCAATCTTGCATCACACAAAAAAAAAGATGTGTTTCTAAATTGTTGATGTTATTTCCATTTGTTTTCAAAATTTGTGGTTCTGGTTCCATAATCACTTGAATAATGATGTAGAACTTTCAATTTTTCTAAACTGCTAAAAATAGCAACCATCTATTTTTAGAAAGTTTGCATTTGGGCACGGAACGAAGTGAAAATCTATAGGAAGCTTCATAACTAAAAAATAAGACATTTGGCGAAGGAATCACGCAAATATCATTTGCGATCTGAAAGATGTTAAAGTTTTTGTTTCCCAAAAAATGCCTAAAAATTATTCAAACTCAGGTTTGAGGCACTAAACGGCCCCATACGGGCCCGAAAATGGGCTAAACTGGCAGAGCAGGTTCTTAGCACATAGAGAACTTCGTGAGATTTCTAACGCATAAAACAGTTCATCAATCAGACCCCTGGATCAAAAGTTATGTCTCCCGAAAGTTGACCTATTTTTGGAGGGAGATGCAAATTTTGAAATTAGGTTGTTGGCCGCCAAAAAGGCTATTAATAATCATTTTTGGGAACCCTGAGCAGTAGTAGAGTTAAGGGGGAAAGCGCAGAGTCAAGAATAGGTGGGGAAAATAGAAACCCTAGCAGATTTGGGGTTACAGATGGCAAATGATTCCAGAGTCTTGTGAGAGGAAGTTGTAATATGTTGCAGCCTGTGGAGGGTTGATTCCTCTAATTGTATTTGAGCTTCTGTAATGTAATAAGTTGTCCAAATCAATAAAGAAAGTTCTATTTTCTGTGTGTAATTTCTATTGTTGTGTGTTTTATGATTTACCCCCTTCATCAAGTGGTATCAAAGCAAGGGTTCTTGAGTGTGTAGACAGATCACCGACCGTGAGGCAGTTTGCACCAGGACCTGAGATTGTGGGTTTGTTGCAGAGATCAAGATGCCTCCATGAAGAAATCGTATTGGGAGGAATGCTTTGATGGAAGAGGGTTTTAGAACCCTGCAAAGGCAAATTGATGCATTGCAAGAGGAGTTGCGAAGAGGGTTTGAGCCAAGAACAAGAGAAGAAAGTGAAGATGAAGCTGAAGAAGAGCTATCTGAGGAAGAACACGAAACTGCAGGAGATCCTACAAAAGTTAGGTTGTTGAGGGCCATTTATAAGATTGGAAAGAGGCCCAGGATCAAAGTTTCTACATATTCTAGAGATTTGAATCTGGAACAGCTTATTGATTGGATCAATGACATGGAGGAGTATTTTGAGTATGAAGATGTGGAAGACCCAGATCAGGTCAAGTTTGCAAAAACAAAATTGAAGGGTCATGCCACTATTTGGTGGAAGGAGGTCCAGTTAGAGAAGAATAGAAGAGGAAAAGGAAATATCACCAGATGGGATTAGATGGTGGAGAAATTGAAGAAGCAGTTCATTCATGTGGACTATGAGATGGAGTTGTTGAAGAAGCTGCAAGGATTGAGGCAAGGCAACAAGTCTGTTAAGGAGTATACATAAGAGTTTTATAAAATTACTATCAGGACAGGTCATGCAAAGCCCAACAAGGAGAAGGTAGCCCATTACATTAATGGGTTGAGGCTGAGTATTCAAGAGGAGTTGAGCCTGGTCAGAATGACCACCATAGAAGATGCATACCAGTTTTCCCTAAAGGTGGAAGAGAAGCTAAATAAAAGATTTGACAGTAAGCAAAGGGGAAGAGGTCAAGGTGGAAGGACTGGTGGAAGACCCTATGGGGGACGAAATGAAGATTCAAAGAAAAGTGAAGAAGCTGGCACCAATCGAAATCAGAGAGGAGATAATACCTACCGCCCTCATGACCAGAACAACGGTGAGCAAAGAGGAAGAGGAAGAGGCCGACCTAGGCAAGGACCTAGAAGAGGAGGTTTCATAGGAACTTGTTTTCAATGTGGAGAAGAAGGGCATCGAGCATACAAGTGTCTGCAACATCAAGGAAGGATGAATAGAAGACTTGAAGGTAATGCACGAGTTACACATGTAGATGAAGATGCACAGTCTGAGCATTCTGAAGATGCTGAAAGGGGAGAAACCCTAGTGGTCAGAAGAACCTTGTTGAATAAGGAGAAAGAACCAAATCAGAGGAAGAGTTTATTCTGCACAAGGTGCAAATGTGAAGGTAAGTGTTGTGATATTATTATTGACAGTGGAAGCACTGATAATCTTGTTTTAGAGGAGATGGTTGACAAGTTGAAGTTGACAAGAAGAAAGCATCCACATCCATATTAGATTGCATGGTTGCAGAAGGACCACAGAGCTTTGGTCAATGAGCAGTGTTTAGTGAAATTCAAGATGGGGACTACCATGATGAGGTGTTGTGTGATATCATACCGATGGATGCATGCCATATGTTGTTGGGGAGGCCGTGGCAGTACAAACACATATTCCCTAACAAAGGATGGATTTTGTCATAAGTTGAAGCCCTTGAAGGAGGTGGAAGAAAAGGTATGTAGTACTGCCAGAATTTGCTTGATAGATGGTAGAAAAATTTTGGAGGGTATGAAGCATGAGCATCATTTCTTTGCATTGATTCCTAAGATTAGTCAAGAGAAATGTGAAGATGTACCAGCATAAGTCTCATAAATGTTGGAAGAATTTTAAGATATTGTCTCTGATAATGTACCAGAAGGTTTACCACCAGTGAGGAAGATAAGTCATCAAATGGATTTGATACCAGGAGCTAGTTTGCCAAATAAGGCAGCCCATAGAATGACTCCAGCAGAGAGTGAAGAGTTGAACAGACAAGTTCAGGAGTTGTTGAGGAAGGGATTGATAAGAGAGAGCCTAAGTCCATGTGCGGTACCCACAGTACTAGCACCAAAGAAAGATGGAGAGTGGAGAATGTGTACAGACTCTCAAGCCATCAATAAGATCATGATCAAGTATAGATTTCCATTGCCCAGAATGGATGACATAATGGACTATTTGAGTGGAGCCAAGTACTTCACAAAGGTTGACCTAAAGAGTGGGTATCACCAGATCTATATCAGAGAAGGAGATGAGTGGAAGACAGCCTTCAAGACAAAGGAAGGTTTGTATGAGTGGTTAGTCATGCCATTTGGGCTAACCAATGCACCAAGCACATTCATGCGGCTCATGAACGAGGTATTCAAAGAATTTTTGGAAAGTTTTGTTATTGTTTATTTAGATGATATTTTAATTTTTAGTAAGACTTGGGATGAGCATATGATGCATATCAAAAGACTTTTTGAGAAGCTAAGGGGGGAGAAGTTGTTGATCAATCTAAGGAAATGTAGTTTTGCAAAGAAGGAGTTGGTATACCTAGGATTTGTTGTCTCAGAGGAAGGTCTTAAAATGGACCCAAAGAAGGTGAGGGCTATCATTGAATGGCCTATGCCAAGGAGTGCTTTCGAGGTAAGATCTTTTCATGGTTTGGCAAGTTTTTATAAAAAGTTTATCAGGAATTTTAGTAGCATTTGTGCACCCCTAACTTGCTAAATATATAACAATAGAAACAATTTCAATAATTTGAAAAAGGAAGTATATTTATAAGTGCATTTATTCATTTATAAATATACACAAGTATATAATATACTATTGATGCAGGAGCATCCGGAAGCATTCAATTCAATTGGGAAAATTAATAGTGAAGTTGCAGAGTACCGAGAGAGTGGCCTTAGAGATTACCAAAATCTGCTGCATTTGTATATCAGAGTCTATGGAGCTGGACTTAGCATCTAGACATAATATCCAAAATTTAGATCATTTGGTTTCATTTTTGAAGACATATCGCTATCAGAAGGTTACTTGTTTTTACTTGTTTTCACAGAGCAGAGCCAATAGTGTTCAGTGAAGTCTAATAGGCTTGCAGAGAAATTATGTGACTTGCAGAGCTTAAAGGAACATCATTCAAGGAAGTTTAGGACATGTTCGACCTTCATGGAGATCCACACAAAGTTCTATGTACCAGTGTAGCATTACCTTATGTCTAGGTCTGACCTATTCGTGTCTACACCTTTCATACTAGCCGTTGCAATTAGGCTGACTTGATAATGTTATGAAGTCCTGTGGAGGATATAAATGAAGAATAGATATTTGTTTCAATAAAGGGAATAAATGATGATTGAGTATATGAAGATATGAAGCAAGATCATAAGTGTTTTGATCTGAAGAAGAAGCAGAAGTGAAACAGAGAGTAGAGTAGAGAACAGAAGAAGTTGCAAAGCAGAGAATTGATAAGTAGAAGAAGGAAATCATGGAAGAATATTATTATATGAATCTTTTGTAACCTTGGGCTGCGGCCTAACATCTGTAAAAGCCTGAGTGTCATATGTAATGTGTTTTGAGATCATAATATAAGAAGAATGAGCTTTGAAGGTTGGGTTTTTCACTATTAGGGTTTTCCCAGGATATATCTTGTGTCATGTGCTTATGAATATCTCTTTCTTTTTGTTGTTAGCTAAATATTTCTGTTGCATCTCTGATTGATGATGCTATTAGTTGTTTAAGGATGCAAGGTTGGGAGTCCCTTATCGGACCCTCTGACCTTGATTGCATCAAGTGGTATCAGAGTTGTTGTCCTTCCCACTCCTGTGCTTTAAAATAAAAGTATAGCTTTGCAAAAACTCAACCCATTTTAAGTGCCTCTAGTTTAACTTTCCTTGACTATTAAGATACTACAAAGCTTGATGATTAGTATATAAAGCAAACTCCTTTAGCAACAAATAATGTCTCCATTTCTTCAAAGACTGAACTATTGCATAAAACTCCTGATCATAAACAGAATATTTTGTATTGGCATCAACATGGGAATCCCATCCAAAAGCTTTTATCTACTCCTTTAGTCCATCTAAATTCTTTTGACTACTACAACATGGGATTCCCTAGGATCATCTTGAAATCTAGCAACAAGTCCAACTGCATTCATAATGTCAGGTCTGGTCTGAGTCAAATAAAGCAGTCCTCCAATCATTAATCTATACCTTTTCTGATCTGCCTTAGGTGAATCATCATCTTTACTCAACTTGCATCCAATTATCATAGGAGTACTTACTAGTTTTGAGTCCTCTATTCCAAACTTTTTCAATAATTCTCTCACATACTCAGACTGAGATATGAAGATACCTTTATCTGACTGAGTGATTTACAAACCTAAGAAGAAATTTATTTCACCAAACATGGACATCTCAAATTCACTTTGCATCTGATCAGTAAATTTCTTACACATGCTTCTATTTCCACAAAAAATGATATCATCAACAAATACCTCAACAATTAAGATGTGCTCATGATCAATCATGAAATAAAGATTACTGTCAGTTGTGCCTTTGCTAAATCCTAGCTTTAGCAGATACTTATCTAATCTTGCATACCAGGCTCTTGGGGCTTGCTTAAGTCCATACAAAGCTTTCCTCAATCTGCAGACCATATCTTCTTGATTAGACAACTGGAATCCTTCTGGTTTCTCAATGTAGACTTCTTTCTCTAACCCTCCATTCAGGAATGCTGACTTGACATCCATTTGGTAAACGTTGAAATATTTGAAAGTAGCAAATGCAAGAAATAATCTTACTACTTCAATTCTTTCCACTGGGGCAAATGTTTCTTCAAAATTAATTCCCTCTACTTGATAATATCCTTTGCATACCAATCTTGCTTTGTTTCTTACAACTTCACCATCTTCATTCAGTTTATTCCGAAAGACCCATTTGGTTCCAATTACATTTTTGTTTTCAAGTCTAGGAATAAGATCACAAGTATGATTCTTTTCAATTTGCATTAATTCTTCTTCCATTGCTTTTACCCAATTTTCATCATTACAAGCTTCATTCACTGTTTTTGGTTCAATCTTTGAAATCAAACAATACTCCACTTGATTTTCAGCAATTCTTCTTCTAGTTTAAACACCTTTATTCTTATCTCCTATGATTTGATCTTCAGAATGATTCAACCTTACATACCTGGGGGTTTGGGGAGTTTTTTGAATTTCTAATTCTTGATCTTGTTCCTCAACATTTTCAGTAACTTCTTGAGTCACTGGGTTCTCTAGATCAATCTAGATCTAAGTCTGGGTTTGAACTTGCTTTCTTTGACTTTGACTTTCATCTTGATCATCTAAATCATATCCACTGGGCTAGGAAGGTCTTTCTTTGCTCTCATCAACCTTAACATTAGCACTTTCAACAATCTTTTTCAATCTCTTGTTGAAGCACCAGTATGCCTTGCTTTGAGTAGAGTAACCCAAAAATATTCCTTCATCACTTCTAGCATCAAACTTGCCTAGATCCTCATTTCTTTTGATATAGCATTTACTACCAAAAACTCTAAAATATTTCACAGTAGGAAGATGACCAAACCATAGTTCATAAGGTGTCTTACCAGAATTGCCTTTGATCTGCACTTGGTTAAGAGTGTCAACAGCAGTACTCACATCTTCTCTCCAATAAACTTGTGGAACATTTGCTTCCATCATCATGGTCCTAGCAGCTTCTTGAATGGTTCGGTTCTTTCTTTCCACAACTCCATTCTGTTGAGGAGTCCTAGGAGCAGATAACTATCTTTTTATTCCATGCTTTTCATAGAATGTATCAAACTCACCAGAGATAAACTCTCCACCTCTGTCGGATCTCAAACACTTTATCTTCACACCAATCTCATTCTCCACCATAACCTTGAACACCTTGACTTTGTCAAGAGCTTCTAATTTTTCTTTCAAGAAAGTTACCCACATCATCCGGGAGTAATCATCAAT
Source organism: Cunninghamia lanceolata (assembly GCA_027924645.1). NCBI lineage: Eukaryota > Viridiplantae > Streptophyta > Pinopsida > Cupressales > Cupressaceae > Cunninghamia > Cunninghamia lanceolata. The sequence continues at coordinate 5,182,206 of BSBN01000684.1, forward strand.
CAGCAACATAAAATATTTGTCTCCTTGCACACTTCTAATTCTAACATGACCACATAGATCAATATGCACAAGTTCTAATAGTCCACTTGAAAAATTTTCTTTACTCTTGAATGAAGTTTTGTTCTATTTACCCAATTGACATTCTCAACACATGCTATCAGCAAGTTTCACAAGTTTTGGAAGATCTCTCACAGCCTGAGTAGAACTTATCTTGACAATATTATCAAAATTCACATGACACATTCTCCTATGCCATAACCAACTCTGATCAATCTAAGCAATCAAACAACTTTTTCCAGTACCACTTAAATGAAAGATGTTACCTTTAGTTTGTGTGCCTGATGCAATCACAGTTCCGGAGCTTGCTGAGATTTTGCATTTTCCATCCTTGAATCGGAGATCATACCCTTTGTCAACCAGCTTTCCAACACTGAGAAGATTATGCTTCAATCCTTCTACATACAAAACATCATTAGTGTTATTCTTACCATCAAAAGAGATGGATCCTCTGCAATGAATTCTACCAGCTGAATTGTCTCCAAACTTCACCAATCCACCTTCATATCTTTCCAAACTTATGAACTTACTTTTATCACCAGTCATATGATGAGAACATCCACTGTCAATCACTCATTCATCATTTTCTTCAATCTGAGCAGCCAAGGCACTTTCCACATTTACACAGCTAGTAGATTCAGTAGACATCGAATCTTCTTTGATGGCAATGAACACCCATTCATTCCCTGAGTTACTTCCCATATCAGATTCATCATCAGTGACACCTTATTCATCTTCTTGGACATAGTAACATTTCTTCTAAGCCCTTGATCTGTTAGAGTTTGGTTTAGAAACCCTCTCCGGACACCTTGAGGCAAAATGACCAATCTTATTACAAGCAAAACATTTGAAAGGCAACTTTCCTTCATACTTACTGGATCCTCTTGGCAATCTTTTGGCAATAAGAGCTTCAAGTTCTGCAACCTCAATTTCATCATCTTCAAGATCCTTCCTTGTCTTCTCAAATCTGTTTGATCTTCCTGAAGAGCTTTCACCTGGGTAATTTCTTTATTTTCCATAAACACTGGCCTTAAATGCATATTCAAACTTAGGAAGAGAATCACCAAACTCACTCATTTCAAATGCTGAAAGCTTACCAACCAATTGATCCCTTGTAACAGTTGTCACAATCCTGATCTCTTCAATGGCAGCAACTTTATGCTTGTATGTCACAGGTAAGGATCTGAGCACTTTGGCCACAATCCCTGATTCTTCCAATATTCCACCAACACTCCTAATACCGGTCAAAAGTTCATTCACCTTCTGCATGTAGGAAGTAATGTTTTCATCTTCACTCATCATCAACCTTTTGTATTTACCCTTCAGGCTCTGTAGCTTGGCACATTTGACATATTTATCACCTTCATACAGAGTTTCCAACTTTTTCCAAATTTCATGAGCAGTTTTCAATTCTAGGACATTTGTCATTTATGTATCAGTCAAGGCACTCAACAATGCTTCTTTAGCTTGAATATTGTATTTAGCTTCCTTGAGTTCGTTTAGAGTTGAGGGACCATTCTTGATAATCTTATACTCATCCTTAATTATCAACCAAAAGGCATCACCCATACATTGCAAATGACACTGCATGCACACCTTCCAAAGGGAGTAATTTGTTCCATCAAATCTCAGGTTTTCCTTCTTGTAATTCGATGTCTTGGATCTCCTCAAGCGGTAAAGCTTCTTTTAGAGGAACCGACTCTGATACCAATTGTTGGAATTAGATCAGACAACTGAGAGGGCGGGTGAATCAATTGTCCACAACTTTAACCTTTTCTACTTTTAATCTTCTTTCACAACTTATAAACAAATTAATGATGTAAACACAAGCATAAATTAACAACACATGAGCAAAAACAAAATGAACACACATAACACCAAAAATTTTATGTAGAAACCTGGTTAAGGGAAAACCACGGTGGGGGTTAACCCACAAGATTCGTACCCTATTAAAAGTACTTAAAAGAAATGGGAAGGCACTTGCCTTCGGGTGCACTACGCAAAGCTCACTTCTCAAAGAGGCTCATTGCCTACAAGATTTTATGTCTAATACAAAAGGAATGAACTGAGAAATAGCATCTTCTTCATGCCTAGATCAATCCCATTGAAGCGCATAACTCCTTTGCTCTGCTCCCACACTCTGCTCTACTCTACCACATCTTCACTTGCCACATACCCTTTGATGGCCTCACTTCGTTTATTTATATATGACATCGACTTTGGAATGATCATCAAAGTTAGCGTTACAAACATCTTATTACAATTGTTCTTCAAGATCAGCCTAACAAATTGTTACAATTACAAGACTTGATTTGATACAAAGTATTACATGTGAATCCTTATACTGTCAGCCAAATATTTTCTGGGACTTGAATCTTCATCGATCAACATGCTACACTCTAGAGAATTGCTCTTAGATCATCCGCAACATGCTTGAAACATCCGAGCGGCCAAGACTGGGAAGAACAACAATACCAAGGAAGAAATCTTCAACAACGAGCTCAATCTTCAATGTGGACCTCCAACACAGTAGGCACATGATCCAGAGACCTCCACAAGCACATTGAATTCAACAATAACATCCACACTACTCCAAATCATCAGAATCACTTACATCTTCATCTCGTACCTCAAGAACACTATCTGACATGATTGTCACACTAGAAAGATTGCTTGCGAACCTCCAAACCATGAACCACTTGAGTTGAGGATACACACTGACTTCCCAAACATGTCTCTAGATCTGCAAAACATAAGTTTTCAATGCGGAGCAATCCGGACCAATTTCCTATCACTCTGTCTCTTCTGAATACTACAAAACCTAGTTCTACTCAGATGACCATAGCTTCTTCAAATCTTCATGCGGACCTCTCAAATCTTAACTGGAGCTACTTTAGAAAATCCTCTACACAGCCATATGGTTCGCGTACTTTGATCTCCCTTCCTCTAAAAATGCGGAGCAATCTACTTCACTAATCTACACTATTTCCTCTGTTTCTGACAAAAGGATATGTTGACATCAATGACAACACATCATAGGCACATATTTGCAACAGTAATGCCACAACATAGACCATGGGCACATGTCTATCCAAATTGATGTTTGCCCCTGCACCTATGTCCCTTCTTTGCCCTTTATTCCTATGCCCTTTCACCAGTGGACGATCATCTCGGCACTCAGATTGTTATTGTCACTCTCAGGAAACTTAACTAACCAAGCTACCCGCTTGGAAGATGAAGTCAATCTTGGAGAGCCTGCAGAGCCTAGAGGATCATCTAGTGTTGGTTCTAGAACCTCACATCCATTGACACCATTGTGGTCCACACCGCATTTTTGTCAAAATTGTAATCATTCATGTTTTGGTCCTACATATGTTTCAGAGGAGTCCTTTTTGGCTACATTATTCACTATTATGGACTCGGTATGTATGCTACTACATTTAATAAAATTAAATTTAATATAAATTAATATAGATCCAATTATCAATTATCAATCTTTTTAATAAATTTTAAATATATTAAACATGTTGATTGGTACAGATGACTCCATCAGCTACTACCACTTCATCGTGGTTGGACCATTTAGTGTCAACGGCTATAGAGATGGGTAGACCTTATACGGTCAAGGTATAAAAATTAGTCTCTAGAGATTATTTAATTGGATATATATATTTTTATAATTATAGAATAATATGAAAATGTGATGAACCTTTTTTTAATTTAAAGCAGATGGGAGGTCCTGGCACTTTTGTGTCAAACCAACCAAATCATCCAGGACTAGTGTCACCATCATCTATGTAGGAGCCTGCTTCATATTCCATGGTTTGTAGCTTAAAATTGTACATTTTTAGTTTAAATTTGAATTTCCAGTATAAGTTCATGATTTTAAATTCTTCTAAGTTGAATATATATATATATATGTACATGTACATATATATGCAGGATGAGATTAGTATAGGTGCAAGCTCAATTAATCCTACCATTGATGAGCCTGCACAAATGTGCAAGTCATCTTCATATTTCAGGTACTATAGTTAAATCATGTCATTTCAAAGTCTTTTATATCATTCAACCTTGCATTTTGTAATTATACTCTAGCCTAATTCATGTTTTATTGAAATATAGGAATTGGCGACATAGACATTTACTCTGCCAAAATCAGTATCTATTGCACACGAGCATGATAGGAGAGATTATGAGCATGTTGTGGTATGCTTAGACATTTTCAAGTTTAGATTTAAAAATTTAATTTGATGGTTTGGTTTTAAATATTTGATTTAAATAATTTGGATGCAGTTTTGACATTAAGATTTATTTGAAGCTTCTTTTTTCTTGTACACAACATGAGCCGCCCTCTAAGTCATGTGGAACCAAAAGGTGGCTTGAAATGGATGATGATCTAATTTAGGGCACACATGTGTATTAGATTGTTTATTTCATGAGGATTTTATGACTATTTCAGTATTGACTGGACATATACTGTGACTATTTCACTATTTTTACATGGACTGTTATTTTGTCAGTATTTATCTCATAGACTATTTTACTATTTATTAAATGTCCACTATATGCATCTATATTAAAACTTTTATTTCATTTCTCATATTTAGCATTTCAAATTATTATGTGTTTAATTGTAAAATTGCAAACTACTAATTCTAATTAGATAAGAGGAAAATTTATACAATAAGTCACAAAAAATTGCAAGTCTTGATTCTAATTGCTAGTCAGAATTGTAATTGTGATTGATTGCTTGTGATTGTAACTAATAGAGTCAGATTAATACTTAAAATTATCATGTGTTTAATTGTAATTGTGATTTCTAGTCAAAATTATAATTGATTCTAATTGCTAGTCAAAATCGTAATTGTGATTGATTGATTGTGATTGTAATTGATATTCTTAATAATTTAAAATTATCATGTGTTTATTTGTAATTGTGATTGCTAATCAAAATTGTAATTGATTCTAATTGCTTATCAAAATTGTAATTGCTAGTCTTGGTAACTATGTTATGGAGTAAAAAGTGTCCACTTGCCTTTTTACCTCCTTGTTTAGCTCCTAGGTCCCATTTATTACATTATGCATTATAATTGATCATCCCAAAGCAAAATTACTTGACACCCATGACAATTTGGGACCTTGGTCCCTCACTAATCTTATCCCGAACTAAAAAGGGGCTCTTGGACTTGGGCACCAACTGCCCAAGTCCTCCCTGAAAGGTCAGGGCAAATTAGTGGCATGTTAGTCTGGGACCTTTCAAAAGGTTTCTCTTTGTCGACTCTTGTGGTTTAATTTGACGAATGTTAGCAGGAAAGCATATATAAGTGAGTTTTTGAATTCATTATGAACCTGGATAGAGATAACCAACTTGAAGCATTAAAGTAAAGATCATTTAAAGCATTCATTGTGATTCTAGAGCATATTTGTATTGTCATTGTGTGTGTTGTTGTAGGTTTAAGGTTATCATATATCTCTCCATATGAGTTGAAGAGCATTCATCCTCATAAGGGTTTCATCACATAGGTGATATCATTGTTGTTCATCATCATTTGATTTCATCATATTGATTTGTGTTTAGCCTCTGCCCTACAAGGGCATGCTCTCTTTATCTATGAACGGTGTTGGGAAGCTTGAATGCTATCCTTAGATTTGACCGAGGCAAATCCCTAAACATGATAACCTCCAAACCCCTTCTCTTCAGATTCTTGTGTGCAGGTTATAGGTACGAGATTCAAGAAATATGAAGATATAGGAAGACTGAGCAGGAATCAAGGTTTTGAGATCTCACAACAGTCTGAGAATATTCCCCCAAAAAGACATGGTTGGTTGAAGCCATAGTCTTTTGACCTTTCTAGCTTCATAGCAGTCTCTGGAACATTTTCTTAGTTCTGACTTTTAGAAAATTCTCACTTCTAGGACTTGGGTACCTCCTATTTCATCCTTTTGACATAGCTTCTTCTGGAATCAGGTTCTCCTTTGTTCATTGATCTTGATGCTTCTTTCGGATTGTCCATATCTATCTTTGTTTGTCTGTTATGCCTCAATCTTTGTCAACTAGGGTTTAGTGCATATTTGTGTTGACTCCTTGGCATTGGCAGTGTTGGCATGGATGTCAAACAGGTACTTTCAGGTCTGTGGACAGTTTGGCATAAACAAAGGTATATTATTGTTGAGCATATGATGGATCGCAAGTTACACTTATCTTGTTTCATCAACTAAAGTTGATCATTGATGGCCTTCTTGGTTTAAGACTAGCAAACATTATGCAAAGGTTTCCTAAGCCCTTATACACCTAAATGATCAAGGGTCATAATCGAGCATAGCATGTTATATTTCATTTATACTTCAAAGGTGACAAAGGCTTAAGTGGTGATTTAATTTAAAAGTGACTTGATTTGTAAGTCATGGTGGCAAAGAACGGGTTAAAGTAGTCTTTTTGCAGTGTATATTACCGGCCCTTTTAGGGCTAACTAGGATAGTTAGTTAACAATGTATAATGTGGAAAAAGTATTAGTTATTCATCATTTTGCAAAGTTTGAGTTTGGTGTATGGAGTTCTCGACCTAGGGTTTGAAGAATGTTGAAAATATTGAAGATTCTGTGGAATGATTGGGGTTCCTCCAGACAGTTATTCTAGCCGCCATGAGAAACTGTTTTAAGAGCATAACATAGCAATGGTGGTTTACCAGTCAAGTATAATCAGGTGATATCTATCTTATCTGGATTAGTTTGATAAATGGGTTTGTTAAATGGCAGTTTTGTTAAGCAAAATAGAGATTTGTGACATTGCATTTGACCTAAGTGTTGTTAAGCAAAACAAAGATTTGTTTGTTACATTTGTTCGAGCTTTGTTAATGTGAGGGTGTTCTATTAAACCTAAATGCAAACAAGTAGAGAAAGAGGTTTTTGTTAAGGTCATTAACTATTGTTTTTCACAAGTATACAAATCTTTCTACAATGACAGTTGTCGACCAAAATGGAAACTACTACTGGCAGTTTGGAAAAGATAGTTACTTGTATAAACTGTTTGATGAAAAGAAAATGAAAAATATAGAAATAGTATAAAAGGACAGTCACCTTGTTGAGATGAGTATGAGAGTGTAATTCTCTACAATATCATTGATATAGCAACATTGTGCTTTGATGCAAAATCTTTCTTGAATTGTTAAAGCACATCATAGTGTACGATTGTATGTACACATTTGTGATGTTGGATTTGTGAGTCTCAAATGAAATGAGACAGTCAAGATCTACTTTGTAATGAAATAGAGAAACCCTCTATACTGAATTCTAAATCTTCATTTTATGTTTGAGAAGTTATTATGCCAGTGAGGCACATTCTTGTCAGTGAGACACTTTGCCAGTGAAGTAGCTATATTTTCCAGTGAGGCACATTTTGCCAGTGAGGTAGTTGTATTTGCCAGTGGGGTCATCCCACAATAATGGGTTACACTTTTTAGCCAAACTTGACATTAAAATCAACATTTTGAACTAAATCTTCACATTTTGACACCTATAGCCGCTAAACTATTAAGAATTTGAAGATGATGCAAACTAGTGATTTGTGAGATTTTGTTTGTGGATTCTAAATATATTTTTATAAAAAAATGTGGGGTTAAATTGTAAAAAATTTTGCATCTCCTTTGATAACTAGTTTTTAATAGTAAACAACATTTTTTTTAAGTGATGTGTATTCTGTAGCCAATAACTTTTTTTCTACAAAGGATAACATTATGATTCTTTTTAATTTAAATTGGTAACACTGATATATAGGGCATGCATTTGGTTTCATAATGTTTTGTTGAATATATTTTTTTAATTAAGTTTTAAAGTCAAACCAATTATAATTTAGACATAGGCGTATTCCGTAAAACATAACTTTTTCTGTACGTATCAAAATTCAATTTTTCTTTTTTTGTTGAAACAAGGACATCAATACCTAGGGCATAGATTTTTTTAGAATTTTTTTTCACTAATTTACTAATTTTCCATGTGTGTAGAACAAAGAACTTGATGTTCGGTGAAAAACCTACATACACAAGAAATAAAAAATAAATATAATAATCAAATTAAATATATTTAAAATTATACTTTTTGGGAAGCTTATAATAAGGACTACGTACTTACAAAACATAAATTTTAAATGAATTCATTTGATCCCTCAAAAGGTAAATCAAAAGTGGTTTTTTATCAGCATTTTGATAGGTGTAGAGGAGACTCCATTATAGGTATGAGTTAAAACTAGCGGGGTTCTATCCAAGGGGGTTGGAATCTAAGGGGGTTTGATCAAACCCTCTTCAATTAAAATCCTTTAAATGGAACCTTTCAAGGCTTAAATCATTATATTTTCTAAAAATATGTGATTTCAGCAAAAATTAGGATGTCCCAAAAAGTGTAACCCATTATTGTGGTAACACCCAGTGAGGCAGTTGTATTTACCAGTAAGGCAGTAACCAGTGAGGTTCTCTTCCCAGTGAGGCATTTTGTGTAGCCAGTGAGGCATGTTTTTGATTAAGCTAGTGAGGCATTTTCTGAGTGGTTTTCATCCCTATGAAGGTTTTCCACTCATGAAAATTATTATGTTATGATGTATCATTATTTGTGGTCTATTTGGTCTTCATGTTTAAACATTCAATCTTGTATTTCTTTCAGTATGTGAACCTCTATGTTGACCAAGTATTTAATCTTGCTTATCTGATTAAACTACTTTCTGCATTTGAGCTTCCAAATTATTACATGTGCATAAGTTTTAAAAGAAACAAAGAAATTGAATTTGGTTATTGAAACACTAATTCACCCCCCATCTCAATTTTTCCTGTACTCCAACAATTTGACCTAGGGTTTGATAAAAAGGCTTGATTAAATCTGATATTTCCATAGCACTCTTGAGTACAAGATCTATAGCTAAGTCCACCTCCATTTGGTGGTGACTTGGATCGGTCTCGTCCTTGAATGTTATTGTGAAATAAGGTTTGATCTAGTGTGCATGCTAGTCTTATCATTCATCTTTTTCATCCATAACAAATTCTAATTTCCATATTGGAGTTAAAAGTTTCCTATAATTTAACATTGGAGGGAGAATACAAATTCTAGATTATAAAGGATAGGTCGACAATCCAAAATAGCATACATATATATAAGAAGCATGATATATTTAAAAATTTAAAATTTTCAGTGATCTACATACTAATTAAAATTGTTGTAATTGAAAAAGTATATATTCAATATGCAATATTCTTCAACATATATGAATATCAATCACTTGATGACCCTACTAAACAGTAACAAGAAATATAAATTCTCACAAGAACAAATAATCTACACAAAATTTACCTGTAAACATGTTATAATTTAGAGAATTTATTATGTGTTGAGCCATAACATATTAGATAAAATAGGTAATAAGATGAAGTAATATATATTAGAAATAATATATAATTAGAAATATTGCAATACATTTATAGTTTGTACATTCATCTCATAACAAAAAGTTCATATTTATTTATATAATGGCCATGTCTTACATAATTCAAGTGAAAATGTAGTGAACAATTTAGATAGTAATTGAATTTTGAGGCAAGGTGTATTCACCCTTAACCTCGGAGTTGGAATAGGAAAGAGATGCACTTTTCTAGGATTGTAATCTTGTTTTACTTATCACTCATCATGGGGTCATGAGATTATCTAGCTTCACTTTTGTTATTATTTATGGAGTTGTAATATTGGTGTTGTATACACCTAAAAATGGCTCGAGTTGAATTAAATAAATATTTTAATATTTATTTTATTCTCATTCCTCTATCAATAAATAAATATCCTAATTTATTTATTTGATTCACATTTATCTTAATCTTCCAAAAATTAAATAAAAATCAATTTATTTAATTAAATCATCCAAATTCCTCTAAATCATCCTTAATTGAATAATTCCAAATTATTTAATTAATCATCTATCCTAAAGTCTTAATTCTATAAATCCACATCATTTCCACCTCACTTACACCTCATCATGTTGCACACATAATTGAATATTTTTAATATTTAATTATATAATTATCCTCACCCACATGTCCTATTAATCCTCTAACCATCCATATTCTTAAGAACTTGGTCTTTCCATGTCATCATAGTCAAAGGACACTTAGAGACACATGTCTCATAGTTCCTAGATTATTTCCAACAACCCTACAAAGAAGGACTCCTTTGACCCTTGTATTTTGGTCTTTGAGAGCATTGTGACAAGTGGCCTCTTGCTCACACCTTTTTCTCCACCTTGTCATTATAGGAGGAACATATCCCCCTTTTATCTCTCTCATCCCAACTAATCAAATCTCTACCGTACACATCACATGACTCATTCCTCCACCATGGATCTTTTGACTCTTGGATTTGAGCCTCCTTGGCCTATAAATGCAAGTTCCTCACCTCCATTTTGCATCACAAGAGCTATAGTATTTACATGTTGCAGAAATTTCCATCAAGCAATCAAGCATGTCTTTGGCCCCCCATTTGCATTAGTTTCATAATCTTCATAGCTACATATCCATATCAATATCATGGCAATATCAAAATCATTATCATCATCTTAGTTGCATTGTAGGCTTGCTCACAATTGCATTTTTATCCACAAAATCCATTCCTCTCTTTATCATCTTGGAAAGCAAGGAAGTACATCTCTGAGAGCAATATCATCATCAACAAGATCATTGAGAAGATAGGAAACAATGGAACGCATGGGATAAATTAGTTTACAAGGTATAATCTATTTTTATTGCATTTTTCTTAGTTTCATTGATGTATTGAATTTGAGTAGGAATTCTAGAGTATTTGTGGTATCTTAGTAGGTTCTTACAATAGTATCAAATTATCAATCACATTTTGGTGCCCACCATGGGCCTTGCCCCGTTTTTAACTTCCAAATTTGAGTATTTGGTGTACTTACAGTCGTAATAGGTCGTTCCTATGCATTTGAGTTCCAGTTCTGCGCATCTATGAAGAAAATTGCAATCCGACGCATATGATCATCCTGGCTGCGCATATGACTAATTCTGCCACGCATGCATTCTTTCAGCACATTTAACTCACCCTTCTACGCATTCAACACTTCTTGCTACGCATTTGTCTTTCTGTACATATAACTCATTTTGTAGCACATTCATTGTCTATTTCAGCGCATCTAAGATTAGGCAATTTTAGTATAAGTTTTTCTGATAAATTTTTAGGCTAACTTTTGGTACAGCTATCATTGATCGTAAAAAAAAACTGTATTCAGACTACTAACAATTGGTTTTGTAGTTTTAGGGCTTGGTTTAGACATCATGTACTCTTGCATTGTTAATACAATCTTCACCTAGTTTTAATTAGGAGTAATTCAATCTTGCATACAATTTTCACTTAGTTTTAATTAGGAGTAACTCTATCTTGTATACAAATCATCACATAGCCTAATCTAGGAGGAGTAACTCTATCATGCATACAATCATCACATAGTCTAAACTAGGTTGTTAATTAGACAAATCTTGCATACAATCTTCGTCTAGTCTAAATTAAGTGGTTAATTGGACAAATCTTGCATACAATCTTGCAATACAAACTTGCATACAATCCAAACTTAGCATAAATAGGGGGGAGTAACTTGATTATCTTTCTTTTGTTGTTATCATGCAAATATGGCAATTTTTGTTATTAGATTAGTCACACTTAACTTAATCTAGATGATCAATAAATAAGTCTTTGTTGTGCTTGCAAAGGTGATAGGCATATGCTCTCCCCTTGCAACATCTTGGGTGATCAAAAAGCCAGACTCATCTCTCCTTTTCTTGTTTACCCTTAGAAAGACCCGCTCTTAGATTGTGATTCATCCAAGAGGGATGACCTTAAGCGGAGCTTTCCTTTGACCTGCTTTATAAATGGGATAAGGCGAAAGCCAAGTCCTAACCAATGTCAACCTTGCCTTTCGGTGCCAAATTGAAAAGAGGTGTACTAGCACTTTGTGGAAACAATGTTCAAATTGTGTGAAGTATTTGAAACTCTTAGTAGGATTGGTTAAAGCTTTTAGTAGCTTTTTGCATGCTCGCAAGGCATTGGTCCCTCAAAGTTAATAAGAACCATTGTTTTAGAGACTAAAATCCTTTTACTTGTTGATGCAAGAGGTTGAACCTTTGAAGCTACCCAACATTTTCACTAATCATGTGTAGAGACAGAAAATTCACTCTTTATGGGGAATGAAACTTGGTATGCTTGAGAAGTGTGTGTTGTGTAAGGGGGAGCCAGTGCTACCAAGTTTCTAGTTGTCTGCCTTAATTTAAGTGGCTGGAGAAATCCAAGTTGGGATTCAACAAGTAGTATCCTTTCTCACCTAGGATTGTACTTGCCTTCAAATTTGTTTTAAACACTAAATGTCACAAAAAAACATCAAATTGTACTGCTTGTGTTTTCTTGCCTAAAAATAGACAAATCATCAGCAAAAACACTTAGGTTGCATAGAAAAACATGCCTAGAACAAGCAAAATTGATCAAACACTACCAATACACAAAACTACGCATTTGAAACTTATTGTTGCGCATTTGATACTTCTTTTGGCACATATACAACACCTTGTTGCACATTTGAACAATATTGTTGTGCATACATTCTTCTATGCATCCAAAAACTAGACCTGTGCATACAGAACTACGCATTTAGTCATCAAAGTTGCGCATATATTGTTTGTTTCAGCGCACATAAACATGCGCATCCACAATAGTGACCTATTCCTGAAATTTTGAGAAAAAAACAAAATTAGTTTTGGATACCCATTTCAGCCTAGAATCTATTGGTGAAGTCATTGAAATCATAAAAATTCATCCCATACCCATTTTCAAACATTTCACTCACATCCCATAACTAGCCTTTCCAAAATCAAACAAAAAACAAATTTTCCCAAAGGTGCCATTAAGATTTTCTATTTTCAAAACAATCTAGTTAGTTTCCCTATCAGGATCAATCATCCTCTATCTAGAAACTACACTAAAACATCTTGACAAGGTTAGTCTACATCAATAGTGGTTTCTATCATCCCTATTTGACTCACTTTGGATCAACACTTTGATAGTTATACATCATAACTCAAGACTATTGTTTGAACAAGGAATCAAAACACTACCTTTAGAGAATCTTATCACCAACATTTTTCAATCCAATCATTCACCCCAAACTAGACCCTATCAAAAACATCACTTACATCCATAAGTCTCTCATCCAACTACATTCATATCACACTTTTGTATGGTTGAAACTAGGTCTCAAGCCAAAAGAAAGAAAGAAATGGATTACACACATAGTAGTGGACACTCTTCTAGTGATGAAGAGGAAGAAATTAACCAAGAGGAATTTGATAAGTTCTTACAAGACCCAAAATTTCAAAAATTGATGGACAAGGTCATAACAATGGATCCTCACAAATACTTCCTCTTACTAGCACAACAAGGAGCCAAACAACCTGCTGATTTTGATATCTCACAATTGAGAACAACAACCTCATCAAATGAAATAAAAGCTCCCAAGAATGAAAAGGCTAAGGATGTGTCAAATCCTTTAGATACACTCACACAAAAAATCTAAGCCTTACAACAACAATTTGTGGACTTACAAACAGGAACCTCCACAAAACATTACTCATTAGAGGATATATCTCCATATCCTTTTGACAAAAGCTTAGTCATGGTACCTTTCCCTTCAAGATTTCAAGTTCCTAAATTTGATAAATATAGGGGGAAAGGTGATCCACGTGACCACATTAGAGAATTCAGCATTGCATGCTTAGAAGTCGCCCATAATGAGACATATCTTATACGACTCTTCCAACATAGCCTAGGAGGTCAAGCTATGGAGTGGTTCTCTTGTCTACCTCCTAGAATCTGAACATTCAATGAACTAGTGGACAAGTTTGTCACTCATTTCTCCTATAACATTAAACATGAGATTTCAATGTTGGATCTATGCAATAACAAACAAAAGAATGGGGAATCTTTTGCCACTTTCTTACAAAGGTGGAGATAACTTGCTAGTAAATGTCCTTATCATATTCCCAAGAAGCAAATGATTGAAATGTTTGTCCATAACTTGAACACCGAATTAAGCTATCAAATAAAAATCCAATGTTCTACTTCCTTTAGTAAGGTCATTGAGATGGGATTACTTATTGAGAAAGCTTTGATAGCAAAATGACAAATAAAAATCTATAAGGATATCCCTAGTTCAAGCAACAATACGGATAAATCGAGGTTTTGGACTAAGAACAAGAACATTGTAAATGATGGGTAGATGCAAAATGTGTGACACCAAAACAACCTATTCTAAATCTCTCAAGTCCGCACAACAATACTACTCCAAACAAACCTCCAAACATTGAATCACGACCAACAAACTTTCCTCCTCGCAGAAAATTTACACCATTAGGGGAATCAATTGAATCAGCCCTAAGGAAGCTCATAGCAAACAACCTCATAATGCTTCCAACAATAAGAGAATATGAACCCAAGTTCAAACCCTTTTGGTGGAATGATTCTAATTTTTGTGAATTCCATAGAAGTAAAGGTCACAAGACTAACGATTGCCAACGACTGAAACACACCATCCAAGACTTGATAGATCGTGGAGACATATCAATTGATGGACGTGCATCCAATGACGACCATTTGGTATTCAAGAATCCTCTCCCTAACTACGAAAAGGGAGGTCCCTCTAAACAAAACAATAATGGTGGTAACAATGCCAACTAAACAAATGTGTCATATGATTATGTTGTTAACCACATCTCCAAAAGTGACTCAATTGTAAATGTGATTACTATAAATAAAAAGCCCGATTGTAATGTACCCACTCATCTTGGAAAGATTACTCTCCAAGGGGCTCCACCTAAACCATCTTCCATATCCAATCAGTATAATGTTCTAGACCAACTCCAAAAAACACCCACACATATATCTATTTTGGAGCTTTTGCGTCTCTCACCATCACATAAGGATATCCTAGAAAAAGCTCTATTGGAAACCATTGTGCCAACAAATTTATCCCAAGATCAATTCTAAGCCATGGTAGGACATCTTACTACCCCTCACTTCCTATCTTTTACCAAAAAAGATGACATGTCCATTACTCAACCTCACAATGTATCCCTTCACATCGAAGCCCTCATTCATAAACACAGAATAAAATGGGTCCTTATAGATGGAGGGGCATGTTTAAATATTTGCACACTAAAATTAATCCTTGCATTGGGGTTCTTCGAGAATGTTGTTGATCCAAAGAAAAAGATTACAATCAAGGCCTATGATGAAGAAGAAAGGACAGCTAAAGGTACTGTTGTTTTGACCATACGAGTTGGACCGGTAGAGAAAGATGTGGATTTCCAAGTTATCGACATGGAACTAGCCTACAATATCCTCCTTGGCCAACCTTGGATACATGTGATGAAGGTTGTACCATCCACCTATCATCACTGTATAAAGTTCCCACATAATGGCCAAGAGATTACTATCCAAGGTGATCCTGATCTATTCTTATATTGCAACACCATCAAACCAAAGCCTGAAGTTGTCATACCTACCAACCGTGCAATCTCATCCTCTAAATCCATTATTGACCAAAGTTCCATACCTTCTACATCCAAAACCGCAGAACTAAAAGTCAAGCTCAAAGATAAAGGGATAGGAGAGTATTCCATTAAACAAACCTTTTGTCTTGCAAAACTACCTCTATCACCCAAGTCTTATGGAAAACCATCTATGGACAAATCATAGTCATTAAAAACTCCTAAAGGTCCTTTTATCAAATTGGGAACTCTTTCAGATGAAAGTGATGAGCAATACGTCCTTCAATGGCTATACAAAGAAGAGGATATGGAATCCAAGCCACAAGATCAACAACCCCAATTACAAACTGATCGATATGGACTAGGTTTTACTATCTTGCAAAGAATGGGTTATGATGGCCATAGTTCCATAGGCTTGAGAAAAGAAGGTATCATAAAACCCATATAACCTTCTTCCTTATTGGCCTGAGAAACTACAGGGCTAGGATACAAAGGAAAAGATAAGGAAAAGGTCACCACCAATCTAGTTGAGCAAATTCACAAATGGTAAGAAGAGAGTGAAACAAACTCTAACCAATGGGAATGGGATAGTCTTTCCGATAAATCTTGTGAAGATAAAGGTATTGATATGGTTCAAACATATAGCTCAACAAATACATATCATGAGGGTCAAAGCTCAAGGCCTAGACCGCTAGAGTTTGATTCACAAACTACCGAGAGTGAGTCTCAAGAGGAAGGTCGGATGTCATGCTTGATAGATAATACTGAGGAGAGTATTGTTTTAGACCTTGTAAATAGCCCCATGAACCTATACAACTCCTCTATCCTAACCATCACTTCCCTTGAGTCAAACCAACCTTATGATCCTCTACCCTTAGTGCATCTTGAACTTATAGATTGGGAACTACAAGAGGCCCCCGAACTAGATACCTTTCAAAATGACAATGCTATTATTGACTATCTAGAACTAAGGGATCACTTACCATCAGGAGATCATAAATCTAGCTTCACTATAGAACTGAATGATAGGGCTTATTTTGGAGAGAGTGCTAAGCCTTTTAGTCACAAAAATGTAAAAATCAAAAATAGATCTAATGGTGAAAACCGCTCTGCGGCAATGTTAGATCGCGACAAAAGTAAAAAATAAAAGATGAATCCGATGGTCAAAACCTCTCTGAGGTGCCAAAGGATGAAAGGCTTGACACTCTCCCCAACCTTGCACATCAGGAGAGATTATCAATTTTGATAGAACTAGCAGGACCTATCAGCATTGGTACAGAAGACAATCCAAAGATAATCCATCTAGCTAAATCTTTATCTGAGCAAGAAAGACCAGAATTCATCCAATTCTTCAAACAGAGACAGATAAATTTTTCTTGGTCCTATGTCAATATGCTTGGACTGGATCCAGATCTCATAATGCATCACTTATCACTAGCTCCAGGAGCTAAACCAGTCAAACAAAAACTAAGAAAGATGCATCCGCTTATAGCACTGTTAGTGAAAGAAGAATTGAAGAAACTATTGGATGTTGGGTTTATCAAACCAATTGACTATCTGGAATGGATTTCCAATATTGTTCTTGTCTCAAAACCAGATGGAAGGGTCAAACTTTACAATGATTTTAGGGATTTGAATAAAGCTTGCCCTAAGGATGACTTTCCTTTGCCTAGAATATCGACATCATTATGGATCTTACAGCAGGGCATCCTATGCTATCACTCAAGGACATATTTTCTGGCTACAATCAGATTAAAATAGCACTAGAAGACCAGCACAAGACAACTTTTACATGTCCATGGGGTATATATTGTTGGTGTGTGATGTCATTTGGACTAAATAATGTAGGAGCAACATACTAGAGAGCAATGACCACAATTGTTCATGATATGATGCACACAATTATGGAAGATTATGTGGATGAGCCAAATCACTCACAAGAGATACACAACTACAGGTATTAGATAAAATATTTCAAAGACTAGAGCAATTCAATGTCTGCTTGAATCCAAAGAAGTGTGTGTTTGGAGTCACATTCGGCAAACTTTTAGGATATATAGTTTCAGCCAAAGGAATTGAGGTGGATCTGGCCAAAGTGAAAGCAATAATGGGCATACCACCACCTAGAAATATTAGTCAACTAAGGTCATTGTAAGGAAAGTTGCAATCTATTCGTCGGTTTATCTCACAATTAGCCGACAAATGTCATCCATTTACCCATCTCCTTCACAAGAACATTCCTTTCAGATGGGATGAGATGTGTGAGCAAGCCTTTCAACTTCTGAAAGAGTATCTGATGAATCCACATATCTTGATGCCGCCTATCCAAGGAAAACCACTTTTGCTATATATTTCAGCTACACCAACTGCTCTAGGAGCTTTACTGGCACAGTAGGACTATGAAGGAAAGGAACGGGCTATTTACTACATCAGTCAAACATTGGTTGGCTATGAGCTACAATACATGCCTATTGAATGAGCATGCCCTACCATAGTCTTTGCATCCCAAAAACTAAGACATTACATGTTCACACATTCAATCAAGTTGGTAGCAAAGATAGATCCATTGAAATATTTTCTTAGTAAAGCTACTCTGACAGGAAGACTATCAAAGTGGGTAATGATTCTCAGCAAGTTCCACATTGAATATGTGGACAGAAGAGCTATAAAAGGCCAAGTGATTGCAGATCAGTTAGAGGATGCACTATTGCACAATGACCATCCATTAAGCTTTGAATTTCCAGATGAAGCTATCTTCAACAGAACAACACAAGCCTGGAAACTCTATTTTGATGGATCTTATACTCAACATGGGTCAGGTGCAGGCATTCTGTTAGTCACACCTCAAGGGGATACAATCCAGAAATCATATAGACTACTTTTCCCTTGTACCAATAAGGTGGCAAAATATGAGGCATTGGTCATTGGTCTTAAAATGGTTGTAGAATGGAAAGTCAGAGAGCTTCATGTGTATGGAGATTCACAACTAGTCATTAATTAGGCAAATAATGACTATCAAACCAAGGATGAAAAGTTAATACCCTACAAGCGTATGGTAGATGATTTTAAAGAATATTTTGTTGTGATTTCCTTTGAACAAATACCAAGACTAGAGAACAAAGTTGTAGATGCCATGGCAACCATTGCATCACTACTGGATATACCTGAAAATCAGTCAGGTTATGAGTTCTTGGTGGAGCCAGTTTCTAATCTAGCTTACGATATCCATGAAACCAGAATCATATGCCACATAGTAGGATCTAATTCCCTCTTGTATGGAAATATCTATACCTATCTGAAAGAGAACACCTTACCACCCAGTTTATCCAATAATCAATGAAAAACCTTCATCCATCAAGCCTCCTGCTATACCATAATTGTTGATACCCTCTATCGATGAGGTCTTGATGGTACTCTCCTTAGGTGTCTTGAAAGTGAGGAATATCAAACCACCTTGAGAGAAGTTCCTGAAGGAATTTGCAGAACCCACTCTAGTGGTCCTACTTTGGCTAAGAAACTCATGCGTATGGGATACTATTGGCCAACTATGGAAATGGACTCCTATCATTTTGTGAAAAGGTGTAAGAAATGCCAAATTCATGGAAACTTAATACATGCACCAGCACAAGAGTTGCAGCCTTTAACGACTCCTTGGCCTTTATGCCAATGGGGACTCGACTTAGTGGGCAAGATTCACCCCTTATCATCCAACGACCGTAAATTCATAATAATCGCCACTAAGTACTTTACTAAGTGGATCGAAGTCATACCCCTAGCCAATGTCACAGGCAACCAAATTGCCTCGTTCATCCTGAATTATATCATTTACCGCTATGGCATTCCTTTATCCATTATCACTGATAATGGCAGACCCTTTAAAATTAGGATGTCAAAGAACTTTGTGACAATTTCCATATATAACACCATTTTTCCACCCCATACTACCCCCAAGGAAACGGTTAGGTGGATGCGTCTAATAAAATCATCTTAAAAATCTTAAAGAAGACTGTCAATGATGTTGGTCGTGATTGGCATATCTAACTGAATCCAGCTCTGTGGGCCTACCGTACAAGTATCAGCACAGCCACAGGTGCAACACCATATTCCCTTGTTTATGGCTCTGAAGCAATCTTGCCCATAGAGGTCGAGTTACAATCCTTGCGAGTATCGTTAAAAGGTCTAATAACTGACGAAGAATATCAGGTTTCCAGACTACATGAGTTAGAACTATTGGAGGAAAGAAGACAAAATGTCTTTAATCATTTGAAAGCCTATCAACAAAGGATGTCAAGGAGTTGCAATCATAGAGTAAAACCCAAAGTCTTTCAAGTCGGTGACCTCGTTCTCAAGGAGAATCCCAGAAATCAGCAGGATAGGGAAAAGAAAGGCAAGTTTGAACCCAACTAGCTTGGTCTATATGTAATCATTGTTGCCTATGGATTAGGAGCTTATCAATTAGCAACATCAAAAGGGGAATTGTTTGACGACCCAATCAACAGTATGCATCTTCACAAGTTTTATACCTAAAACCCCAATGAAAGGGAACATTAAAAAAATTGTGCAAATAAAAGCAAGTGGTGAAAACCTGGAAACAGGCACCATTTGTGATAAACTACTTCCTCCATCTTTTAGGATTTCAGTCCTTACCCATCTTTCCTTACCGCATCCATTGAATCACATAAAGACACCTATCATGGCTTGTTGTTCGCTCGCCCTTATCACCTTGTCAAATCAGGCTATCCATCCAATCCTTTATCCATTGTCTCATCTATCACAACTTCATCGTTAGTGTCATTGTCAAATTGCATCACCTCTGAGCTATCGCGTAGGCAAGGCCATCATCGATGAGGCCCCGAGGCTCCCCACCCCCTAGGTATTAGGTCACATGGTCCACATCATCGAACTATGTTGCCTCTGTGTTGTCATGTAGGCAAGGCCATCATCGATGAGCCTCTGAGGCACTAGGTTAGTCCCTTAGGGCCCATTGCATCAAGTCTCATGTCAGTTCATCCATGTGTTTCATCCATAATAAATTGATCCTTTACTTGACTAGGGGAAAAATCCTCAACCTAGCTATAGAATTGGATTCTTGAATGTCACAATCCTAGAGGATACCAACCAGGATCACGATACTATCTCCAGGCAACATGCAGCACTACAAACAAACATTTTCAGCAAAAACTTGACACAAGACATTAACCTATATCAGACAACAATGTGCCTAAACTATCAGGATAATTATATCTGTTATCATGGTAAGAAAACATATCTATGGCAAGAAGATTTGATGGTTGTTATAGGTTTAAGTCTTAGGTTTTGATTTTTTTCATCATGTTCCTATGCTACTCGAGGATGTCCAAGACTAGAGGAGCTATGATGGCACATGATTATTTTCATTTGTTTGTTGTTTATGGATTAATCTTTAATAATGTGATGACTTGCCTAACGACATGATCAGCAAAAGATCATAGAGGACGTTATGGGTCTTAGCATGAAAGAGTGCAATCCTTGTCTGTTGATACATGCAAGCAATACTCAGGTCATCTATGTTCAATTTTGCCTAGATTCTTGTATTAACTTGCTAAATCAAAATCCATGTAAGAGATACTCAGGTCATCATGGTTTGATTATACCTAGATGCATGTATTTTCTTACAACATTTTAAAAGCTCAATGATGAAAAAAAGTACTTCAAATACTTGTATACAAGATGACAAAATCTCATTTGTGCATGTTAGGTTTGCATTTCATTTCATTTATAAGCATTCCATAAATTATCATTTTCCAAGTGGCTTAAGATCCAATTCAATTTCTTTCATTTTATCCAAATTATACATTTATCCAAATCATTTCTTTCATTTATCCAAACTATTCTTCTAAGTTATTCACCATATTCGAATCATTAGTCTAATTCTTCTAAGTGATCTTTCATTTATGATTAAGTATACTTGGCATAACAAAAATAAATCATCATTATCATTTTGCATTTATAAGCATGTCCAAACATAAGTTCATATCATTTAAGTGCATCAGTTGCATTAAGCATTTAGATCATGATAGTATTGTCATTTATCCACAAAGGACTCATACATAACATTTGTTATCAATAAAATCAAAAACATAGATATTATTTGTCATAGGAGTTGCATATTAGATCATCATACATAGAAACTCAAACATCATGTATTTCTTGTAAAAGTCATTAACATATGCATTAGGTCATCATAAGTAATAAGCATGAAGGATCATTACTCATAAACATTACACATAGATATAAGTAATCATGTGAACCATAGGAGCATCATAATCATAAGTCTCATATGCATCATAGAATCAACATGTTAGAATCATCAAAATAGAAACATGATTAGAACATCCATTTTATAGATAGCATCAACATCAAACATATAGATAACATACATCCATAAGTGCACATGCATAGAGTCCATCGAAGTCATGTATAGATCATCATCAAAAAAAAAAATGTCCAAGTATACAATGATATCATAAATGTGTATCTCAATCTATCAAAACATAAACATAGTGTGTATATAAAAATGATATAAACTGATACATGTCTCAAGAATGCCTAAGTGGCACTGCCTCTGGAAGGTGTTGTCTATTGAGACTGAGGCTGAAGACCTATAGGACCTATCCCTGATGGCCCTTGAGGAGGAGGTGGCCCCATAACTCCACTCTCAGATAGTGTCTGTCTGGATCTACTGCATGAGCTCAAATGGAAGCTACCCACTCTCTGCTCTAGGGGCACTACCTTCTCATATAGAGATCTCCAATAAAAAATCTCCTGCATAGCTCGAACCATCTCTGCAACAGTCTGGCCTATGGGACCTTGTGCTACAGTCTGTTGTACCTTTTTTAGTAGGGCCTCTACCCTAGTATATCTCTGAATAGCAGTGTCCCACTCTAGTATGGCAATCCACACATCCCCCTGCAGCTGGGTAATTTGTTGATGCATCTATCCAACCTACCCTTGTAACTGATCCACCTGGGCTCGTAAAGCTACCATCTATCTATCATCCTGCACCTGCACCAGTGCCTGCACCGGAGGATAAGCCTGTAACTGGGGCACCCCCTCAACTCTCTATCTCACTCTCCTCTATCCTCCATCATCACCACCATCATCCCCATCATCACCTCTACCACCCCTCCCACCTCTGCCTCCATCATCACCTCCGCCACCCCCGCCACCATCATCTCCTCCACCTCGGCCATCTCTGCCAACCCTCCCACCTTGTCATCACCTCCTCCTCTAACGTGGAGCATCATCATCCTCCACATCTCCATCCTTCAGTCTAGGAGCCCGCTCCCCAGGTCCAAAACATCTCAGAATAGGATGAGCTGTGAAGTGTGTCGTATAGTCAGTTGTCATCCTGACATCCACAATATGTATCCATAGATCCCACACCTGATATGGAATATGTAAAAAGTCTACTCTCGTTGTCTCAAATAAAGCCATAGGACCCCACCATGGACGTTCCTTATGTGTTCGAGTAAATATAGCAGTCCCTTGGGGCATCCCCTGGACCCTGCCAAACTGTCAGAGCACACGAGAAATGATATGTCGCTCAAGGATATAGGGTGTCCTCCCTATCAACCACTGTGTCTAAAAATAGTACGATAGCTCCGCAGCATCCTCATCCCATGCCTCGCAATCCAAGTACGGCCGCCATTCAACTATGTCCACATGATCCATTGTATGCCACCAGTACTCAAGTTTTCCCAAGTTGGGCTAGGAAAGGGTCTCCTGAAACATGTAAGAATAAGGTCTATCATGGCCTTTGATGCCCATGCCTATCGGCCATGTAACAACTATGTGCAACCATGCCCAAATTTGTAACAAAGATACTCCAAGAAATAAACTCGCCACTCCATCATATACAAACTGATGAAGATCATGGTATAAGTGTGCAAGTATACAAATGCCCCAGGAAATGCATGTCCCCTCAGATATCATCCTCTCTAGATTCCTCCCCATCCGACCAGGAATCCACGTGATCTCCTATCTAGGCAGACCACACCTTCAACCAATCTAGCTAGTATGGATGGAAGAGGCTCATAGTAATCCACCATATTAGCCTAGCTGATCTCTGTCCCCTCAAGGTCTACATCATTAAATACTCGTCTACACTCCGCCAATCCAGATCCTAAGTGTGACTAATACTCCACTAGCTCCCCCTATATCAGAATTCGCAGAATCTGATGCACATCATCCATGGTCACTGTAATCTCTCCAGTACACAAATGAAATGTGCCAGTCTCGCTATGAAATCTCTCCCCAAGCATAGTCAGCAGTCCCAGATTCGCCTACATCTCGGGCATAAAGCAGACATACCATAATCCCACTAATCCAAGGACCAATTGATCAATCTCGGTCAAGTATGGTCATAGCAGCTGAGTAACCAGAAATCTCTCTCACGACATCAATACATTAACTAGCTCCTCCTGCAATCAATAACAAAAGTGCATTAACAAATCAACTAAGTTGCATATCTATCAAATCTATCAAACTAGTTACCTAGCTATCCTATCATCTCTTTTGAGATTCTATCAATCTCAAAGATGACCTATCAGTTGGCCAACATCAATCAAGATGTTGACTTAATCCAATTAGCTAAGTAATTGACCATTTTTATCAGATGCGTAGCTCTGTTTCTCAAAAGCACAGTTTCATATCATATGCACCGAAGCCCTTATCATTTGCGCAAAATCGGGCACATGCGTAGAATCCTTAATTAAATGTGTAATTTTGTCTAAATATGTAGAATCCCTAATTAAATGCGCAATTTTGTCTAAATGCGCGGAATCAAGACTTGTTTGCACGTTTTAAAACCAATTGCGTAGTTTCATATCACATGTGTTGAAACCCTAATTGAATGTGCGCTTTCACATGGATGCGATGAAACCCTAACTGCATGCGTGGATTTAACCTATATATGCAAGAATGTTCTTTAAATGTGAAAATATCGCATTTGTGCTGATTCCTAGCTCAGATGCGTGGAATTGCGTTATATGCGCAGACTTATTTATCATATGCGTAGAAATAGCAAAGCAGCACATTCAAAACCATGACTTTTGACCCTAAACTTTGACCGTAATAAATGCACTTCGACCAAAATTAAAAGCATACATATCGGGGGTCCGTACTCTGCTGGCCGCCCAAATTGTTAGATCCTCTTGAACCTATGGTTCTCTATCAGAATATGTTGCATCTTTGCTGCTCTACTCTACTATGCACTAGATCTCCCTAGAATCTCTCTTCAAATGACAAGTGTGCAAATGAATAGAAAGGAGACCCCACATCCTTATTTATAGCCAAGTGAACCCTAACTGGAGGTGTTTGACCTTGCACGTGAGTGTTATGTTCTTCATTTGTTTTTCATTCTCTGTCACCCAAAATTTTTATCCGCATGTCGTGTCGTCAATTCTTGTTCATCGTGAGATCATTCATCATCCTTTTGCCAAATCCAACCTGACCAATCTCCCGAGGGGGCATCCTAGCATTATCAAACCCATACCAGGAGCAAACTGGGGCATGTATCATACTCAGAAAATTTTTATTCTTCGAAACAACGTGATAAAACACATTGTCTCAAAGAGGGGCAAAATGTATACACCTAAAAATGGCTCGAGTCAAATTAAATAAATATTTTAATATTTATTTTATTCTCATTCCTCTATCAATAAATAAATATCCTAACTTATTTATCTTATTCACATTTATCTTAATCTTCCAAAAATTAAATAAAAATCAATTTATTTAATTAAATCATCCAAATTCCTCTAAATCATTCTTAATTGAATAATTCCAAATTACTTAATTAATCATCTATCCTAAAGTCTTACTTCTATAAATCCACATCATTTCCACCTCACTTTACACCTCATCATGTTGCACACATAATTGAATATTCCTAATATTTAATTATATAATTATCCTCACCCACATGTCCTATTTATCCTCTAACCATCCCTATTCTTAAGAACTTGGTCTTTCCATGCCATCATAGTCAAATGACACTTAGAGACACATGTCTCATAGTTCCTAGATTCTTTCCAACAACCCTACAAAGAAGAACTCCTTCTTTGACCCTTGTATTTTGGTCTTTGAGAGTATTGTGACAAGTGGCCTCTTGCTCACACCTTTTTCTCCACCTTGTCATTGTAGGAGGAACATCTCCCCCTTTAATCTCTCTTATCCCAACTAATCAAATCTCTATCATACACATCACATAACTCATTCCTCCACCATGGATCTTTTGACACTTGGATTTGAGCCTCCTTGGCCTATAAAAGCAAGTTCCTCGCCTCCATTTTGCATCACAAGAGCTATAGTACTTACATGTTGCAGAAATTTCCATCAAGCAATCAAGTGTGTCTTTGTCCCCCCATTTGCATTAGTTTCATAATCTCCCTAGCTACATATCCATATCAATATCATGGCAATATCAAAATCATTATCATCATCTTAGTTGTATTGTAGGCTTGCTCACAATTGCATTTTGATCCACAAAATCCATTCCTCTCTTTGTCATCTTGGAAAGAAAGGAAGTACATCTCTAAGAGCAATATCATCATCAACAAGATCATTGAGAAGATATGGAAACAATGGAATGCACGGGATAAATTAGTTTACAAGGTATAATCTATGTTTATTAGATTTTTCTTAGTTGCATTGATGTATTGAATTTGAGTAGGAATTCTAGAGTATTTGTGGTATCTTAGTAGGTTCTTACAATAGTATCAAATTATCAATCACAGGTGTCACCTAGTATGCTATGCTAAATCCCTCTCAATCTAATTTGCATATATATATGATAGGATGAGTCAGGTTTGTAGCTTATTAGGAAATGATATAGGATAATCAAGAATATTAATATGAAGGTAGAAATGCTACCCTCTCCTACTAAAGTTAATTCAACTTCTAAAAAGATGCATGAATTCTATCTATCTTAGGTGAATCAAGGAGAAATTCTAGTTCAAAGAAACATAGAACATTTGTTTGGAGAAGATTAAAAACTAAGAAAATAACTTGAAAACAACTCTAAAATTGAAAAAATGTATTCAAATCTCCAACCCTCAAGTATAAATTTTTTGTTGACTATTTAAATAGGATATATATCAAAAAAGATTCATTTACAACCACAACAATTTGGATTAATTGTAAGTCAAAATATATAGTCAAAATTATAATTACATGTCTTATTTCAAGGTTTTGGACTCCTCTAGATTATAGTAAATTGTAAAAGATAAAATTTCTTTGATTTGAAGGGATGCCATATCTCACTTGCATAGAATGTACAAATTGTTAGGTTTAGCCAACAGAAGATATCAATTAAATGTAAATAAAGATTAAATAGAGGAATGAAAATACACAGAATAATAATAGTGAGAGACAAGTTTTTAACGTGGTTCACCCAAACTCGGGCTACATCCACCAACAGAGAGTCCAATATTATTATCCAATAAATCAAACTGATTACAACCAGCAATCCCTGCAACTCAATACCCTTGCAAATGCTACAATACAATATCTTCCAAAACCCTAACCCTTAGCCACTTTTATCAAGCCTTGTGTCGGTTACAAAAATAGGGTTTTTTATGTCGACCCATGGAAACATAACTAGTGTAAAGTACTTGCATGATCAGTCGCCACCTACCAACAATCTCCCACTTAGAGACTGATCAGGCTCCACACCAAACAATCTCCCACTTGGAGACTAATCCTAGACGACACCACTGCGTGTGTAGCTCCCACTGGAAATAAGCACCCTGGACTCTATTGTTATGATTTTATTGTTTTATTCTTGAAGCCCAATCAAAGCTGAAGAGGAGCTCAGTTTCTCCCTTGTCACTGCCTTTGTAAACATATCCATTAGATTTTCATCTGTATGTATCTTTTCCAGCCTTAACTATCTATCATCCAACACCGACCAAATGAAGTGATACCTCAACTGTATGTGTCTGGTCTTTGAATGCAAGGCAGAATTCTTTACAAGATGTATGGCATTCTAATTGTCTGTATACAAAGAACCGTTAGCTTGTTGTTTCCCCAATTCTTTCATGAAAGATAGCAGCCATATCATCTCCTTGCTTGACTCTGTTGCAGCTACATACTCTGCCTACGTGGTGGATAAAGCACCCACCTTTTGCAACCATGAGATCCAACTCACTATTGTCCCACCTACAGTAAAGACATAACCTGTAGTACTCCACCTGGTATCAATATCCCCTACCAAATCTGAGTCTACATAACCTGCTAAATCAGTATCAGAGCCCCCAAAACATAAATGTGTATTGGATGTACCTCTCAAATATCTAAGAATCTATTTTACCGCATTCCAATGCTCCAATCTGGGATGACTCATATACCTACTTACGACTCCTACAGCATATGCAATATCCGGTCTCGTGCATACCATGGCATACATTAAACTTCTTACAACTAAAGCATATGGTACCTTGTACATTTTTTCTTCCTCCTCTTGTGTCTTATGACACATCTCCCTAGTCAATTTCAAATGACTAGGCAAAGGTGTGCTGACAATTTTTGCATTCTCCATATGGAATCTCTGCAACACCTTTTGAACATAATCAGCTTGAGATAGAGTCAAATTTATGTTCTTCCTATCTCTACAAATTTTTATACCAAGGATTTATTTTGTTGCCCCCAAATCTTTCATAACAAATGACTGTGCTAACTGTTGTTTTAAATCTCTTATGTGATCCATGTTAGACCCAGCTACAAGCATGTCATCAACATATAAACAAAAAATAATGTAGTTGTCATTATCCAACCTCTTAAAATAAACAAAATGGTTAGAATTACACCGGCTGTAGCCTTGCTCATTCATAAAACTATCAAATTTTAAATACCTTTGTTGAGGTGCTTGTTTCAGGCCATACAAACTCTTCTTCAATCTGCACACCAGTTTCTCCTTACCTTTGACCTCAAATCCTTGGGGTTGTTCCATGTATATTGCCTCCTCCAAATCACTATGGAGAAAGGTAGTTTTCACATCTAGCTATTCCAACTGTAAATTTTCAACAGCCACAATATTTAAAACAGTAGGAATAGAAGTCATCTTAACAACCGGAGAAAAAATCTCATCAAAATCAATGTTTTTTTTTGTGCAAATCCTTTTACTACTAACCTGGGTTTAAATCTTTTCTTACCTCCATCTTCCTCTTTCAGCCTATAAACTCATTTATTTGATAAAGCCTTTTTACCTGTAGGTAACTTACATAATTCCCAAGTCTAATTTTTTAGCAAGGAGTCCATTTCTTCTTTCATTGCAAGCTCCCACTAAACCTTGGTATCTACCTGCATAGCTTCATCATACCCTTCTGGTTCACCAGCATCTGTTAACAAAATAGAATACAAAGAAGGAGAAAACCTTTCAGAGGTCTACTTAGCCTTGTTGACCGCCTAACATTCACTGAAGTTTGTGGTATTTCTGGTTGTTGTTGCAGAGCATGAGAAACCACTAGAACATCACTATTTGGAGTATCATCCAGCACCACATAATCATTTTCTTTCTTCTCATGCTGCTGCAACTAATCTTTGTACAACACCTTCTCATTGAATACAACATCCCTACTTCTCACAACTCTCTGATTTTCAAAATCCCAAAGCCTATAACCAAATTCATCAATGCCATATCCAACAAAGGTATTTTTTTTAATTTTGCATCCAACTTGGTTCTATTTTCAGAATCTACATGTGCAAATGCTTCACATCTGAAGGTTTTGAGAAGATAATAACTCACCTTCTTACCTGTCCATGCTTCCTTTGGAATACCACAACCTAAAGGAACTGAAAGACCTCTATTAATTAAATATACAGCAGTGTTGATAGCCTCTGCCCACATGTTTAAAGGCAGCCCAGCATGCAATCTCATGGTCCTTGCACACTCCATTATTGTCCTATTCATGCGTTCATCCACTCCATTTTCTTGTGAAATCCCTAGAACTATTTCTACCTATGAATTCCATTAAAAGAACAATAATCCTCAAATTATTTGCTGCAATACTCACCATCATTATCAGATCTAAGACATTTTAATCTTTTACCCGTCTCATTCTCAACCAAGCTTCTCTATTTTTTAAATGTTTTGAATACATCATATTTCTGCCTGAGGAAATAAATCCAAACCTTCCTAGTTGCATCATCTATGAATGTAACATAATATCGAGAACCACCAAGAGAAGATACTTGAGCCGGTCCCCATACATCTGTATGCACAAGCTCCAACTTTTTATCTTTTTTTTGCTTCCCATCCTTGAGAAAACTCTCTTTTGTTTGACATACAACTTTCATAGAAATCTATATTAATACATTTCAGACCTAGTAAAACTTTCTTAAAATGAAGAACCTTCATACCTTTTTCACTCATATGCCCAAGTCTGTTATGCCACAGTGTTGTCTCAAAACCTGCAGCAACTTTTTCAGCCTCTTCCTGCGAACCTGTAGCAACTGTTCCTGAACATGTTTGTTTTTTCTCTGCAATAGCTAAAGTAGAAGGAACAGTATGACCTGTACAAAGATATAAGGTGCCTACTTTCACACATTTTGCTACTATTAAGGCACCTTTTGAAACCTTCCAATTTTTATCAGTAAATGTAACAATGCAACCTTCTTCAGCTAGTTGCCCTGCTGAAATTAAATTCCTACTAAACCTTGGAACATACCTTACCTCTTGTAGTATCCAATGATTCCCATTCTGCAACTTAATTTTAATTCTTCCCTTTCCAACAATCTGATAGGGTTCGTTATCTCCCAAATAAACCAGCCCAAAAATCCCCTTAGACATAATCAAGAAAATAACTTTTATGGGGCGTAGCATGAAATGAGGCCCCTAAATCTAAAACCCATGAATCATTAGCATTATCTGGGGAAATAATCAAAGCATCATCTTCAGATTTATTACTTACCACATTTGCCTCCTTATTGCCTTCTTGTTTGTCTCCTTCTTTATTCTTCTGAGACCAGCAATCTTTCTTCAGATGACCTGGTTTCTCACAGTACCAGCAATCCTTTTGTCCTCTAGATTAGGATCTCTTATCCTTTGATTTTCCTTGTGACTTCTCATGACCTCCAAAACCTTTTCCTCTCTCCTTTAATCTGCCCCTGCTTTCTGCATTCAAAACACTATCTGATGTGGACCCTCTTGAGCTTTTCCATTGCATTTCGTCGCTAAGGATAACACCAACAACATCATCAAATTTTAAAGTGTTTGAACCAGAGACGGAGTTACTTATAGCCATTACCAAGCTATTCTAGTTTTCTAGCAAATAACATAAAACCAAGAGAGCCCTCACCTCTTCATCAAATTTTAGTTTTACAGAAGTTAACTGACTAACAATCGTATTGAACTCATTTAAATGACCTGTCACAGATCTACCTTCAATCATTTTTAGATTAAACAAACGCTTCATGAGAAATACCTTATTTGAGGCTGAGGGTTTTTCATATAATTTAATCAAATCTTTCATCAATTCACTTGTTGTCTTCGCTTCTATTATATTGAATGCCACAGATGGTGCCAGGCACAACCGAATGGTTCCTAGTGCCTTTCTGTCTAGAAGTTCCCAATCCTCATCTATCATTCATGTCGGTTTCTTGGATACTCCTTCAAACGGCCTCCATAAATCCTTCTGATAGAGGTAATCCTCCATTTGTATCTTCCATAACTGATAGTTTTACCTGTTAAATTTATCAACCTTCAATTTACCTTCGTCTGCCATTGCTCCCACTCAACCGTGAGACCTTCCTGCAAATGATAATCAAACACAACCCACTCTGATACCACTTGTTAGGTTTATCCGACAGAAGATATCAATTAAATGCAAATAAAGATTAAATAGAGGAATGAAAATACATAGAAATAATAATAGCGAAAGACAAGTTTTTAACGTAGTTCACCCAAACTCGGGTTACATCCACCAATAGAGAGTCTAATATTATTATCTAATAAATCAAACTGATTACAACCAGCAATCCCTGCAACTCAATACCGTTGCAAATGCTACAATACAATATCTTCCAAAACCCTAACCCTTAGCTGCTTTTATCAAGCCTTACGTCGGTTATAAAAATAAGGTTTTTTTGTCAGCTCATGGAAACATAACTAGTGTACAGTACTTGCATGATCAATCGCCACCTACCAACACAAATGATGACAATTATGTCATCTAGTTGTAGGATCTACCTAAAACAGAGATGATAAATTAATTAAAATTATTTAAATAAATAAATTAAAATTATAAATACAACTATAAGTCAGATGAGAAAATTATATAAAATAAACTTGCAAAATTATGGTAGAAATTCCATACATTGAAGTGATATGTAGCATAGGAAATCCAATATGAATGTCAAATGTTGAATGCACTGACTTAGTGATAATCATTCCAACTAATTGCAGGAGAACTGAAATACATTAAACTAAACCAAATCCAACAGATACTATTAAAGTAAATTAAACTTACCTATTTTTTGAAACTTGGGTAGGGGATGGCTTAAGGGGAGTTAAAAGGATGGCTTAAGGGCAGATGCAATCAATTAGTATTTTGGTAATTGTGCACACTAGTAAATCAATTACCTATAAATATACTTAATCCAAAACTCACATTCTAAGAACTACTTAATTAAATAAAATCGTACTCGCCTAACTTATGGAACATAGCTAGGGGATTGCTTAAGGGGAGTTAAGAGGATGGCTTAAGGGGAGATGGAATCAACTCTAGTATTTTGGTAAGGGTGTGCTAACCTATATCAATTAACTATATTGAAGTTATTAAACTAAATCCTAAGTTTACCTAACTTATGGAACATAGCAAGGGGATGGCTTAAGGGGAGTTAAGAGAATGGCTTAAGGGGAGTTAAGAGGATGTTGTAAGGGGAGATGGAATCAACTCTAGTATTTTGGTAAGGGTGTGCTAACTTATATCAATTTACTATATTGAAGTTATTAAACTAAATCCTAAGTTTATCTAACTTATGAAACATAGCTAGGCGATGGCTAAGGAGAGTTAAGAGGATGCTTAAGGGGAGATGTACTCAATTAACTATCAATCATATTAATCCTAAACTCACATCCTAGACCAAATTCCAAATCTATTAAACTAAATCGTAATTAGTTAATTTATGAAACTTAGCTAGGGGATGGCATAAGGGGAGTTAAGAGGATGTCTTAATAAGACATGAAATCACTTAATAATTTGGTTAGAGAATGAAAGTAAATGAATTAGTGTTATCAATTAAATATGTATACAACTATACATTAGTAAAACACCAAAGATTAAAAGTTTAAAATTTTCTACATACATATTAACCATTTAAAAAATTTACTCCATTGTACCATCTGCATCCTCTCTTTTTTTGTAATGCATCTATGATTGCCTCATGCTCTTCCGTAGAAAGTGTCCATAAATCTTTTGTGACAGGTCTCCCTTTATATCTCACTAATTGTATATTTGTTGTCACAACCAGATGCGAGTAGTGTAAAATTTTCTTATGTCTTTCATAATCTTCAAATGCAGGTATACCATTCCTCCTTATCAGATATTTATGTAGCCAAGTACCAAGTCACAAAAATATACATGAATGTATGCTGATAAGGGTGTGGTTCGGTGGTTAAGTCACTCGGTTGTAGTGGCGGCCACCAGAGTTCAAACCCTCGCTGGGCCAATGAGCTCGCAGGCTTTACGCCTTTGCTGGGCCAACAAGCTCACGGGTTTGAAGTGTTCTTGCTAGGGGATGAGGTCCCCCATGTTGTGGCCTCACTGGTTCATTGCTCTAGGCAAAAGCATTCGCATGGAGTTGGAGGGCGTGTCGCACCAGCGTCGCTGGTCACGTTAAAAAGTTTACCAGGCACATTATCTTATATATATATACATGAATGTATACAATTAAATATAGATTACAAAAAAAATGTATTGAAATTAAATATTGAATTAATGTGCCTTCTTATACAAGGTCTAAAATACGATCATAGTCATCTGATGCTTGCAAATGATTATCCTCCTCAAATGTTACCTCATTTTAATCATGTGTTTGTAGAGGTGTTAGGGATCTTTGTTGTCATTCTACAACCCAATCTGTATTTTCACATGTTTCCCACTCACCTCCGATACAAAACTGACAAAAACATGTGAGCTCCATAGTCTATATAGTATATGTGCTTGCATCTGAACTCTTAAATGAATGTCATTTTGTTGATCCACTAATTGTATCGTAATCATATCAGATGGGAATGTTTTCTTCTTCAAGCAACCAAAAAAACCATTGAACTTTAGAGTTTTCACTTGATCTTGTAGTCAATTTTGCATTACACCAATCCACAATTGCACATGCATCTTAAAATTTTGTTGTATCATGAAATTTTAGTTGCTCCCTAGAAAGACCCATTTTTACACATGTTCCAACTCCATCATGTTCTCCTTTACTATGTCCATCTTCAAAAAAACTCCACATATGTTGGATATTGTTTTCTTTATGGACCCTACTTAACCAATAAAACATTCGAGCATTTTTGAATTGTCATCTACAATTGTCTGACCATATGAGATGTGTCATTTGGATTTGTCTTTCTTTTAAGTTATCATTAAATACTTTGAAACAATACTGCACAAACTCTGATGAATGTAACCGGTTATCACTCACATAGAAATGGTACTCCCTCAAAATTTTCCTATCATCTTCTGTACTGTCAACTGCATGTTTGTATACAATATGAACAAAGATGACCACATGTATTGAGTTATAATATTGTGACTGAATCTCTTTAGTTTTCTGCAAAGTCAACCATTGAAAGTATAGTTCCAATTGGAAATGTGTTATTACATCTGTGGAATTGTTCATCAAGCCACCGAACATATTGAGAGTATTTCACATATTTATACACAATCTTATTCTTGAACTCTGTGATGAATGTACACTACTTTGTTATGTGACGAACTCACAACACTTTCCAGTTTTTCCATCCTTTAATGGATATTGAACATTGGTGAACCTCTTCACATCCACTAATTGTTGTCCAAAATCATGTGAACTACTTCCATGCATGTATTCTCCTAACAATGAAAGGTTACCACATCTATTGCATTGTCCAGAAACACATAGTTTTGGAAAAAAATTGCCCATTAGTTGTTTCACAAAGTAAACTTGTTATAAACTCCTTAATTGTTGTAGGTGGCATATTAATACCACATTTCTGAATAATTTGGTTAGCATGAAAAGTACAACGTATATATCGAAAAATATCATAATAGTAATGAAATTGCACATGAGTTTTGCAACAACAAAAGATTCGTTGCTTATTAATCTCGACATACCAAGGTTTACATTTCTCAAATGATCTTTGACTTATGTTAAAATTTTCTATAACTAAATCATCTAGAAATTTTATGTATAATTTTGTTTGAGTCATGTCTAAAAGATGTTTTGGATGAGGATCACTATTTTTTGACCCCACCCTTAATTTCAAAACATCTCTAGCATTTGATGAAACCCTTGTATTATCATGCCAAAAAATTTCAATTAAAGACCTAATTTCATTATTTAATTTCATGTCAGACCTTGAAAGTCTACCACTAAAATTCCAACATTGGTTAATTGGATAATCTTCAATATTTACTCTTCTCTTTGTTGCTCTTCTTAAGGTTATAGCATGCACATTTAAATTTCCACTTGTCTTACTTATCATTCTTTTGCTCACAACTGATTTATTAACTAAAGCAATTGTTATTGCTCGACGTATTGCATTCTTATCCTTAAATCAACTATCTTTTCCAATAGAACCAATAGCATTAGCAACACTAGACATAACTTGTTTCATTGATTCCTCCACCTTTTTGGGTTTTACAAATATGCCTATTTTTTCATTATTTTTCTCATTTTTGACATTCTCATCAATTGTAATACAAGTTGGCATTGAAATCCAAGAGTTTTTGTACAATCTATTTGCATGGGTTCGAATTTGTCTCCAAGATATCTTACCACGGAGATCCTTCAAAACATTACTTTCAATTTAAAAAAAAAACATTTTTATTTTCACGCATACAAGGGTTTTCATTTTCATTTGTTATTGTCTTGTTTGTAGTAGAAGACTTTTTCTCAACAATGTTATATCCATCTTGTTTTAAATCATTAATCTCATTATCATTCAAAAGATTTGAAGACATACCTGGATTTGTTCTTATATTTGCATTTTTTAAATTCTTGACATTTTCCACATTTGCATATTCTACATTCACTTCATCCATATTGTTCTCTTCAATGTTCTCTTCAATAGTCATCGAACTAGATTCTACATCATTCTTCATTTTTTAATCTCTTTGTTGTTTCACCTCTCTCTCCATGTGCTTCAATTTCTTCAAGTGTCATAACATTCCTCTTCTTTTTTTTTTACGTTTATTTGATCCCATGATTACCAAAATGTGTTGATAAAATCAACAAATAATATTGCATTATACTTAGAGTTGGATCCCTTCTTACAATTTGTGAAATACTAGTTGTAGATCCTTTTGATGCAGGAGCATCCAAGGTGTACGAGCAATCTTGTGTCAACCAAAAATATTGTTATTTTAATTTGGTTTATTTTCAATATGAGCTTAGGGAATAGAAAAATAAATATTTTGATTTACAACTTTGTAATATTCCTTGGGGCAAAATTGTAAATATAATTTTGAGGAATTAAGCTCTTGTAAATGTTTCAAAGGCATAAATGATGGAATATTCCATTTGGGCATCCCATTTCTAGGTGGGACCACTTGGTATGCATGTTATTGCATGTTCAATTGCATTCTTTGCATGCATTTGCATGTTGGTCACAAGCTTTGCATGTTGTTGCATGTCTAGGTCGTAATTATAAGACCCGGTCTTGGTAAAATGGGCATAACTTTTCCATTTCTAATTGAAATAGAAAAATTTAAAATATTTTGAAAAGTTGGGAAGGAGGTACACAAAACCCAAAAATGGTTTTAGAAAATTCAGAAAAATGAGAGAGCAGTGATAGGATGAAAGTGACGGGTTTTCTTGGTGGTTTAGTGGAGGTTGTTTTGAGAAACCAATAGTGGTTTCTTCTCACGTAATTTCTATATATTGATGCTTGCTCATTTGGTCAAGGGAGCTTTTGGAGAAGTTGTGGTTGCATATCCAGATGTTGTCAAAATGAAGCTAGAATGTTGAGTTGCAGATTTTTGTATGTTTGAAGCCCATGTTGTATGAGAGCATATGAGCTCCATGTTTATGTATCTCATTTTCAGATTTTCAATATAATACATATTGCATATTTTTTTTCCATTTTATGTGTTTCAAATTAATTTGGTACCTTCTTACATAGTGTTGTATGTGTTTGTGATCAGATTTGGAAGGGTGAGTATCCCACTTTCATCACTGTTGTTCAATATGATATTTGTTTGATCTCTCTAAGAAATTGAATCCCTGTAAAAATTGGATTTTCTACTTCATTCCATCTGAAAATGCTCATTATGATTGAATCCCTGTAAAAATTGCATAAAATATGTCTCGTTGAGAGCTTGAATTAACACCTTGCATATAAAAAAACTCGCAGAATTCGTTGATGTCGATCGTACTGGTAAAAAGGAATGTTGCAAAATATTTGTCATACTATGAATTTATGAAAAAAATAATGGCTAAATAAGAAACAGGGGCTCGTTTTGAAACGGATACTTGTTATATTGAAAATGAGTTCCTGTTTGTTACGGGCACCCATTACGAACGAGCACCCGTTTATAAACAAGTACCCGTTTCTAATTATTTCAAACTACAAACCCACCAATTTGCATTGGTTTAGGCTTGGTAAAGGCTTGAAAACCCAAGCCTAAGACTTGGACCTGCAACTAGGAGACCATGAAAATGATAAGAGAAAAAACTAGTTTCACCATTGTGGCTAACCAAAAAAAAATTAAATATTTTAACGAAATTAAAACCATTGTAGATCTAAAAGTCTAGCTTTCAAATATGTAATTTTTTCTACTGTTGGACATTAGTTTCTATTTATTAATTATTTTCTAAACAAACAAACTCATAAACTTGAAATAACACATGTTACTATTTTTTTAATAACTTTTAATTTTGAAAGTTTCTTGAAAAAAAAAATTATGTATAACCAATCTAGATATCATTCTCTACAAGATGAAAAAAAATTAGTGAATCGATTAGTTTACCTCAAATTTTGTTAACCGTACACGAGGGGTTTTAAAAACACTAATTAGGGCCATTAAAAATTAATTTAAAAAATATTTATCAAAAAATTACAAAAAAATATCTTGACCAAAATTCAACATCATGTGCATCTTTCCACAAAATGAATTAGAAAAATACCTTCATTTAAGTCAAATTATGTTGGTCGTACACATGCATGCTTTGACAAAAAAAATAGGGGACTTTTAAAAAGCCACTTTTTGTACATCCAATAAAAAACCAACTTTCATCATATGGGTATTAGAAAAATTACATATTTGAAAGCTAGAAACAAAATCCTACATTTCTTATTTTTACATCATCTTAATATTGTATGTTCAAGTGCTTCAAATTGTCACTCCAATTATGACAAAATTTCAAAAACAAGAAAAACACTTCTACTTTTTGGAGAAAAAGTGAACTCATCTTCTTGCACTTACCCTGTTGTTCTAGGGTCATGGTTGGTATCTATTTAAAAGAACTAAATGCATGTGGATTAATAAATTCATCACAAGATTGTAAATTATCTTAACCATCTATGAAGATGTACTAGTTTCATCGGCGTTTCTGTGTGAAATCTAATGATTGCAATGCATGGAATTTAATCATTGAAGCAATATGTTAGATATGGGAATATGAGTTGTCACTATAATATTTATAAAGAGAATCAAGTTACAAATTTGACATGTTGACGAGTGGAATATCCTCGAAAAGAATAAAATAGGTGAGAGAATCTACATTTGAAACCCACTAAATGAGGGTTCACTTCAAGTTCACAAAAATATGCAATTAAAACTAAAGTTCATGCAATCTAGAATTAAAACAAGGGACAATGCAAGTCAAATTAAACCATTGAAGCATATATTACAAGAATACATGGACAAATATATTAAACTAAGGAATAAACAATACTAAGGTGAGGAGGAATTCCTAAATGGATTTCAAATTTTTGTCTGTCGCTTCTGGATCACGTGCCCTAGTGCCAACCACCTCTCCTAGTTCGTGTGCCTTAGCAAAAGAGAAATTCCTACCACTCGAGACTGGCATTAAAGTGGTCCCTATTTCCATAACTCTTGATAGTGTGGAGTTTAATTTGCAATTGAAATATGTTCATGCCGCCTATGTTGCATGGCCTACTCTTGCTTGCTCCTCCTCTCCAGTCCCTGGTACAATGGTGGAAGATGCCTTCAAAACTTACGTGAATATTGCTAGGGTAGAAGCAGTTGTTGGTGCTCCTAGGTTGATAGCGACTACTCGCCCCTATCTACAAAGTAAACTTTAGCCCATCGTCTATGCTACTTCCTCCTCTGTCATCATTTGTGGATAGGATGTGTTGGATAATGAAGAATATTTTAAGCGTCAAGTAATCACTTATGGCCTTCCCTTTCGAAACTGAACAAATGGGCTTTGGAATCTTGGAGGCCTCTCACTAAAGGCATGATAGAACTATATCCCTATGCTAGGGGAATTTTCATTGTGTCCTTCCGATCAAAAGATGATAGGAAGCGGGTGTCGGAGGGTGGGCTTTAGATGTGGGGACAACACTCCCTCTCACTCAAACCATGGTTTCTCTCCTTCAACCCTTTACTAGAATCCTTAAGTATCATGTATGTTTAGGTCAAACTACCCAATCTCCCTCTCCAATTTTGGGAAGCTTCATGTTTTGAATCTATTGGCAATGCTCTTGGTCATTTTCTATAGAAGGATGTAAAGTCATCAATCTTCGACCATACTACCTTTGCCCACATTCTCATGGACATTAACACATCTAAGGAGCTACCAGGGGATATTGTCCTACTTGTTGGGGATAGATCATGGACTCAAACACTAGACTATGAGGGTCTTCCCTTGCACTGTAAGAGATGCTTCACTACTGGACACCTTGCATCAAACCGCCCTTGTTTTTGCCACAAGAAGGGTGAGGCAACTTGGTGGAGGAATTCCCTCCACAACCATTTGATTGTTAGTTATTTCTATACTGAGGTAGATGAGACCTCGAAGGCCCCTACTAAGTCAATTCCCACTAGGGCTGCCATGAATTCTAAAATTTCTCCTAATGGGTCATCTTCTCAAGGACCAATACTAGTGGCTACACCTTTGGACCTCTTGCCATTGGATGTTGGGTCTATTGTTCCTGCTCTATTGGAGGTTTTAGTGTTGCATTCATCTCCTCTTTTAGCTCCTATGAGGACTCATGCTTCAATGGAGGCTAGCCCTCCCCTCTCCCCTCACTCTGAGTCTTTGGAGGATGATGTCTCATGGAAGATTGATCAAAGAATGAAGAGAAGTCTTCTAAACATGCTTGTGTTTCCCACACTAGAGTCAAGGGTGTTCGGAATGATAGGACGAAGCCTGGGGTTGTGTAGGTGGTAGACATAGGTCTTTTTTGTTTGGCAACTAAGCTATAGCCTCTTTGTTTAGGGTTTATGGTCCCTAGAGTGGTGTAAAAGGTTTTTAGGTTCTTCCAAAACCTATATGTGGTTTTTTTGTGAGTCAGTGGTGCTCTCACCAACGTTTTGCTTGTTGTATTGGGTTTCTAAGGCCCCTTCAAAACCTATTCTTTTACCCCTTTAATTAAAAAAAATACATGGACAAAAGATATAGTTAGATATAAGCATACAACTTGTATAGTATGAATCCATGAAGGTGAAACTCCTCTATTATACATTAGGTGGCTTTGATCTATGCAAAAGGTTAGTACAAGACATGCAAATATATAGATAACAGTAAATAAAATAATCTCGCTAACAAAAATTAAGTCTACCATAGTTTCAACATGTCACATTCCCCTTTAGATGGCTAGATGAGACGAAAACTTGGTAGGCCCACTTCTAAAAGTTGATTATCCTCAAGGAATAAGGATACCTAACAATAAGATGTGGAATCTTAGTTACATTATGAGAAGACCTATGTTGTGAATTAAACCTCGATGTGAGCATGTAATACTAGAGCACAATTATCAATCAAGAGATTCAAATTATATAGATAGTTAATTTTGGAAGGTAAGCAATTACCTACATATAACCTTCCAAGAACATAAAAATATGCAAGGACATGTTTGAACACAGTCAAACTTTAGGGATGCCTAAAGGTAGGAAAAGCCCGAGTGTCGCCTAAATCTAGGAAGAAGGGTAGAGGCAAGTAATCAAGAGGTTGTGTTAGCATGTGTGTAAGAGGGAGACATAAATGTTCATATGAAGTGATCTAAGGTACCTAGTGCATTGTAAGGATAAGGGTCACCTATAAGTGATCTCATCCTAGCCATGGCCCATCCCAATCTATAATATATCATATGATGGGAGGCTTGCACAACACCAAAATGATCATGCAAACAAGTCAATAACCATTTTTATATATACATTCTCTAGTTATTCTCTCAACAAACTACCAATTATGGCAATAGATGCAACAATTCTCCAAACTCGATAGGAATTGTGGTCTCAATTATTTGTCATGCAAGGGTCAATATGGATGGATAATTACTCTTCTCCATCAAAATTGTTCTCATTGGTGATTCTCCATCATGTGACTATGTACTTGATGTCTTGCATTAGTGATCCTTTTCCTCAATTATTGGTCAAGGTATTGTTTTTTCTTAGTTTGTGTTCTTTATAGCATTGTATCACTCTAGTTCCAAACCACATTACACTCGAGTTCCATGTCATATTGCATTTAGGTTCCATGCTGCATTGCACTCAAGTTCCATATCACATTGCACTTAGGTTCAATGTTGCATCATTCTCAAGTTCCATGTTGCATTGCACTTAGGTCTA
This sequence comes from Cunninghamia lanceolata, assembly GCA_027924645.1. NCBI lineage: Eukaryota > Viridiplantae > Streptophyta > Pinopsida > Cupressales > Cupressaceae > Cunninghamia > Cunninghamia lanceolata. Next base: position 5,223,840 of record BSBN01000684.1, read on the forward strand.
CACCATCTACACGTCATGATGAAACTATGTGTTTCTTATTTGTGTTGTTTGAAGAAAACTACCCCCATTCATCACATGCTCAACATTTAGTTTCATGATCATATACATCTGTCTTTATGCATTGCACTATTCCACCTTAGTTTAGGTTCCCCCAACCACCTCATCACAGATTTGTGTATCCACTTCTCATTGGCTTTTGTGTCTAGAAATAATAATGATCTTTCTTGTTCTTATTTTTCATTTTATATGAGCAATCTTATATTGTGCCCCATCACACAAAATATCTCACAATTTTGAGTATGTAGATGATCAACACTTGTGTTCCTCAATCTAACACTTCTTGCTTCACACTTTGTTGCTATCCTTTTTTGTATCATCCCTTGAGTTCTTTGAAGATTCTTGGCATATCCTTTCTTAGAGCAATTATATTGTGATGCTCAAATGTGTATATCCTCTGAATCACTATTTGCATTTGTCCTTGTATTCACTTTATCTTCACTTTCCTTAATGACTTAGCCATGTGCATAATTCTAGGTTGTCAATGGGGTTACTCTAAATGGGTTCTTGTACTTTGGTCTCGACCCTTCGACAAACCATCTCTTCTTAAAGCCAGTTGTTGGTGTAATTTCTAATTTTGATATTTATTCTTTCAATTTTTGGTTGTACATTCATAAAGAGTCATCATGGGACCATATATTATAAATTTCCTCCATTATCTCATTATTGCCACAAAGCAACTTGAATTTTCTTTCTAAAATCCTTAGCAACTTCTCCCAAGTGTTCAAGTCATTTCTTGTCCTACTCTTACATGCATATTGTTTGTGATGCCTCTTAAGATTGCAAGAAAGGATATGTATTAATATCCTTCAATCATTTCATGTGTTAATTGTCCAAATTAAAATGTAGGTGTTATAATGCCTCATGAGGTCTTGGCTACACTCACCCATGAACTTTGACAACTTCTACCTATCTCCTATTGGTGGAAGACTTATCATTATGACTGAATTATTCAGTGGTGCCTAGAATCCCCCTTCTCATGTTCAACTACCAATGCCTATGATCAAAAAAAGTCAATTCTATACTCTTTGCATGCTTATGGACAATAGACAATTTCCTTGATGTTGGAGTATGTGTAAGGTTGAAAGGGATTGTGTAGGCTTCAATTGATGGGAAAATAGTTAAAGACGTGTTTTTGGATATGTGGTGAATTCGCTAATATGCACAAGCAGTGAATGTGAATCCGTTGTGGCGGTTTTGGTTTGGTGGAAGTAACAATTTCATTACAGGTAGAAAATTGCATTCTTTGACATTCTAGATTTTTTAATTTTCAACTTCCCTCACTTCCTTGGTGGACACTTTAGCTTCCAAAAGTCTTGGGCATCCATAAATATGTTGTTTATAGTCAAACTATGTATGACTGGAGTGAATCTAGTCATGTACCTCAGGATTTGGGACCTAAAGTGAGATTTTTGTTCTCATATTCATGATCATTAATGTAGTGTGGAGGAATGGGAAAAAGTATTGGAGAGTTATAATTGGTACTTGGGAGAGAGTTTGCAAGCTCCTAAGAAATTCTATAAACTAAAGACCAATTATAATAGCCATTTGGAGTACTTCAGTGAGTATTTGATCACAATTTCTATATTTTTTTCACCTACAAGGGGTTTTTCCATGGTATCTTAGTTCTCCTTTCATGGTGTTTATCTCTACTTTTTGTTTCTTGTTCTATTTTAATATCGTTGCAAGTAATTTAGTCATTTGTTGCTCTCAAATTCTAACACTTGACAATTTTTGTAAGTTAGTGACTAACCTACGGAATATCCTTGGTAGTTTACAAATCAAGTTGTATTAGAGCAAGTTCATTCCATTGGGAATGTTGTTGTATGGAGTATTTTACAGGTTCATACCCACAACTCATTCAAGTGGAAAGAAAGTATTTATTGCCTTTGGAGAGACGTTGAATCTCACATGAGAGAATTGAGAAGCATGTCAAAGGAAAGAGAGTATGACAATGTTGAAGCTAGGTTTTCTAAGATGGAGGATATCATTGCAAGTCTATTACACTCCATCAAGACCATGAAAATCCTTATGCAAATCCTCTTGAAAGATTGAACAAAGATAAAAGTTCCAACGAGGAAGAGGAAGTACCTAAGGTGGATAAGAGTCTTCCAAACAACCCTGTGTTCAAAGAAAAAGCAAAGATTAAAATTTCATCATTTAAAGGTGAAGTAGATGCAAAGAAACTTGGCAATTGGATTACACAACTTGAGGTATATTTTAGTATGCAAATTCTTACTCTTGATCAAAAGATCTCATTTGCTAGACTAAGGTTGGCAAAGCATGTCTTGACTTGGTTTGAAAGTCTCTTGTATTCATTGGCTTTAAAACAAGCTTTTATAAGATCTTGGTAGCATTTTAAGCAATTAATTGGGAAATAATTCTACCCAATGTTATAAGGAAGAAAAGAGTATGGAATGGCAATTTCTTAAGCAAAAAGAAAATCAAAGTGTACAAGAATACACTAGTGAGTTCCATAGAAGGGCTATACAAACAAGTAAAGATGTGCTTGATGTTGAAATCCTAATAAAGTGTGTTTACATAAAAAGAGGCATTTGGATGGTAATGGCGACTTTGAATGGCATTGTCCTGCTGGGTTCGACTAGCGATTTCTTGCCTGGTTCAACAAATCTGCGAGCCTTAGCTCGTCCACCTAGTTACGTGGATGTTGCAAGAGTGGTGCTAGGGAACCTTATTCCCATGTTCATTCCTAGCATCGTCCCTGCCCCGATTGCATCCATTGATGGTGGTGTTGGCATGATCTCGGGAAGATTTTTGTGATCATGTGGATTGAGCAAAGTCTTCTAATCCCAATGATATTCTTGCTAAGGGTTTGGCTCACACCCCCTGCCCCCCTTCATAATCTGCCATTGCTAGTCGAGGGCCCCCATCTTGTAGTAAATCTCAACCCGTCCCTTGCTCTCAATCCTCCCCGGTTATTGTTTACGATCAAGAAGTGATTGATAATGAACAGTATTATGCCTCTCATGGACTAGTATGTAGATTTACCAGCTTGTGGCCCTATCTTCCAGACTTGTACTGATGGGTTTTGAACTCTTGACAGCTACTTGTAAAGGGGAAATTTGAGCAATAACCAAGTGTTAGGGGCTTCTTTATTGTGACTTTTGAGTCTTATCATGATAGTGATTTGATTTTGGATCGCCAGGTATGGATGTGGAGTGAGCATTCCCTATCGCTCAAACCATGGTCTACATCTTTCAATTTGCTCTCGGAACCGCTCAATATTAGGCCTGTGTGGGTAAGACTTCCACATCCTCTCCATTTTTGGGGTTGAGTCTATGAGACCATTGGCAATGTTATTGGTCAATTTCTGAAGGTTGATGATACCACCACTCTCATGAGTCATCCTACTTTGCTCGTATTCTAGTGGATATTGACACCTCCAAGGCTCTCCCTAGGGAGATTGTTTTGTCAGTGGAGGATAGGTTGTGGACTCAATCGCTTTATTATGAGGGTCTCCCCTTTTGCCACAAGTGTTGCTTCTCGATTGGTCACATGGCTTCTAGTTGCCCTTCTTATCATTGCAAGGTGAGCCCAACTTTGTGGTGGTAGAATGTCCGCTTTGACCACTTGACTATGGGTGATTTTGACTCTCAGGATGATAGGCCTTCTCTAGTTACCCTTGCAACAGATCTCATTCTTGTGGCAGCCTCCCCTAAGGGTAATGTTGTTTTATAGACTCCCTTGATTCCTGTTGAGAACTCTTCTTCTGACTCATATCTAATTGCTCTCACATCGGCTCTAATTCATTGCATGGGAGCCCCTACTCTAGCTTTGCCTTCAAAGCTTGTTCGGCTTCCAACTTCCATGGATAGACACTCTCCCTCCCTGTGAGAGGTAGTTTTGGTGGAGGATGTTGTAGAGGACTCCCCTCCCCTTTCTCCTCGATCAGATGATTCAAATAATGGTGTTTGCTAAATGGTTGTTCGTCGCAGAAAGAAGGGTCTTCCCACTTTAGTGGCCAACTCTCATCCCAAGGTCAAGGGTGTGCAGACTACTTGTTCGAGATCCAGTTTTAGGTAGTGTTGCACTTTGTTTTGTGGGTGTGTTGTTCTCACAAGCAACTTGGCTGCAACTATCTAAGGGTTTCAGGGTCCTGTCAAAACCTGAGGTTTGTACAAGGTTTATGGTCCCTTCAAAACCAACTTACCATAATCAAAACAATCCAAGTAGACTTGTGTTGCTCTCTAAGCTAGCTAACATAGATGAAGCATGCTCACATGCTCATTACCTTGAGATAGATTTGAGATAGAAGGTTGTGCTTCTTTTTCCAAGTCTACTGTAGTTAAGGCAAATAAAAATGGCAAGGTAATTAATTTCACAAATGCTAGGAAATCACATTGTGATCATTGTGGTAAGGATGGTCACATAGTCATGTTGGAAATTACATCTAGAGAAAACTCACACAAAAAGAAGGGTAAAAAGGATCTTAATCAATCCCTTGATAATGGTAAATAAGGAAATTGAATGCATTTCAAATGAGGACTCTAGTTTGAATTGCACTACTAAGCTGGGTGGTTTGATGAATAGAGAAGCGTTGTTTAGCATTAAGATATGTGTCAGTGATGTTAAATGTTCACCAACTTGATTGCACAAAGCTTGGTAACAAAACAGTTTGAAAACATTTCAACACCCTAAACCCTATGGTTTGAGATGAAGAATGAGAGGTAATCAATTTTTTGTTGGAAGGCAATGTAAATTCAAATTTATTGTTGGTAAGTTTGTTGATAAGATTGTGGTAGATATTGCTCCTATAAACATGAGTGGAGTTGTTTTTGACAGGGTTTATTTGTATTATAGAATAGAAGTCTTATATAAGAGAGGGAACAAATACTAGGTTATCAAAATGACAAATATTTCATTTTGCATGCATGTCATGGTGGCATGAGGTCTTCTAAGGTCCTAAATCTTTTTGTGAAGATGAGTGGCAGCACTTTGGTCTTTCCGAAAGAGAACCAATGTTGATGGAATTTTTCTTTGTATCATTTGAACAAATGATGGAATTTTTCAACCAATTTTTTCTTTGTATCATTCATTGTACTCAATTCTGATTTGCTTTCATATTGTAGTGTGAAATGAAGTGGCACGTGTCATTTGTTGAGGGTCACTTTTGCCCTCATCTACTAATGATCTAATCTTTTGGGAAGCAAAAGCTCCTTAATTGGTGAGGTGTGATCAAAAATAGGTTGTTTTGTATTCTTTGGCATGATCTTAGATGGTAGACAATTTCTTTGATGTTAGGGTATGTGCAAAGTAGAATGCGGCATCAATGTGCAAGCTTCGGTTGACAAGAAAATAGTTACACAGTTTTTTGGGGTTTGTGACAAATTTATCGGTATGCATAGGCAAGGAATGTGAATTCACGTAAGAAATTTCAATCTAGCAATACTGGGATTTCATTATAGGCAAAAAAAATGTTTCCTTTCGATGTTTCAAATTTCGAAAAAAAAAAAGCTTCCCTCACTTCCTTCGCAGATGGTTTAGCTTCCAAAAGGCTTGGGTATCTATAAATATGTTATGGTCAAACCATGTATGGTTGGAGTGAATTGAGCCTTGTAACTCCAAATGGGAGCCATAGTGAGATTTTTGTTCTCATATTCATGACTATTATATAGCAAGGAAAAAGTAATGAAGAGTTACAATTGGCATTGGGAGAGAGTTTGCAAGCTCTTAAGAAATTACATGGAATGAAGATCAGTTATAATAGCCATTTGGAGTACTTAAGTGAGTGTCTACTCAAGAGTTTTTAACTGTAAGGTGTTTCTCCAAGGTACCTTGGTTCTCGTTTCGTGGTGTCTCTCTCTCTCTCTCTCTCTCTCTCTCTCTCTCTCTCTCTCTTCTATTCTTGTTCTATTTTAATATTGTTGCAAGTAATTCAATCATTTGTTGCTCTCAAATTCTAACTCTTTAACAAATTTCGCAAGTTGGTGACTAACCTAAGGAATATCCTTAGTAGTTTATGAATCAACCTAGGCTCCCTTTACCCTCTAGCCTATGCCTACCAATCCCTAAACACAATCTACTTACATCCACACAAAATGGTTCATAGCTCTTTGAAGATATCACTTGGTCCTTGTTCTTCTATATCTAGAATTCCTTGTCCCGCTTCACTTTTCTTGCACTTTCATTCTCAACTTCACCCTCATTTTGGAGTTAACCCCCTTCGACAATTCTTCAATTGTTGGGCTAACGATCAATCCTCCCCCCATTGGTGATCCTACATCTTATGAATCCTCTTGACAATCCCCTCACTATCTCTGCATCCACCTCTTAGTGCCCCCCATCTTAGCAACTTCTCTAATTTAGCATCAAGGAAAATCTCAGTTCTGTAATCTCCATTTTTTGTTCCATAGGTCTCAAAAAATCGCCCATCTACTTGCCCATTGTTAGGGTCGTTTGTTTTCTTGTCAACTCCAACCTTGATAAATTTTGTCTATGCTCTCTTTCCACAATTCTAATGGACCTCCATAATATCCATGGCAAGGTCCTCTTACAACAATAGCAATATCTTCTTGTATGCATAAACTTGTAGGTAAGTGTCCCTGATGGCATCTCACTTTCTTTTTTAGGTTCCTCTTCTATTCTCATGCATTCCGTATAATGTTGTAGGATGTGCTTCCTCTCAACCTCCCATCGTTACTTTTCATACTGTTTACTTCGTAATAGTAACATGCAATGGAGCTTGGCAAGTTTACAGATATTCTTTCCACAACCATGATAGGAATTTGTGTATTCACAAACTGTGTGTGAAGCTCATTACCACTACATCACAAACCATGTGCAGGTCACCTGCAACTTGCTGCTTCTTTCCAATGACTTCACTTATATAAAATCCCCTATTAATTTCTTACTTTCTCCATTTTCAAAATTCCTCGTCATGTCTTCAAGACCATCTGATCCTCAAGCTCCAAGTCACTACATAATAAAAATAGATAGCAGAAAACAAATCATATTAGAACAGAACATATCATGTTAGAAACAACAATAATAGTATCTCTATTATGACCATAACCCTTAGTACATCACATATGAAAACACATCATCCTCTGTCCACGATAACATATAGCAATATCCACCATGACATATAACAACCCCGTAACAAGGAAAAATGTCAAATATATGTAGTCCCCTTTGAGGCATAGATGTGTGACAGGCAAGATGGCACCTGCACTTCAACATAAAAAAATATTAACCTTACATGGTGGCATCCAGATACATGATATTATGTCTTGAGTATGACAATTAAATTATTAATCTTGTCCACAATAACAATAGTACATTTGCTTATCGTTGCATCTAACAACATATGCTAATAACAAATACATGATTAACAAGTAACAAACAATTCTGACTCCAATACACATCCTAGTACTCCGTAATGCTCAAGTATTTGGTAATAATAGTGTAACTTTGGGTGTACAGACACCCTCTGGCAGCACTAGCAAAACAAAAGCTCACTTTGTTACTCTTAGCACTTTCCTTGAACGCCTAGCAAAACTTTCTCTTTCTGTAATTATATGATGCTAAAGCCCAAAGTAAAGATTCAAATTTTCTTTTGTTGATTTTAAGGCCAATACAATTTTGGATACAACTTCCAGCATTGGCTAAGATCTCAGTTATCTTTTGCCCTTATTGTTAGCACTAATGCATTCTCTTTATTTCTCCAATGAAAGAAACATAGACAAATCTCTCAGCCATCATGTTATGGCATGCAATTAGAATTTACAAAGTTTGTATATTTCCTGTTTGTTGCTCCCAAAACTGCTGAACTCTGGTATCATAAGTTCTGTTGTGGGGTATTGATGTTGCTATAATCTTCTCTGGCACTCGCACCTCGAAGAGGGGCATCCCAGTATACTATCAGAATTCAGAAGTATCATATAATCTTTCCTCACACAGAAGAATGATATTATTTCTATCCACTAAAACCCCTTTGCATGCATTACTGCCTTGTTTTCTAAGGCGAGACTTATGATAACAAGCTTGACATTTAATCAATAAATCTCATTATTTAACCAGAACAAGAAATACATTATCCATTCAGTTTTCATCTGCAATAGAGCATCAACTGATCCTCTGTTGTGCAAACTTGACACGTCTCATCTAACAAAACTTAGAATATAAAGAACGGTTTTAAATGACATTTAGGAATCCAAAAATCAGCTACAAAATCAGTGCCAGATGATTACCTTCAGAAAGGGTTCATGACATATTGTTACAATAGAGATATTTGCTTAAAATTGCAAAATGCTGACAGCATTGTTTTCAAGTGCCTGAAGTGGATCAAGAACTTTTCATTTCTATACAGCTCTTCAATCACAATGGTACATACATGCTCATTTGAGCAGAATTATGTAAGTCATTTGAGATGCCTCTATGATGTTGACGAATGGTTAATGTTTGGGATTCCAAGACAAAAAAGATATTGATAATATCTGACAAGTATGCCCTTCGAATATCATATCACACACATGCCTTGATCAGTTCATACAGGCCTGACTTAAAAAGTAAGATGAATCTTGTAGAGTTACATTGATCATTAAGTTCATTTAACCAATGTTAGCTACAAGCCTAAGTCCTTAAATCCACCTTGCTGGTACATACCGTTCTGACGAAGCTCTTCCATTGAATCAATGTCTTTATACCCACCTACTTCTCGCAGTGCTAGCCAACCACGCCTTGCTAAAAATTCACGGAAGTCTTCTTCACAATATAAAATCTTCTCTTCAGTCCCTACTGGAAGCCGACCAGATCCATCATAATAACAGATCTTTACTGTCAAACCTGCAAATGTTTAGATATTAAAGATTGATGTACAATATTGCTGGAGTAATTACCCTCGTTAGTTACCAGCTACTACCAACTAATTGCCAAACAAAAGACATAACCAACCTGGATCAACTAAGAGATTGTAATTTCTTAGAGGCATATCCCGATCAAAGCTGCGGACAACTCCATCTTCATCTTCTAACCAGAATGCCCGTTTTGATCTCAATCCAAAAACACTCTTAATGGAATCCTTAATGGCTTCTGCAGAACCATCAATACCTATTCTTCTGGTCAAATCACCCCATTTTACAACAATAACCCTTCCTGAAGTTACATTGCGTTCCATCCCAGCATTCCACTGAGGTAAACCTGAGCATATGGTCCAAAGTAACAGTTATCAGTTGATGGTCTCACATTTTACTTCCACATAAAAAAACAAACCAAGATATAAGAAAGTGCGAGCTACCTCACCATTGGCACTAGTGTCCCTCCAATTCCATGGACTCAGTGGAGATTCATGAGACAACAAAGATGTAGCTTGGCTGTCATTATCTAACCTTTGGTCAAGAGTTAGAGCAGGCCTGTCAAAGTCTGTTACCAACAAATTTTGTCAACCATCCTGATTGAAAACAGCATCACATAATTTTTACAATCTCAAAAACAGAAGAACATTTTGAAAAAACAAGGAAAGCTTCTCAATCCCAGTTGATAGGCATCCACAGACAAAAAAACTGTGATTGAAGGCAATTTTCTACCATATTTACATGTTCTACAATTATCTAGAAACATTTCTTATGAAATCCTATTCTTCATTCAAACTAATTGAAAACGCGTTCTCTTTTCAGCTACTTGATATAGGTTATATAATTAACTCCATAAACGATACAAGGCAAGGGAATACAGGCATGAATGCTGGCTGAAAAGAAATCAATTGCTAGTGCTCATCGCACCAGAAACTGATGAAAAAAGTAATTTAGCGTGTTGCGGCAAAAGCATGAATGAAGCTATGTGACTGCTAAAATGATCAGCTTTTCCCTTTAATGATGAAAGAATTAACTAACCCTTCATTAAGTGATACTGTCCCAAATATGATCTTTTGTAAATATGTAAAGACAGAAAATGTGCTAAACATTGCTAGAAAAGAGCTGAGTGTCTGCTTGTTAATGGAATGTAATAGATAATCCATGTAAATTTTCCTTTTAAGTAACCTTTATTTCTGCTACTGACTTTGTTGTTATTGTTAGATTTGTATTTTGCTTGACTGGCTTTCTAGTAACCAAAACAGAAATGAATATGACTTCAAGTTGCAAACGGAAGTGGAGTATCTATGGTAAGGAAAAAAAACTTAATGGAAAATTATCTTTGCAAGAGAATCAAGATAAAGCAAGCTGCATAGAATAACCCCTGCAATTTCCTGTGGCAGAAAACTAAAGAATCAGCACCATAGATTCTAGCTGGAATACATACAGAAGCTATATATGATGCTCTAGGTATTTGCAGAAGAATGATACAATGAGAGCATTGTTGCATACTCAAGCTACTCATCTGATAAATACTCTATTGCTCCAGAAACTTCTATATGACCCATAATCCACATACTCAATGATTACTTGTCAAAGGCCCTTCCTTGAGATGCTTACAAGCATCAGAAGTCACAGTTGGGACTCAGGATCATGCTATATATAATCACAGCTGGGACAGAGGAACACGTTTGAACTGGAGCAGGTAACCCCTACACCTTCAATGTAACTAACCAACTTTGAGGAAACACCTAATAAGGTAGAACAAACCCTCTTGTTGAGTACAGGAGTGAAACTATTGGACTGTTGACCATTTGCAGGGCTAAGGTCATTCCACTTGCCATTATGTGTAATCCCTAGTCCATAAGGAACACCTAACCTTTGGACAGCAGTGCTTATTCCATGTCTGAGAATTTACCTACAGCCATACTTTGAACTCGAGCATATCAATTAATGCAACTAGCATATTTACCTTGAGCATTAGAAGCTCAAAATCAAAAACAAATGTCACAGACACATCTGATCCCCTAAATTCTAAAGGTATATGTACTCTTCGTTGAAGTGTAATGAAGAATTTATGATTATTAAATGATCACAACCACTAAAATGTCTCTTATCCCTCAAATAAAAGCAAGCAATGAAAAAATACAAATTAAGATGTAAAATTAAGCAGATTGACAACAGAAGTAGCTAGAGGATATCTCAATCATTAAACACTAACACCTTTGGCCAAATCCAGCCCAACCTTGTAAGGCCCCAAGCATATGTGCCTCATTCTGTTGATCTATTTTGGCTTTTGATGCCTTACCGTACTTGTTGATGACATTATTTTGTATAGCCATCAACGTGTATGGATCATGTGTTTGGATTCATGTATGTGGAAATGATTATGCTTGCCTTATTTTGTATTTTGATGTTGCCATCGAGGTGTATGGATTTTGTGTATGGGTTTTGTATATGGATTTATATGTGGATTTTATATGTTGGATTCAGTAGTACTTCAGTTTCACGACTTTCATGATAATTTGTGATTATTATTTTCACATAGAAATATCTGAACCAGGCTACTACTAGATGATTTTCAGTAGATGTAGATTTTGATATCATCTCATTGGTGGATATTTGTACTATGCTTCAGCTATTTTGTATTGGACAGATACGCCTGATGTTTTCCTTGACTGTGCAGGCGTAGTTTATCCCCAATGGTGATTAATTGGAGACAAACAGGTTGGATAAAGGTATTGTGTTACGTATCCCGTCTCGCTCGAAGTTGACCTACGACATGTGTCTTGTGTGGCCCTGTGAGCCTAAATCCAAATCGAATGATTGCAGATCCTTGAGTCGTGTGGAAACCCATAAATGTATCTACGTGTATGCCCAATTCCTGTGATTTATCTTAATAAATTTTCTGTTAAATTCCCTAATTTATGTTAGAAACTTTATTTAATCAGTTTTCATAAATTATTATGTGCTAGCAAGATGATTACATGCTAGTAATTGATTTAATTATTATTTTTATGTTTACCACAATGAATTGAATTGTAGTTTCAAGTGTTTTGATGTGTATCCTTGATGTTGTTGGGTGATTTAATGAACCTATGTTTTTGTTGGAAAACGTTCACTTTTTGTGGAAATAAATAATCATGTGCTATTGAAAGGTCGCAAAAGTCATTTTAATAAAATTATGTTGTACTACTGTTTGGAGGAAAACTGGAAAAGAATGAATGAGTTTTTGAATAAAAGAATTGGAAAAAAAGCCCATTTTAGGGCATTGGATTTTTGGGGACAGCATCTTTCTTTTTGGCTTCTTATTTGCCCTTCCTCCTCTCTTCTTTCCCCTCTCTTGGGCATGGGAAAATGAGGGATGCATGTTGCTGGGCGTGAGGGTTTTGGACAGCTGATTTTACCCTTGTTTTTGCTTCCCCCTTTGCATTCCTTGGGCATGGGAATTGCTGGTCAGCTGGACATTGGATTTGGGGTTGTGTATGGTGTAGAAAAGAGGAGAGAGTACCCTCCAAACCCAAAATTTATCTTCCCCTCTTTTATTGTGTTTGGCTCAAAGGTAAGTGACTAAATTTGGTTTGGTTATCATTTTCTCTGTGTTGTTTTGTTGTGTCCACCTTAAGTGGACGCATTGGCTATCCTTTTAGTAGGAAAGATTGTTTGGGTGGATCATAAATTCAACAATCCCCATTTCATTTATTTGGGGATTTTGCATTTTATGCCAAAACTATGGTGAGATTTTCTCAAAAGTTGCATGTGTTTGGAAAAGAATATCTTCTATCCCATTGCCTCCAAAAGGTATGCTTGAATTCTTGAATTGTGATTGTTTGAAAATTTGGAAAAAAATAGCATTTGAAAAGTTGAGAAAAAGCTTGCACATGCTTTGTTATGAAAATGGAATGTTTGCATTTGTGGATGAAATGTAGTATGTGGGAATATGGATTATTGCGGAAATGAGTTGTGAAATCAAGTGGTCTTATGTGTGTGCCTTGGTTGGACACCGTTCTTCATGTTTTGTGTTATGTGCTTTTGTTATGAAGCCATAGGAGATTAGGACCCTAGGCTAGAAAAGAGTAGACTCTTCGCCCATCCGCTTGTATGTTGAGTGAGTTGAGGCTACTAGAGGTTAATTAATATAAGATATAATTAAAATGAATAGGCAATCAAACATGTGAACATCAATGTAAGATAATCCGCGAGACACTTCTATACGCCCAAGAGAATGTGTAAAGGACCACGAAGGACAAGCAGGATGGTCTGGCATTTCCGAGACCATAGGCTTTGGTACGGTCTTGCATTCCGATATTGGTGTCATTGAGGACCTCAATGGGATGGGGACATGCTCCTCAACCTCCACGTGGTTGATACCAGCAATAACACTCCATTGCTAATACTTAGGGCAGTCCTCTCTTCCTCTTTATACCTTGGATTGCATATCCAATGAGTTCTTGTGATCTCTTTGCATATGTTTGATTGGCACGTTCTTCTCAATCTCGTGCACGGATGAATCATGTGCCTTGTATTATGTTTCATGTGCATGCTTGATGGTGTTGAATGATCTCCCCATGCATGTTTAGTTGGTGTAATATTGTGATTATGTATTTGGCATGTGAATGCATTGAATGGTAGCAATGTATTCTTCATGTATGCTTGATTAATGAGGCTGTGTTGAGATGTGGAGTTGGTGTTCTTGTCCAACACCGTATTTGGTGCGAGTTTGTTGGACTACCCAAGTCGACTGTCTCCCAATTTAGAGGGGTGGGCCTGAGGGTTCCACACGGTTGGGTGGCATTGAACCACCTTGGGGTTTGTGGATTCCATGGAGCAGTTTGGAGAGCATGTGTGGCCTCCTCCATCTTGTTGTATGGTATCAAGACCTTTAATTTCCTCATTTGTAAATTGTATAATTAGTTATTAACAGCAATCTATTGTATTGTATTGTATCCCACCTTGGAGGTGGTGTAAACCATAGAAGCAAGTATAGTTCTCAACAATTTCTTGGCTTCCCAAAAGATAAAGATATATTCAGTTTCTCGGGATATTATCGGAAAAAAGCCGGGATAAAATCGGGAACCCAAAAAATGCAGTAAAATTTTAAGAGAGAGAATTGATGTTTTTTTACATTCAAAGCCATACTAATTCCTTAGAAAGTGAGAGTGTTAAAGTAAACGAGAGTGTACACCATGAATTTTGAAATACGGATTTCTCTCATTAATTTTGAGATCATTGATCACAGATACTATAAAATAAATCTTCTTAACAATGTTAATAAATGATTGCCAGAGTGATAATGAACCCTTAATGCAATAGAACACAACTAATGTAAATATGACTTGTTAACCCTACCATTCTCCTTACCTATCAAGTCCAAGAGACTAATCCATACACAATATGGTAACTACAGTTCACAACATTCTCCCTAACCTCTTAAATTTACAGCAGTGGCAAGCGTTTCAGAATAGCAATGTCCTGTCTTAACAATGTTTCATATTAATCATTTTGATCAGTAATATTTCCTATAATGTTGATAGTAGTATAATAGTATTGATGTCCATATTAATTGATCACAGTACTACAAAGAATGCTACTAAACACCGTACTGATCACAAATCTACAGTTCACAATAATGACAGAAAGCTATTGATCAGTGATCAGAGGAAGATCAACTAATATGTAACAATGAAAATTTCCAAACAATTGCCTCAAGAATACAACTATTTTACAAATGAAACAACGACAACAATATACATCGATAAGTACAAATGACAGCGAGACCATGACAGCACTAACATCTGTGATGCAATAATATTGACAAGTCAAAGGATAGCACAATCATTTAACAGTTTTGTCCAATAATGACTATGCTCATGAATCATAAATAATTACAGGAGTGTTTGTTGTTGTCAAAGGCAATGGTGATAATCACTAATCACAATAACAATAGTCATGTTCCCTAGTCACAAGGTTTTCAAACCTGATTATACCAAGTGTCTTCACAACTGTAGATAACTACGTTCATTTTTGCAATTTCAACAACAATAATTGTCATTACCCCTTTGCAACAGATCTAACTGCTATACATTAATGGCACCTGGAAATCTTAATAGCTACTTACACCATTCAAGGTGTATAACCCGTTTATAAAAGTTCTAGAGAAGAATTATCAAAAAATTGCAGCTCTAATGCTTATATAGAAAAAAAAACTTATTGTGATATCACCAGTAATTTTGCAATAGATACTTACACCATTCAAGGTGTATATCCCATTTATAAAAGTTCCAGAGAAGAATTATCAAAAAATTGCAGGTCTGATGCTTATATAGAAAAAAAAAACTTTTTTGTGTTATTACCAATAATTTTGCAATATATTGGTGAAAATTTCAGTCAAAGTCACGGTCAAAGATATTTTGAAAAACTCGTGATATTTTCAAGAAAATGTAGGGAACCCTGCTAAGAAAAGATATATTAGGATATTTTAAAGATATATGCTTCTATGGTGTAAACTCCATGACTTATTATGATGTACCCAACCTAGAAATCGGACTGTGTATGGCTTTCCTAATGATTTTCTCAACTTAGAAAATATGATTATTAAGTATGCTTTATTTGTCTTTTGGAGCTAGTCTTGTCATAGCCTTATTGAGGGATTAATACCTCTTCTTATAAGAATGTATGATACTATGATGTTTAGTAATGTTTTTGTCATCTCTTATGGTCGTCTCCTTGTGAACCTTGTCTCTTTCTTGTATGAATTGTTTTTGAGAAGAGGGTTTCGTCTTAGGGCTTAGTCCGCTTTTGAGGGCGTTTGAGAACTTTGTGCTTGGCCAAGGTGGAGCCCACATGTGTCCGAATACTTGAACCAAATTGTTTTTGCACAGCATGCAAAACAAGTGAGATACACCTCAACGACCGAAAAGTGAGAGCTTGTTGTCCCTACCTTATAAATTTCCTGCACAATTGCAAAATGCCTATTGGACCCCGAAGTCCGAGTTGCAAGGCAAAGAGAATTCAGCCTAGCACCGAGAAATGCAAGTTGAAGGCTACATTTCAAACCCCAAAGTCCAAAATGCAAGTCGGTGTTCATTTGTACTTTCCACCAAAAATTGCCGCATTGTTAGTTGCGAGAGGGGGGCAGAAGTCTGAAATGTAAGACGCAAATCGAACTCTGAAATCCAAGGTGTAGGCCTAAATTCATTCAGTCCTTTGACTGGAAAATGCATGTTGTAAAGTGTGCATCAAAGTCCAAAGTCCGAGATGCATGGTGTAGACCGGCCTCCGAGGCTCAAGCTTAAGTCTTTCGACGTTCAACGTCCAACATGCAATTCAAATTTTGCACGAAGTGAGATGTTGATCAAACTCCAAGTCCGAACTACAAATTGCAAGTCGGACCCCAAAGTTTGAGATCATGCTAATTCGACTTGGAACTCCGAGTTCTCTATGCAGGGTGCAAACTACAGGCAGAAGTCTGAAGTCCAAGATAGTAGGGACTATGCAATTTGGACTATGAAGTTTAGTCCCTGAAGTCCGAACAAGGGTAGAATGTTCATTAGGACTTACCATAAGAAATTGCAGCATTGTTAGTCCCTGAAGTCCAAACTAGGGTAGAATGTTCTATTCCTTCCTACAGCCTAAGGTGCCTGGAATAGCTCATTGAACAAGGTGCAAGGATCTGTCTTTTAGCATGGGAACCCCGACCATCCTCCGAATCTCATTGCTTGCGTCAGTCATGTTGTTTAGGCCGTGGTGTTGTTAGTCTTCCACTTGTGTCACCATGCTAATGCATTGATGTACATGTTAGGTGTATCATCATGTTATGTCATGACACCTTGTACACGTAAAAGTGTGATGTGACATGCTTGGTGTCGCATTTGTACCATGAAAAATTTATTTGTCTGGTTTTTTGGCGAAAGCATAAGGCATTATAAATCTTCCCCCATCCACTTCATGACTGAGTCTGATTCTTAAATGCTACACAAATCTATCTCCATGCTGAATTCCTAGGAACATATGTATTTTACACAGGAAGTGTATACACGGGAATCAGCTCAATTACAGGCCATTTTCCCTATTTAACAGCACACAAAAAATCGAGAAAAAACTAAAGATACAATAGGACTCAGAAAGCTTTCCTCCAAACCATGCATATATAGCAATGGAGCCCTTTCTTTACTTTCCCAATTCCTTGAAAAAAACTAAGGAAAAAAGTATTGAATTTTGCAGGATAGCAAAAAGGAAGCAATTATTTTGCTCTTTCACAACTTCATTGGCACTTGAAGAGGAGAGATATTGGTAGTCAGGTATACGTGCAACAAACCTGAATACTGGTAAGAAACTTGTAATCAGGCGTTCCTTTTAAATTCACTTTCCCTTGGTGTGGTACTGATAGCCTATGAGTCACCTGCAAGGGACAATGGCCACTAGGGTGGTGTTTGCTAGGAAGAAAATCTAAAGTAGTATACCATGGACACTCTACCATACAATAGATGTTCAGAAAGTTAGACAACCAAGGAGAGAGGACCTGTTGTGTTGTGGATCATATTTGAGTTTGAAGCCCAATTGCTAAATTAAGGTGTTATTGTAATTCAGCAATGCCCAGACATAGTAAAGAGACATTGAGACATTTTTAAAAGAGTAAGGGGATGCCAGTTAAGCAAAACACCAGAATGAGGAGCAAGACCACTCTGTCAGGAAAATAAAAATAAAAAATAAGCATAGTTGTGAAGAATTAAAAAAAATTAGACGCTAGATGATTGGGCAAAATGTTCAATATTGTTGAGACAGGGAAAATTAATAATTGTGTTAGGCGTAACATACATGCTAATGCCACTCTTCTAATTTATGTTTGCTCAACATATTGGCAAGACATAATCTGAAAGCCTTATTCTAAAAGCAACAAATCCCCTCAAGTTTTGAGACAGTATACAGTGCCCTTTACGAAAAGGAGAAAAAACTAGTAACCGGGTTACTAGAACCAATGTTCCACGTGGGTTAATATTTTTTGAGGCTTACTATGGATCACATTATAAAAATTTGGTTGCTTTTGAATCAAATTATAAATGCCAGACTGCCTCTGTCTCAAGCCACTGAAAACTGAAAACCGGCAATGACTTTGTAGTTTATCTTCAATTCAAACACCAAAAGTAGCGAGTTGAAGCAGTTTGCACTGGATTGAAAACCAGTGACAGCAATCTGGTGAGGTGTCAGGTTGGAAACCCCTTTGGGGCAACTTGATAGAGACAGATTGGCATTGCACCTAAAACAAATCCATATGCCACAAGACTTCAGCAGCATACAGAAAATCCAAGCATTGGCATGCAGTCAAATCTCATGCAACTGTAAGTGTAAACTTTGACATTTCCATGAAAGATAATGATCCTTCATACTACCGAACCCAAGGAGGGAATAAGTGCCAAATACATCCAAGCTGAAGATATAACATTAAGTCAACAAGTTTTGCCAAAATTCCTACCCGAAAATCTTGTGGAGTGGGCCATATTAACCAATCAAGTCTTTTGGGAAAAGAATAAAGTCTGCCAAGAAAAAAATATGTGGCAGAGAGGAATGCAATAATTGAACATTTTGGAGATCTCATTGGAAGTCCACACCTCATCTTGGAACTATGTTGCAGGGTTTGCCACCCCCGGCTCAAACAGGTCTGGGTCTGGGTCCGAGTCCAGGGATGAGTACCCCAAAGATCTGTCCCAGGCGCGCTGCAGTCATTTGGAAAGCAAATAAGGTCTGCCACGAAGAAATGTGTGACAGAGAGAAATGCAACAATTGAACATGTTGGAGATCTCACTCTTAAGTCCAACACCTATCTTGGAACAATATTGCAGGTTTCACTGCCCCTGATCCCATAGCCGGCCCAAATGGATCCAGGTCCAGGTCCAGGTCCAGGTCCAAGGACAGGTAACCCAGGGACCTGTCCTGGGTATGCTGCAAGTGTACCTAGGCACCCAGGTCACCCAGGCAGTGCCCAAACCCTGTCTTTAACTAAAAGGAATTTTTTTTTAGATTCGAGAAACATAAAAATGTGTGCATTTCAAATAATTTTTTTTGCACAAGGTTCCAACTGACCTCAGCCACTTATGCCTGGAAATCAAACCCTTGCTTTTAAATTCATTTTAATTTATTTTTCCCTAAATTACTGGTTAAGATTCAGGTTCAGGTTCAGGTACAGGGGTTCAGGTATGCCGGTACAGCAAAAACAAATTTGGGGCTGGGTTCTTTTCTGGTACATCCATACAAAAATATATAGAAACCATATATATATATATGTATGTATATTTTTTGCAGCCTATAAACAGGAATTAAGTTCAGACTATCACATAACATGCATATAATATGTAAATAGTGTAAGTTACCATATAAATTATTTAAGACCGTATGTCTATATTTAATATCAGACAACCCCAAAAATATAGCTGTAACCTCGAAAACAGAAAAAATAAATATATGTATATTGATAAAACTTCATACCACATGAATTATACATTTAAAGGCTAAATAAATGTTAATTTAGAAAATATTAATAAATGTAACTCAACATTTAAAGCTAAATAAATAACTAAAAGTAAAGCTTTGTAAATAACTGACAATTGGTACCTTAAATAAATGTAAAAATAAATATATGTATATTGATAAAACTTCATACCACATGAACTATACATTTAAAGGCTAAATAAATGTTAATTTAGAAAATATTAATAAATGTAACTCAACATTTAAAGCTAAATAAATAACTAAAAGTTAAAGCTTTGTAAATAACTGACAATTGGTACCTTTAAATAAATGTAACCCACGATACAAATGCAGTGGGCCTTAGGCTAACAAGTAAAGCATGCTTAGTTTTTTATTAACTTGAAGCCAGTAATATTGCTTTTTACAGAGAAATGCAGCACGTAATACTCCACAACTTACCATAATAAGACAAGTCATAAAAGTTGAAAACCCCCAACTGCTGTACACATCCCCAAAACATTAAAAAAACCATACAAAACAGAAGCACTACTGACAATACCAGCAACACCACTAAAACACCGTCATTTTTACACACATACTCATCAGCCATCATTGGACAGAGAAGTAAGTAGGAGGAGAAGCCAGGGAATGATGGCCTTCCTACCACATTCTTCTCGGCTTACTAACTGTAATGATGCCATTTGTACAAGTCTCCCACCATTGATGATAAAACGGCAATTGTAGCAGCAAGGTGCAGAGTCATTTTATTTATTCTTTCCATGAAATATGATGCCAAACAAAAAATCAGAGGAAAAAAAATTGAAGGGTTCACTTTGGATGCAAGATTTTGGGCCTGGATTCGCCCAGATACATCCAGCATACAAAACAGCAACGGCACCAACAATAAACGCAACACCACTTAAACACAATCATTTTTACACACACTCATTGGACATCATTAGACATAAAAGTAAGTAGGAGGAGAAGCCAGGGAATGATGGCCTTCCTACCACATTCTTCTCAGCTTCCTAACTGTAATGACATCATTTGTACAAGTGCCCCACCATTAACAGACAAATGGCATTTGTAGCAGCGAGGTGCAAGGTCAATTTATTTATTATTTATGTGACAATGATGACAAAAACAAAAATCAGAGAAAAATTTTTAAAAAGGCCATGGTTTCCAAAAGGTTTTCTCTCAAAGACGTACCGGACAAATCTGGACACAAAATTCCACGTCCTACCTGCACCCACAGCAGGCCTGACCGTGAATCCAGCCTCCACTGCATTTGTCATATTGTATGGCCGAACCCAGCTGTACTGAACCTGGGAAAAGTCACATAGCCGGCTGGAGTGTTTGAATAATGTCATGATCATCCTAGGTTGCAGGTTATAGCAGTTTGTGTTCTTCCTTATTTGATTATTTCTTTATTAATTAGCCACCAAAAGAAACTGGTTCATATATTGTTTGTTCATTTCCTAAATTTAAAAAGGCCAACAAAGGTACAAGATAATTTATATGTCAATACAAACATTCACTTCTATCCCATGCAAGAAGACTGAAATAGGAACTTCAAAGTTATGAAAAGTGAATCTTATGGGAAGGAAAAATGCAGAATTTGTCAATAAAATCTGGAAGTCTAAGATAAATACTTTTTAATTTTTATACAAGAAAAATCTGTTCAAAGAAATGCTACAATCAGTTCTGCATCTGCATCTACTGCTAATGATAGGCACATTTCCACTAGGAGTTCTTATCACCACGTTGGAGCCAGTGCATATAATATCAAGCTACACAACAGGGAGGAAAATAGGATTATAACTATTCATCTTTGCCATTCTGGCTTTTCAGGGCTCACTTTTTGTAATTTTTGACTTAAATGTGTCATGGCCTGCCTACTATAAGCTGATCATTTACGGTTATTATTTTTGGCTTATAGGCACTCATACCCCAATTAGCTGTGGACTATGATATGCCAATATGAAATCATGAATTATGAATTGTGACCTCAATGTTCCTTATGTATATTTTTTGCATTATCTATTATTGCAACTTTATCAATTTTCTTAATTTCTCTTTATGTGTGCATTTGAATACGTATGTTTACCTATATTACCAGATACTGCCACTTTCCTATATACACACTTCCTCGAATTCAATATGTATCTAGATTAAATGTAGCTCAGACACATATTCAGGCCGCACTTGTATTTAGATAAGCTTGGATGAGGAAAGAAGACATTGAGTATGGCTGGAATGAAATTTAAGTTGTATCACACAAAATTTTGAAAAACGAGAACTACTTATCTGGCAAAGAAACTGGAACTATTTGTAGGAAAACATTCAGTCCATCAAAGACTCCACTGCATTTGTAAAGAAGAGAAAAGAGTTAAAAATGGATGATCATGACATTATTGTTAGTTTCGGCATAGTCTCTCTTTTCACCAAAATTCCCTTAGATTAGGTCACAACCAAATGAAACCACTAAACTGTTCAAATTTTGTCTGAGGCAAACCTATTCAGTTTCTTAGGTGATATTTGTGAACAAAAAGATGTTCCCATGGGCTAACCTCTCTCCTCTATCATAGCCAATCTATTCATTAAAAAATTTGAGAGAAATGCTATTAATTCTTTCCATCTAAAATTCAAATGGTGGTATCTATATGTCAATGACACTATGTATGTTGAAAGGTGATAGGACTAGAATTAGAATCTTTCCTAGCACACCTCAACAACCAATTAGAACATATCTAGTTTACAATGGAGAAGGAAAAAGACAAGTAGTTTCCTTCTTGGATGTACTAACAATTGGAAATGAAGATGGCCCCACCTACACACAAAATGATATATACATAAACACAGACTCACAACATCATCCATCCAAAAAGTGGGAATTCTCCTCAACACATTATTCCCTAGAGGCATGCAGATATTAGATGCTAAGCATCTAAAAACAGAAGAGAAACATCTGTCAATGGTTCTTAAAAATAACAGCTATAAGGATCCGCGAATGAAAAAAGCCTTAAGGGAGGCCAAAAAAGCTCCATGCATTAGAAACACAACCAAAGGACAGGCTGAAGGAAATAACAAAAAAGCATTCTTACCTTACATAACCGCAAAACCAATAAAATTTCTAGGATACTTGCAAGGCCATAACATAAAATATTAAAAACATGATCTAAATCATACAACACCTTTAGGATTAAACTTAGGAACCCCAAACACCTTTTGGAATCCATGAACTAGAAAAGGCATGTATTTAATCACTTGGTCATGTGGTTTTGCTTATTGGGGAATTGGGACTATCACTCCAAACCAAAGTCAAAGAACACCATGTGTATTTAGAGCATAGAAAAGATAAGAAATAGGCCCTCTCAAAACATGAAAAGAAACTAATCACGTAATTGACATAGGGAACACAAAGAAATTATCTTTAGAAAATTAATTGGTCAATAGAAAGACTACAGAAGCTATAGAAATAAAGAAATGCCCTAGGAACCTCAATAAAATGATGAGTGGATGCTGAGTCAGACATGGAATCCCATCCTTCACAAACTTAGCCAAAACAAAGGTCTGCAAGGATGAATGGGTAACTAATTTCTATCAATCAGGAATTTTAGTTAGCATTTGTGGTTTCAGCAATTTAGTCTTAAGTTTCAGTCCCTAGAATACCATCAGTTTAAACATTAGTTTTTAATACCATACAATAGCCAACTTAGGTATTATTAACATTTACAGACTGTACAAATAAGTCAAAAGTCAGCCAACCCAGCTTGTTTTCTTCCGTTCTTCCATACTTTGGCATGTTTATAGAAAACCATTTCTCCCGTTCTTCCCCCAAGCTAAGGCTTCTTCCCTCATGATAATCGCACTAGCAAGGCTCAAAGTGTTGGAAAAGAATATTGCTGTGCAGTTGGATCCAGAAATTCATGTCGTAAGGAAAAAAAAAAAGTAAAAATGAGTACAAAAGACCAATACCTATTGCAAAGAGAGGAAAGTCACCTCTCATTTGAAGCATAAATTGGCTTCTTTTCTTAGAATGTATTCAAAGAGATTTTAGTTGCTATTTTACCCATGATGTTCTAGGGGTGGGTTGAAACTTTGAAAGGTTTCTGAATCTGATTTTTTACTGCAGAAATTTCTGTTCAGTTATTGATAAGAGGGGTAGCCATGTATTCCTTCTCATGCACTAATATTAACAGAAATTCTCTCTTTTCACTTATATTTACAAATTGATGAATGCCAATTCAATTTTTCATGTTTTATGTTAACTTCAAAATACTTATTACATATATTATTATATACATACACACAGACACACACATACTGAGTCATAGAGTTCACCACATTTCATCCAATAAATTTGAAATCCGGCAAAGAGGTGATTATTAACAAAAACCCTAAAAATCATTTGAGTTCACCGTTATATTCACCCGTTCAACCACGTAGTGCATTCCTATTTGTTGAAGTACATTAGAAAATTTAGAAGTTGTTCTGGTAAATGGTTGATATTTATAAATTAAAAAAAAAATTCTGCTGTCTTGACCAAGTCGCTAAGATTTGATTGTCTGCTTCTTTATTTTTTTGTTCTTTTCAGAACTTGTAGCCTCTAGAAGATGATGGACAAACACACACTCAGGGTAAACTCAATCAGACACAGTTTTGGAAGTTTGTCAAAAACTCGTAATGAATCATCATTTTTTTCTGAAAAACTGTACCTCCAAAAAAAACCTAGTTGCCTATGTAAGGAGCCAATTCAAAAAACAAAACCACCCAGTCCAATCAGTCAAGGTAGAGAATCAATTAAATCAGGTGCTATAAATGTCTTCTAGATCTTTTGTTCATGTATATTAGACATTACATATTGTCATCCTTCTTAAAGACGTTATTCAGATTTCTTGCATTGTTAAACCTAGCTAGATTAAGGTAGCCTAAAATGCTTGATTGACTTGTTTTTACTGTATGTGTGGCTCCTCTACCATGTCATCGCATTTTGTACCTTTTTGGACATTCTTTATTTCCCTTGTTTCCTTGGAACAGTTGTGGATTGACAAACTCAGTTAGGCCCCATTTGTTTTGCACGTCCATCTCCACCTATCCCGAGGGTTTTCCTAGCCAGGGTTTACCCGTCAGCTTTCCTCTGCATTTCAGCCTCCCATGCCCTACTCTCCCTATTCATCAGCTCTGCTTTGGACTCAATTGAGATGCTTGCTAATGTAAACAAAATTTTCTCCTTTTCTTTTGTTCTTTATATGACTGTAATATAAATTTGGTTAGAAAATTCTTAAGTCAATGATTTTGCATGATAAATAACCAGCATAAACATCTGATATGACTAGGATAAAAAAGCAAAAGAATGACAGAATGATAAAGGAACAAAAAAGACACCTGGCAAGAAACAGGCACTGAAACACGGCCCAGGATACTTTCACCTGACAAAAAAGGAAGAAAAATAGAAGGCCACAGGCACTGAATAAATAGTTGCCAAAAATGTCAGCTATGACTCCAACGAATAGACACTCTGAATAGGTCTGAAAGTCAACAGAAAACAGAAAATACATAGGACTGAGCAAGAAAATTTTCTGCAAGGGGATAAGAAAAAAACTAAGGAAAGGTTATGTTTTGAACAAAAATCTAGAAATCCGCCAATGAACTGAAATTTGAAAGCTTATATCTGATAGTATGGATTTCTAAAAAGATATTTGAATTTCTGGAACAGAAAACTCGAGTTCTGGAAACAGAAATCTGAACAGAACATAAAAAATTAAAATTAAAATCTGAGTCAACTAGAGAAATTTGTGGCTGAAATGCTTTAAAAATCCAAAGCAGGTGTAATGTCTGAAATCTAAAAATACGTGGCTGTGGAGATTGTCTGTTCAGTTATTGTTATAAGTGAGCAGCTATTTCTTCCTTCTCATGCAGTAATATTAAAGAAAATTCTTTCAATATACAAATTGATGCAGGCAGTTCAAATTTTGTATGTTTTATGGTATCCTTAGCATACAATTATGTTATAACATAGAGAGAGAGAGAGAGAGAGAGAGAGAATGTCTGCAAGACCAAAACAGTCTGTGGGACCCCCAGATTAAAACCAAAGTGAGACACTACAGTGTAATTTTTCTGGTTTTTTAGTTTCATTCTCCTGCAGTGAAATTTGATCAAAACTTTCCTACTTTTTTAAACATTTCATATGCAGAGTGCCATTCCATGATATATATATATATATAAAGAGAGAGAGAGAGGTCATATTTGTATAGCATACCATACATGTATCTATATGCTTGGAACATAGACATTTTAAGATCTATAATCTGTCTCACCTGCACCCTCACTACTGGCACCTTGGAGCCTAACATAGATTATGTTTACTGCTAAACTATTATGCAACCAACTGCAATCTAAATAGAACATGATAGTACATACCAACTGATTGTAAATGAAAAACAGTGATTTCTTTATTCAAAGGTAGTGCTTTGTACAATGAATTGTAGAACAAGCAAGACCATTTGTAAAATCAGATCCCTTCCCTAACTACAAGAAGCATATTTAAAGTGTTTTGACGGTTGCCAATTAGACCACAACTGCCAGCAACCACTTACAACTAATTCCTAGCAACTACCCACAAGCCGACAAGTAATTAGCACGTAGTCGGTTACAACCATAATAATAAAACTCAATAATTGTAAATTAAGATAATGACATCATTCCCCTGAAAAAGAAAAGTCAGATTCCAGCAAACAACTAAAACAAAATAAATCATATCATTGAACATCAAGGGAAAGAGATGTCCCTGGTGGTACTTCAGCACCCTCTGAAATGGAAGATGTTGTAGTCAAAGTTTGTGCTTGTTAGATGGCAGCCTGAAGTTTGTAAACTTCTTCAATCCATTGTTTAAAGAGATGAGTAGCAATGACTTCAGGTTGCCTGGAGCTTTTGACCATGTGGCTGGCTTCCATGCGTTTCTTCTGCACTTGATCAGGTGCTTATGTAATATAAACCACTTCAGCTTTCAGCTGTACTATCTCTTCTTTTGCTGCTGCGAACCTGTGAACTTAATTTATCTAGCTTCAGTCAGTGAGATGGATTTGTTGAGCCAATTGTTCCTAAAAACCTCTTCCTCTGCCACTCCAACTCTTTGCATAAACTTGCACAAGTCAAGGCTATTTGGTCTGCTTCCTCAGAGACCTTCCTTTGTGCACACATTTCAATCTACAACATGAGATATCGGTACCGAAATTAGTGCTCACTAGAGTACAAAGCTGGCAAAATCTCTTTGTCCAAACCTCCAAAAGGAGAGATCCGAACTAGTAACCATGTGTTCTACGTTTACTATGTGAGCTGTCCTGGCCAACCTTCCTCTAAAATATACATACAAACCCCATGTGACACTCCTCAACAAGCTTCTGAATACGCAAGGCTTCCTATTTAACCAAGGGGAACTGTGAACTATCCAAATATTTCACTATATCTGCCACTTCTAGCATTGAATGAGCAATGGATTCCAAACTCTAAATAAATTATTGCATAGTACATTGTTGGATCAGAGCGAAATCCTGCCTCAAAAATTGTATGGAAAGCATCTCTAGCTGTCCCACCGAAGGCCTACATGGCTCAGAATGTGTAGAAGTGGAGGAAGTAATTTCCACCTATAAGTCAAGCTGCCCAATGCCAAGACCGACATCTAACTCACTCCTCCCCTCTTTGGTTGGTCCTGAAAGATCTGCCATATGTAGAAGCTCTAATATATCGTGCATAAGAATCACTGGAGTATTTTCTAGTGTATCTAGGGGAGCTCCTAGTTGATCAAGCCACTCCTCTATGTGGTGGGCCTCATCACTAAGAGGAAGAGCCAGTGTTGGAGATGCTAAAGGAAGAACCTCTACCTCTACCTCTTCCTATTTAACCAAGGGGAAGAATAACCTATCCAAATATTTCACTATATCTGCCACTTCTAGCATTGAATGAGCAATGGATTCCAAACTCTAAATAAATTATTGCATAGTACCTTGTTGGATCAGAGCAAAATCCTGCCTCAAAAATTGTATGGAAAGCATCTCTAGCTGTCCCACCAAAGGCCTACATGGCTCAGAATGTGTAGAAGTGGAGGAAGTAATTTCCACCTATAAGTCGAGCTGCCCAATGCCAAGACCGACATCCAACTCACTCCTCCCCTCTTTGGTTGGTCCTGAAAGATCTGCCATATGTAGAAGCTCTAATATATCGTGCATAAGAATCACTGGAGTATTTTCTAGTGTATCTAGGGGAGCTCCTGGTTGATCAAGCCACTCCTCTATGTGGTGGGCCTCATCACTGAGAGGAAGAGCCAGTGTTGGAGATGTTAAAGGAAGAACCTGTATCTCTACCTCCTCTGATTCTTCTTCCCACTTACTCTCTTTTATGGGTGCCTCTTCTTCGAATGCAGTGTCTTCTACTATATTTTCCATTTCTTTGTAATAGTACAGTTATCCTCTTGTCCTCATATATTTGAATACTGTGCTCCCAAAGATTTCCATCGAAAAATAGATGGCCACAACGGATCCAGTATCTAGCTGTAGTTCCCCAACTAGTGCTCCCTGAGTGTATGCTGCAGCCAAGACTAATCCTATGGCATGCTGAGTCATATAGAATCCCTTATGTTCTATGGACATAAATTCATGGATTCTAGTAGAGAATGACTCCCCGATTAGATATTGCTCCTTTACTGAGTTCTATCATATAATCAGTCATCCATATTGTGATATCAAAAGCTTGTGTTACTCCCACCAACCTATTTTAATTAAGTCCATGATGCACCTCCATTCTATTGTCACCAAGTACTCGTTAAGGCCTCAGTTTCCTTTTGTCCACATTTTACTCAGCCCAGTGCTGGTCAAACTTGCCTTGCATAATCTGTGAACCGCCAAAACTTTGTGTGCTTGTGTACTGTTGATAGTGGGTTTCTTACGATTTACCTTCTGCATCAGTTCTTGGCAAAATTGTCTCCATTATTTTGATTGAAGGAGCAGAATTTGCTACATTTGATGATGCCAGAATTAACTGACCCTATTTGGAGGTGTCCTACTTCTCAAAATCTTTTTCCGTGGTTTTCCAAATTTTCAGTCTCGACGTTAAGGATAGTGTACCTGGGGTTTATTGATTTATTCTTTTCAGCCATCACCGCATGAGCAAAATCCAAATTTTCAACCACAAACAATTTGTTAAAACCATGGTTTATTGGAATAATTCCTCCTACACTCAGTTCCTAAAATTTAGATGGTTCACCAAACCCTTGAAAAGGCTGTTTTGCCTGTTTAGCCAGATCTTCTTATTGTGGAAATAAAAATGAAAACTTGCTGTCTTCAGTGAGTTTTCATTTCTGCAGACATGTTGAGATATATGGTGACTGCAACCATAACCACCTGTAAAACTGAATCAGTTGTTGGGGACCCATACAAACAATTTGTTGGATCAGAATGTATAATGGACTCCCCAGAAGAGTCTTCACTATATTGGTCATTTCCCACAAACCACACAGCTGCTAAAGGGGATCATACAGCTGTTGAAGGATGGGGTACTGTGGACTAGATCTGTATGCTTGTGGTAGAGTTCCCAAACCATACAGCAATAAGAATAGTAGAGGGGCATGCAGTGGCAAAAAACACAGGGATTTCAAGGGATCGTACAACTGTAGCAAAAGCAGTCAAGAGGTTAGACCATACGGCACTAAGAATTGGAGTTGTCTAAATAACTATATGGCATTAGAAGTTGGAGCTCATATGACTTGTGGTGAAGATCTTACAGCAGGATTCCCAGTTTCCATGGTTTAATAACATACAGTGTGGTGAGCACAGCAAGTTGTACGACGTACAATGGGGAGCTATCCATACAGCAAGAAGCAAATGAGTGTATAGCATTGAAATTATCAGTGTAAGATCGTACAGTCTGTTTTGGAACCAACAGTACAGCAGATGG
Source organism: Cunninghamia lanceolata (assembly GCA_027924645.1). Lineage (NCBI taxonomy): Eukaryota > Viridiplantae > Streptophyta > Pinopsida > Cupressales > Cupressaceae > Cunninghamia > Cunninghamia lanceolata. The sequence goes on from BSBN01000684.1 coordinate 5,253,122, forward strand.
TTGTAAAAGAGTGTTAGGTCATATAATTGGAGCAAATGTTGGAACTTGTAAAGTGTTGCCTATTGAAGTAACTTGATTCACACAACCACCATGATGTCTATTATAACACTCATTAGGGCAATGGCTAATTATAGGCTCTAACACAAATATTTTAATTTTTATTTTATTACTTTGAGTCATTCCTTCATCAATTTCTTGAGTTTCATATGAGTCTGATGGTTCGGCTGGAATGCCAAAAGTAATCATATTAATGGTTTCGATTCTCTGTTGATAAACTTTTAATTTTGAACTGTTTAAGTGTATTTCACACTCATTCCAATCAAATTTTCTAATCGTACTAACCCATTTTCCAGTATTTCCCAAATTTTAAACAATCCTAACCAAAGTATTTACCTAGTTTTAAATCATGCCAACCATTATACCTAAGCATCAAATGCATCATGCCGACCATTGTACCTAAGCATCAAAGGCACCAAGTATAAAATTCATTCTTTGTAAATGCTTGTCATGCCAATATTTTCTCCATTGTTTCTTCACTTTCATTGCCATTGTGCCATTACCCTTTGTTCATTCAATTTAATCAATTGTAGGAGCCTTTCTTTCAAACTCTCAACATCTCCTAAACGGTTGTCCACTGCTATCCTTAGGCTTGGCACCATCTACCCCATGGCTTCCTGATCGTACATCAATTGAAATGGCATGTGTCTTGTAGTCACCTTGTATGTCATTTGGTATGCCCATAAGATCGCTGATAGTCATTCTTCCCAATCTGTACCTTCAACCCCACATGATTTTTGGATGATTAAGGCGGGAACTTTGTTTGTGGCCTCTACTTGGTCGTTGGCTCTAGGGCAGTATAGACACAATAGAGTGTGAAAGATCCTAAATTCACTTGTCATCAACCAAATCACATGGTTGACAAAGTGTCATTCTCTGTCATTTGAAGCACAATACCAAATCTTGCAACCACTTGTTCATATATAAACCAGGTTATATTTGGTGTGGTGTTGTCTGGTAAGGCTCATGCCTCCACCGACTTTGTCATGTATTTTGTAGCCACTACTATGTATTTAGACATGTGCATCTTGCTTACCTTTAATGGACAAATAAAGTCCAATCCCCATTGTTCAAATAATTCCTATAGTTGGGATGATGGTCAAAGTGGCATGAAATCTCTTTTCAAGGGCTTACATACTCGTTGGTATGTATCACACACAACCACCCATTCTCTAGCATTATTATTAAGTGTCAACAACAATAGGCCCACTAGAAGTATCTTTTATGTTGTGGCATCAAACCCCATACGGCTACCTACTGAGCCTTCACGTGCTACTTTAAGTACACCCTCACTTTTTCCCACATGAGACATCTTCATGGTATGTGGTAGGGTCCCATTTTGTGCAATAGTCCATTGACCAATTGAAATGTCCTCACATTGAGTGTCAACTTCTCTCTCCTAGTCACATGCCCTTTGGGAATGAAGATGTAGACATGTATTCTCCAATGTTCTTGAACCATGTTAGTACAACTATCTAGAAGAGATGATCTATCAAAAAAGTCTTCATTTATCCCTTTAGGAGGTTCGCCAAACTTTATCCTTGAGAGCTGGTCAATTGTGACATGGCTCTTTCCTAGCTAAACAATGATATTAAATGGAAATTCCTGAGTAGCATCAACCATCAATTCACATGACCTTGAATGATTGGTTTATTTACCAAATGCATCAATGCTTGGTGGTCTACATGGAATGTAAATATATGGCAAATAAATAATTTCAAAACTTTTGTATTGAATACACTATGCCAAGAGCCTCCCTCTATGTGGTACTAGAATTTCGATCTAAATTAGATAATAGTCTACTCGCAAAGAACACCGAGTTATCCAACCTCTCAAGACTTGCTTGTGCCAAGGTAGCCCCAATGGAAAAATTGGATGCATCCACATGGACATGAAATTCTTTACCCCAATCTGTATACAACAAGATAGGTGAACTTATAAGGTGTACCTTTAGTTCTTTAAATGCTTGTTCTTGTTCAACCATACAAATGAAACTCCTTTCCTTATTAATACATACAGAGGGTGTGATACTTGGGCAAAGTTTTTAATGAAGCATTAGCAATATCCATCATGGCCCAAGAATGACCTTATTCCCATAACATCCTTCAATGCATCCATCTCTACAATCACCAAGGTCTTGTCAAGATCTATTTGTAGTCCAACATTGCAAGCAATGTGGCCAAGAAGCTTCCCTTGTGGCACCATAAATAAATACTTTTTTGGATATAGTGCTAATTGTGTTGTTCTACACCATTGCATGCACTCTCTTAAGGCCTTCAGATGTGTTTCTTGGCCATTGTAAATTGACCAATCATCCAAGAACACTTTAAAACTAAACATTGACCTCTTATCAAATATATGCAATATGATCCTCTAGAATGTAGCCTAACCATTACATATTTCGAATGGCATTCAATTGTAAGGATAAACTTCATCTTCCATTATAAAAGTGATCTTCACCATGTCTTCTTCAACGATGCTTCTCTAGTTGTAGCCAAAAAAGCCATCCATGAATGAATATATTCCATGCCTTGCTACTTCTTTGAGGATGGAGTTTATGAATGGAATGGGGATTGGATCTTTGATTGTGACTGCATTCAAGCTTCAAAAATCCACACATATCCTTATTGTTCTAACTCCTTCAATGAAATGACTATGGGCAACACCCAATCATTCATCTCTACTTTGAAGATTATCCCAACTTCTAGCATTTTATTGATTTCTTGAATCTTTGCTACATAGTTACAGTTTATTATGTGCAATCTTCTTTGTATTGGTTGAGCCCCTAGTATAAAGGGAATCCCATGAACACACAGTTCCAGTGGTACTCCCTTCAAACCTTTGTACGTCCATGTGAAGACATCTTTATGTCCCATGAACATACTAAATGTTTTTGCTTTTAGTGCAGGATTCCAATCATTTGTGACCAATATCACCTCTGAACTTCCATCTTGTCCAAGATTTACCTTCACCGTAGTGGATTCCTAATATTTCATGTTTGTTTTAACCTTGAACTAATGAGTTGGTGTATCATCTAAGTTCGCATCCCCTAACTTATTCCATGAATTCAAGAGGAAATGTTAAAAGTCTGATACAAAGGGATACAACCTTACACCTTTTTCCTTCTTGTCATCTCCTTTTTCCTATTCTTCTTCATTAATCTCCATTATCTCAACGAAATTACAATTGGGTTGAAATGCTTCATAATCTTCCATTTGCCAATGGAACAAACCACTAAGAGAATTTGTTTCTTCTTCAGAGCATGGGTGCAGCTCCAAGATTTCTTCAACATCCAAGCCCATGGGACCTTCACGTTGCTCTGTTCACCCTTCTCCGAAATATAAATATGATGAATCCAAGAAAACTGCTTCCTCACTCAGATCAATTATGTATTTCATGTCCTTGTTTTCAATGGAGAGTATTATTTTTCCAATTATGGCCAAGTTTGGCTATTATCAACCATTCCCAACCCAATAATGCATTGTATTTTTTTATGCAATGAGATGACTACAAAATTTAATAAAAACGATTAAGATCCAATTAGGGCCTTTTGTGCCATTAGAACTCCAAGCACTTTGATCCCTTGTTGGTCCACTCTCACCAATTCAAAAGTTGGAGGCCAGATGGAGTGCTTGCCCAAACTTCACCAAATATCTTTCAAGAGCACATTTTCACCAGACCCGCCATCAATAATTGTATTGGTGAGATTCTTCCCAAGAATCCACATTTGTACCACAACTAGTCTAATTGCCAAATTGATTGTAACTTGTAAGTAACATGGGATCAATCACCTAATCCTCGCACAATGGAGTTTCTACTAATGGATCATCAGTATCCTCACTTCTAGGTGCCAAATGGGTTGTTGCATGTTCACACCATGACCATTCACTGTACTAACTATAGCATTTCTTAGTTCAAGAATGCTTTGAAGAAAGTTTGCCACCTTGACTGGTAAGGTTGTTTGTAGTACTTGTTTTGCAAAAGTATTATCCGACTCCAATCGGTTAGTAATCATACTTGCATTCCGATTGGAATGGCAACGCTCCTTTGTCGTGGCATGCACCACCTCTACATGTGCTTTAAAAAAGCCTTTCTTTTTTTGCATGGAGTCCAAATATGCAACTTTCTTTGGTTGGGCTTGTGTTACCACCAATACTTCTTCGTTTTATTGTATGTCAACCATGTTGATGTTCACACTCATTTTTGCCTTAAGCAGTCCATGTTATCATGATCTCCAAGTCTACACCATCTATAGAGCATTCATATACTACTCTAACTTCTCATGCAATATTCCATTATTATTCCTACATTGCCAACATAGTATAATAGGGTGACCTTTTGGAGTCATACCATATCCAACTTTGACCTCCCCCACTATTATTATTTTGCCTTCCATTATTATTCCTTTGAATATGATAGCTGCCTACAGATGCATTTTTATTGTTCTGCAGCTTCGAAGGTGTTGTGGTTGGAGTTGACCGTCCTCCCTGAGTAAAGAGTACTTGTGCACTCCTAATCTTCAAATTATATAGTCAATCCTTGGTTGAATGGCCCATTATTTGACAGATTTCACAAAATATCTTTTTGAGGCAATTAGTGTTGGTGTGGCCATCAATCTTGCAATCTATGCACCACAACCCTCTTGGCTCCTTACTAAACTCTCCTTTAACTACTTTCCACTCCATCATTCGAAGCATATCCCTTCATAAGGCTTGATCTAATCCTAGTTCAACATCAGGACTTGCATTGAAATCGTTGTCTTCACTTTTCATCTAGAGCGAGAGACATCTTGCTTTCGCTTTCAATATCCATTGCTCTATTATATGCCTCCTCATATGATGAAGATGGCACAACCTTCATTTTTCTCTATAATGATGGTATGAGTCATTTGATGAACCAGTGTTTCTTAAATCCATCCACTAATTCTTTCTTCAGTTTCCCAAGTAGTTCTTTGACCCCACAATTGTATGCTCTTACATTCTCTCGCTTCCCTTGTCTAGTGTTATATATTTATGCAATAATCTCATTGTCATCCCGAAAGAGCCCAAATTCTTTCTCAAAGGTTGTTCTTAGCTTCTCCAATGTATTTCAATTAGTTGGCTTGACATTTGTGTACCACTCAATTGCCACTCCCCTAAGGGTGGCTGGAAATGAGTGCAACCAATGGCCTCAATCCATTTGTCCATTCACCCAAATGGTTTCGAATGTTCTACAATGTCTTATTGGATCTTCAAATCCATCACCAATAAATTTAAATAGCTTGTCTTTCTACACTCAGACTGGCTTGTGGAATCACCATCGTTGGTCATCCTTGATGTAATTGTATTGATCTATACACTAGTATCGCTCTAAATCTCCCTTCTCTCAAATCCAATCTTTTGTCCTAGTGTTTTTGGCTCACTTTCTTCAATTAGTAATTCTTTAATACCGTGGATATTACGTTCATACACTTCTCTTTCTGCTCATGTGAATAAGTCCCCAAACTCCATCTCAAAATAAAAGCATTCCTCATATGGAGCCTCCAAACTAACTTGGTCCCAAAGACTTGCAATTCCTTCTTTGAGAAGAGGAAGTTGCCTAGCAACTTCAGCCTACTAATCCTACATAAGTTGTTTCTCCAAAGTCAGTTGGATGCATAAATTCCTTCAACTTCAACCCACTAATTCTTCCTAAGTTGTTTCTCCAAAGTCAGTTGGATCTATAAATTCCTTCGTACACAAATACAACTCCAACTTGCACTTTTGCTTTAGTTTCGACTTTCACTTTAGCTCCAAGAGTATGTGATGGATTTTCTTCTACTATCGCTCGTAGTCTCCTCTTTCATTTTTGCTGCTCCACCAGTCTAACCAATTGTCTAATTTCCTAGTCCATCCCTAACCATGTTGTGGTCTTCTCCCACCTTTATTTGGACTTAATGGAATTAATTTCTTAAGGTATGGTGTTGGTCTTCACTTCACTCTTCTTCCTCTCACTAACTCCTTGCTTCATTCCGTCAGATTATTTGTTGGTGATGTGCTTCACAGTCACATTCAGCACAGAAGGTCTCGTAGTATATTGTAGTGCCTCACAAGGAGTTAAGGTAGATGATTCAGCAGTATGTCCACGTCTTCTATTACCGCTAAGTTGTTCCAAATTGTATCCAACGCTACTTGATTTCTCTCAGGTTCTTCACAAATGTGTTCCCGTACTGAAAGATCCCACAGATACCAAAAACTCTTGTGAGATCATTTTTCATTTGTTTCTATTGCTTCATCAATAGGCCTACCCATTCATGTTTCCATCATTCCAGTGTCATAAATAAGTATTGTTGACTGACCCTGATTCTTTATGAATCTAACCCGCCTTCATATAGGCAACAGTGCCAAATGTTTACTGCCAAACTACTACAGTACCAATTGCAATATAAATAAAACATGATAGTACATGCCAACTGATTGTAGATGAAGAACAATGATTACTTTATTCTAGGGTAGTGCTTTGTGTAGTGAAATGCAGAACAAGGAGGATCATGTATAAAATCAGACGCCTTCCCTGGATATGAGAAGTATTTTTAAAGTGTTTGGCGATTGCCAATTAGACCACAACCATCAACAATCACTTACAATTATTTCCTAGCAACCCCCCACAAGCCGGCAAGTAATTAACACATAGTTGGTTACAACCATAGTAACAAAACATAACAATTGCAAATTAAGAGAATGACAGATTACAACTATTTAGAGGAATAAAGTTGTGCTTGTTACATTGCTTATAGCCACAAAAGTATAGATACCAAAGTTGTAGACAAATATCTTAGATTATAACATTTTATAATCTTACATAAGCAGGTAAACTACTACATTACCAATTGCAATATAAACAAAACATGATAGCGCATACCAATTGATTGCAGATGATTCTAGGCTACTGCTTGGTACAATGAAATGTAGAACAGGGAAGACTGCGTATAAAATCAGACCCCTTCCCTAACTACCAAAAGTATATTTGAAGTGTTTGGTGGTTGCCAATTAGACCACAACTGTCAGCAACCACTTACAACTAAATCCTAACAACTACCCACAAGCCGACAAGTAATTAACACATAGTTGGTAACAACCATAATAACAAAACATAACAATTGCAAATTAAGCGAATAACAGATTACAACTATTTAGAGGAATAAACTTGAGATTGTAACATTGCATATAACCACGAAAATATAGATACCAAAGTTGCAGACAAATATCTTAGATTATAACATTTTATAATCTTACATGAGCAGAAGCAATTCAATTAGGGTAAACTCAATCAAACACATAGTCTCAGAATATTTTCAAAAACTAGGGATTATTCATCAATTTTTCGAAAGGCAGCAAAACACCAAGAAAACTAGTTGCCTATGTGAAGAGCCAAATTAAAAAGCGAAAAAAACACGTTCCAATCTGTCAAAGTCAAGAATCTATCAAAATCAGGTGTTATCCATGACATCTAGACCTTTCATCCTTGTATATTAGACATTATATACTATCTTCTTTCTTAAAGACCAGAGTTGCATGGAATCGGATATGGTTGCGGTATTCGATACAGCAAATTTTCAAGACCCCCTAATACAAATACAGCTGAATATGACAATTATATACATCCAAGATTCTAACGGCATAGAACTATAACACTAAAATATTTATTTATACATATTTTGGTTTTGTCTTTATATATATAAAGACACAAATATGACATAACTATGAACAATTTATTTTTGATGTTTCATTTCTTTTGCATTTTTTGAATACTTTAATATAACCCCAACCTGGACATGGCACTGAATGTTGTGGTACCATATCCAGACATGTTGCATACGGCCCAAAAATAGGCTGTATCCATGTTGTACCTGGGAGTATCGTATCCATATCCAGTATCCAATACATGGATACACATATCTGGGTCAGGAAAGGGGAAGTATCCAGCAATTCTGTTATATACACCATAGAAGCAAAAATCGTGTGATTTTTTCTAAAAATCGTGAATCGGGCAGGAAGGCAATTTTTTGCAGGTTTAAATCGCAGAAGCCCTAAAAATCATTGACCGATTTTCAACGATTTAAATCGGTTTAAAATTGCGATTAATTCGCGTTTAAAACACATTTAAAATGCAGCAATCTTGTCCGTCGAACCCTGCGAAATGCGCGCTCAATTTACCCGCGCGATTTCACTTCGCAGATGCCTATTTTTAGTTTTTTTTTTTTTTTTTTTCTATGACTTGCAGATTTCCACTTGCGAGTTGCAGAGTAGAACGAGGAGTTTGCTTGCAGGGTTCACATTGCAGGTATTCATCATATTCACGCTTCAAATGAATCTTTCTTTTTGTCTTTGTTCGCCTCTATTTTTTAATATGATATGGGAAATGAAGATTCAGGACCCCTCAGATACAATACAATGCAGATATTAATTAGCCGATAGGCTTTTATATGTGAGCATTATAGTGCTCGAAATTGTCTCATGCCGTAAAAAAAAATTAACGCCGGAAAATTTCTAAACTTGTCGGTTGTTCCTATCGGTATTTTCATTGAACCTCCTATGGATTATATTATACAGTTTATATAATATATTAATTATTAATATTATATAATATAGATTGTATAATAATAAATATATAATTATAAATTATAGACTATATTTATTATTATAAAATATAATATATTATATAGTATAATTATAATTATAATATAATTTAAAATTTATAATTTTATAATTTATATTATAGATTGTATTTAAATTTAATTTAATAATTTATATTATAAATTGTCTTTATTATTTATATAATATATTATATAATTTAATTAAATTTATGTTATAAATTTTATTTAAATTTTTTTATTTCAAAATTTATGATAATAATAATTTAATTACTAATAATATTTTTTTTATGCTGCAAATACGTATATATTTATGATTTTATTTAAATCTGATTTTTTCTGATTTTTTAACGATTTTATTTTTTGAAAAAATCTTATACTTTTGGTTTGCCGATTTTTTCCCCAAAAGATTTTTGCTGCTATGATATACACTATTCACTCTTTCTTATATTTTTAAATTATAGATTGAAGTAGTCAGCAATGTTTGATTGACTTATATTTACTGCATGTGTGGCTGCTTGTAATGGGCTGCCCTGTTTGTAAACTTTTTTTATTTCTTAATGGTGTTATTTTTATTATTATTGTGGTCTTCAGAACTAGACAGAAGTTGCAGAAGGGGTTTTGTGTTTTGCATGTAATGTTTTTGCACAAATACAATGGAATATAAGACATGCATTGAATACCCAGAAAAACTAAAACCTTAATGCTTAAATGAACCAAGACCCAGATCATAGAATTGCATAAAATGAATTATGTCAACATACCCATATGTAAATCTCCAACTTCATTCACTGCTGTACATGAACCAGCTATGACAGTGCTATGAAAACTTCATCAAAAGGCATACATATCAATATTCTTCTTCATGCAAATAGTAGGAAGTGTTGTGCAACCCTAGGCGCCCAATTTGAGTTTATATCAGTCATAAATAAGTGCAAACCAGCTCCAAAATCCCCTTAACATCCAAGGCTGCAGTACAGCCAGCTGAAGTGTGTTGCTACAGCAATGAATGGCTATAAAACTAGCTCAGGAACCACCTTAAACCCTCACAAACTGATTGCCCCTGCTGAAGGAAACCCTACGCCATGATAACAAGTGAAAGTAACATTCAAACAACCCTTAATGATGCTCCAAGTGAAGTACGGCCAAGGCTGCCCCTATACGGCCAGCAAATACATGATATCCAGTCACAAATAAACTACTCCAAAGTCTCAAAATCTGCTCTTAAACCTTTGTCTCAGGCTGCTCAAGAAATCTGAATATGATCATAATGAAAATCCATCAAAAAACATCGAATCAAAGCTCGAGCGATGCCTCCGTATGAAGCTCCCAGCAGTCCTTCCTAATGCTGTCTCTCAAGCACGAAGAAGGCAGTCTCACAGAGGGCTACGTCCCTACAAAACTCCAATTCAAACCCTAAGCCAAGCTTCAAGTTTGCTCTACAAAATAATGTCCAAAGAAGAGAGAATCAATAGTAATAAAATGAGCTCACAAAAGCTCTTTATATCCCCTTGGCTTCCAAGGCCCAAAAAAGAGGAAAATACTTTTATAAAATATTTCTTTTAAATATTTTAAACCCCCTTAACTCCACATGAGCGCTCATTTCCCTAGCATATGACTTTTAAGTCATAACTTAAATCTTTTTTAAAGTTGAGTCACTTAATAAATAAAGACTTAGGCTCACAAGTGTAAATTAAATATTTAATTTAATTTACATTTCGACCATTACCCATAGCCTTCTCGAAACCAACTGCAAAGTGCTAGGTGCTCCAACACTATGACTATAGTGACTTATTAATATTTCATTTTTTGACACTTAGCCATTATAACCCAAAGTCCAATATTAAATACACATTAATTATTTACGGACTTTAAAACGGAGGCCCAAATGATCTCAAAATCCAGTGATCTATAGACAGTTGAAAAGGTCTCGCCAAGACGCTTCATCTCCATTACTGAAAATCCCGAAACTGCCAAAAACCCTAATTTGCCAAAAATAGCAAGTTCGGGCCTAAGCAATCAAATCCACCCTAGAAAGTGTCCAACTAATGATCACATCAAAACCATGCCAACAATCCCCAACAAATCCATCCAAGTCACCGAAACAGTGTCTAGACTAACACTTACTAAAAATAGAAGTGTTCTTGGGGGACCCAGAAAAACCCAGAAAGATTGTCACCATGCGAGCACTTACTATAAATAGTAAGTACGGACAAGTTGTCCGAAATCCCTCCGAAAAGTGTCATACAACTCCACTGGATCACCTGAACACATTGGTGACATCAAAATACTCCTCTGACTAGGCTGTCACCAACCCAGAAAGTCAGCTCCGACTGTGCTACAAGAGAACCCGAAAATGGGGACATTACACTGCTCTAGTAAGTCATCGTTCGTTGCACTTATTGTCTTTTTGTAGATTCTTGATTTCCCTTGCTGTTTCCTTGAAACAGTTAAGCATTGGCGAATTTGGTGATATACCAGTTGTGTTGCACATCCATTTCCACCTATCCTAAGGGTTTTCCTAGCCTGTATTTACCCTACCCCGTCAACATTCCTCTGCAGTTAAACCTCCCCTATGTACTGGTCTTCTCTTTCGTTGACTCTGATTTTGACTTGTTTGAGATGCTTGCTAATAAAGACAAAATTTACCCCTATTCTTTTATTCTTTTTAAGAAACCTGCCATGTAAATTTGGTAGGCTGTATCCTGAGGGTTTTCCTAGCCTGTATTTACCCTACCCCGTCAACATTCCTCTGCAGTTAAACCTCCCCTATGTACTGGTCTTCTCTTTCGTTGGCTCTGATTTTGACTTGTTTGAGATGCTTGCTAATAAAGACAAAATTTACCCCTATTCTTTTGTTCTTTTTAAGAAACCTGCCATGTAAATTTGGTAGGCTGTAAAGGCTGATAAAGGAACCAAAAAGACACCTGGTAAGAAGCAGCCACCGACACACTGCCCAGGATGCTTTTACCTGATGAAAAAGGAAGAAAAAGAGCACGCCCCATAAACTGAATAAACAGTAGGAAAAAAATGTCAGGAATGACAGAGATAAATAGATACTCTATATAGGTCTAGAACATCAAAACAAGGCAGAAAACACATAGGAGTGACAGAAAGAAAAGTTTCTACAAAGATATAAGAAAAAAATTGACAGTGTATCTTCTCAAATGCAGATTCAGAAATTTGTCAATAAACTGAAATTTGAAAGCTCAGATCTAAAATAGCGTCTGTATTTCTGAAAGGAGATCTGAATTTTTGAAATAGAAATTTTGAGTTTTGGAAACAGAAATCTGGAAGTACCATAAAAGCTGAGTCAACTACAGAAATGTGGGTCTGAAATACTTACAAACCTGAAGCAAATGTAATGTCTGAAATCTAAATCTTTAAAATCTTTGATACAAGGAAATCTGACTTTGTTAGAAACTAAATTTGAAACTTATGTAGAACAGAAATTTCTAACTGCTGGAATTTAAACTCGAACCTACAGTTACTGAAACATCAGAACTGAGCTCCACTTTTTCTATGAATTGGAAAAGCAAACAGAACTATGATATTGCCGAAGGTAGTTGAACTGGGTTCTTGTTTTCTATGAACTGGAAAAGAAACAAACTTAAATCCGAACTGGGTTCTCCTTTTCTATAAACTGGAAAAGAAACCAAAGCTATAATATTACTGAAAATGGTTTAACATTAAAAAGAAAAGAGAAGCTTCCAAAGAAGATATGCATGCCAACTCGGACTCATACATCCAAGAGTCCAGGGCAGTATGGATGCCACCTTTGCCCCAAAACACAATCACTGTATAATTGTGCACAACTTCCACCAAAACAGGCATATTCTAATGCATAAGGGACTCATGTAACCATTTTACCTTCACAACTTGTTCCTTTTACGTGTGTTGCGTGATTACTTCTAAGTTCCAAAAGACCTACTATATTATACTAGACTGAATATGGACACATCAACCAAAATGTGGGTTTGTGAACTAGAAAGGTGTGTTGGCCCATTTAACCCTAAGAGTGTCTACCTATATAAAAAGGTGGGTTGAGCCAACTATCTGACACCAGAGTTGTAGGGAGGCACATCTCCAACCCCCTGGGATGCGTCTCGGGTACCGGGATGTGTTTCCACGGGGGTGTGGAGACATCTCCAATTGCTAAAAACATCCCGCCCATGTTTCCTGCTGGCTCCCTCTCCAGAAACCCTAATTCGGAGCGTCTCCACCCTAAAAAGCAATGGAAATTAAATAACGGAAAAAAAACCATTAAAAAGTGCATGATATGTCATTTTTGTGCAACCACAGAAGCAGTGAGATTTGTTATTTCCATTGCACGATTTTTATTCAGTGATTCCGCAAGCAGCAACCAGGTGCCAGGTAATTTCAAATACTTCAACATTTTGTTTTAATACAAGTCACAACTTAGGAAACACAAAAATCACTTCAAAGGATTAAAATGGTCATATGAAAGGGTCCAAAGTCAACATATGAAATATATAATCAATCAATATATTTTTATAATTTTATTGTTTATACTTTATACAAAAGATAACGATAGCAGGGAAATCTGATATACAACAAACTGGATGTCAGCCCTACAGTGGCAAATATCAATGTTTCATGTATAATCAACATTAACATAAACACAGGGCTTGCTTTTTGTTTTCTGTTTATATCTTTTCATATACAAAAAATCTCTTACGCAGCAAAAAAAAACATTAACATAATCACAAATTAACAAAACATTATAATTCAAATGTTTATAAATTTTAATTTATATTATTTGTGTAAAATACTGAATACATCAACAATCAAGCAGCCACAGCCAAGAATAACATGAGCAAATCATCAAACTGCTTTCTATAAGAACATCAAAATCATCCCTTGGTTCATAACAACTTGATACTGTAGTGAGTCAGTGACTATGCTAGTCCCATTAGCTCTGCTCTGTTAAATTTGAATAGTAAAACTTACTATTTAGTATTAGTGTTAGTCTATTCCATTTGCATCTGCTGTTTTTAATTTAATAAATTTTTTTTTTGCTTAGAGTGACAGGTGGAGGAAAATAGGGTTTGTACCCAGTATGGAAATATTGTTATCATAATCCAGGGTTGAAGGGGTCGGGTGGAACAGCCACCGTCAAATGTAAACTTTGTCCTAAGGAATTTCAGGGCACTTACTCGAGGGTGAGGGCTCATTTTCTTCACATATCTGGAAAAGGTGCTGATCCTTGTTTGAATGAGGTAGAACGATATGAAGTTATTAGGGCTCAAGAAAGGGCTAATGGGAAAGTGCCTCATTTGAGCTCTCACACTTCAGCAACAGAGGCAACTCAGAATCAATATAAGGAGTTAAAGACGGATATGTCTTCTAAAGATGTGACAACAAAAGATGTACGGTCTTCTCGCAAGAGATACACTTTGGCAGCCCAAACCCCATTGGAAAATTGTTTGATGTGTAGGGTCAAGATGCGGTTGATACAGTGATCGCACGCTTCTTTTATGCAAATGGAATACCATTTAATGTTGCTCGCTCGCCTTTCTACAAGGAGATGGTCCAAGCTATCAATAATGGACCAGCAAGTTATAAACCACTAGGGTATGAAAAGATTCACCCTACTCTAATTGATAAAAAAAAAGTTCGACTAGAGCAACAAATTGCACCAATGAAAAGAGTGTGGTCTACAAAGGGATGCAGCATTGTGATGGATGGGTGGACAGATGCTATATATCATCCACTTCTTAATATCATGGTAACATGCAACAAAGGCCCTTACTTTTTGAAGGCAATAACTTGTTCAGGGCAAGAAAAAAAATGCAGAGTTCCTTCAGAACCAGCTGTGTGACACCATTGAGGAGATTGGGCATCGCATGTAATTCAAATTGTTACAAATGCTGCCCCTGTTTGTAAAGCAATGCGCTTGTTGGTACAAAAAAGGTACTGGCATATATATTTTGGACACCATGTAGTGTGCATTCAATGAATAATGCACTCAAAGATATTGGCAAGTTCTAGTAGATTTCAGATCTCATTGAAAAGGGCAGAAAAATACAAATGTTCATATGTAAATTTGTAATCATCACCACACACAAGTCATTTTCAAAAAAGTTGCCAAGGTGGGACTCCTCAAACCTGCTGATACACAGCTTGCTTATTATGCAGTCAAAAGAGCTTTGTGTTCCATAGTAATCAGTGATGTATGTGCAGCGTGGAGACAATCTACATCAGATATTGCAGTTGAGGTGGGAGGTATGGTCCTTGACGACCGTTTTTGGGCTGATGTTAAATTTGTTGTTGACTTTATTCAGCCCATATGTGAGGTCATCAAATTTGCTGATTCAAACAAGCAGCGTTTGGGAGAAATTTATGAAGAAATGGATTCTGTGTGTAAAAGAATTAAGAAAATAACAGATGTTAGAGATCCTTCTCTATATATTTTGATAGAAGAGAAGGTACATGAAAGATGGAACAAACTTAACACACCCCTTCATTGTGCTGCCTATGCCTTAAATCCTAAGTGGTATGATACAAAAGTGACCAAGAAGAGGTCTCCATATGAGGATAGAGAGGTAATGAAGGGGTTTTGGGCTGCGGTAAAAAAATATTTATGGCCGAGGTGAGGATGCTTCAATTATCAGGACTCAGTGGAATAAGTTTTCACATGGGCAAGGTGATTTTTCTTCTATGGAAGCCTTACATGATATGGATGCAAAGAAAGAGCCTATAGAGTGATGGTGGAAGTGAAATACCAGAATTGCAATCATTTACAATAAGATTTCTCTCACAAGTAGCCAGCTCTTCATCTTGTGAAAGGAATTAGAGTACTTATGGTTTCATTCATTCATCTTGTGAGAGGAATTAGAGTACTTATGGTTTAATTCATTCATTATAGAGGAACTGATTAGGGTCGAAGAAAGTAGAGAAACTAGTCTACATTCATAGCTCACATCGCCTTCTCTCTTGAGTACACCCTAGGTAGAAGAAGGGTCCTTCAAAAAAATGGGACCAAATTCCACCTGATGGAGCAGCTGCACCCTTGGAGGATGAAGTGGTTGATGCAAATGGCCTCAATGATTTACCCCCAGTTCTATTGCCTACAGAGGAACCTGAGCTTGAGAGTGATGCGTATCTAGAGAGCATCATAGCTGAGGACCTAGAAATTGACGACATAGCTGATGCAGGAGTGGAACTTCATCCATTGAATGTCATAATATGATAATTTAGATTTCTGATTTCTGATTTTTGCATGCATATCAACATTCTGAGATGTAGTATGAACTCTTGAGTCAAGAGTCTTGAATGTTGACACTATATTTAATATATTATATTGATTTTTGTGTGTTTAAACTTGAAATTTCAATGTCATGGTATTGATTGTCAAAGAAATTAAAATATCAAATAATTAACCTTTTCAGTTTTCCTCTTGTGTGTGTGTATATATATATATATATATATATAATCAAAAAAAAAATTGGCATCTCCAACTACCTGTCTCCTACTTTTTTCAAAAAATGACATACTGGTACCAGTACCCATCTCCCAAACCAGTACCAGTCTCCTGGCAACTACGCCTAACACCAAGGTTGTGTGGATGCACCTAGGCTTTAAAAATGATGGCCACCTATGAATGTCAAACAATATCTTGCAATAATTATGTAAAAATGCCCTTCAAACTGTGCACAATTATATTATTTTGACCATAATGATTCAAACAAATAATGTAGCATTCAAAGATGATTGCTGTGTGAAACTGCACTTCAAAATTGTGCACAATTATATTATTTTGACCATAATGGTTCAAACAAATAATGTAGCATTCACATAAGAAAGTAGATAACTAATTTTTAAAGCTTTTAAAAGAGAACACTAAATAGTTAACCTTAAATTTTATGCTCAAATAAAAATAGTGTGTATAAATAATAATATATATAACACAGTGACTGTAAACTTTTAGACAGCAGGTTAACAGAGACAGGCCAATAAATAAACTGCACATATTTTACAATTAAAATCCTCAAAGACATGTAGATGGATGTTAATTTTCAACATCAGGTTAACCAATGCCCACTATCCCTATTTGACCCATAGTTGAGCAGTGACCTGTAGCAGAAAGCTTGCTAATAAGGCTGATTGCATGCTGACATGTTTTCTCAACGTGGCAAGCACCTGCGAATTTTTACCACAATATGTGGCTTATAATTAAGTTTTCTATTTTCTAGTTTGCATTTGTGTCCTTACTATGACTAAGCCATGGTTGTGTGTGTTTGGAACCACTGACTAGGGCATGGTTGTCTATATTTGAAACCACTGTGCAATTTCATTGCATATATAGTTTACAAATTACAAGTCATTTTGTAGCATGTCCCACGGATCTGGTAAGCGAGGAAGGATTCCAATTCAACTTTGGTTACCCTGTACCCATGTAACCTTTCCAAGAGGTACAAAATATGTCCTTTATAAAAGCAATTCTAATGACTAATATTACCTCTATAGATTAAGTAGGCTTGTAATGCTAGATACATAATCAATATACTCTTTGTTGATTAACTAGTCTTGCAAGTGGGGACTCCCAGTTCATGGCTTTATGTATTTGTAGTACAAGGAATCCATCCACAACATTGTCATTCATAACATACCTGCTGTAAAACTAAAAGCCGTTCCCGAACTATATGAAATATTGATAAAGGTTACAAGATAGAAATCTTAAATTTAAGAAAATACCTAGTATATAGCTGCATAGTAATAGATTTTCCATGTACATAACAATCCCCAAAAAATGCTCCTAACAAAGGCATGTCTATATAGATCTTTTCGAAACCAAAATGCATTAAATAGCAACCACTCTTCCAAAGGTTGCATTGGGTTTGGCACATGAGAAAATGGAATTTCAGTAACATGCGAACAACTCAAATTTTGAAAAACTAGTTCCAGGGCTTGTGATATGATAGTAATGAACAATTGTAAACGGTGAGACCTATGTTGAAAACCCCTCACTGTAATAAAGAGACTCAAGCCCCCAACAATCATAGGTTGAGGTTGACGTTGTGATCTAACGAATGTTACAGCCCGGCTGCAACAAAGGAAGTTCATAACCACTGAACCTCATCCATGATTTACCATGCAAAGCAAAACTGAAAATTAAAAGATAGATTAACCAAATTCATCAGGCTGTCAACGGTTCTTTATGGGTTAACAGGCAAATGGAATTTTAATAGTTTACCAACTAAGCCCACGACTGGAGAGCGACTGGTTAGTGGGTTAGCCTGTATAGGCTAGACACTCTGCAAATACAGCCCTCACAAACGCCCAAAATGCCTATCTCCAGCAACAGATAACCAAAAAAATAAAGCAAAACAAAACAAATGCAAACTAACTTTTTTTACTTTTGAAAACTAAAAAGAGCATACCTTTGGAAACAATTTGCAATGCAGAAGACTCGTACTTGATAGGGCTGTTTGTATAGACGATGTTATTATTATGCTTAGTCCTGTCGCCAATGATATCTTCAATATCCTTATAGAAGCCAACCTTGGGGGTCCCCGGCTTGTGCTGGTGACAGAGCTTCCTATAATCCTTGAGCAGGTTTCTCCACTTATCCTTGCACATGGTGGGTGATCTGTCGTATCCCCGCTCCCTCATCTTGCCAGAAATCTGCTCCCACAGGTGTTTGTTAGACTTGGAAGCGTTGAAGTGGCTGTCCAACTCTTTTCTGTGGGCGAGGAGGGTTTTAATCTCATCGCCGATCCACGTCTCTGCCCTCTTCTTCGGAGCCCTCAATTCATGGTCATCTCCGCTGCTCTCCGTCAACACCAGCTGCTGCTGATGTTGATGTTGAAGTTGCTGCTGCTGATGTTGCTGTTGATATTGTTGGTGCTGCTGGTGAAGTGGCAGGGCCAGAGGAAGCGAGGTTACGCCGCCGGTTACTACTTCCATGGTGCGAGGTCACGGGTTTGAACGGGCTGAATTGAGAAATTCCGAAAATTCCAGACAACCAAAAAAATCTCTCCTTTTTCAGTAGCTTGAACCCTTTTTAAAAAAAAACAGGAATTCCAATTAGGGTTCAATTGGACGGTTGAGGTCGCCTCCCAAATAGCACGCAACGCCTCTTTGTTTCTGCGAGGTCGTGAGTCCAAACCCTTACAAGCACCAGGAGCTCAATTTAGAGCTGAATTGAGAAGAAGCTTCGGCAAAGTACGCTGCGATCACGTCACATAACTTTCTGTCCTATCAATTTTGAATTTGCTTCGTTTTATTATTTTTTAATTCTCTTGCCTTAGTAAGACACAGCATCGACGAGACAGGCATCAAAGCTGCCAGCATTTTGGTTTTAAAAAAAAAAAAAACCTTGTTTTCCTCTTTTACAGAGGAAACCCTAGTTACGAAAGCTCAAATGAAAATTCCAAGTTTAAGCGGAGAATTGAATAAAACCATAAATAAATTTACAAGCTTTTCTGCTCCTATTGCAGAGAGTGTCGATTGGAGGATTATTTGTGTTGGCACAAGTTGCAGAGCTTCGTTAATTTAGTAGCCTGCCTTCCCCTCTCTTCATACATATGTAGGTACTGCTTTCTCGTCAATTGACGGTGGTTTTTTCCTCTCTTATTATTGACCAATACTGTATACATTGGACTTTTGATGGAAAATTATTTATTGTAATTGGGATTTTAATTAATTGGAAATTTTTTGTTCTTATCGCCGCAAATGTTCGGTAGGATACGGCGACCTTGCATTTGTTTTTCTTTATAACCACCACATGCATGAGTACCCATTATTCTTAAAGAGAGAGAGAGGACCCACGAAATTCTCTTTAAACTTCTATTTTGTAAATTAAATAACTATTAAATTTGTGGATTAAATTTATCATTTAGGGTCTATGTCATTATCACTTATGTTTTTGTTGGATTGTTATTATACACTATAAAAAATCAAGGAGTATTTTTCAGATAAGCAATGTTGCATCAATTTCGCATCACCAAAAAAGAGTTTCTTTTGTTTTGTTGTGTTTTGGTTGGTTTGCACAATAAATTAGTTATTGTGTTTTGGTTCAAAGTGTGTATTGTGAGTTTTGGTTTGTAATTTTGGTTTTGGGTGTTTGGGACCCTGGTAATATACAACATTATTACGAAGGCCATTAGTTGTGGCATAGAGCACACGAGCTAAAGTAGACTCTTACCTTCATAAAGATAGGGTGAACTCTCACATAACTACATAGAGCAGAGTGTGTCATCGAGGTGTCATGTAGATACTAATACGCACTTCGAAGGCTAGATATGTTAAGGAGCCATCTCTAGCCAACAAGTGGAAAATGATAGACTCTCTTTTATCAATTTTGTTAGACTCTCCAAAAGACTCAAAAGTGTTTGAGTGGCATTTAGAGACATACATGAACAACGAGGAATCTATGGAATTGCAGGATGGAAGTTGAAGCATTGGGTTTCTTGAAGCTTTGGTTACAAACAAGTGGCATGGAAAAGACCCTTCACTTCCTACATCGGTGGGGAAGATCAACTATCACTGCATCAACATAAAAGTAAATATGTTTTGTAGAGGCTACTAAAGTCTTAATTGAAGTAGACCATAAGAATCTAAAGTGTTGCATATGTGAGAGTTGGAGCAAAAGTTTGGGTGAGAATAAAGTGGTTCATAGGCATAGATGAGCTTGTAAAAGAGGGTAGATTGCACAACAAATAGTCTTTGCAAGTAGGATGTATTCATTGGGTTAGGTGGCATATGCTAGTTGGGTTCTATATAACTATGGGGTGACCCATATGATGTACAAATCTTCTACAAATAATACATATTGTGTGTTTTATTGATTCTTCATTATTCTTCCTTGTTCTTGTGCTTTCATTATGTAACTAGGCAAATGTTATTCGATTGTTCATTTGACCCCCTTGTGGTTCACATCAAGTTGAATCAAAGTAGGAGTTGAATCTTGTGAGTGAAAGTTGTGTCAATTCCACAACAATGTACATTTGTGTGTGTGTGGGTGCTGCATTGCAAATGGACTAGAGGAGCTATGGCCCACAAAGGAAGAAGAGAAGTAGGAAACAACCAAGGTGGCTAAGCACCATGTGTAGTAGAACTTTCTAACATGTTGAGAACCCTATAGATGAGGCTCAACGTTGTGGAGACTATGTAGAGAAGATGGTCAATCATGATAGAGGATGTTGGCAAGGATGAGAGGGAAGATGTTATTGCCAACAAACCCATTGACCTCCACTTTGAGTAGAAAATCTCATAGAGGATAGATTCGCAAGAGCCATGATGAAATTTGAAAATGAACAATGGTTTGATCTCCCAGCCTACCTAAGTAGCTTAAACCCACAAAAGATGATAGACTTGATAACAAATTTGGAGAAATATTTTGAGTTTGAAGCAATCAAGGACTCCCAAAGAGTTAAGTATGTGAGTACAAAGTTGAAGGGATGTGTCACATTGAGGTGGGGCTTTGTGCAAAGTGAGTGCATCAAGAGAGATGAGAAGAAGATTGCAAACTAGGATTACAAGGTCAAGAAGCTTGAGAGGAAGTTCATGCCCTAGAACTACACAATGGACCTATTCAAGAAACTCCAAAATATGTGCCAAAAGAAGACATTTGTAAAAGAATATGTAGAGGAATTTTATAGACTTGACATTTGGGCTACTCACATAGATGATGATAAGGAGAATATAAGGCCCACAGGCATTCGTGCCTTTCTCTTCATCTTGTTTTGGCATATGAGAGTTATACGATATTATTATGTCATATTTTGTATTGTGATTGTGATCACTGGTGGATACCAATGCTATATTCTAGATACTCGAGATGTATATTTTGATCTATAAGACATTTGTATGCATATGTATATGTTTATATGTATTAGTGTTTTAGCTTTACTATTTTCATTTAATTGATAAGTTGGCTGGGTAGATTCAATTCCTTTAGTTTTATTCTTTTAAAAGGATTAATTGTACTTTGATCTTATTGTTAGAATGGATGATTTAATTGAAATATATTTATTATATGTGTATATTGTCTCATTGAGTAATTTTATAATTCACTTTAGCTATTGTTACGTATTGGGTAGATGCACGTAATGTTTGATTAAGTGTGCAGGGAACTTACAAGGTATTTGACCAATGGTTGGTATGTAGAGAATGCTGACATGGTAGCCATCTCACCTTACTTAGTCCTTGTGATGTCAAAACCTATGAAACCATATATGAATCGACCATGATTTTGGATCCCTTTGTGTTAGACCTGTGAATGTGTCTCCTTGGGTGGTTTTAATTATCATTTATGTATTTGCTTGATATGTGCAAAAGATTTAATAATCTCTTTGAAATAGTAATTATGTTATTAATTATTGGAAAAGAGAAAAATAATTGTTGTGTCGAGTTAAATGATTTTAAGAATATTTCTTATTGAGTGAGAAGCATTTTATTTAATTATTAGTGTGTTGGAAATGGATTAATTTTCTATAAGTTGGAAATATTTCTTTTATGATATTATCTCTTAGTGAAAATTGAATGTGAAAGGGGGAAAAAGGTTATAAGATATTTTATTTTCTAGGTTTGGCTTATATGGAAAAAGTGTATGCTATTTTTTCATTATTATGTTATGTGAGAAAAGTAAGCAATTTAAAAAAAAAAAATCATTTTCAAATCATTCCTTGAAGAAAAAATTGGATTTGCTATTGCTTGGTGATTGTTTGAAGTTGATGGGATTGCCTCTGAAGGGAAAGAGAATCATCTTGGAATTACTTTGGATTCATTGAGGTAATTATTACCTTGTTTGTTATAGGCTTTGAATTTTAATTTAGATTTATAAGTTGAAGAAAAATTCTTTTGAAAATGAATTTCCTACCCAAACCTTGGCAAAAATTTTCAAAATCACTATGTGATCATGAAAGTGTGTTAATGCATAGATTTAGGCCAAGAGGGTATTCTTGAAATTTTATTTTAGTGCAATTTTAAGTTTAATGAAAAGTAAGTGAATTTGCTCTCTAAACCCTATCAAAACTTCTTGAAAAAATTATGTGTTTAGAAAAGTGTGATGTTGAGCGGATTTAGAGCAAAAGGGTATTTTTAGAATTTTTAGAATTTTTAGATTTTATCTTTTGCAAAATTTAGAAAATTTTGGGTAACTTTTGGGAAGGAAGCTTCAAGATCTATCAGTGGCAGATCCTGAATTTCTTGAAATTGAATTATTTTTATTTTTTAAAATTTAATTTTTTGAAATATTTGTATTTTGTGGAGTCATGTATTCTCCCATGGAAATTATTTGTGTGTGCTTTGGGAAGCATGTTTTCTTGGAAAGCTAACCTTTATGAATCCTTGGGCTCCTTGCAGAAAAGTTGACCCCTGAATTGTATAGGATAGGGATATCCATAGGAGGCTTGGGGTGGCCAATTACCAAACTTGTGGGATGAGATTTGGATGCAAGTGTTGAAGAAGCCTTTCTTAAAATGAGTAATAAAGAGTGTCAAAACACCAAACTCGTGGGATGAGATTTTGATGCAAAGTGTTGAAGAAGCCTTGCTTGAAATTGTATTATGTGAAATAATTTATAAATCTTGAATCTAAGAAGTTGAATTAAGCAAACTATGATAATGAAAGCTTGGGGTAGGTGGAGTGCACTAAAGAAGTGTCCCCACTACTTTTTGAGAAGCATACACAGGATGAATGCTTACTTGAGACCTTTGTGGTCTATGTCACTTTCTAGCTTGGTTATGGAGAATCAAGGGGAAGTCCAAAC
Source organism: Cunninghamia lanceolata (assembly GCA_027924645.1). Classification (NCBI taxonomy): domain Eukaryota; kingdom Viridiplantae; phylum Streptophyta; class Pinopsida; order Cupressales; family Cupressaceae; genus Cunninghamia; species Cunninghamia lanceolata. The sequence goes on from BSBN01000684.1 coordinate 5,276,527, forward strand.
TGACACCTTAGCTACTCTCCTCTTGTCCTTGTTAATTGAATCAAGTGTATCGAATCTTGTGTTAACATAGACAATTTTGTAATATGTGTGTGAATCCAACTTGTGTAACTCTAGTGTGAGTGTTGGTGCCTTTCTTGAGAATCTTGTGTGTGTGAGCTTTGGCCTTGTTAGCAATGTATCCATGATCTTCTTCTCTATGGCTTAGGGGTTGCCTAGAGTGGCATAAACATCTACTGCGCTTGATAGTGGCAATATGGTTGGGAAGTGGGTAACATTCTCCATTGGTCCATTCTTGAAGATCTCTTGGGAGTTGAAAGAGTTCCTTGTTCGGTATTTCATGCTATAATTATGTTTTGGTTCGTGATTATCAGAGAACTTTGGTTGTGGCTTGTCATTGTTGTAATATTATTCTTTGTATCATTTATGTATTGGAGTGTGATCCTTCCATGTTTGAGAACTGACCTCTATCTTGTAATCATAATACATTCTCATTTGGTTGGATTTGGATCTTAGTTTTGAAAGGAAATTATCATGTTGTAATATTTATTCTGTGTATAAATCGATAAATTGGGACATTGGAGTCCTCTTTTATATATTCTAATATTGTTTTATGTCTCAATTATGTGTTGGTGTGTATTGTGCCCACATAATGGGTGAGAGATCTATTATTTCTTTTGGCCTATCTCAACATTGGTGTTGAACAAGCATGGCATTATGTATTGTTTTTTATGTTACCTTTGTAATTTTGCTTCTTTAAGCTTTAGAAGTGGAATTTGCCTTCCACTTCGCTTTTTGGGAATCGTGCACTTCAGGAGGATCTCATGTGGCCAGTTAAGAGTCTGTGATCCCTTGAAGCATTTGTCCAAACTATTTCTAAATAGATTATAAATTGAGGAAGTTGTGCCTCTTTGAGTGTGAAAGTTGAGCTTGTTGGTTTTTATGCCTTAGTGTTTTTTCTCTTCTCTGTTTTTACAAGTCAGAAAAATAATCTAAAATGCATGCAGGTTGGGTTTAATAGTTTAGACTACAAGTTGCAGTTGGTCCCTGACACCTGAAATGTAGGAGGTCCAAAGTTTGGAATCTTGTTGCAAATTACATTGTGTAGGTTATAGTTAGCTTCCAAATTTTGAGGTTGATAGTAGTCCGAAGTTTGGAGTTCATTTGCACTTTGTAAATGTGCAAAATATAATTATTTTTTAACTCCCAAGGGTGGTTGTTGGTTCAGACTTTGGAGTTCATTTGCACTTTGTAGATGTGCAAACTGTAAATGGTTTCTAAAGTTTGAGATTGTCCTGAGCCAAGAATTAGAGTTCCTTTATACTTTGTAGACGTGCAAACTATAAAAGAGTTTCAAATCCTGAAGTAGTTTGTGGCTGATGTCTAGGGTTGTATTGCCTTTTCACATGGTATAATGTGCAAATGGAACCCAAATCTAGTGATGGTACAAACTGTAATTGCAACCCAGAATCCAAGCTCGAGTCAGTGTTGCAGTTACAAGTTGCTTCCCGTTTCTAAAACCTGACCCTTGTGCAAGTTTGTCCTGAAACTTGAACATGGTCAATTTTTGGGCCTTTTTACTTTCTGATCCTTGAGATACTTGAGGGGTGGTCTTGTAGGGATGTTGCAAGGGTTTTATGAGCCCTCAAAAACTCCATCACTTCTCCATGTCTCAATTTTTGTGCCAACCATATGTGGTGTTCTATTCCATGGTGCTTTTAAGTCTTCCCCTTGTGTGATCTTACATTATACATTAGTGTGTGTGCCAAGTGTGTCATTGAAGGTTGTTATGACACCTTGGGCATGTAAGTGTGTTGTGTGGTTGCTTAACACCACTTTTGTATCATGAAAAAAATATCCATCTAGTGTTTGTTCAGCTAATGTCCTAGTGTAAAATCTAGGGCATTACAGAGAAAGTCTCTAAGTATGTCGATGGGTTGTGCATTTCCATCCAAGATGAAATATGTTTGCTTAATGTAGATTTTGTAAAAGAGGCCTACCAAGTAACACTCATAGCAAAGGAGAAGTTATCCTACAACTAATAGACCACAAGAGGAAAGGGTAGAGGTAGAAAGGGAAAATAGGGTGTATGAAGATAGATCTACAAGACACAAGAAATAGTGGAAATAAGTTCCACACAAAGATCAAAGGGAGAGAAGACTTCAATCCACTAAGGGAGAAGAGGTGATAGAGATGGTAGCTTTAGAGGGATTTTCTACAAATGTAATCAAGTGGGTCATTAGGCATATGATGGTCCAAAATTCAAGCAAGAGCAATGTCGTTTGGAGAAAAGATTGCATGTTGTTCATGCCAAAGAAGAGAGTGAAGCATAAAGCATAGCTCTAAAACACAGAGAAAATTGATGATGTGTAGAGTTTATTAAGTTGACCAAGGAGGAAAATGAACCATGGTTGAGGAAAAGCATCTTCTACACCAAGTGTAAGTTAGTTGGTAAGTTTTTTAGTTGATAATTGAATGAGGCATCACAAATAACTTGGTGTCTATTTATATGGTTCAAAAATTGAGATTAAAAATTCTTGTACACCCCACGCTATATAGGGTCTCTTGGTTACAAAGGGAGCATCAACTCGTTGTAATAGAATAATGTATTAAATTTGCATTCTACATTAGAGGTTACATGAATGAGGTATGGTGTGATGTGATCCCAATAGATGTGTGCCATGTTATGTTGGGAAAGTCATGAAAATATGATAGAAGCACAGATGACACTAGGTAAAAGAACACTTGCAACATCACAAAGGATTCTAAGAAGTTTAAGTTGTTGCTAATGAAGGTAGAAGAAGAAGGTGTGGAAAGTGAGGTGATGTTAAACAAGGAATTTATCAAAATGGTGAGGAATGCAAAAGAGTGTTATGTGATAGTGCTCAAGCCCACATAAGAAAAGAAGTTTTTGCATAACTCAAATGAGCTAGAGATTGTAGTGCCACTCAAATAGTACCTGTATATCATCAACAATGAGACACCAAAGAGATTGTGCCAATGTAAAGCATTCACATTATAGTGATTTGATTTAAGGATCTATTTTTTCAAATAATACATTTCACCGAATGAGTCCTTGTATGAGTGGAGAACTCAATAAGCAAGTAGAAGAGTTGTTGGAAGGAGGTTTGATCAAAAAGTATGAGCCCTTGTGTAGTGTTTGTAGTTCTTATGCCAAAGAAGAGAGATGAATGATAAATGTGCATAGACTCTAGCGTGATAAACAAGATTACCATCAAGTACTAGTTATCATTTCCATTGTTGGATAGTCTGTTAGAATGTTTGAGTGGAGCATAATACATTTCAAAAATTGACCTTAAGAGAGGTTATAATTAGATTAGGATCTAAGGAGACAAGTAGAAAACCATATTCAAGACAAATAATGGCTTGTATGACCATTTAGGCAACAAATGCCCCAAGCACATTCAAGAGGCTAATGAAAGAGGTCATGGAGTCTTTACTTGGCAAGTTTTTGATCATTTATTTGGATGCCATTTTGGTGTTCACCAAGATGAGGAAAGAACATCTTGCACACCTATTACAAGTTTTCATGCAATCGAAGGAGTTGCATATAAGCCTAAATAAATGTAGTTTTGTGTAGAGAGAGTTGTCATGCTTGGGATTTGTTATATTTTAAGATGGGTAGTGAATGGACTCAGAGAAAGTTCAAGAGAAACAATGGAGTGATCAGTACTAAAAAGTACCACAAAAGTCAAAAGTTTCCATGGGTTAGCGAGCTTCTATAGGAAGTTCCTTAAAAACTCTATTAGTATTTGTGTTCCACTAACTCATTATATACAAAAGGTTGTGTTTGATTGGTTTGTTGTTGTAGCTAAGAGTTTTGAGCTCTTGAAGAAGAATGTGATTAAGGAGCCCGTGTTGGCACTCATGGATTTAGCAAGGTACTTTGAGTTGATTGTGATACTAGGAGAACCATAATAGATGTAGCTTTGAATCAAGAAGGAAGGCCAATTGCATTCTTTAGTGAGAATTGAATGATGTTAGGAAGAAGTACTCAATGTGTGACTAAGAGTTCTATGCCATTATTCAAGTTTTTCTAAAGTGGAGACACTATCTATTTCCAAAGGAGTTCATTTTGTACACAAATCATCAAGCATTGTTTTACATCAACCAAGCAAAGTTAGACCATAGACATATAAGGTTGGTAGAGTACTTGCATGGTTATTCCTTTATATTAAAATATAGGTTTGGTAAGTCAAATTATGTCATAAATGCCTTAAGTTTAAGGCAAGTGTTTTTTATTAGTTCAAATGGAGAAGAGGGTCCAGAACCCTTTACAAAGCAACCCCCATGGAAAAACTAGGCCTTAAATGATGCAGAAGCATCCCGGGTGAACCAACTATCCTGCATCAACCAAAACAATTTTTAGTTTTCGTCATGGTTTTGTGTTTCACTTTGGTTAAATTTTGGTATTTTCTATTTTTGAAGGAGTTGATGACACATTTGTTTTGAATCATTATTGTTCAAGTACATGCTAAAACCATGAAGAATTCTCAAGGGTTATGGTAACCATTCACTGCACTGCTTGACGATATTCCTGGAACGTGAAGAAGAATGTCTTTGTTACTGAGACATTTGACAAAGGAATTTGTGGTGGTATCAACTTAACAATGGCTATGATGGAATACAATGCTCAGTCAAAATTTGTTAGTCGACGAGAAACAATCTCTCCATCTTACATAGAAAACATTCCCGTTATGGATCTCCATGGCTTTGATGGCCACAATGAACCAAACGTAATCAATGCTCTGAATAAAGCCTGTGAGGAATGAAGTGTCTATGCTCTAGTGGCACCCAAGACATTTGCAATCAAGACTTATTATGATCGGGCTCATTGGACGATGGGCCGATGTAGAGGAGACTATCGGCGATGCCATCGATAGCATTTCATGGGTGGAAAGGCCCAAACTGTCGGCCTTGGAATTTCTGATATCCGAGCAACCTTGTGTTACAGTCAAAATGAATGCCAACAACAGTGTTGGGCAAGAACCGCTAATGTATGGATACTGAAAGGTTTTTGGAGGTAACGATTCTCAGTCCCCACTAATTCAGACAAGAATAACAATTCTAGTAGTCCATATAAGTACCAATTAGCGAGCACTAAGTAAAGTTGCTACATGACGTCGGATGGGGAAGTCACCATCTCATTTGAAACATCCACAAGTAGCCTCTGATGTGGACTATTTGGATTCTAATGCATCATCTACGGGTGAAGAAAAGAAGACGAATATGAAACCCAGGAAAAATGAAAAATTAGAAGGAAAATGAACCATGATATGTATATCCAATGCAACATTAATAGATGAAGTCGTAGATTTACTAAAGTAATAAGCGCTAGATTTTGATGGGAGCCACAGGTTGTTTGGTTAACTCCTCAAATTCAATTTTGTTTTTTGTAAGGTGTCCCTTCATCTTCATCTTCAAGAAAAGATCTAAATCTTTATAAAAACTAATGTGAGAAGAAAGTTAAGGCGTGGCCCAAGAGTGAGTGTGGGATCGACCAGAAACTTGGAGAAACTTGTAGGGAATGCAAGTTAAGACGCCTGAGAGTGCAGTGAGAAAGGAGGGATAGAAAGCCTTGTGAGGCTTTAAGATTGTGATTGTATAGGTATGTTGCAGAAATCTGGTGATTGTACACTTTGTAATTACTTTACAAATTTATATTGTTTGTGAATAAAACTAGTTATTTGTTTGCTGGAATTGTGTATGGGTGATTTGTGAGATCGATTTTATCAAGAAGGAGTCTTGTTTCTTGCATCAATTGGTATCAGAGCTAGAGGTCTTGAGTGTGTAGAGTCTACACCAAGACCTGCGGGTGGAAATGAGAAGTGCTGAAGCTGTGGTTAGTAGATTATGAACTTTGTGCAGGTTGCATGTTGAGGTTATGTGGAAAGTGTTCGACAAAATGTCTTGGAAGCCAAGAGAATGTTTTATGATGAAGAAAGAATTTCTAAAGCCACAAAAAGAGAAGCAAGAGCCCATCCAAAGGAGCAATGTGTTTTGAACTATTTACAAGTCAGGTGGAAAGTGTTGCAGAGTGGTTGTGGACAGCAGTAGCACAGATAATTTGGTGTCATTAGAGATGGTCAAGAAGTTGAAATTGAAGAGAAGAAAGCATCCAAACCCTTACAATATTTCTTGGTTGCAAGGTGATCGTTAGATATGGGTAAGTGAACAATGTATTGTTGATTTTTAGATTCATAGATATAAGGATGAGATTGTATGTGATATAGTACCTATGGATATATGCCATGTTTTGTTGGGTCGACCATGGCTCTATGAAAGAGAAGCTATACATAATGGCAGAGAAAATACATATAGCATAATAAAGGATGGGAAAGAGTATGTTTTGAGTCCATTGTAGGGTAAACAAGAGGAAGTGGCGAAAGAAGTTACAATAGTATGCCCTGATGGAGGCATAGAGAAAGAGGTTGAAAAAAAAGAGGAAAGTGCAGCAGTGGCTGAGGATAAAGAAGAAAGAGAATAGGCTATGGTAGAGGTGTCCGAGGATGAAAAGAAAAAGGATATACTTGTAGAGGAAGATGGTGAGATCGTAGCAAAGATTGAGGAGCAATGTAATGTTGCAGCAGTTGAAGAGGATAATGTTACAACATTTGTGAGTCCTTTGGAGAACACGATGATGGTGGTAGTAGTGGCTGGTGAATATGAAAAAGTTACGGTAGAGGATGAGCAATATGGTGTCACAACAGCAAAGGAGGAAGAGAATGGTGAAGTTGTATGTGCAGATTTGTATGCGGATGCTGCATGTTGTGATGAGGGATTTTGGTGGAGGAGGCTGGATGATGGTGGGTTGGATCCCGCGAAGGAGGTGAGGAACAAAGAGAGTATTTGGAGGAAGAGGTCGGGTTGTGGTGGACATGAGTCCATGAGAGGAAGGAAGAAGAAGGTGCACACTTGGTGGAGGAGGATGATAAGTGTCCCGACAAGATGCTGGAAGAGGCGGAAGAAGAAATTATCTCAGCCTAATACAACAATGGAGTTTGTTGTAGGTTGTTTTCAACCTAGAAGAGTAGTCCCACTACTCAACTCCATTTTGTGAGTCCTACTCACAAAATCTTCCTACCCGGCATGTGTGATGCAAGAGCATCCCGAGTGAACCAGCTATCCCGCATCAAGCAAAATAATTTTTAGTTTTTGTCATGGTTTTGTGTTTCAATTTGGTTGAATTTTGGTATTTTCTATTTTTGAAGGATTTGACGACACATTTGCTTTGAATCATTATTGTTCAAGTACATACTAAATCCACGAAGAATTCTTGAGGGTTATGGCAACCATTCACTACACTGCTTGACGATATTCCTAGAATGTGAAGAAGAATGTCTTTGTTACTGAGACATTTGACAAAGGACTTTGTGGTGGTATTAAATGTTTCTATGTAATTCCTTTGTCAAATGTCGTAAGTCAAAATTTGTTAGTCAACGAGAAACAATCGCTCTAGCTTACATAGAAAACATTCCTTTTATGGATCTCCATGGCTTTGATGGCCACAATGAACCAAACGTAATCAATGCTCTGAATAAAGCCTGTGAGGAATGAAGTGTTTGTGCTCTAGTGGCACCCACTACAATAATTCCCTGTGATTAGCTCCCTTTTTTGCTCCATTTTTTGCCTCCACCCACTGTTTTAATGTATTTTTCTCTAATTTTTTGAAAAAGTCGGCGCTATTTATCAGGATGGCGCTATTTTTGGCATTTTTTGCATCGATCAGAACAAGTAGGTGCTAAATTAGATGCAAATTAGTGCCTAAATTAGCAACCAGATTAGCGCCTAAATTAGCACCTACATTAGCACCTAATTTGACGCCTAATTTAGTGCCTAATTTAGCACCTAATTTAGTGCCTAATTGTTCTGATCTAACAAGGATTAAGGGTTAAGGGATTAGGGGTTAGGGTTTAAGGGATTAAGGGTCATGTTGGATCAAATTTTCAAACCTTAAAATTTTGCCATTTCCCGCCATAATTCCTAATAAGTTATTTCACTCAAACCTCAAAATACCACCGTTCCATCATTAACCCTAAAATTCCTTACATCCATCATAAAATATTTGGTCAAAATCATTACGCTTTTAAGGTTATAAACAATATCAAAGAGATAATACTACATCGGGGAGACTCAACATCTAGTCTCTTCGATGACCTGAAGGCATAAAAGACAAAAAGTAAAGTTATACAAAATCAAAGAAATAAAAGAAATCGAAGAGACAATGGATATCGGCAAGAGTCACTTAGCAGTATTATCGATACCCTGAACATCGAACGGACAAGGCATTTCAGCATGACACCAAAATGTGTCACGCTGATCAAATGATGTCATCGAAAATGTTTACAAAGAGAGTTCGGGATGTCAAGGTGATAAGGTTTGGAGTCCCATTGATAAAAGGAGTCTCACCGATAAAAGAATAATGTAGAGGTATTTTGGAATGACTCTACTATATCAAAGAGAAGATCTTTCTAGTCTCTTTGAAAAGGTGATGAAATAAAAACATTAGAAGGTTAACTCCATGTTCAAAGAGACTTATGTTATCGGGGAGACGCCATCTGGGGTCACACCAAAATCCCAAACAAGCATAAAACTGAAATAAATGAGATCTCAAAGCATATCACCTCAAAATAAAGTGACAAGACATGATGGTGGCGATCCAATGTCCTTTATTAGAAAAATTAAATTCCCTTCGATGATATGAGATACACAAGCGAGACACCATTAATTACATAGAGTTAAGTTGATTGATTGTGAATTTTGAAGGGCACTGCAAGAAGTGACTGCAGGGAGCAGCTGGACATTAATTCATAACCAGAGCAATTTGCCAAGTATCTAATTGACTCGCATATATTAGCTTGCATTCATAATTTACAGAACATGGAGGAAGTAATGCAAAACCCTAAGAGTAAGAGGCAAAAAATGAGAGATAGGCATTTAAACAAGGATTTACTAGATCAGTGCCCTAGGTCAAGACAGAAGTCTAGAAGAAATGCCCAACTGAACCCATATGCTGAAAAGTTAGAAGATTTATACAAACAAATAGGGGATATATGGACACCGGTTAGAGGGTATGATCTTTTTATCTTCCATTATAAGAAGATGTACAGACGTAAACCCGTTTCAAATCCCTAGTGGCTAAATTTGGGTAAATTAGTAGTCCCAAATGTGTTTGTGAATGTCCAGTTGCTAAGAATCCTTGCAGAAAAAATACAACCCTAAAACTTGCTATATTGAATTGGATGACGGGACTACTTTATTTCCCATTACTAGAGATTATATTGCCACAGTGTTTCAATTGGACACGAGTTTAGATAATAAAAAAAATAGGATCAAGGACTTGTTGGTTGAATACCGTAATATGAGTAACAATTACAAGAGATGGAAACTACCCCTGCACAGGCCTTACGATGAAAATAATAAACTTAAGGTATTTTTTGGAGTTGAGGATCCACCATATTCAGTTGAATTGTTTGAGTATTACTTCAAAAACACATACTACTATGTCTGCCAAGTGTTGAGTATAGAAGCATCCATGTTCATGGAAATTGCACCCATGGTTCTAGCTACAGACATACATAGTCATGATGCACGATACTTCAATTATGCTGAGTATCTGGCACATAACTTGCAAAATGATCTGATATCTCTTAAGAATGGAGGAAGTAAATTTAGACATTATTCTATGTTTATGCATATGGTGTTATAAGAAGGACAAAGTATGTGCTTGTGGGATAAGTATCTCAGGGTAAGAGATTTAGACAACAATGGTGATATAAAACTCATGCAAATGTGGACTGCTATCTAGGATAGTAGATGTGATAGATCACATTATTTATATTTTGAGGAGTTTTTTGTGAAACCTATATACAAATTGTTCGGTCGTCCTTGCAATTACAAATTTTCACTGGAAATACAGAAGTTTTTGAGGCCAAAAGATAAACATGAGGAGGGAAAGTTCAGCTATAATTGGGGTGATTGGTATGTTTTCAGTGACTGCGCCATGATAAGAGTGTTCAGATATGAAGGACCACCCTTCCTACTACCAAAAACTTACCCAAATAGGGTTGCATATTTAGAAATTGTCAGGCAATTGGCTTCTTTAGATTTCATGCACCTTAAGAACCACAACAAACAGTCATTTATGCCTAGAACTCTATGCTTTGGAGATTTCACCATTCTTTATGATAAAGGTTATCAATTGATTGACAAGAAACTAGAGCAATTCATATTACCTTTTGGAAATGCAAGAGAAAATTTTGATCCTGAACACTTTATCAACAGTATAAAAACAAAACAAAAGTTAAAAGGATATCATCATGTCCTGTTCATTGATGAGGATTTAATCAGAAATTGTGATGAAAACATAGCAATAGAAAGGAGGAGTTTGTACCATAAAACTATGTTAGCAGAGGCTTGGAGGGTAGCCAAAAAGGCCACTTACACCAAAGCCTTTCAGGATATTGATGATCCTATTGAAAGGTTGGATACTATGATTACACATGCATCAGAATTGATAATAAATGTCCCCCCTATGTATTTGACATAAAAGGAAGACAACTTAAGGAAGTACAAGCTGAGTATGAGATTCCCTTGGGTCACTTGTCACCTCAGCCCACTCCAGACATAAGTTTCTCTGCAGATACTCACATTGCAGAAGGAGAAGAAGAATCTGAGGAAGGAGTACAAAACTATGACCCAACCATCGAGGGGTATGAATCTCCTTAAGACTGGGAAGTTGTCACTATGGAAGCACCAGATGACTTAACAAGAGACATAAGACACCTAGCCAACAACAAATTCATTTCAGATGATGATTTCATTAAAACACCTTAGTTTAAAGCCTTTTTGTATGAATAGAAGGGCAAGCAGGCTAGGGAGAGAATGAAAGATATCACTCCTGAAATATAGGATGAGGTGTTATTGGAGCTTCAGAAGGAAATTGACAAAGAATTGGAGATAACGACTCTAGAAAGCAGGAGGACACTGTTACAAGAAGCAAGTGTAATTTTGATTCCTGGATGGGATATGGCCTCGGCCATTGTATTTGATACTTTCAATAGAAATCAAGACAAGAAGATAAAACTCAGCATAGCAGCCTTGGATGATATCAGAAGAGGATCAGGGTATGACCCTGACAGAAGAGCATTGCTTATATGGGCATTGTATCCTCCTAATAAAAGACCACATATCATTGATGATCCAAATAAGGCATTCAGTCACCTTTTGATACAAAGGATTGAGGTTATTGATCCTATAGAAACTGTTGATTTAAATATTAATGTTGCAAGGTTTACCAAGGCACAAATTGAAAAATTGATTAAGGATAATGATATATACAATAAAGAGAATACCATGTTGAGACAGGAGATTGCTACTCATAGAGATAAGTTGCCTTTATCTAGCGGTTATTCACCATACCTAGAAGTTGATCAAAGGGCTACAAAAGTTATGGCAGATGCTAAGTACTAGAAGCTTAAAATAAAAAAAAATTCAAAAGAGAAGTGAGCAGTTAGAAACTGAATTAAAAACTGTCAAATATAATATGGCTTTTGAATTAATCCGAAGAAGGTTTAGCCAAATGATGAAAAACAGTGATAAAGTGTGGGATTTGCATAAGAGAACGCATCAACTGTATCAGGAACATAAAAGGCTGCATCTGAGGATGTTGGAGACAAAAGAAGGGTTGAATGCCAAAGCAGTATAATGAGTTTATTGGAGAGCATGAGAGATTTAATGGTGTGCTGATAGAGGATTTGAAGGACTTTGACCAGTGTCTTGGTCTAGCACTTCCTAACTTTTTCAATGATGAAGGTAACCTAAAAGACAAGGACACTTGGAAGAATGAAATGGATCAATTACTGCCACCACTACTCAAAAATATAAACAATGAGGAAAAGGTGATGAAAAATACTTATGCATGCATGGGAAAGATATTTGCTCTGGAGTCAACAATGAACAATTTAGTTGACACAGATCCATGTGTTGATCGGGAATACATTGACCATGTTGGTCGAATAAATTTGTTTATAACCAGAGCATTATGATGAAGTAGGTGTAGTACAATTTTGCCAAGCAATGTAGGTGTATCAATCTGTATCAAGGAGATGAGGACGACCTTGCCAGACCTTTGGGTCATAGGTCACTCTATGGTGATTAATGGAGCCAGAATCTAATCGCTACATGTGCTTCTATCTTTCTTTATGTTTCCTAATTATGCATTAGTTACTAATAGGTGCAATTATGAAAAGATGCAATGTTTAGGGCCTGGAGTTTGTTTGCATCCTATTAATAGGATACCAAGGCCATTTGAAAAAAAAGGAAGAATCTCTTATTTATAGAAGCAAGAACTTTTATTTATACAATATAGAACAATATTTCAAATATTCATCTATACTTGTCTATGTTTCCATATAAATTTGAATTTCTAAATTAATGCAAAGGAGCGGAGTTATTTGGTGAATCAAAACTATTTGGTGTTCAATTGCTATGTTAAATTTCATTTTATGGGCTGCATGGTTGTCTCCAAAATGGTTTTCTAAATTATTTAAACTGATATATCAAGGATATGATTAGTTTATCAGTGCACATTTGTTGTTCTGTGTGATCAATTTGATTGGTTTTTGCAAGAAGTTGATTTAATTCCTCCCAAATTGTTTAAGTTCATTGGTCTCTGCCAGGATTTAAAACCCTTTAAACAAAATAATCTTGGTCAGGTTTCCTTCTCACTAGAATTAAAAATCCTATCAGTTGCTCACAGTAATTTAGGGAAACATCATTGGGATAATTAAGAAGAACCCTGTAACCTGACATCCTTGCACATCTATACAAGGTATAGATTTATATAAGTGCCTAGCAATTCGAGTTAAGCCAACATAAAGATTCATACATCACTAACTCTTGACCCTGTTGCCTAATAGATAAAGCACTGGTCTCACTCATTAGCATACTTTCATATTACAAACCCTAGTCTTAAAAGCATTCTCAAAACCTTTCATCTACTTCACACCAATTTGCCATTGTGATGGTCAATCAAGTTTGGACTAATTATTAAGGTACACCCACCTAGGTCTGGCATAACCTGAAGTGAAGGGGGTTTTAGCCATATCTACCCTGTGTCGTTAGCCAAAAGCATCAAGAGAGCCTGGCAACCTCTTAGGGTTAACAACCTACGTTTTTGTGACCTAACAGGTCAAAAGATAAGGGATTTGGGGCTTAAGAGTTAGGTAGTTTAATGGTTAATAGCTTAGGGATTATGGTTGATATTATGTAATCTCTATATAAACTTTAATAAAAATAATAATAAAGGTATGAGTGGAAGGGTGTACCAAAACTCTGCTGGTGTAACTTTTGAGCTTATGAATGAAATAGAACATCTTATTATCAGAGATTCTCCATGATTGTGTTATCATTCTATATTTTTCTTATGTTTGCCATACTTATTTCTTCTTATGTTTGAATCAATATCAGTTATTGAACCTCAATACTATGCTTATGTGAATGAATATGTTGATACAGTAAAGCATTTACTGTGGATGTTTTCAGTTACATGTGTTCAAAATTATGTTCAACATAAAAATGGAAACTATTTAAAAATAATAAAGTTAACAAAGTTGCTTATTTAAATAATTGTGAGTTACATGCATTAATATTTTATTAACTTTTGTGTCTTCACGAACATATGTTGATACAAAATGAATGGAAGAAGCATCCAACTAATCCTAATTTTTTTTGCCAACAATTCATACCAAAGATTGAACAATTTAAGGATATTGCAAGAAAGGAGGAGTTTGTACCATAAAACTATGTTAGCAAAGGCTTGGAGAGTAGCCAAAAACCCCACTTACACCAGAGCCTTTCAGGATATTGATAATCCTATTGAAAGGTTGGATACTATGATTACACATGCATCAAAATTGATAATAAATGTCCCCCCTATGTATTTGACAGAAAAGGAACACAACTTAAGGAAGCACAGGCTGAGTATGAGATTCCCCTGGGTCACCTATCACCTCAACCCACTCCAAACATAAGTTTCTTTGCAGTTACTAACATTGCAGAAGGAGAAGAAGAATTTGAGGAAGGAGTACAAAACTATGACCCAACCATCGAGGGGTATGAACCTCCTAAAGATAGGGAAGTTGTCACTATGGAAGCACCATATGACTTAATAGGAGACATAAGACACCTAGCCAACAACAAATTAATTTCAAATGATGATTTCATTAAAACACCTATGTTTAAAGCCTTTTTGTATGAATACAAGGGCAAGTAGGCTAGGGAGAGAATGAAAGATATCACTCCTGAAATACAAGATGAGGTGCTATTGGAGCTTCAGAAGGAAATTGACAAAGAATTGGAGATAATGACTCCAGAAAGCGAGAGGACATTGTTACAAGAAGCAAGTGTAATTTTGATTCCTGGATGGGATATGGCCTCGGCCATTGTATTTGATACTTTCAATAGAAATCAAGACAAGAAGATAATACTCAGCATAGAAGCCTTGGATGATATCAGAAAAGGATCAGGGTATGACCCTGACAAAAGAGCATTGCTTATATGGGCATTGTATCCTCCTAATAAAAGACCACATATCATTAATGATCTAAATAAGGCGTTCGATCACCTTTTGATACAAAGGATTGAGGATACTGATCCTATAGAAACTGTTGATTTAAATATTAATGTTGCAAGGTTTACCAAGGCACAAATTGAAAAATTGATTAAGGATAATGATATATACAAGAAAGAGAATGCCACTCCAGACATAAGTTTCTCTGCAGATACTAACATTACAAAAGGAGAAGAAGAATCTGAGGAAGGAGTATAAAACTATGACCCAACCATCGAGGGGTATGAACCTCCTTAAGATAGGGAAGTTGTCACTATGGAAGCACCAGATGACTTAACAAGAGACATAAGACACCTAGCCAATAACAAATTCATTTTAGATGATGATTTCATTAAAACACCTGAGTTTAAAGCCTTTTTGTATGAATACAAGGGCAAGTAGGCTAGGGAGAGAATGAAAGATATCACTCCTGAAATACAGGATGAGGTGCTATTGGAGCTTCAGAAGGAAATTGACAAAGAATTGGAGATAATGACTCCAGAAAGGGGGAGGACACTATTACAAGAAGCAAGTGTAATTTTGATTCCTAGATGGGATATGGCCTCGGCCATTGTATTTGATACTTTCAATAGAAATCAAGACAAGAAGATAAAACTCAGCATAGAAGCCTTGGATGATATCAGAAGAGGATCAGGGTATGACCCTGATAGAAGAGCATTGCTTATATGGGCATTATATCCTCCTAATAAAAGACCACATATAATTGATGATCCAAATAAGGCGTTCGATCACCTTTTGATATAAAGGATTGAGGATACTAATCCTATAGAAATTATTGATTTAAATATTAATGTTGCAAGGTTTACCAAGGCACAAATTGAAAAATTGATTAAGGATAATGATGTATACAAGAAAGAAATTGCCATGTCGAGACAAGAGATTGCTACTCAGAGAGATAAGTTGCCTTCATCTAGCGGTTATTCACCATACCTAGAAGTTGATCAAAGGGTTACAGAAGCCATGGTAGATGCTAAGTACTGGAAGCTTAAAACATAAATTTTTCAAAAGAGAAGTGAGCAGTTAGAAACTGAATTAAAAACTATCAAATATAATATGGCTTCTGAATTAATCTAAAGAAGGTTTAGCCAAATGATGAAAAACAGTGATAAAGTGTGGGATTTGCATAAGAGAACGCATCAACTGTATCAGGAACATTAAAGGCTGCATCTGAGGATGTTGGAGACAAAAGAAGGGTTGAATGCCAAAGCTATCACTGAGGAACAAATGCTCAAGCAGTATAATGAATTGATTAGAGAGCATGAGAGATTTAATTGTGTGCTGATAGACGATTTGAAGGACTTTGATCAACGTCTTGGTTTGGCACTTCCTAACTTTTTCAATGATGAGGGTAACCTAAAAGACAAGGACACATGGAAGAATGAAATGGATCAGTTACTGCCACCACTGCTCGAAAATATAAACAATGAGGAAAAGGTGATGGAAAATACTTATGCATGCCTAGGAAAGATATTTGCTTTGGAGTCAACAATGAACAATTTAGTTGACACAGATCCATGTGCTGATCAAGAATACATCGACCATGTTGGTCGAATAAATCTATTTATAACCAGAGCATTATGATGAAGTAGGTGTAGTACAATTTTGCCAAGCAATGCAGGTGTATCAATCTGTATCAAGGAGATGAGGATGACCTTGCCAAACCTTTAGGTCACAAGTCACTCTATGGTGATTAATGGATCCAGAATCTGATCGCTGCATGTGCTTCTATCTTTCTGTATGTTTCCTAATTATGCATTAGTTACTAATAGGTGCAATTATGAAAAGATGCAATGTTTAGGGCCTGAAGCTTGTTTGCATCCTATTAATAGGATACTAAGGCCATTTGAAAAAAAAAGGAAGAATCTCTTATTTACAGAAGCAAGAACTTTTATTTATACAATACAGAACAATATTTCAAATATTCATCTATACTTGTCTATGTTTCCATATAAATTTGAATTTCTAAATTAATGCAAAGGAGCGTAGTTATTTGGTGAATAAAAAATATTTGGTGTTCAATTGCTGTGTTAAATTTAATTTTATGGGCTACATGGTTGTCTCCAAAATGGTGTTCTAAATTATTTAAACTGATATATCAAGGATATGATTAGTTTATCAGTGCACATTTGTTGTTTTGTGTGATCAATTTGATTGGTTTCTGCAAGAAGTTGATTTAATTCCTCCCAAATTGTTTAAGTTCATTGGTCTCTGCCAGGAGTTAAAACCCTTTAAACAAAACAATCTTGGTCAGGTTTCCTTCTCACTAGAATTAAAAATCCTTTCAGTTGCTCACAGTAATTTAGGGAAACATCATTGGGATAATTAAGAACCTTGTAACCTGACATCCTTGCACATATATACAAGGTATAGATTTATAAAGTGCCTAGCAATTCAAGTTAAGCCAACATAAAGATTCATACATCACTAACTCTTGATCCTGTTGCCTAATAGATAAAGCACTGATCTCACTCATTAGCATACTTTCAGATTGCAAACCCTAGTCTTGGAAGCATTCTCAAAACCTTTCATCTACTTCACACCAATTTGCCATTGTGAAGGTCAATCAAGTTTGTACTAATTATTAAGGTACACCCACCTAGGTCTGGCATAACCTGAAGTGAAGGGGGTTTTAGTCATATCTACCCTGTGTCGTTAGCCAAAAGCGTTAAGAGAGCTTGGCAACCTCTTAGGGTTAACAACTTGTGTTTTTGTGACCTAACAAATCAAAAGATAAGGGATTTGGGGCTTAGGGGTTAGGTAGTTTAATGGTTAATGGCTTAGGGATTATGGTTGATATTATGTAATCTCTATATAAACTTTGATAAAAAATAATAAAGGTACGAGTGGAAGGGTGTACCAAAACTCTACTGGTGTAACTTTTGAGTTTATGAATGAAATAGAACATCTTATTATCAGAGATTCTCCATGACTATGTTATCATTCTATATTTTTCTTATGTTTGCCATACTTATTTCTTCTTATATTTGAATCAATATCAATTATTAGGCCTCAATACCGTGCTTATGTGAATGAATATGCTGATACAGTAAAGCGTTTACTATGGATGTTTTCAGTTACATGTGTTCAAAATTATGTTCAACATAAAAATGGAAACTATTTAAAAATAATAAAGTTAACAAAGTTGCTTATTTAAATAATTGTGAGTTACGTGCATTAATATTTTATTAACTTTTGTGTCTTCATGAACATATGTTGATACAAAATGAATGGAAGAAGCATCCAAGTAATCCTAATTTTTTCTGCCAACAATTCACACCAAAGATTGAACAATTTAAGGATATTGGAATAGGTAATTTGTATCAACACAAATAATATTACTGAAGCATTTCAAAGTTTAGGCCATAAGAGTTATCCTTTTTTAAACATGGATTACAAATAATTCTGAAAATTTAGAAGTCTTGGTCATTAACATTATTGTCTGCTACAATGTCATCCAGTGTATCATTGTCAATGTTCATATGTTCTTTCAAGTATTTAATATTATCATCATCCTCATCTTGTCCTGCATCATTTTCATCATCATTAAAATTTGACTGTAGACCATCTATATTATTACCAAATGTATTTGGATCATCATTTTCTATACCATCCATATTGTTGTCTTCCATAACATCATCTAACTCTAAATTGTTGTCTTCTTGTGCCTGAACATAACCATCTTCAACATCATCATGGATGTCAATTTCTTCGATGTTCTCTAATCCCTCTCTCATTTTGTTGGCCATCATTGTTTTGCTCATTATCCACTAATGCATCATCAAATACATGCCTTAATCTTGGATCATAATGTATGACAAATATCCATTTCGGGTCCAAAATATCTTCATAGAAAAATACCTGCACATGAACGACATACATATATTAGACGTATGTTATAACAATTCTATTGATTAATAAACACATGTATATATTTGCAATAAACTATGAATTAATAGATTAATGATCACTACCGCTTCTTGTTTGAGTTAAAGAAATACCTGCTCACAATGAATTGGTAGAACATAAGGCTCCTTATCCTCTGGTAGGAACCATGAGGAATCTATAGAAAACAATCCACTATGGGTATCATGTCTTCGTGTCCTCTTAAATGCTTCATACCATCTACACTTAAAAATACAACATTTAAAAGAGCGGTAATCCAACTCAATAATTTCTTGTATTTTCCCAACGTATTGTAGATTCCCTTCCATTATATTCTTATCTTTTGAGCTTGATCGACTGGATTGCTTGAAGTCAACCATGATGCCACAATTGAAGGATCGTCTCTTTACATCTACACTTTCTACACGATAATGTCGACCATATGCCCACATTGTTGGATATTTCCTCACATGTGAAAGACCATTTATTTTAGTGAAAACAAATATAATGACGAATATTAAAATAGTTAATAGTGTCAAAATTGTAAGGAAATAACATTTTGTAAAATTCCAACTGTACCTTTCTTTCACATCCTCTAGACATGTTGATTTCATCTTCTGTTATGTTTAAATCTATACCTGCATCTTCTATTTGATTTTGAATTTGTTCAGTAACCCATTCTAGTGTGCAATATTTTCCCCATTCCCCAAGTAGATTAGTGGGAAGTGGAGTATTCCTTGGGTTCGATCTCTTAAATTGTCTCCTTGCTTCTAACACTTCTCTCTTTTTATCATACAGATCAATCCATTTGTTCATAAAGTCCATGTGGTATAGGATGAACTTGTCAAGTATAGCACTTTCATCTACACCTATTACATATCATCATGTTTATTTCAAACTCCAAATGTCATGCTTTTAGTTTGACAAATAAATTACAGAGTAAATTAATGATTGCAAGAAAAACAACCACATTGATCGTGAATTTACTTACTAATTTCTACTTGAACACCATTAGATTGTGGTTTTTCTCCATCAATAATATATGATGCTCATTCTTCATCCCAGAAGCATGGCCCATCTTCAAAATCCTTACCAAGGAATTCAAACAAGAAGATAAATGCTTCATTCAATACATACCCTTCAGCCATGCAACCCTCTGGATGTGCCTTTTGTTGGACATATCTTTTTAGAGTTTTCATATACCTCTCAAAGAAAAACATCCACCTCGTTGATACGACACCCACCAATTCAATGTCATCGACTAGGTGTATAAATAAATGGACTTGTAGGTCCATGAAACTTGTAGGGAGCTCCTTCTCAAATACACATACAATTTCTGCAATTTCCTTCTTCCATTTTGACACTTTACATTCGTGGATCTCCTTGGAGGTCACCCACCTAATATATGAATAGTAAATTAGTATGAACCTTTAGTCAAAAATTAAAATGCAATATAGTATCTCTATGTCTCTCACACATGAACATTTCATATAACCACATACCTTGTAAATGCTGACAATCGACTTATGGCATTCCTTCAGTCAACTGTAAGACAAGAATCCCCCCTAATTGCCAATGGCATGATATGCTATCAAACACATTTATGAAAAGGTCATTAGTAATTTTTTCTCACACAACAAAATATCAAAATACATTTAGTTCTTAATCAATGTTACCAGTAAATGTTAAATGATGATAGATAATACCTTCATAAAATTATGAAAATCATGTGTTTTAAATTCTGTGATATATCCATCCACTATAAAAGCTTTAGGCAATGATGACCCATAGCTAGTAGGTGTCCTTATTGAACGGATGACATTTTTTAGTTGGTCTAGCTCTTTTTTTTTCAAAATCCATGGAGCTTCTGCATATGTTTCATTTTCCCTATTTGTCCACAAATGTTTTCTATCAATTTTGGTATGCGAAAGAGCAATATCTCTCCTCGAAGACAAGGTGTCCTCTTTGCCTGATATATGTCAAAATATAGAATTTGGGACATTTTTGAAGATGTGCATAGGATCTAATAGGTGAGATATTAATAGATCCTTCTAGTAAGGGAGCTCATAAAATATGGATTTCCTTTTCATTCCTTCTGGCATATTAACTACAACTTGTTTTGGTTCTTCAATTAAATCACCCCGATCAAAAAAATCCTCCCAAGCTTTCAATTCAGCATCTTCATAGTTCTTAAGCCAATCACCTGGACGCATAATCATGGGAGGGCCTCTATTTTCAACTTTTCGATCTTCAGGCGATTTCTAAACTTATGATCTAGTGGTAGAAAAACCCTGTTGTTTGCATAAATAAATTTATGTAGATCTTTAGAATACCACCCTTGAAATTGTTCTACACATCTTGGACATGCAAATATCCCCTTTGTTTGAAGCCCTACAATTCAATAAGTAATGTTAATAACATCAAAAAATAGTATAAAACTAAGTATGAAAGTTGGGATGAAAATAAATTATGAGTGTAAATATGTAAATATTTTATCTTACCAGAACAAACACCAAGTCCTGGGAAATCATGAATAGTCCAACATAGCACACCATACAACATTAAGGACCAATTTGATGGAGGACATGATATGTCATACATTCTTATGCCTTTCCATAGCAGTTGCATCTCATCAATAAAAGGCGCAAGATAAACATCCATGTTTTTAACTTGATGTTTTCTTGGAACAATGAGAGTCAGCATAAGGTGCTCCTTTCTAACACTCATCCATTGGATAATATTGTATACTATCAATCCGACTGGCCAAACACTATAATTTGAGCTCAGGAAAGAGAATGGGCACACTCCATCAATTGCAAGACCAAACCTGATACTATGGGGTTCATCTTTGAATTTTCTTGGCCATTTTTCCTCTATGTGTTTCATTGCTTTAGAGTCCTATTCTTTGCATGCTAGTCCATCAATTGTGCAAGTGACTTGCAACAAAACATTCATTGAAGTCTAGGTATAATTGGCATGTGATGTAAAACCTTCTTTGGAACTATAGGACCTTGTACATCTGTACGATATCTCTTCTCTTTGCATACAGGGCATTCTACCTTGTTTTGATATTCATCTCTGTATAAAATGCAATCATTTTTACATTAATGAATTTGCTTATATTCAATCCCTAACTCAACCAACAACAGACGTGCCTTTGCAAGTTGATGACAACACATTCTCTTCAGGGAATATTTTAGTTTTTAGTGCCCTGTAAGATTGCTAGAGATTAAATCAATTGAATGTTTAACTTATGATGAACATGTTTGATATGTCAATCTATACTAGGACTATTTATATATAATATATGGTTTTAAAATCCCTTTAAAGAAATATAAACGAAGTTGATGAATGTTTACGAATTATGTACACCAATTGACAATGCCAAGTAAGAAATATATTTCAACTCACTTCAGTAGGGTAGTGAATCCTTTGTCTGACCAACCAAATAGTGACTTGATTTCTAATAATATTAATGTGCATGCTAGTTTTGAGGTTCTACTTGCACCCGATTTGAACACGGGTGTCTTCGTTGCTTGCTTGATGGAGTCTTTCAGGTTGTTGTCATCAACATTACATTGGTGGTAATTACCCCTACTATCATCATTACTATCAACCATATGATCATTATTGTCATCATTGTTTCCATCCCCAAAGAAACCTGTAAGCATTTCATTCAATCCTTCTTCATGCATTGCATTTTCACTATCATGATCATCATCATTAAGGCTAGGTGGCATGTCATCAGTGTATGTGGATCTCGTCAGCTCTTCAAATTTCTCAGCTGGTAGTATTCTCTTCAATGTTGCTCTTTTCACCCTAGTATTGTTTAAAGGATGGTTTGGATCATCCCGTCCAAATCTTAATAACCCAGTTGGATCTTGGGTATTAGTTGTGTTTCATCAACATCTTCTACCTATCAACAAATGCAAGCATTATTTAATGTTTGGCAATAATTGGATAAATCATAAATGTATCAATTTCAAAGAAATATAATCAAATATGGCTTAAAAAAATAAAAATATAAATTGTATGAACATATATACTGATGGTACCCCTTAGGGTTTAGGGTTTTGGGTATGAAGCGTTCAAGTGTTAACCTTTGAAAATCCTTTTACCCTATATTCCTTCAATCCTGTGCTTTATTTTCTATTTTCACATTGACTGTCTTTAGTAGGTTGTCGATCACTTTAGTTACAACTTCATGCCATAGCTCTCGTAGGTTGACTGGCCCCTTAGCTTAGTAATTACCTGTCGTCACCGATAGAAATTAAAGCACCATCCTAAAGTCATCTGCTAAGTCCTAAAGTTTATTTAGGTGCATATCGCACCGTCGCAGAGCATCTTTTGTGACGTCATCCCCCTGCTGCGATGTTGCGACAGGTTGACACATGTCCAAGAATGCCTGCATAATGTTTTATAGGGATCTTGCCTCTGCCAATAGTCTGCTGCCACCTGTCGACATGTTAATGGTCTGTAAAGGGAAGCCTTCGATCCAACGGCTGCACTCTAGTGTAGAGGAATCTTTCTGAGAGGAATATTCACTGCGAGGTAGCAAGATGATGACACATGGCACTACTGATTAAAAGGCAAGTATAAAGAAGGCACATGGAGGCTTAATCGTACCATCGTGCAATAGGTATGTGGTGGGTAATTTCCAGCTGCGACACCACGAAATGGTGCCATCTATCTGGTCCAGACAAAAGATGACATAATCTGTTGGAAAAGTACAGGTGATTTGGCTCATTCTGATTGGACGAAGACTATTCAAAGAAGGTGACAAAGATTGTCAAATCCAGTCAACCAATCAGAGCCGTTGATTGCGAACTATAAGGAAAAGATCGATGGCCCATGTTTAAAATTGCAAAAGTGGAAGATTTTCAAATGTTTGACACGAGCAAAGTTATAGCTGCTTCCACCTTCATTAATACAGAGAACAATGAAGAAATTTAGTGTTATAATGACATAATTCAAGGCATTTCCTATTGTTTTCCAAAGCGCGATTGCATTTAGAGCAAGGAAATCGTCAAGGTGAGCGAGGAAAGTAGTCCCAGGACCCTGCAAACGTCGAAAACTAGTAAGTAATTGTCATCCCTTTGTACCTAGTTTTTCCATCTGTAGGTTCATTCTGAAGCGCTTAGAGCCATTATTAACTGCAAGAAACCCCAAGTCATCAGTATAAACACAAAAATGAGTCATTCTGGTTAGCCTTCAACGTCAAAATGTAGCTTAGATGAAGACCTCATGGTTCAGTGTCCTGAATCATTGAAAAGACGGGCAACAGGGTTAGGTGAAGTAGGGAAGAATGATAAAATTTATTACTTATGTGTAGGTTGTCGAGATGCCAAAATACCTGTGTCTACCTGGAGCTTATTTGAACACTAGCATAAGAGAATGGACTACAAAGCCCCTGTCTGCCATGCCTGGAAACTAGATTTGGCTAAGTTAATTTGCTCGGATGTTTTTTTTAAATCCAGACCTGGTCAGAGCAATAGCGAGTAGGTATGACCCCAAGACCATGCATGTCTTGTCTAGCAATGGTAGTGTTATAATCAGGTTTACAAAAACATATATTTCAATTGTATTTAATCTAGACCCTGCCGCCAGTATGCCAATTGATTTGAATGCCTTCAAAGAAAAATACAAAACTGTCAGATATGATTTTAAGTCATTTAATCTAGCCAAGCATAGACCTAAGGGAGTTGATGGAGGTGTTAGCGCCTGAATTGACTGGTAGTTTTTTGAAAAATTTTCATTCAGGCACTCTCCCTAAGTATCCAAAAAATGTTCTAAGTATTGGACCTCCTCAGCAGTTTTCAGCTGCATCATCATATTTTCTAGAGGAGGAGGTCATCATCATCAGGTTTGTTTCGATGAAGGTCAGCATCATCATGCTCTCCGTCGACCGGTTTCTCATCGTCATCATCATATTCAGTTATCGGGTGATGTTTGGTTTTTTATCCTGATGATGCTGACGAGCTACAGTGCGCCCTGATCTGCTTGCGAGGGTGATTTTTCAAAGTCTCCGGTGATCTTCCAATTATCACCTTGCCCAAACATGATGATGATGTTGCCCCGTTATTCTGAAGGGGTTATTATTTGAGTTGCTCGACCTAACTTGTTTTTTCCTAAGGGTCGTCATCATCATCATATTTCCAGTTATCACCGTGTTGCCTGCGGGAGTCATCATATCATCTGCATCATGATATTTCGCCGGGGTGATATTTCTATCATCGGGTGATCTTGGTTAGGATCATCCTGATGACGTTGTTGAAGAGTTCTTAGTGCGACCCGATATTCACTGGGGTCATCATATTTTGAACGTCAGGATGACCTTAGTCAATATCATCCTGATGATGTTGTATCACTTGTTCGTTGTTTTGTCATCCTGATGATGCTGACGTCATCCTTATATCAGGGTGATATCTTTCTCTCTGCCTATCTGCATCATGATATTTCCGAAGGAGGGGGTGATATTTTCATATCACTCGAGTGTGTGTTTGTTCCAGCATCATGATGATGCTGATATCAAGGAGATATCCGCCTGCCGGCTTCGTGCATTGTCTAGCGGGGGTGATCTTTTCAAGCATTATCATATTCAGTTATCGCCCCGATCTTATAGCGGAGCTACAGTGCAGCATGATGCTAGTGCATCAGGATGATATTTCCAAATATCCGGTTGCCTTCCGAATATCATCCTGATGTTAATATGATGATGACGTCATCGAGGTCCCGGGGAGGGTCATATTTCTAACACTGATCATCTGGAGATCTCCCGATATTTGCAAACATGATGATGACGTCATCCGGATATGAGGAGGTGCGCAGTAGGCAGATATGATGATGACGTCAGCAGGATATGATGATGACGTCATCAGGATGTTCATCGGCCAGACTTTTGGTATAAGCTCAGCAGGAGGATGTTCCTCCAATGGATCCGGTTGTGCCGATGAAGGCGAATATCATGCAGTTTGTATTGCGAATATGATGCTGACGTCAGGGTGATATTTCGGGCAACAGGATATCATGCTGCTGGAGGATGATGATGATGAAGTCTTATACTAGTGTCGTCAGGAGAAAAAGCACCGACATGATATATGCTCATGACCTAGTATATAAAGTGTTAAGGAGGTTGCTGCGGGGTGCATGTGGGATAATATTATCCTGCATATTCGAAATATCATGATGATGAATCTCGGCGGGAAGTGGTTGCGATTAGCTGTCTGATGTTCTTCCCGAGGCCGCGGGTTGGTGCGCCATCAATGGCGATTGTTGCAGAGGTATGGGCGATGGCGTGGACGGATGTAGTACCTGATTGAAGATCTGAATCCCTAGGCGGCGGCGCAAGGCTCGAGAAATCTTCTTGTCTCCTCCCCTACCTGCTGCATTCAAGTTTGGGCGCCAATCTGGTGATGTTTGAGCGCCATCTCTCTGATACTGTATATCTGGCGGGATTTTTGGTCAACATGGTAGTCAATGCTGAATACACCCTCCTGCTATATAATGCAGACGGCGTTATTCATTCAAGGTTGTTGAAAGTTGTGGATTTTTGGCTCTGTAATCCAAAACCAGCTGATCTGGTTGCTCTGTACAGCTTGATCTTGTGAGTTTATGTATCTCCTGTTGTAGGACTTGGCATGAATCCACTGGTTTCATGGTTGATCTTATATGAGTAATGCTATCTTAGCATGTGTTGTGTTAATTCTGTCTCCAGTATTGCATGTATTCTTCTTCTGGATCTGGATATTTGCTTATGTTTAGATTCTAGAGCATAGAATTCCTATGTTGAATGTCTGATCTTTTAACCTCTACTCAAGGGGCAGATTAAACTGTTTTCAGGTTGAACATTGGGAAGGGTATACTGCAGTAGGGATGCCATAAGTAGAGATAGCTCAACACTCTATATTGGGAGATATCTGTAAGGCAGATATCATGTGTATCCCCCTGAAATCCAGTTTTAGCTATTTATGCTGATCATTCACAGGTGTATGTCTACCGACTCCAAGCCCTGGATAGGCACCAATCATGCTGTGTTCTTGTGTTATACACCATGTCCAGCTTTGCATCCAAATTCATATCAAACCATTTCATACCTCCACCTGTTAGTTGTAGGAGTAGGATTAGGAACCCCCTGCATACTCTCATACTCAACCAGACATCATGTCCAAGAATGTTGCCAGCCTTGTGATCTATCATGCAGATCTTGGTCCATACATGAGAGTATTCTGCCTGTTGTTGTCAAGTTAGATCTTTCTATCTTTGAGCTAGTCAAGGTTACATCTTAAGTTATAGGGATACCCCCCTTGGTGCGGCAGAACCAGAAGTGAAGGGGAGGAGCTCACGCAACCTCCTGTATTTAGTTGGCTTGAATCTGCCTGTGCATTAGAAGTGGCAAACCCTAATGTTGATTCAGAAGAAATGCCAACAGGAGGCTTGATAAAGATTTCTAACAAAGAAGAAGAGCCCTTCCATTGCAATTTATTTATGGAATACTTTGTCAAATCCTATCACTGTTTATGCCATGTGCTTGGGAGGGATGCAACAGATAGAATGCCAATAGCACTGATGATGATGGCAGTATACCTTCAGGATTATGGGGCCAAAAAACCATATGACTATGTAGGATATCTAGCAAAGAAAATGCATGAGCAAATGATGGCAATAAAGAACAACATGTATACACCAGGTCCCCATGTGAAATTCACATGGTATTCTTTGATGTGTCATATGATCATGTTCTCTCTGTCTGGCCACTGGAGCAAGGATTTGCATGTAAAGATGACAGATGCAGAGGGCAACATGATGCCAGTTCAGATGTGGACCTGCATGCTTGATAGACGTTACAAGTATGCTAGCTATGTTACCTTTGAGGAGCATTTTGTGAGAAAGGTGTCAGGATTCTTGGAACCAGCTGCTGACAGGATACCTAAGGAAATAAAGGATTTCTTGAGACCGTTAGAGAGAACCCCACACTTGAAAATAGACCATAATTGGGGAGATTGGTTCTTGCATGAACATACAACTTGTATCAGGATATATGGGTGTGAGGCTCCACCTTATTCTTTGCCCAAATTTGTGCCCAAGAGGCTTGCATTTATGGAGATTATCAGACAATTGAATGAAGCAAATTGGGAGCATTTCAAGAAGCACAAAAAGGGATCACTCATCCCTACATCTTTGAGGCTCTATGAATTTACAACAATTGATAAGAATGGGTTGGATCAGATAGGCCTCATGCTTCAATACTACAGGATGGACATGGAGCAGGTGAGATTCTTTGATCCGGAGGGTTTTATTCATAATACAAGATTGAAGATCGACAGGCCTATGTACCCTCACCATGTCCTCTTGGATGAAGACATAGTCAGAAATTGCCAAACAATGCAGGAGGTGCATTCATTAAGGAATAAGTGGAATGCAGTAATGGAGGCAAAAAAAATGAAGAAAAATGTCAATACTGCTTACCCTGGGGCTTTCATTGAGAGACAAGACCCCATAAAGAGAATAGAGATGATGTTTGCTAAGGCAAAGGAGCTAATTACTGATGCACTTGCAGGTGAGGAAAGGCCCTCGTACCAACCAAGCAGCTCTAGGGGAAAATATGTTAGACAAGAGGAATCTCTCGACTCCCCTGCTCCTAAGAGGGCAAAAATTATTGATCTTGAGATAGAGGAAGAGATAGAAATTGTAAATTTGGAGGAAGGGGCAACAAAAGAGTAGGTCCAGGAGCCCCCTCATCAGGTGAGTTCCCCACCAAGGATAATGCCTTATTCCTCACCAGAAAATAGGTTGACAAGTTCCACAGTCAACAATGATGTTGACACAGAAGATGTGAGGGAGATGGCCTGCAATTAGTTTATTTCAGATGATGCATTCATTAGCACTCTTGAGTTCAGGTCATTTGTGTTGAGGACCAAAATTGAGGAGTTTCAGAAAAGAATTGAAGGAGCAAAAAGTGGTGTAGAACCCTCATAATATGATGCTATTACTAGGAGGGTTTTGGATGAAGTAAGTAAAGACATCAGTGCAATGACTCCTGAGGAGGGTAGAGCACTTGTGACCAGAAGCAATATCTTGCTGCTACCACATTGGATATTATCAGATGCTATTGCATTTAATACAATTACATGAGATGACTCTGATGTGACAGAGGAACATGTCAGCAGAGTTATGCATGGTGCATTGGCCCCTAGTGACAAGAAACCCAAAGTTGGTTTAGATAAGTTAACTAGCAATGTGATAATAAAAAGGGTTTTAGACACCCCTGCTCCTCAGGCTGCCAGTTTAAATGTGCAGACTACACAATTTGCAGAGGTAGTGATAGTCAAGCTGCAAAAGGATTACAATAAGCTGTTGGAGAAGTATATAGTGGCTATGGCTAGATTGAGCACATATGAGAGGCAGCCATAATTGGAGGTTGGTCCATCTCAGACTCCTCCCATCATACAAACTACAGAGTCATTGTCAATTGATACACAACCTCTCCTTGCTGAGATCAGAGAATTGAAAGAGGATAACAAAAGATTGAAGGAAGAAAATGAGAATAAGGTAAAGGATGTAGTCACCAATTTGATCAAGAATAGGGTGACAAAATTTTTGGCCAGGGTGGAGGATACTTGGAAATCTTACTCACAATTGAGAATAGCCTATGAGAAGCATGAGTCTGATAAACAAAGGCTGTTGAGCATAAAGGCAAAGTGGCTGCATAGAACTGGAGAAGTCAGAGAATTTCTTAGGTGTGCCAGGTATGATCCAAATGCACCTCCTGAACTGAAACCGGTGTCTGACATGTTGAAGTATTTTGAGGATGTGGCCAATTTGCAATTGATGTTGGACTCAATTCTGAAGGAGAAGATGCAGGCTATTGAAAAGTTGGACACTAAGTGGTTACCTCCTATTTTGGAAGGTGATGGTAAAGCCAAGGACCTAGACAAGTGGAAAAAGGAAATAATAGATAATAGTTACTAATTCATTCCCTCTTGTTGTGATGAAAGTGACCCAACCATGCAGGTATTGAGCTTATCACTTGATAAGCTGCACACTCTTGAAGTAAGTTTTAATATGTTTGTAAGCATGCAAAAAGTATCTTGGATGCCAAGTATGTCAGTCATAATGGCAAGATTGCAGAAGTGCTTTCATTCCCTTGGTCGGCTGAGGAGACATATGGTGAGCAGAAGGACAGATATGGGTTGAAGGATTGACAGGCCAACCAACATCCTCCCAGCATTAACTAGGCAAATCTTCAAGCGACTGCATGTCTCCCAAGTTCAACCACTCCTCTCCTCTTCTCTCCAGTGCAATTAATGTTTCCCAACACCATGTTGGCGGTGCAATGTAGCATGAACCAATTTGAAATGCAATGTAATCAATGCAGAGTACACACTCTTGATATATAAAAGAGTTGTGTTACTCATTTTTTGTTGTTGAAGATTTGGGATTTTTAGAGAAATAATAAAATACAGTTTTGCTGGGTTGCTCTATCTCTTGTGAGTTTATGAATTATATGTTGAATGTTTTACGCATAAAATTTATCAGTTTCATGTTGTTTTGAATGAGAAATGCTTTATTGCATGTATTCTATTATCTATCTCCAAGTTGTGTGCATTTTTCTTCTGAATCTAAATAGCTAAGGGTTATTCAAGGTTCTGGAACATGGGTCTTCTGTGTTGAATGCTTAATCTTCTACTTTTGTTCAAGGAACAAGTTAAATGTTTTTAGGTTAAGTGTTGGGATGAATACATTGTAGTGAGGATAACCAGAGATAACTGAATACTTAGTCTTGGGTAGTATCTGTAAGACAGATGCTAAAGAAGCCCCTTGAAATTTGATTATTGCTTTAAGTTTATGGTAAACATTCACATATGTATGTCTATTTGACTCCATGCCCTGGGATAGGCACCAGTCTGTCCTTGTGTTGATGTTATGATTCAAAGCCCTAATCTTGTATCCAAATACAAAATATAATCAAATATTAATCACAAACGTTTAGGATTTTTAGAAGTTTTAGGTTTCAAATCCTCTGGTTCACAATTGAGTATAAGACCCAAAGCTAGCCCCTTTGCAATTATTTCATAGTTTTGGTCTGTATCAGAGAGGATTTATCTACTTTGTCTCAATATCCCAGCAAGTTTATAGATTTATTTCATGGATGTTGAATAGGGAATACCCCCTAGGTTTTGTAGAGCCTAAAGAAGGAGAGGAGACATTTATAGAGTCTGTCTCCTGTACTGTTGGCCCCTGACCTGAGAATCCTGTTGATGAGTGATGGCTACCTTGTAGGGATTACTTAGGAAATATTCAGTTGGGAAAAAACCCAACATATACATCAATTGAATAATGGAACATTATTTGATAGACTACCTTTTTTATACAATAATTTAAATAGAACACAATTTTGACAACATAGTTTATAAAACATCAGTCCACACTCATTTATTATTCTTTGGTTTTCTGCCCTTAAGAACATTATTAGGGAGACCTTGTTCTTCCCTTTTCTTTCGTGTAGGAGTGCGTTTTATGAAGGGGTAATCAATCAATAACTCATCCCCAATGGTAAGGTCCATAATAGCCTCAACCATTATCAATCTATCAACCTCTCTTTCCATATCTCCATCTTTATCATTTAAAACCTCAACAAATTGACAATTCGGTCTTACAGTAGGGTCCCTTCCCTTACTACTATTTATAAATCCTACAATATTTTTTTGTGTGTATGCACGTCCATCTATATACATAAGATGACCTTTATTAATCTCTTTTCCACTTTCCAATTAGAGACAATGTGTATACATATTCGAATCTAGACCATATGCTGACATGCTAGGCTTATATTCTGTTAGCCTTCTCCATTCACCACTGTAATATGATGGACCATAATTGTGAGGCCGATTATTTTTCCTTCCTTATTTTGATCATTATGCATTTCAGTTGATGACATTATTAGACTTTTTAGAGAATATGTTTCATTTTGCAGACTTGATTACATCTCCTGATTTGATATGACATTGATTAGACATATGGTGATTCGAGTTGATCATATTTGATGCTATTTTGTGATTCAACATACGAGATATATTAGATGATGTTTTGTGATGTGATTTCTAGTTATTTATGTGATGATGATTATATGACATGTGATAGAAAAATGCAGTTTAATTCAGATTTCTGTGATAGTTGATCATTGTTGTATTTGATGGCTTCAATTTAATTCCAGTTGCTTCGGCTATGATTATTCATGATATGATTGACACTTGATCGAGATGTGCATGTTTTACATTCCTAAGCCATGGGAAATTGGAGGTAGAATTCACACATATGTTATTCCCTGTGAAACCGATCCATTCACAAGAGGGATAAGGATCACCTTTGAAATTGAGTGTTGATTTAAGTACTTATTTTAATTTTATCATTTTGGCCTAGTACCCCTTTGTTTAATTAATTTATATTAAGTGTTGTATAATTTTTATTGACTTACACCACTTAGTAATTGTTTTTATTTTTGAGGCCATTTAAAGTGGATTTATGACCCCCTAGGTGAACCTTAGTGTCCCAAAATTTACCCTAGGTGGTTACCCATGGGTCTAGGGTCAATTTTGACTAACTAACCCTTGGATTAACTCACTTTTGGTCACTCTAAACTATGGTTTAGTCAAAGTGACGAAATTTGAAGTTAGAGAAGGTGGGAGACGAGTCATGCTTTGGGAAAGACTCGTCTCCCTTCCCAATGTTTGGGAATCCCTTCCCTAGGAGGACTTGGGAGGTCTCTAAGACTCCCAAGTGTGTGGGATCTTCCTCCAAGACTCTCACACACGTGTGAGAGCATCTTGGAGGGAGATGGCTCTTTGAGAGAATAAGAGGATGCCATATGGCATCCCTTATCCTCTTGGAGGTTTGAATGGGAATGCCACCTCACCACTTGTCCTTTCACACATGTGTGAGAGCACAAGTGGATAAGGTGAGGATTAAGAGGGAATTGGAGGATGACACTTGTCACCCTCACACTTCCTCTCCCTTGCAAGTGGCATTGGAGGAGGAAGGAGAAGGTGACAAGTGTCACTTTTTCATTCCTCAAGGCCAAAATTGATGGCCTATATTACCTCCTCTTGTTGAGGAGTGTGGGGTTCTTGCATTTTTGGAGTTTTTTTTAATTTTTAGGAGCTATTTTGGGAAAGTTAGAGAAATTCTTGGAGATTGGAAGGTTTGGGAAAGCTTGGAGCTCATCACCAAACATGCTTCCATTATAGGGCTTTAAAGGTAAGCCTCATGAACTATGTTTCTTCACCCTTGCTTATTTATTGTGATGTGTTCGTATTTTTTTTGTTGGTTGTATTTCATTATTTTGTGTGGGATGGGAATATGGTAAGAGCACCTCCATTTGGAGATAAGGCTCAACTTGTTTGGGGTAGGGGAAGGGAACCTCCTTGAGGTCACTCCTATATTGTGTTATCTATGCCTTGAGGGCTTCTTACTTGTTGTGGAGATTATTTGAATGGTAAGAGTGCCATGGAGGTTATTTTGTGATATTTGAGGAGTTAGGTATTTGGAGGTTTTTGGCTTGAGGCCATGAGATTGGTATTTGGTATTTTGATGTGGCCTTTGAAGTAGAGGGGTCCATTTCCTACCCCCATCAAACTCATTTTCATGAGTTGAGTTATGTGTTTATCCTTGGCGTTGTTTTTGTGTTGATGTTGTTTGATTCTTGTTGTTGAGTGTTTGTACCCGTGTGAATCCCTACCTCCCTAGCTCGGGGGTGACCCACTTGCGGGTCTACGATAGGGAGGAGGGCATTTCGAAGTGGCTGGGTTGTTCTTTTTGTGGTGTTTTATTTGCAGGCTCTTATGGAGGAAATGGAGTTTTAGAGAAGCTCATTTTTGGTGTTGTTTTGGTCATATGTTTTGGGCTATTGAGCCATAGCCTTTGTGGCCCTATTGTATTTATTTTATCGAGTTATCTTGCCTATGGAGTTGGTTGTAAAAGAAATGTTGTAATGTAAACATTCTGTTTATTTTATTTCAGAGTTGTTTATTCCCTTTATTGTGGAGTTGGTAGTGTGTTGAGAAATGTATGTGAAAAATAAATATAAATATTTCTGTCATTATTCCTTTAAAAAAAAATATAAACATTAGTGGTTGTATAAATTTTATTGTATCCAAAGGAAAGGAGATAGGAATTTTAGTAAATCATTTTCTGTTCTATGGCATTGAAATTTTATGATGTTTAGTTGTTGTTGGAAATTTAATGGAGGTGTATATTCTACCTCTTAGGTTCTTTCAAAAAAAAAAATATAGAACTATGCATATTTATGTCTTTAAAAAAAAAAAAGAGAGATGCTACTGGAATGTCGCTTATGTAATAAAACAGAAAATTAGGAATCCATGTTAATTCAGTTTAGTGTTATTGTGAGTGGTAGTTCAATGAGTATATATATATGAGAATATATATAGATATATAAATATATATACACATTGTTTCTTATTTTTGAAATCTGGTTTGCTATTTATTATTTAACTGTGCAATAACAAAAATTAGAAGAGTAAGCTAAAAGTTTCTTTTTATATACTTGTTGCCTATATATTTAAAGTATATATACACTCATGTATATATATATATAGAAGTGCATACATATTTCTTTTTTATAAAAATATATATATAGAAAAATGCATATATACTGAGGTATGTTAAGTAGACTGTTGTATAAAGTTGTGTGTATATATATATATACTTTAATACAGAATCTGCGTAATAATCAATCAGTAAAAAACTTACATTGGCGTACTAGGTTTTATAGTTATTGAGCTATATATATATATATATATATATATATATATATATATATATATATATATATATATATATATATATATATATATATTTTTAAAAATTATAAAAAAAAGATGTTAGGGTCTGAGATGGGCGTTGGCGCCCATCGCAGCCCCCTTTCTGTTCACCGTTGTGGCCGCGACTTTTACTGTGGGTGTGGGGAGGAGGCTGGGCCTCCACCCACAACCAAGGGTGTGGGTGGAGGCCCAACCTCGTCCCCACACCCCTCCCCTTTCTACGAATGCCGCAGCCCCTCTGCCGCCTTCAACCCAATCTCCTTGAAAACCTCCGTCGTGGCTTAAACTCCACCCAGTTCGGTGATCCCCGTGGCTCCTTCCACCCTGAACTCTCCAGTGTATCTCCCTCTGCCGACCCTCTCAACGCCACCGCAACCCCTTCTCTAGACACAAATCCCTCGCCACTGTGTAACCTTCGCCCACACCTCGGCCGCCGTTCGGCCTCTCTAACCTTGACCCTATAACAAGACTTTAACTGCAACATTACATTACATTATATATATATATATTAATATTGCCATGTATACCTCTGTGAGAGGTAGCAGCAACCCATACATGACTTCCACCCTTGTTCAAAACCCTAATCTGCAAGCAAATGAGGCAAACAAAACAAAGAAAAAAAAAGAATAATGAGATAAGGAAATTAGGGTTTCTTTTAGAGATAACATATTCTATAATGGAATTAGGGCAACACTGAAAATAAAAAACAATAAAATGGAATTAGGGCTCTTATTTTTCGGAAACAATATTTTATTGTGAGGAGCATGTGAGGAGATGGTTTTATTTCTTATTTTAGTTTTGATTGTTAAATTTTATTTAATCTCTTGTTTGAGTTTTATTTTAAAAATTTTATTTCGATTATTGAAAACACGTTATGTTGTCGAAATTTTGCTAGATTTCTAGGGTTTAATTTTTATGATATTTTATTTACTTTTATTCCATCTTTCCACTTTAATCATGCGTCCATCAATGCCATCATTTTCTTAATCATTTTTCAATTTCATTTTGACCAGAGTTAGAGATAGGTTTCGAAGCTGGTGAAATCGTCTTCACACCTAGGAGACTTAGGGTTCGAATTGAAATAATTCTGACCCTAAAAGTGACACACTTCGTGTCCCATAACCCCTAGAAGGCTATCATCACGTAGGGGACTGCGTGGGGCAATGCACCTCCCTGAATTATGTTGACATGTTTACGCCTTATGCGTATTGCCACCGAGCACGCAGACGCGTACAAGGGGGTTCCTAGGGATAGGTAGAAAAGTTTTTTGTAATTCATGTCATGACCACATGGCAAATGTGGACATGACATGTGTATTGTGTGTCGTGACCGCATGAGAAATGCAGGCATGACATTTGGTATCAGAGCCTAAGTTTAAACACTGGGCTTGTTTTGGGCACATTATTATTTCTGCAACTTTGATTAATTTGTGGTTACCTCATGTTTTGTAGGATGCCTCCCCGACGAGTTCGGCGAGCGTAGTCCTGCCACACTTCATCCCCTGAAGTTCACAGTGACTCTTCAGCTGAGGTACAGGCACCGCAGGCATCACCGGCCCTACCAAATATTGGGCCACAGATATTACAGGTTTTACAGGTAGTTTTATATAGGCTTCCACTGGCTATAGTTGAGCCACGTGTTGAGCCCCACGAGGATCTGCGAGTGAAGCCACACGTGGAGCCACGAGCTGAGTCTCGTGTCAAGCCACGTGTGGAGCCCTGCATTGAGCCGCGAGGGGCACCACGTGTGGAGCCTTATGTTGAGGTGCCAGAGACAACGGCATATGAGGTTGGTTTGGCCGACAAGGCCTGTAGCAGGCCCTCCACGTCATGCTAGGCATGATGAGGCAGTACGAGTAGAGCACATTTTTCACAAACCTTATGACTATTACACAGATGAGCCTATCAGAGGGCGCAGAGACAGAGGAAACCCCATTAGGGATTTGTTGAGGTTGAACCCTCCTACATTCGTCGGGACCACAAAGGGAGCTGAGGCAGAGGCCTAGCTCATCAACATAGACAGATGCTTTGTGTTGCATCCTTACGAGGGCAACACGAAGGCTCGTGTAGTAGTACACCTGTTGCGAGATGTAGCAGCTACCTGGTGGCGCACTGAGGAGTGCAAGCACCGCCTTTCATTAGACACTCTCACATGGGAGACCTTCATTGACCACTTCAATGCGCGATACTTATCAGATCATTACAGGTAGTGTCGCATAGATGAGTTTCATGACCTCGAGCAGAGAGGATTTATAGTGGGGCAGTATGAGGGTAGATTTACCGAGTTATCCCGATATGCGAAGTATCTCCATGACGAGAAACTCCTGTTCATAAATTTATTAGAGGATTGAACCACGGCATAATAGGGCCTGTTCACATGGCAGACCCCCAGACTTTGAGTGATGCTACCGAGAAGGCATATGTCGCTGAGGAGATTCAGGGGTGAGGGCAGAGTTCACGCTCTCAGTTTTAGGATCGTGGGCAGTAGCAGAGTTTCCGCAGACCATCACAGCCACCTCATAGGGGATGATTTAGTTCCGCACCCCTACCTCCTAGGCCCCCATAGCAGTAGTAGCCACAGTAGCAGCAGGGCCCGCGTAGAGATCAGAGGTAGCAGGGACCACCTGCGGGACCCGCGAGGTCGCAACAATCTTATAGGGGCTCACATGGGTCTACTGGTAGATCAGGACAATAGCAGTCAAGTAAGACTTAGATTAGATAGGTACAGGCTA
This sequence comes from Cunninghamia lanceolata, assembly GCA_027924645.1. Taxonomy (NCBI): domain Eukaryota; kingdom Viridiplantae; phylum Streptophyta; class Pinopsida; order Cupressales; family Cupressaceae; genus Cunninghamia; species Cunninghamia lanceolata. The sequence goes on from BSBN01000684.1 coordinate 5,313,626, forward strand.
GGGGCCCATGTTATGTTTGTGGTGGAGCAGGACACCTAGCCAGAGAGTGTCCACATGGTTTTACAACAGGGGGACAACCTCGTGTAGGAGGATCCGAGTAGACTGTTGGAGATGTGGGTAGATCCCACCGTATGTTCGCAGCGGTTGATAATCGCTAGGCTGATTTTCTGGTGTTAGTGATTGAGACGTCAGGTATGATTGGGGGTAACCCCATTTCTATTCTCTTTGATTTTGGTGCTACTGACTCTTTCATATCTCCATCGTTAGTGGAGCGTTGCAGGCTGGTGGCCTCTAGGCAGGGTGATAAGTGGGTGGTTGAGTTAGCCTCAGGGGCCAAGATGACAATAGATGCCTTAGTCCACGACTGTGAGATTGCTTTGGGACCCTTTGCCACAGTATGTGACCTTAGAGTTATGACATTAGGATCCTACGATGTGGTGTTGGGTATGGACTGGCTTGCGGCTCATCGAGCCAAGCTAGATTGTCGCCGAAAGGCGATCAGCTGCTTAGATGATCATGGTACATAAGTTGAGATAGTGGGCATTCAGAAGCCCACAACAATGCGTATGATATCCGCTCAGCAGCTTAAGTGTTGCATGCGGAAGGGTTGCCAGATGTTCGCCATCACAGTGAGTGACATATTAGATTACGAGTTCGAGGCATCTTTGGATGATCATCCCATCCTTAGAGAGTTTGCTAATGTGTTTCCAGCAGAGTTACTGGGATGCCACCCTGTCGTGAGGTAGACTTTCACATAGACTTAGTGCTGGGTGCTGAGTCAGTGTCTCGTGCACCCTACAGGATGACCACACATGAGCTCACAAAGCTCAAGTTACAGTTGGAGGGCTTTCTCGAGAAGGGGCACATCTGATCGAGCATTTCACCTTGGAGCGCTTCTGTCATCTTCGTGAAGAAGAAGGATGGGTCTCTTTGATTATGCATGGACTATAGGTAGTTAAATAAGGTGACGGTGAAGAACCGTTATCCTCTGCCCAGGATTGATGATCTTTTGATCAGATGCAGGGAGCCAGGGTGTTTTCTAAGATTGACCTGAAGTCCGGTTATCATCAGCTACGTATCACAAAGGCAGACATCCATAAGACCACCTTCCGGACTCGATATGGCCACTATGAGTTCACTGTGGTCCCCTTCGGCTTGACGAACGCCCCTGCAGTGTTCATGAGTCATGAACGGGGTGTTCCGTACCTATTTAGATCGGTTCGTGATCATTTTTCTCGATGATATTTTGATCTATTCACGGACTAAGGAGGAGCATGAGGAGCACCTTCGTCAGGTTCTACAGTGTTTGAGGGAGCAGAATCTTTATGTGAACTTGGCGAAGTGTGCATTTTTCAGGACATAGGTTTAGTATCTGGGGCATATCCTATCTGGCGATGGAATCTTAGTAGATCCATCGAAGATCAGGGCTATTAGGGATTGGCCATCACCCACCAGTGTGAAAGAGGTCAGGAGTTTTATGGGGTTAGCTGGTTATTACCATCGCTTTATTGAGGGTTTTTCTCAGATAGCGCACTCCATCACTTCCCTTCAGCGGAAAGGGAAGAGCTTTCTATGGACTAAGTAGTGTGAGAGGGCCTTCAAGGTCCTCAAGGAGTGTCTTACCAGTGCTCCCATTTTAGCGGTTCCTGATCCTGTAGTAGATTTTATGGTTTGCATGGATGCATCACTTGAGGGATTGGGAGCCGTACTTATGCAGGGTGGTAGAGCAATCGCATATGAGTTGCGAAAGCTCAAGACCTATGAGCTGAACTACCCCACACATGACTTGGAGTTAGCAATAGTGGTTCATGCTCTAGTTCATTGGAGACATTTCTTATTGGGTCATCGTTTTGAGCTCCATTCAGATCACCACAGCCTTTAGTATATCTTTACACAGTTGAATCTGAATGCCTGTCAGCGGCGTTGGATGGAGTACCTCTGCGAGTATGACTTTGATGTCCACCACATCAAAGGGAAGGAGAATGTGGTTGCTGACACATTGAGTTAGAGGTGCCACGAGCTCTTGACCTTGACTCTAAGTGTGGACTTGAGAGGACACATTATTCAGCATCTGCCAGAGGATAAGTGGTTTCTTGAGGTGCAGCAAGAGATCAGTTCACAGAGGGCCCTTGTGGGCAAATTTGTAGGGTATTCACTTGAGGTAGATGGGTTACTTCCTCATTGACAGTGCATCTATGTACCTCGCACAGGTGACCTACATGTTGTAGTATTATCAGAGGCTCACAGAGCACCATATGCAGCACATTCAGGGCTGAAGAAGATGCATGCCGACCTACGACAGTTGTACCATTAGGTGGGTATGAGGTGAGATATTGCAGAATTTGTTGCTCGATGCCTTGAGTGCCAGAGGGTCAAGGCTGAGCATCAACATCCAGCGGGTCTTCTATACCCACATGAGATACCCGAGTGGAAATGGGACACCATTTCCATGGACTTTATTGTTGGTCTTCTTATCTCTTCGCGTCGCCATGATGCCATCATGGTGACAGTCGACAAGTTGACCAAGGTGGCGCATTTCTCACCTGTACACACGACGTACAATGCACTACTAGTGGTGAGAGTATTCTTAGACGATATTGTGAGATTACATGGAGTACCTCACCGCATTATTTCAGACAGAGATTTAGTATTCAGTTCAGCATTCTGGAGAGCCTTGCAGCAGGTGTTGGGCACACAACTCAACTTTAGCTCCGCTTATCATCCTAAGACAGATGGATAGACAGAGCAGGTGAATCAGGTGTTGGAGGACATGCTTCAGATGTATGTTATGGACCATCAGTTTAGATGGGAGGAGTATCTGTATCTAATTGAGTTTGCCTACAATAATGGGCATCACAGCTCGTTGGGTATGCCTCCTTTTCAGGCTTTATAAGGCAGACCATGCAGGACACCATTGAGTTGGGATCAGATAGAGGACAGAGTTGCCATTGGTCCAGAGCTAGTTTAGGATGTAGAGTAGCAGGTCACACTGATTAGGCAGAGACTTCAGGAGGCACATGATAGACAGAAGAAGTATGCCGATGCTAAGAGGACTGATCAGAGCTTTTCAGTAGGTGACAAGGTATTCCTTAGAGTGCAACCACATAAGAGTCCAATCTATTATGGAAAGGCTCTAAGCTTGCACCATGGTTTGTAGGACCCTTTGAGATTTTGGAGCGGATAGGACTAATTGCCTATTGTCTAGCGTTGCCACTTAGCTTGTCATGTATTCACGATGTCTTTCATATTTCTGTTTTGAGGCGATATATATTTGATTTATCTCACGTACTGGACTAGAGTGCTCTATAGGTAGAGACGGACAGGCAATTAGCTTTGGAGCTAATTCACATATTGGCTCGTCAGATGTTGGGCCTTCGAGGTCGAGAGTTGGACCAGGTTAGGGTCCAGTGGGATCGTTATGATGAGGTCACAACGACTTGGGAGGATGCAACTAGTTTGAGGGCACTCTATCCTCACCTGTTTGATGACTTCCAGGAGGAAGTTTAGTCTTAGGGGGGAGGATGTGAGGCCGATTATTTTTTGTTCCTTGATCATTATGCATTTTAGTTGATGACATTATCAGACTTTTTAGCGACTTTCATTTTGCAGACTTGATTATATCTCCTGATTTGATATGACATTGATTAGACATATGGTGATTCGAGTTGATCATATTTGATGCTATTTTGTGATTCGACATATGAGATATATTAGATGATGTTTTGTGATGTGATTTCTAGTTATTTATGTGATGATGATTATCTGACATGTGATAGAAAAATGCAGTTCAATTCAGATTTATGTGATAGTTGATCATTGTTGTATTCAATGGCTTGAATTTAATTCCAGTTGCTTCGGCTATGATTATTCATGATATGATTGATAGTTGATTGAGATGTGTAGGTTTTACATTCCTAAGCCACGAGAAATTGGAGGTAGAATTCACACATATGTTATTCCCTGTGAAACCGATCCATTCCCAAGAGGGATAAGGATCACGTTTGAAATTAAGTGTTGATTTAAGTACTTGGTTTAATTTTATCATTTTGGCCTAATACCCCTTTGTTTAATTAATTTATATTAAGTGTTGTATAATTTTTATTGACTTACACCACTTGGTAATTATTTTTATTTTTTAGGCCATTTAAAGTGGATTTATGACCCCCTAGGTGAACCTTAGTGTCCCAAAATTTACCCTAGGTGGTTACCCATGGGTCTAGGGTTAATTTTGACTAACTAACCCTTGGATTAACTCACTTTTGGTCACTCTAAACTATGGTTTAGTCAAAGTGACGAAATTTGAAGTTAGAGAAGGTGGGAGAGGAGTCATGCTTTGGGAAATACTCGTCTCACTTCCCAATGTTTGGGAATCCCTTCCCTAGGAGGACTTGGGAGGTCTCCAAGACTCCCAAATGTGTGGGATCTTCCTCCAAGACTCTCAAACACGTGTGAGAGCATCTTGGAGGGAGATGGCTCTTTGAGAGAATAAGAGGATGCCATATGGTATCCCTTATCCTCTTGGAGGTTTGAATGAGAATGCCACCTCACCACTTGTCCTCTCACACGTGTGAGAGCACAAGTGGATAAGGTGAGGATTGAGAGGGAATTGGAGGATGACACTTGTCACCCTCACACTTCCTCTCCCTTGCAAGTGGCATTGGAGGAGGAAGGAGAAGGTGACAAGTATCACCTTCTCATTCCTCAAGGCCAAAATTGATGGCCTATATTACCTCTTCTTGTTGAGGAGTGTGGGGTTCTTGCATTTTTGGAGTTTCTTTCTATTTTTAGGAGCCATTTTGGGAAAGTTAGAGATATTCTTAGAGATTGGAAGGTTTGGGAAAGCTTGGAGCTCATCACCAAACGTGCTTCCATTATAGGGCTTTGAAGGTAAGCCTCATGAACTATGTTTCTTCACCCTTGCTTATTTATTGTGATGTGTTTGTGTTTTTTTTGGGTTATGTTTCATTATTTTGTGTGGGATGGGAGTATGGTAAGAGCACCTCCATTTGGAGGTAAGGCTCAACTTGTTTGGGGTAGGGGAAAGAAACCTCCTTGAGGTCACTCCCATATTGTGTTATCTATGCCTTGAGGGCTTCTTACTTGTGAAAATTATTTCAATGGCAAGAGTGCCATGGAGGTTATTTTGTGATATTTGAGGAGTTGGGTATTTGGAGGTTTTTGGCTTGAGGCCATGAGATTGGTATTTGGTATTTTGGTGTGGCCTTTGAAGTAGAGGGGTCCATTCCCTACCCCCATCAAACTCATTTTCGTGAGTTGAGTTATGTGTTTATCCTGGGGCTATTTTTGTGTTGATGTTGTTTGATTCTTGTTGTTGAGTGTTTACACCCGTGTGAATCCCTACCTCCCTAGCTCGGGGATGACCCACTTGCGGGTCTACGGTAGGGAGCAGGGCATTTCAAAGTGGCTGGGTTGTTCTTTTTGTGGTGTTTTATTTGCAGTCTCTTATGGAGGAAATGGAGTTTTAGAGAAGCTCCTTTTTGGTGTTGTTTTGGTCATATGTTTTGGGCTATCGAGCCATGGCCTTTGTGGCCCTATTGTATTTATTTTATCAAGTTATCTTGCCTATGGAGTTGGCTGTAAAAGAAATGTTGTAATGTAAACATTTTGTTTATTTTATTTAAGAGTTGTTTATTCCCTTTATTGTGGAGTTGGTAGTGTGTTGAGAAATGTATGTGAAAATAAATATAAATATTTCTGTCATTATTCCTTTCAAAAAAATATAAACATTAGTTGTTCTATAAATTTTATTGTATCCAAAGGAAAGGAGATAGGAATTTTAGTAGATCATTTTCTGTTCTATGGCATTGAAATTTTATGATGTTTAGTTGCTGTTGGAAAATTTAATGGAGGTGTATATTCTACCTCTTAGGTTCTTTCAAAAAAAAAAATATAGAACTATGCATATTTATGTCTTTCAAAAAAAAAAAAATGAGATGCTACTGGAATGTTGCTTATGCAATAAAACAGAAAATTAGGAATCCATGTTAATTCAGTTTAGTGTTATTGTGAGTGGTAGTTCAATGAGTATATATACTATACAAATTTTCAAGAGTCTCCCAAGCCTCCTTAGGTGTTTTACATGATTCAAGATGAAATTGTAAATCGAAAGAGAGTAATGAACAAATGTGACCAAGAGTTTCCCACGATTTATCTTCCATACTACCTTTGCATTCACATTAGTAGGTTCATCAATAGATTCATCTACATATCTAGTACAACCTCTTTGCCTTAGATAATGCCACATTGATTGTTTCCATGATGCATAATTATATGGAGTTAGGAGTTCAATTTGATTTTTCCCCATTGCAAGAGCACACAACAAAGAATTGAAAGCAATCAACCACCATAGGATCACCCCCCCCCAAATTCACTCAATCAATGATCACCCCAACAAATGATGACTAAGTATAAAGTGGCAAGATCATCATTTGTTGGGGTGATCATTGATTGAGTGAATTTGGGGGGGGGGTGATCCTATGGTGGTTGATTGCTTTCAATTCTTTGTTGTGTGCTCTTGCAATGGGGAAAAATCAAATTGAACTCCTAACTCCATATAATTATGCATCATGGAAACAATCAATGTGGCATTATCTAAGGCAAAGAGGTTGTACTAGATATGTAGATGAATCTATTGCTGAACCTACTAATGTGAATGCAAAGGTAGTATGGAAGATAAATCGTGGGAAACTCTTGGTCACATTTGTTCATTACTCTCTTTTGATTTACAATTTCATCTTGAATCATGTAAAACACCTAAGGAGGCTTGGGAGACTCTTGAAAATTTGTATAGTATATATACTCATTGAACTACCACTCACAATAACACTAAACTGAATTAACATGGATTCCTAATTTTCTGTTTTATTGCATAAGCAACATTCCAGTAGCATCTCATTTTTTTTTTTTTGAAAGACATAAATATGCATAGTTCTATATTTTTTTTTTTGAAAGAACCTAAGAGGTAGAATATACACCTCCATTAAATTTTCCAACAGCAACTAAACATCATAAAATTTCAATGCCATAGAACAGAAAATATATATATATATATGAGAATATATATAGATATATAAATATATATACACATTGTTTCTTTTTTTGAAATCTGGTTTGCTGTTTATTATTTAACTGTGCAATAACATAAATTAGAAGAGTAAGCTAAAAGTTTCTTTTTATATACTTGCTACCTATATATTTAAAGTATATATACACTCATGTATATATATATAAAGAAGTGCATACATATATCTTTTTTTATAAAATATATAAATATATATAGAAAAATGCATATATACTGAGGTATGTTGAATAGACTGTTGTATATATATATATATATATACACTTTAATACAAAATATGAGTAATAATCAATCAGTAAAGAACTTACATTGGCAGACTAGGTTTTATAGTTATTGAGTTATTTTAAAAAAAAAAAATTTATAAAAAAAGATGTTAGGGTCTGAGATGGGCGTTGGCACCCATCCCAGCGCCCTTTCCGTTCACCGCTGTGGCCGTGACTTTTACTATGGGTGTGGGGAAGAGGTTGGGCCTCCTCCCCACACCCCTCCCCTTTCCGCGAATGCCGCAGCCCCTTCGCCGCCTTCAACCCGGGCTCCCCGAAAACCTTCGTCGTGGCTTAAACTCCACCCAGTTCGGTGATCCCTGTGGCTCCTTCCACCCCGAACTCTCCGGTGTATCTCCCTCCGCCGACCCTCTCAATGCCACTGCAACCCCTTCTCTGGACACAAAGCCCTCACCACTGTGTAACCTCTGCCCACACCTTGGCTACCGTTCGGCCTCTCCAACCTTGACCCTGTAACAAGACTTTAACTGCAACATTACATTATATATATATATATATATATATATATATATATATATATATATATATATATATGATATTAATATTGCTATGTATACCTTCGTGAGAGGTAGTAGCAACCCATACATGGCCTCCACCCTTGTTCAAAGCCCTAATCTGGAAGCAAATGAGGCAAACAAAACAAAGAAAAAAAAAATAAGGAGATAAGGAAATTAGGGTTTCTTTTAGAGATAACATATTCTATAATGGAATTAGGGCAACACTGAAAATAGAAAACGATAAAATAGAATTAGGGCTCTTATTTTAGGAAACAATATTTTATTGTGAGGAACATGTGAGGAGATGGTTTTATTTCTTATTTTTAAATTTGCCTTTTTGCTCTTGTTCTTTCAACCATTGGAGTTTTATTTATTTTTGTTTAAATTTAAATGGGGTTTTACATTTTGATTATTTACCTTGTGAATAATTTTATTTTGGGGAATTGATTTTATTTTAATTGGGAAGAGTATTTTCCCTTGTCGTGAATTTCATTTTAGCTGGGTTAATTAAATTATTTTATTTCCTCCTTAGCGTGTTTATTTATCATTTTAATTATTTATCAATTTTACTATTATTTTACGAGAAGGAGTATTTTAATCTCCTTCCTCCTCATTATTCCGAGTTCGTTAATAAATGTAATGTTGAAATTATATTTATTAACAGATTCAATTTTGAAATCTGATTTGGCGTTTGTTAATATTTTAATTTATTATATTATTTCAAATTTTCATTCTTTGTGCAAGGTCAATTTATTCGACCTTGGCAAGATCATTATTGTTGTTATTTTAAATTTGTTCTTAAGTTTTGATTGTTAAATTTTACTTAATTTCTTGTTTGAGTTTTATTTTGAAAATTTTATTTCAATTATTGAAAACGCGTTATGCTGTCGAAATTTTGCTAGATTTCTAGGGTTTAATTTTTATGATATTTTATTTACTTTTATTCCATCTTTCCACTTTAATCATGCATCCATTAATGCCATCATTTTCTTAATCATTTTTTGATTTCATTTTGACTGAAGTTAGAGATAGGTTTTGAAGCTGGCGAAATCATCTTCACACCTAGGAGACTCAGGGTTCGGATTGAAATCATTCTGACCCTAAAAGTGACACACTTCATGTCACATACCCCCTAGAAGGCTATCATTGCATAGGGGACTGCTTGGGGCAACACACATCCCTGAATTATGTTGACATGTTTACGCCTTATGCGTATTGCCACCGAGCACGCAAACACGTGCGAGGGGGTTCCTAGGGATAGGTAGAAATTTTTTTCACAATTCGTGTCATGACCACATAGCAAATGTGGACATGACACGTGTGTTGTGTGTCGTGACCGCATGAGAAATGCGGGCATGACAATAACATGGCATTAATCTCCTAGTGGTTTGTTTTGAATTGTTTCTATGTTTAGATCCCACATGTACATTTTGGACAATAAAGAGGCCTAGATTCACTCCATGAATATTGGAGGGTCATATCATGTAGCTATATCCCCAAAATTGAAACACCTCGTACACTCTAGGTAGTTGTTGATCACTAGGCCAAGCGCAATATAGTCGACGATCAAATGTCTCTTTGTAAATTGATCTCAAACTCAGGGGCAAGTCATCATCTCCATCACATTCATTCTCATAGGGTATGTAGTCCACCTTCCCCTTGTCTTTAAGCAAATTATGCATCTTTAGACCAGTTCTTGTTCTGTTACTTGTTTTCATCAATTCCTCATCTTCCGAGCTGGTATATTGGCACATATTTTTGTTAGATGTATCATCTGATAAATGATCATTGCCCTCTAGGATGGAAGTTGGTGATCCAGGAAACTTTAAACCAAGAACTTTATCCTGCAAGTATGCATTAAGAAAAAATTAGTTATTTGTATAATATAAAACAATGCTTAAACGAAGTATACATGTTATTTATATCAAATTGGAAAATTCCTTACCACAATTCCTAGTGGATTTGAATCAATTATAGGAGGCATACTACCAACTGGAAGCTCATCATATATGTAATGTCTTTGTACAATCACTCGTTTGAATTGTTTCTTTCCACGACATACAGAACATCCACAAACAATAATTTTTTCAAAGTATTCATCCCATGTACTATAGTCCTAACCAACCTTTTGTTCAGTGCAATCATTTGTTGTGTCTGCAGGATCCATTGTCATATCCTCTTCCACCCACTGTCCTCTACGTGATTTAACAATTTTAGGTCCACATCCACGTACATATCTTGTTCTTTTGCTAGTTGAACACTCAAGCTTTGCATTTGCTCCAATCTCCATCTAAAATAATCAACAACTTGCATTAATTTATGTCAAGATTGGATAATACATTATAAATTTCAATAATACTATGAAAAAAGATGGACATATCACAAAATGCCATTAGATCATTGTTTCCTAAGTTAAGTCAAATTTTGAGTACCTGATGTCCCGCTTCATCCGTTGTGTCCTCATTTGATATGACACGATCTGTTGCCATGGCCTCATTTAGCCCCTATAATACACAACATAGTAAATAATGTTTAGTACACCAATTATATCATTTCAACGAATATGCTATCTAACACAAAACCTCACTTTAGTCATATATTTGACATATTGATATCATGTTTTGGCCATCCTATTTTTCAAACTTTTCCCTTGATCATAGAATCACATTTAATCACCATTCTTATGCATTTTCAACCAATAAGTTTGACCTCAGAGGCCTCATTGACAAAAAAAATAACTTTATCTCCTCTATGTTGTAGCATTTGTGAATTCATAAACACCTTCCTCCTTTGGTTGAGGTTGCTTTCTCTTCTTACCTCTATTGTATCTGCAGATTCTGTTGTCATATTTATTTCCACCCACTTTCCTCTCTGTGATTTAGTAGTTCTACGCCGTCCACATCCTCTCTCCATGGCCTCCTCTGGATCCTGTAATACACAACAATGACAATAGTCACATAACAACTGTGCACCAAGAGAATATTGTTGAAATTATCTTGTTAATACGCTTGCTTTTCATTAAGATGCACTATGAAAAATAAAATAGGACATTGCAACATTTTGCTCTTCACAAAAAGTTTACACGCGAAATCTTGACAACTAGAACTCAAATCTTATGATTACAAGATGACTACAAATTCACATCAAAAAGACATTTATTTACAAGCTGACTACAAATAAAACCTATTACTAATAATTTGAGCTGAACATCCCTTCCATGGTCCCTTGTTATCCTAGATGAAAGAAAACCTATTACTAATAATTTTAGTTGGTTCTCTACCTTACACTTCTTCCACAAATTCATTAAAACCGTAGATATTTTCTCTTCAAAAACTAGAGATTGGATTCCTTATTCTTGATTGAAACCTACTTTACATTGGATAGTGTGAGAATATTTATCTTAGATAAGATCCAAAACTTTAATTCTTGATTTTTTATTTTTCATGATTGGTATTTATCCTCCATAGAGGCCGTGGTGAAAGTAGTTGGTTTGGTTATGCAGAAATCCCCTCATCAAATAAAAGCCAACAAATATTTACAAATGGCTCAACCCATATAAGACTTAACAATTTACTACAACTTTAATGAAAGATTGATACATAGCATGACCTACCTTATGCTGTATGGAAATCATATTTGTAGCCTAATATGTTATGTTTTCATAATTAGTATTGCATGGAAATCTAGCCACTAGCTAAAACTTTTAACATCTTGATTGATTTAGCTAGCATGTATATCTTTATTAACCAAGAGAAGGCATGAGATCTGAATTTATTTTTTTGATAGGTAAAAGAGTTTGGTTTTCAAGTTACTAAAACACAATTTAACTTTTTTTAAGTTCCATCAAATTATGTTTTTATTATGTAAAGTTTCTAGGATGTATCCATTTTTTTCCAAGCTAGTTGGTGGTATGTTGTTGTCACACTAGATTCCAATGTTATAAAACCTTACTACTTAAACATTTACCTCAATTCCAAATGTTTTCATGAGGAACATTTTGGTTTGGCACAACTAGGTGCTAAATTAGGCGCACTTTGCACTACCTTTGGTGCCCCAAAGAGATTACATTTAGGGCTGAAAGTCAGCGCTAAAGTCGGCGTTAACTACACTGACTATAGCACTGACTAATGAATCAAAAATAGAAAAATAATAAATTCCTGCCTGCGTTAAAACATACCACACAACAAAAAACACAAAACAATATAAAGTTAATTCATACCTGGCAGTATCGTTGCTTCGCCTTCACTTTCACGATTGTTTTGTTAATGTAATGAAAATGTTTTCTAAATCATTTATCTCTACATTTTTATCATCCATATAGCTAAATGTTTAGGGTTTGCTCTCCAATATAGCTAAATGTTTAGGGTATGTACTCTTGGATGACACAATAACATTCAGAGGAGAAAAGAGTTTCGAGTTCATTGATAAAATTAAGACTCAGATTAAGAATGTGTGCAGCGACATTGTTTCCTGCGCTGATATTTTGGCAACAACCACTCGTGATTCTGTTGTCCAAGTAAATATCTCTGCACTCCTCTACTTTTGCTTACATTTTTTTAATGTTATAGAAAAATATTCCTGCTCTCCTCTATAATGACATTAGAAATTTGTGCTTATAATTGGTAGTTGAAGGTCCATCGTGGGTTGTAAGGCTTGGAAGGCGAGATTCAATAATGACAAGTGAAAGTTGTGCAAACAACCTTCTTCTAGGCCCTGGTTCAAGCCTCAACTCTCTCATCTCAGAATTTTGTGCTCAAGGACTATCTGCTATGGAAATGGTTGCACTTTCAGGTAAACCTCATCCGCTGATGTCTTTGCAAAGCAAATTCAAAGAAGTTATACTAAAGAGATTTAACTTTATATTTCTGTAGGTGCTCATACGATTGGTTAAGCACGTTGTTAATTCATACTTGGCAATGTGTACTTCGTTTGCCTCCACAAACTGGATGAAAATAATTTGCCCTAGGTCACCTCAAAATGTCAAGCAATAGAGGGAAGGGAGCAAAGGGAGAAGACTTTGGCCACAATGAGGTAATTCATTGTCAATTTATAGATTTGTAAATGTTTCTATTGTTTCTTTGATTTTTAGTTTTTAGTTTTTTATTTCTAAATTTAAAAGAAGATTTTTTTTATATATATATAGGGACATGAGACTGACAAAGTTAAAGAGGCATTGGCTTCTAGATTGGGGGTAGAGGCAGTGAACAAATTGGATGGTGTGGACTTGACAATGCTTGCCAAATACATAGAAAACGATCTAGTAAAGCCCCTGAAACATTGCAACCAAATCAATTGTGTCAAAGGGAATCAATTGATTTCCCAACCAGTCCTGAATCGAGCAAAAGATCCAGGAGGAAATCAATAACAATAAACTCTAAGAATGTGGAACAGGGAGCAGAGACTTCCAATGTCCCAGCCACTCCTCAGACACATACTTCTTCCACCACGCCATGTTTTGCATCTTGCATTGGTAGCTACGATACCAAGATAGAATACGATGTGGTTTCAGGGGAAGTTTGAATGACAGATGCTGGAAAAAATGTTTGTGAATAGGTTGAAGGAATCATGCCTTCAACGGTTCAAAGACCATCTACACTTGCCATTCTCAAAGATACGCATGCACTTGCAAAAAGCAGTTATCCTTGACATGGAGACTGAATTTGGCATAGGTTGGTCTGTAAAGAAGATAAAGCTATGAATGTCTCAAAATTGCAAGAGATTTTAGTGCAACCAAACAAAGAAGATAAAAAAACTCCCTCCCGAGCTAAGGCTCAAAAAAAGACCAATTGATGTAAGTGCGAAGTATGGAAAGAGCTTGTAAAAACATATGAGAAGTTCGATGCATGGAGGAAGTCCGGTGAGGAGAGTACGTAGGTATTTGAATTTTCTCATAAGATTATATCAAATTTATTAAATGATTTTAAAATTTTATTTGTGCATAGTTAAATTGAATTAGTATATGTTTCAGGACAAGGCCTCCAAGGCTAGGCTTGACAAACTTTGTGCCACATATCACAGTGGCCAAAAAGGTTTACATGCCTTGATCTGTACGTTTGTAAGTATATTTAATAGGTTAAATGATATTTTTTTTATTTCCTGGGAAAAAGTAAATGATTGCATATTAATTAGTTTAACTAGTCCATGTGCCATGTTTTGACTGGAGGAGAAATATGGCTGACATCCAACGCAATTTGAAAAGGAAATGTTACAAAGAAAAAAGTGGACCGATTTTGTAATTTGGATGGAGAACGAGGTATCAATAGTTGACTTTCAATAACTTAGTTGGATATTGTTGTGTTAATATGTCAATTTGTATTTCTTATGTTGAGTTGTTTATTGATGCGTAGGATGAGTTCTAAAGTGCTTCTCTGTTGGCCCTAGATCCCACTCAATTGTCCCATTATTTCATGTTGAGGAAAAAAAATTGTTTGCCTTAAAGGGCAGTGGGTGACATTCATGCCTTATTTTCATTGCATCTTTTAATTAATGACCATGGTCTTTTAATATCTCTTAAGTGTCCTCATTTAAGTTATGAGTTGTATCATTTGAGTAACTTAGTCCCATGTTGATTTGATTTATCGTATTTTCTCTCAAACATGGTATCTCAAGGAGTGCTTCCTTGTGATGCAGAGCAGGGGTGGTTTCAAGATTTCAACATCCCACAATAAGATTTGGTGTTTTCTTGCTCATAACCTTTAGTGGATGCAAATTAGGTTTCAACCCCTAATGGGTCATTTATGCTTCAATAGGTAAATCAACACCAGGAGGACTCTCAATGGAATGAAGATGACAAACAATAAGTGTTAGGAATGCACAAGAACTTAGGGCTAGAAAACTTCAATTGTTCTCTTGCCAAATTGACTCTAGGCCAAGTAGGACAACAAATTGGCTTTTTCTAACATAACTTGTAGCGCAAAACTCAAACCCACAATCTAAAAACTATTTTGAGTACCCTTTTGGGAGTTCTTGAACATATCCAAAACTTAGGTATGGTTGTTTTGTAACACAAGGCTCTAAAATTGACTGTCCCATTTGACAAAAGGTCTAATTAGGCTTGTTCAACTAGGTCACCACAAGGTCTTCAACCCCTCAATTTCCAAACTCCATGCCAATGGCTCAGACATGTATTATGGCATCTATCAACATCATTCCAAGTAATTCCAACCACTATTTAAGAGTTCTACTTCAAACCCTAACTCCTATGCACTTCTATGCCAAATACATGAGGTTAAATGGACCAGGGCATCACCAAATTTGCACTTAACAACATCCCCTGCTTCTACAACATTGTGAACATGAAATACATGCTACCTACATCCATTCCACCAAGTTGGATACCTTTTCACCAGCTTCATCTACATCCATATCATCTACATCCATTACCATTGCTTCCATGGCTTCATTAAATCTCAAGAGTATAGTATGACATGCAACTTCTTGATCAACAACATGTCAAGTACATTCTTGGGAAAAGTATGAGGTGCCTTTGCAGTGCCATATATCTTCCTATATGTTAACAACTCATATAGGGAGTAATATTTTAGGTTCTTCAAGATTTTGATCATGTCTTCAGACAACCCAGGGAACCTTTTCTTAAATAATAGCTCATGTAAGGGAGCAAAGAATCGGTCACATATGTGCTCATATTTGGATGAATATTTGTGCTCCCATTAGTCCTAGCAATAAACATGGACAAAATGACATGGGATGCTCCATGTCCAATTCATCCCCAAAGAATTTATTAGTTGCACAAATAATATAACACAAGTAAGAGGTTGTATAGAATTTTGGCTTTGTGCCCACTAGAGGAGACTCGACTTTTGTTATTTCATTGCACAAAGTGAGTGACAAAACAACTACCTAGTTTAAAATTGGCCCTTCTTTAAGCAACATATGTAGCAATGAGACTTGGGATTCTTGAAAATGAGAATCATCCTTCTCCCCATACAACCTGCTAACTAGGGCCACTATGTTTTTTACTAAACCCTTGAGGCTGATGGAAGGGTACCATTTAGTGTTCCTAGAAGTTAATTGTCTAACTCCTCCTCTTGAGGTTTAGGCTATGTTTCAGGGTTGAAAACTAGGCACTTTTGTTGTAACATCCACTTCTAGGACCCATGGGTGATGCGGCACAGGGCCTTGAACCACCACATAGGTCTTATAGAGAGAGTGTTTGGTGTAAAAGCCAAACCTAAGTCCTATAGAGAGAGGAGGTGGCGCTAGACTCCAAGCACCAAAAAACCATAAAATAGTCCTCTCATGCATGAACATGTGTGCCCAAATGCTAGATCAACCCCACACCTGTGGAAGATGAAGGGCCACTCCACATAGAAAAGTAATAAAGTATCTCGTGTGGGTCAAGTAGACCAAATAATCCATGCATGAACCAATAAACAACCTCCATGATGCCTCAACATGTGTGCAAGGGTGATGTGTCATCTCTATCATGCCTCAACATATGTGCCAATGCCAAATCAAGTCCCATGTGTGGTGATGAGAAGGTTGATCTATGTCAAAAAGTGATGAACGAACATGTGTGAGCCAATGGAGACCAAGTGCTCCATGACAGGCTCTAGAATGCCACTAACTGTAACCTGCACCAAATCGGTAGCTCCCGTCGCCAACTCCATTTGAATCCGGAAGAGTATCCGCCGTCCCCATGCTGAGCCTCGATCCATTAAAAAGGAGAGGCCCACATCCAATGCAGAAGCCATCAAAGCATGTTGTCTGAAGGCACATTTACTCGCCATCATCTCCAGTGTTGGAGGGGGGAACAATAGATCACGTAGAAGTGAGAGGCATTAAAAATTGGAGTTAGACTAGCGGGCCAGGTGCCCGCTGTTGATAACTGAGAGGGGGGGTGAATCAGTTATCCTAATTATTTCTTCTTTTGAACCTTCTTATCAATCAAAGCAGTATTGAATCAAACAAACAAACATTATCATGAAATGAGAAACACATGACACAGTATTTTGACGTGGAAACCCGGTTAAGGGAGAAAACCACGGGGTGATTAACCCAAAGATTATTCTCTGTTAGAAGAATAAGGAATTACAAAATGGCACTTGCCAATTAGGGCTCACTGCCCGAGCACACTGCTCACAAAGAGGCCCACTGCCTACAAGGAGACACACTATCTATAAAGTGATAAGAATCACAGTCTTGAACTGGAGAATGACATCTTTACCATGTCTGGATCAGTTCCATTTAAGTCCAGAAACATCTGCTCTGCCTTCTGTACTTCTCTTCGCTACTCCACCTTTTTCCACACAAGTCCCTCTTCAAAATGAACTCACAAACCTTTATTTATACAAGACATCGACTTAGGAACAATCATCTAAGTCGGCAATCAACCATAAGAATATCCGCAAGATGAATAACACATCCGGTCGGCCACCATAAGAACATTCGCAGGATGAACAACTCATCCGGTCGGCTAAACAGAGCAAAAACTTCATCCGAAAGAATATCTTCAATTCCGGGCTCTACTATCAATGCAAACCAACAACACAACCTCAACATGATCCAAGAACCTTCACAAGTCTGCCTGAATGACCAGGTACGTCCGCATTTCCTTTACTTACTGAAATCTCTTATCCTCCTTGTCCGGAACTTCAAGAACACTGTCTGTCGCCACTGTCATAATGCAAGAGGTACTTCCGGACCTCCATATCATACACAACTCGAGATGGCACATCACAAGGACATCCCAAAGACTCCTTCCAATCCGCAGATTAGGATTATACAGTTCCGGACCTCTCCGGACCTTTTGTGATCCTCTGTCACCTCTGAATACTTGCCGGAACCGGTTCTACACCGACAGCCACAACTCCTTCAGATCTTCATGCAGACCTCTGAAATCTTAACTGAAGCATCTCAAGACTCATATCTACAAACCCTTTAATCCGCATCCTCCGGTTCGCATCCTATACAATACATTTGCCTTCTTCTCATCACTGTTCTTTACTGTTCCTGACTGAGGCTAATTTTCTCAATATCCTCAGCACACTGCTCATTGAATCCTTCTTGTCAAAGCAATATGAGTATGTTGACATCAATGACAACACTGGTTTACCTCATACTTGCAACACCCGCATACCTTGGCCTGTTGCCATGCTGCATGCCAGCTGTCTCAGGATTGTGGTCACCGGTTGCCGTGAGGAGGGGAGGGTCAGTTTCTGACACAATTTGCCGACGAACACCCACATTCGGGGATAACAGTCCTATGATTGTGGTGAATGCTTGGGTGAATTAACACCTCAAAAGACATTGTTTAAGAATTTAAACTCAGACCAACACCTACAACCAACTAAAATCAGCAAACAGAGATGACATGTGAAATGTTTGACAATAGTCCTCACTCAGAAATGTGGTATTAAAAGGGCTGGAAAAATTAAGATTAGTGGGAGTGGTATTAAACAACAGTAAAAGTTTGTTTCTGTAGTAATTTAATAAGTATAACTGAGTATAACTAATATCCCTTGCTTCACTATTTCAGGCCAAGCATGAGAGCAGAATCACGATTCTGAAGGAGAAGCTTCAGAGGATTCAGATGCTTGTTGGTGAAGACCTTGCCTCTTACCTTACAAAGGTTAAATTTGGTGATTATGCTTCAAAGGAGATTTCTCGAGATGGGTGGTATCTAGACAGGGGTGCCACATGCAATATGACAGGGGAGTGTGATCTATTTCAGCCACCTAGCTCAGTAGCTACTAGATGCTTGGTGAGGTGTGGGATCCACACAGAAGGAGTAGTCGGTAGAAAAGAGGGTTCAATTGTATTTGAGTTAGAGTCAGGATGGACTCTAGCCTTTCATCATGTTCAATATGTTCCTCGTCTGAGATATATGAGAAGAAGATATATAGACCAATTAACTCTCAAAGGATCTTCGAGGCAAACATAATCATATATAGCACAAAATGCAGAGGGTTGGCACTTAAGGTCATGTAATAGAATTTACAGTTGATAGTTAAATTATATAACAATTTTTTTTATGATCTTTACTAACGTTTATTAGAATTGTTGCATGTTTTACATCATTGGAATGACATATTAGGTGTAACTTTTTTGAAATTTTATTATGGTATGTGCACTTTGATATGATGTAATATGATTATGGTTTCATTTCATATGTTGTAATATTAGATATATAACAGAAAAATAAATTATTGCATGAAATAAATAATAACTTTTCATTTTAAATGTTTTTTTTTTGGGTAGAACATGGGTCTTCCAAAAGATTGAGATGATCCTCATGATATAGATCCAGAATATGTTGGTTTTGGTACAGATCACATGGCAGAGGATGATGATGACGTAGATACAGAAGACACCAAGGCCGATGACGATGATGATGACAACAATGATGATCATGATGATGATGATCACAATGGTGATGATGATGATGATGATGAGGCAGTTGCTGGTAGTAGCCAATGACATTCATGATCATATAGACTGCATCATGGATCATTGTTGATATATTGTTATGATGCCTCTTTTCATGGTTACTATCATATGTATCATTTTCATGGCCTGCAATACCATATTATTGAGTTGTATCATTTTTACATATATCATTTGGACATGTATCATCTTGACTTGTATCATTTTGAGTTACATAATTTATCATTTTTACTTATATCATTTGTACATGTATCATTTTGACTTATGTTGACTGTTGGACATGTATCATTTTGACATGTTATTAATCTACTGACATATTTGACTTTCACTTGTTTTAGTTATATATGATGATGATCTTATCAGTATTGACTTGTCAATTTATATATATTGAAAGTGGTCGATGATTTTTGGATGGATATTTATTACGTATGATGATTTTAATTTACTGTTCAGGATAGATGTTGTCAAATTTAATTAAATTATAGATATTTGACTCACTTGTTTTAATTATAGATGATGATCATGTTATAATAATTATCTTGTTGTTTTATATATACTGGATATTGTTGTAGATTTTATTTTGATGGAGATTTAATAAGTATAATGATGTTAATTTGTATGGCTATCCATTTCCCTAAAAAATCTTTATAAATGTTATCCTATAAAATATTTCAAATGCTTCAAGGGTCTTCAGGTGGATGGAGCACAGATCAGTGAGTTAGGGAGTATTCTGTCAAACAGGTCTGTGAGCTTGTCTCGTAAAGAGGATAGAATAAGATGGAGCTGCTAAAAAACTGGGGAATATCAGGTTAAGCTAGGCTATAAGGTGAAAGATGGGGCGGTTAGAAAGTAAGATTGGCCCACTCACCTTTTTTGGAACAAAGATGCAAAAATGGAAGCAAAGCTAGATGTAACAAGCAACGTTATATCAGAAGCAAAATTGGAAGCAAAATTGGAAGCAAAATCGGAAGCAAACCTGGAAGCAAAACTGTAAGCAAATCTGGAAGCAACATAAGAAGCAAAACCAGAAGCAAAATCAGAAGCCAAACTGGAAGCAACAAAGGACGTCATAATGGAAGCAAAAATGGAAGCAACAAAGGACGTCATAATGGAAGAAAAACTTGGCATCAAATAGGAAGCCAAAAAAGAAGCTATTTTCGATGCCATACCAGAAGCAAAACATAAAGCATGACTGGGAGCAAAATTAGAAGCAAAAATGGGAGCAAACATGGAAGCAAAACTGGTAGCCAAATTGGGCGCTAATTTAGGTGCTATTTCCAACATTAAATTGGTCGTGCTTCCCGACGCTATTCCAGGTGCTATTGCTTGCGCTACTTTTTCAGTGCAAAACCCGGTGCAAAATATGGCACAAACCTAGAAGCAACACAAAAAGAAAAACCAAAAGCAAAATCAAAAGTCAAACTGGAAGCAACAAAGGTCGTCATAATGGAAGCAAAACTTGGCGTCAATTAGGAAGACAAAAAAGAAGGTATTTTCGACGCCATACTAGAAGAAAAACAAGAAGCATGACTAGGAGCAAAACTCAAAGCAAAAATGGGAGCAGACATAGAAGCAAAACTGGAAGCCAAATTGGGCGCTATTTCTAAAATTAAATTGGGTGTTAATTTAGGCACTATTCCCGGCACTATTCTAGGAGCTAAAGGAGGGGCTATTGCTTGCGCTACTTTTTCGGTGCAAAATCTGGTGCAAAAAATAGTGCTGAAGAGAACATGCAGTTTGGTGTCGAGTTTTGTGCCGGTAGAAGTGTCCAATTCATGAACTCAAATGTACTAAATTCTGGTGCTATTTTAGGTGCTAATTGCCTGTTTTATTGTAGTGACCCAAGACGTTTGCAATCAAGACTAGTTATGATCAGTTTCATTGGATGGTGGGCTGATGTAGAGGAGACTATCAGCAATGCCATCAATAACATTTCATGGGTGGAAAGGCTCAAACTTCTGGCCTTGGAATTTCTGATATCTGAGCAACCTTGTGTTACAGTCAAAATGAATGCCAACAATAGTGTTGGGCAAGAATCTCTAATGTATGGATGTTGAAAGGTTTTTGGAGGTAACGATTCTCAGTCCCCACTAATTTAGACAAGAATAACAATTCTAGTAGTCCATATAAGTACCAATTAGCCGAGCACTAAGTAAAGTTGCTACATGACGTTGGATGGGGAAGTCACCATCTCATTTAAAACATCAACAGGTAGCCTCTAATGTGGACTATTTGGATTATAAAGCATCATCTACGGGTGAAGAAAAGAAGATGAATATGAAACCCAGAAAGAACGAAAGTTAGAAGGAAAATGAACCATGATATGTATATCCAATGTAACATTAATAGATGAGGTCGTAGATTTACTAAAGTAATAGGCGCCAGATTTTGATGGGAGCCACAGGTCGTTTGGTCAACTCCTCAAATTCAATTTTGTTTGTTTGTAAAGTGTCCCTTCATCTTTAGCTTCAAGAAAAGATCTAAATCTTTATAAAAACTAATGTGAGAAGAAAGGTAAGGTGCGGCCCAAGAGTGAGTGTGGGATTGGCCAGAAACTTGGAGAAAACTTGAAGGGAATGCAAGTTAAGATGCCTGAGAGTGCAGTGAGAAAGGAGGGATAGGAAGCCTTGTGAGGCTTTAAGACTGTGATTGTATAGGTGTGTTGTAGAAAGCTGGCGATTGTACAGTTTTGAGTAATAAGAGCCATTGAAAATCAAACTCTGTAATTAGTTTACAAATTTATATTGTTTGTGAATAAAACTTTTCATTTGTTTGCTGGAATTGTGTATGGGTGATTTGTGAGATCAATTTTGTCAAGGAGTCTTGTCTTTTGCGTCATTAAACGAACTAGAAACAATACATTAACAGCACACAAACAACAACAAAAAACAACCACTAATAAAAAACAACAAAAACTAAAGACCAACAGACCAACTAGGGATTATCAGAAATCTCATACTTAGACAAGAATTGAACCATGTCTTTGTAGTCACCCAAGCTGTCCACCCCAATACCTTTGACCTTATCATCAAATTCTTTAATAGCCGAGAACAGTGACGCCACACGATGGAGAGCCTTAGCCACAAATTCTGCCATCACCCGCCATTTATTCTGGGTTTTTTAAATCCTGGTTTTAAGCTCAACCATCTCTTCTGCAATCTTGCTACATAGCAAACAACCATCCTTCTTTTTTTGCCCCTGAGCTTCTTCAGTTTCCTCCTCTTCATCATTCCAGTATGGTAGGTTCAATTCAGGAAAGTGGCTGGCTCCTTCATCCTCATGGATTGATTCAATGGGAGTCTCATCTTCTCCCTCCCCTAACATGTCCTCCATGAACTCAGATTCCTCAGAAATGTCCATTCCCTATGGATTGGTGGAAGGACTACCAGCAAATACGACTGGAACTACAAACACCATGGGCCACATTTTTAGTAGCAATAACAACACCCAAGTCCCCACTCTCCCCCTGTTTGGGCTCGGTTTCAAGATCAATGACTTTAGAAGTCCCCTCATCCCTCATAAATTCCACTCTCCCAGTCTTAGCCTTCTTGAGCTGTGGATTACCCTCATCCTCCTTGGCTTCTCAGTCCCTCTTAGTGGACGCCACAGTTCCCTTATCAATTTCCAGGGTAGGGAAATCATTTTTCATGCTAACTTTCTTGGGGGTTTTAGACTTAGACTCTAGAATAGGGGTCCCCACAGGATAATTTCCTTGTTTTTTCACAATTTTGGGTCCCCCTTTAAGGCTTTTGGGAGTTAAGATTTTGGGGGACCCAACAACTTTTTTGCCCTTTCCCTTGACAACAAAGGTCGGGGCTGAAGGAGTATCCTCCAAAAGACTAACTTTGATTTGCTTGGGTGGACACAACACCAAATGGAAATGATACAGCCTAAGGATGAGCCCTTGGTGGAGAGGGATGGGCAGATGCTTAGGGTTCTTAGCCTGAATCTCCTTGGTAGATCGAATGGAATTCTCAAGGGATGAAAGCAAAAAGAAGGGAAAGCTAAGTACTAGTCTATTCCTAAAATGATTGAACAAGGCAAAATGGTAATGATACAATACCTTAAAGCGACCCTCCAGCATAAAGTATTTCATTATCATGAGGCAGACTTGCCCCGAAGCAGGCAACTTCTCTCTCTAAAAATTGCCATGAAGCTTGACAACCGCTTCCCCCTCTTTGAAGAACAACCCCATATTTTTTGGATTTAGCACCTTACTCCTATGGCTGTGCTTCCTACCCTTAATAGGAAACCCTGTGGCTTTCCCTATTTTTTCCTCTGAAACTTCAAAGTCAATACCCCCACACAGACCTACTTGTTATCATCCCAAGAGTTGGTGAATTGTCTAGACAGATTCTCATTGTGGCCAATCATGGCTTCTAGATTTAGGAGGCCACTTCGCCTTCCTAAATGATGTGCCACACCATGGGAGCCTTCCTGAACTCCTCAAGTGAGGTCAGCTCAATTTTGACAATATCACCACCCATTCTGTAAACTGTTAAGTAGCCAAGACGAGAGAAAATTGTAAAGGTAAATTTTGTGAGAATGCCTTCTAGAATGCACATAAGGATAAATAATTCCGCTCATGCAATCTCGTCACTTCAAAGGGCTTGAAATCTCTGAATTAAATTCAAAGTAATTATTCGGGTGATATGCAGAGCCCTTGCCACCCTGGTTCTCCTTCTCAGAAGAGACCCACGCCCGCCACCACGTGCAAAAGTAAACATCACTGAAGACGGGGATGGAAAGAAAATAATTGCTACCATGCCAGCCTGTTGTCCACTCTCCTCTCCATGAGGTATTGTGCCACCTTAGCATCCATTTATAAATCATCCTCTAGGTCAGCCTCCTCTGATCCACCTCATTATTCCTGCCCTAAGAAATTTGAATGATGCCAACATTATTCCCACCCTGATGGGTTTGAATACCAACGACTCTAACCTCATATAAAATCTTGCCCCCCCACACATAAAATAATTCCAACTACACATCCAAAATGTGCAAAGGAAAGGGAGCCCAACCCTCCCACAAAAACACTTGCCACAGACTAACTTAAGTACCATTGCATCCATCTTTTTTAGTAAGGGTTTAAATTCTATGGGGCAGACTTGAGAAATGTCTCTTGCACCGCCATCCATTTCTATTAATCTTAGGGTTGGCCATGGCATCCACCACATCATTGCCTTCCTTATAGGTGTGTGAAACTTTGTAATCTTCCAAGGCATTAAGGAGTAGGTGAATATCTTCCACTATATAAGCCAAATTCCAACCAAGATTAGCTGACCCCAAAGCAACATTGACAATTAGCTATGAATCCCCCTCCACATGCAAATGTCTAATATTCATAGAAAGAGAAATCTTAATACCCCACAACATAGCTAGCACCTCAACCTCATTATTGCTCTTAATACCTAGCCCCCCAATGTAGGCAAGTGTCATTATACATGATAGTTGAATTAGTGGTAACAAATGGGATGATGGATTTGTATGCAATGGGCCATAATTGTGTGTATGAATGAAAGGATGTAGTTGTGTAATGGAGATAGAGGCTCATTTGTAGATTACTTCACACACAAGGGATACTTGTTCTAGTGATAATAGTCATGTATTCCTTAGTGTTCAACATGGGAAAAGATCATAAGAGAATTGTAGATTAGCAGTTTAAGAAGCCACTTCTAAGTTGATAGGAAGTAGACCATGCTAGAGGAGAGTTATTAGTAGCTTGAATTATGAAGATATGAGGGTAAGTTTGTGGAGAAATGTTGAACATGCCAAATCACAAAGGGAGTGGCATATAACATAGGGTTGTACAAACCACTTCTCATGCTAGACAAATCCTGTGAGGACTTCTAAATGGACTTTGTCCTTAGATTATTGCAAATGTAAGGAGGAAATGACTCATTTTTTGTGGTTATTGATAGGTTTTCAAAGATGATGCATTTTAGTCCTTCAAAGAAAATGAGTGATGTGTCAAAGGTGGTATTTCTTCTTCAATGAGGTGGTGTAGTTACATGGATTGACATGTAGTATTACCCTTAAACAAAGACAAAAAGTTCCTCAATCATGTTTGGTTAACATTGTAGAATAAGTTGGGCACATAATTAAATTATAATTTAATGCATATCCACAAATAGAAGGGAAGACATAGGTTTTCAATTTGAGCCTTGGGAACTTACCGAGTTGTTTGGTGGGAGATAATTCCATAGATTCCATGTTAGCACAAGCATAATTTGGATACAATAACTTAGTGAATAGGTTAACTAGTAAGACACCATTTTAGATTGTGTAGGGACATTGCTAAGGGGTATCATAGACCTATTAAAGTTGGAAGGAGGAAAGTGTCATAGTGCAAAGACTAAAGACATCATGCAATACATGCATGTGGAAGTCAAAAGGCTATTAGAAGTAAGAAATGCTAAATACAAGGCACATTCAAACATGAATCAAAGGGAGAAGACTGAATCAAAGGGAGAAAAGACTAGTTCCCCAGGGGAACATATAATAAATTGAAACCCAAGAAGATTTGCTCATGCAAAGTTTTGTGCAAATTTTCTTAGAATGAGTATGAAATCAATTTTCTAGAATGATTAGATATCTCCTTGATATTTAAAGTATTTGATCTTATTCTTTTCCTTGACAAGATGATTTAGTTGATGTGAATATATAGCCATGTAGCATTATTGATTAGAAAGGGAAATTATCAAAAAACAAAGATAAAATAAGAGATCCTTAATGAGAACATTGGGAAAAAGACTTGGTACAACAAGTACAAAGAATATCTTATTCACTAGAAGGGTGAGGACTAGAAGGAGATTCATGGATCACTAAAGTTGAAGTAAGTTGTCTTGGGTGGTCAAATCAATTGTCCATGCAATCCATTTTGTGAGCACTAAGCTCACAAATATTTCATCTAATGTGTTTTGTTTAAGATAATCTTGTGGGTTAGAAATTTTACATCACCCAAAAGAGTTTCCTTGCAATTTAGTCTATTTTGGTTAGTTCACATAGAGGACTAGTAGCTATTTTTTGGTTTGAAGTGTGTGTTGTGAGTTTTAATGTGTGGTTTTGGTTGGGCATGTTTGGGATCATGGGTATTCATCAACATTATCACAAAGGCCTTTGTTTGTGACAATTGTGTTGCATAGGGCACATACCTGTTGAAGTAGATTGTTGCCCTTGTCAAGATAGAGTGAAACCTTGTGGAATAACACAAAGCAGAGTGTGTCGCCAAGGTGTCATGTGTTACCATAAAAGATTAAGGTATACAAGTAGGATCCAGTCAAGACATTGGAGGTTGGATATGTTAAGGGGATATTATCTAGCCAATGGGTGGAATACAACAAAAACTCTTTTATCAATTATGCCAGCCTCTCTAGAGTGGTCAAAATTTTGAGTGGCCTTCATGGGTGTACATGAATGACAAGGAATCACATGTTGCACATATGTTACCTAAGGTTGTCATTGATGTCAACACTTAATTTGGGCTATCATTGATCCTTATGTTGATGGTATTCTATGATGGTGTGCTAACAGTGATGTTGTTGATATTCATGGTTGGATGTCATGCCTTGTTTAATGTTAATTAAAGTTGTATTGAGTATGTTTGTTGTCAGCAGAGATGGTATCATGATGATTTATTAAGATGAGGATTAGAAGTATTAAGATGAGGATTAGAAGTAATGATGATGTTGGGGAGATGTTGCTGATGGTCTGTAGCATGTTGTATGCTCTCTCCTATTGTTCCTAAGGAAGTATGTGTTGCTATAAGGAAGCTCTGGTCTCCAGAGGTTGGTGAAGGTTTATGCTGCAGGAAGTTGGCTTGAAGATTGATTGGGAGAATGCTTTGCATTCCTCCGCCTCTAAAGATATGGTCTTATAGTTTGGGATTCAGTGTCTTTGTTTTGTGGGCATTGCAATATTATATTTTTAGGTCACCAGTGTTGCCGAATAGGTCTCTGGTAATTGCAGTGAGTTGGCAGTTTGGTTGCTTGTCAAGACTGGTTCAAAAAATGCTCTGCATTTCTTCATGTTGTTTCTGTTCCTACTGCTTGGTGGACATGCTCTTAGTGTTTGTGCAGTGTCTCAGTTCAACTTCAACTTTTAATGGTATGATGTTCATCGCAAGTTGGTTTGTAAATGTTCTATCTCATGATTGTGTCTTCTGGCTTCCTAGATGAAGTGTTATGTCTCTGTTTGGTTTGTGCTAGCTATTTTTGGCACGTTAGTGAGAAATAAGTATATGGAAGTATTGTTGGATGTTCATGGAATGTCTCTTTGTTGTCCACACATCAATGATTGATTTCTTTGATGTCGCATATTGTTTTGAGTTGGTTTTTTGGAAACTTGTGGATATCTTGCCGACATGGCTTGTTCTCTTGCTTGTGCTATGTATTTGGGGGTTTGTGCCAACAATTGAGGCTATGTTAAGATGTGTTTGGGTCATGCCCTATCCTATTGAGAATCGCATTGAGTAAATTTAGTTGGAAGTTGTGTTTCTTGGTCGATTGGTAAAGTGCTACATGTTTCCTTGTTGTCAACTTGGGATGCTGTACGCCAACATGTTCACTGTTTGTGATCACATTGGAAGATGAAATAAGTTGTTTTTTGTCCTCTCTATCTTTTGGATAGGACTGCTTTCACCACATTTGTGTTTTGTGGCCGACTTGTTGAGGTCATTGTTTGTCTCCTATTTTGGCCAATCTAATTGGTGTTTTGTGATATTGTAGAGGATATAAATGGAAGAAAAATTAGTTGCAAAGAGTGAGAAGGTGGAATGTGTGTGGAATAATGTAGTAAGGAATGTGAGCTTTGAAATATATAGATCAAATGTGCTTCAACGCCTCAGTCAGCAGAGTGTATTGTTGACATATGTTGTAAATTCAAAGTTTCATGTATCCTGCTCTGAGATAGTGAGTCTCATTAGGTCCTTGTATCTTGCCCTGAGGTTGTACGCCTCAGCCTACAAGTCCTATGTATATTGCCCTGAGGTTGCATGCCTTAGCTTGCAAGTTCTTCAAGGAGCAGTGTGCTTCCTTAGGCTATGAGTCTTAAAACAAATTATAATCTTGTTCATATATATTGTGATATTTCTCATAGTGGTTTTTCCCTTCTTGGGTTTTCTAAATATATCTGGTGTTATCTTGTGCATGTGTGTTCATTGCTTTATCTTCCATTGTTTCTGACCTGGTTAAGGATTACTGATCTTGTTAGAAGACTGAATTTGCATTGTGCTAAAATTTTAAGTTTTGAAGATACTGATTCACCCCCCCTCTCAGTATTTGGGTGTGTTCAACAATTGGTATCAGAGCCAAGTTCCTTAGAAGGAGATTAACTGCTTGAGGAAGGTCTAGGATGGATCATGATGGATCTTAAAAGGCACCTAAGTTTGATGGAACAAATTACACCTTTTGGAAGCTAAGGATTGAAAGGAAGCTAGGTGTGCAGAAATCGCTTCCTACACTAATCTAAAGAGGAGAGATGAGTGCAAATTCTTTTCAACCTTTACAATTACAATGTTATTAACCCAACAATAGAGATATTGCAGCAATAGACAACACAAGAATGTAAGACAAAAGAAAGAGAGACAAGATATAACGTGGGGAAAACCCATACGGGTGAAAAACCCCACTCCAAAACTTGCATAATGTATTATCAAAACAACAAGGTTTACAACACACTTGCAATGCAAGTCTTTACTAGAGTCTTCAACACTCGTATCTAGAGACAAACTGGTAGAATAACAGTACCTGTCAATCACATAATACATCTCCTCTCAAAGCACTTGCTTAAATAGAAGTTTACAAGGCAAAAATGAACTTTTCTTGAGATGGGCGTCCAACTTGGCCTCATGGCCCAAAACCCACGCCTAGGGACACTTGTCCAACACTGCAGCATGGTCATGACACTTGTCATAACACCCCATCCCAATATGGTCACCTATTCCCAAGTTGGGCAATGACAGATGCTATTATGTATCTTACGACCGTCATAGAATCCATCATACTGACAGTACTTATAGCTGTAAGAGAATCCGTCATACACTGACTAAAAATAGCATATTCTCTTACAACATGTCATAAATCTCCTTGGGGCACCCAAAGATTCCTTCTTCCAAGATGCCTTGTGACACATGTCTTCACCTGTCATAGAACATTCCATTTACGACTCTTACGCGTCAAAGATTCTGTCATAACCATTTTGGTCAAGATTCACTTACACACTAGTCAAAGTGCTGACACATGACAAAATATCTCTACCACTAAGTGGGATACCTATCTCCTAATGTGAGGATAAAATTACATGTGGTCACCTTCCACGTAGGATGACACATCACCGTGCCAACTCCCACAAGATGACAAAACATGGTTTGCATCCTAATTACACAATAGGCAATAAATAAATATATTACAATAAATAAATGTAAGGAATTACCAAGGTTGAGACACCTTAATTCCCAACATTCTCCCACTTGTCGAACACCTTGTAAGAGCCAATAGAAATAACATGATTTAACTGCTATAGGCCGAGAGGTCCATAGACTCCGAACACCATCTAAACTTCTTTGTGCCCACAGGTTTCGTTAATGCATCCACAACATTCTTCAAAGTGTCTACCTTCTCCAAATTCACCTTCCCATCCTCTACCATGTCTCATATGAAATGAAACTTTACATCAACATGCTTTGTTCTAGCATGGAAAGTTGGATTCTTTGCTAGGCAAATCACACTCTGAATGTCACAACAGATCGTAATCTGTACTGCATCAATACCAATATTTGAACACAATCTCTTAAGTCAAATGGCTTCCTTTCAAGCATGAGTTACTGCCATATACTTAGCTTCTATCATGGACAAAGCGACCATAGGTTGCCACTTACTTATACAACTAATTGCACCACTGAACATAGTAAACATGTAAGCTCTGGTGGATCTCCTGCTGTCAATGTCACCTGCCCAATTAGAATCCACGAATCCACTAATACAAACTGAATGCGGAGGTCCTATAGGATTACCATGATAGCATATGGAATACTCAGAAGTATCCCTCAAATATCTGAACACTCTCTTTACTGCATCCCAATGTACCCGTCCAGGATTAGCCATAAATCGACTAAGGACTCCCACTGCTTGGGCAATGTCTGGTCTTGTGCAGACCATAGCATACATCAAACTGCCAACAACACTAGCATAAGGTACTCTACTCATGTCCTCCACCTCACTAGGAGATTTTAGACAATCATTAACAGACAACTTTGTCCCCAAAGAAACAAGAACAAACAATGGTCTACAATCTGCCATGCTGAACCTATCCAACATGGTCTTCACATACTTACTATGGCTTAACCAAAGTTTTCTGTTAGCTCTGTCTCTTCTAATTTCCATTCCTAGAATGTACTTGGCTGCCCCTAAATTTTTCATCTCAAACTATGTTGACAATTGAGACTTCAAATCAGAAATCATATTCTTACCATTCCCAATCAACAACACATCGTCAACATACAATGCAATAATGAGAATGCGATCATTGTCAAATTTATAATACACACAATGATCTTATTTCGATCTCAGAAATCCAACCAACAACATAAAGGCATCAAACTTCAGGTACCACATCCTAGGAGACTGCTTCAAACCATACAAAGACTTTTTCAACTTGCAAACCAAATTTTCTTTACCTTTCTCTATGTAATACTCTGGCTGTGACATGTAAATCTCTTCACATCCATCTACTCCACCTCTAAGTCATAAGCTGCTGCAAGAGATAACAGGAACTAAATAGATGTCAGCTTTGCAACGGGAGATAAAATTTTACCATAATCAATTCCCTCCACTTGTGAGTACCCCTTTTCAACTATTCTAGCCTTGTACTTTTCAACACTGCCATCTGCACCAAATTTTTTCTTGAACACCCATTTGCATCCAACAGGTTTTTGTCCTTCAGGCAAAGGCACCAAGTCCCATGTTTTATTCTTCTCCAAAGAATCCATCTCATCTTCCATGGCCTCCTTCCAGGAACTTGCATCTTTCATGCCCACAGCCTCTGTCACAGTTCTAGGCTCATCAGTGTTAGTAAGCAAGGCAAAAGCATAACTAGAATCAAGTAATGAATAACCAAACCTATCAAGTTGCTTCCTTGTTTGTGTAGACCTCCTCAATGGTTGAGGTTGAGGTTCTGCTTCTTCTTCTAAACTTTTAGAGCTGCTAGAGCTCTCCTCATCATTAGGTCTCACACGGTGTGTCGATTCAGTCTTCTTAGAGGTAGAAGGAAACTAAATCACATCCTCTTTCTTTTCTGTTTCTTCTGGCTGTAGAACAATGGGAGAAGGTGTTAGCTCTTTGAAAATAACACTTTTGCTATACAACACTTTTCTAGCCATAGGATCCCAAAGCTTGTATCCTTTCACACTGACACCATAGCCAATAAAAATACACTTAACAGCCTTGTTCTCCAATTTAGACCATTTCTCCCTAGGCACATGTGCATATGCCTCAACCAAAAAGATGAAAATGTCTGATTGAAGGCTTCTTACCAGACCACACCTCCATATGTGTCTTACTAACAAGAGCTAATGTAGGAGACCTGTTTACCAGGTAGCAAGCAGTGGCTACAACTTCAGCCCAAAACTTTTGTTTGAGGCTTGCTCCACTAAGCATACTCCTAGCCTTCTCTGTCAGTGTCCTGTTCATCCTCTCTGCAACTCTATTTTGTTGCGGGGTGTATGGAGTTGTCTTATGTCTTTCAATCCCTTGCTCTTTACAAAACTTATCAAACTCTATCGAACAAAACTCACCACCGTTGTCAGTTCTCAAACACTTAATCTTTTTACTAGTTTGATTCTCAACAAAAGCTTTAAACTCTTTGAACTGACTAAAGACTTCAAACTTGCTTATGAATAAATAAATCCATGTCCTTCTACTATAATCATCTATGAAAGATAAAAAATATACAGATTTGGAAATCGAAGGAACACTGACAGGACCAACACATCAGAATGAATAAGGTCCAACACACCAGAAGACTTGTGAGAACTAGAGTAAAAATGAACACGATTTTGCTTTCCATATATAAAATGTTCGCAAAAGTTGAACTTGAGATTACAATCATTTAACCCCTCAATGAGGTTTTTATTTTTCAGGGTTCTAAGACCCTTCTCATCAATGTGGCCAAATCTCTTATGCCATAACATTGTCTTTTTAGCAAGAAGCTTAACTTCCAAAGCATGAGCACCCTTGGGTACCCAAGATCCACTACCATCAGAATTTGTTACAACAGATTTCTTCATTGCTGGTTCAGATGATGGGGATGAAGTGACTGTAGCTCTTTTCTTCGAGTTAGAAGAACTATTGCACTGTGAAGTGCATGCCTCCAGTTGAAACAGAGCACCTCTCCGAGTACTCTTCACAAGCACCATAGATCCTCTAGTCATCTTGCATCCGTCCTTCAAAAAGACAACCTGTACACCTGCATCATTCAACTTACTTACAGAAAGTAGGTTTCATGCTAAGTCTGGGGTGTGCATGACCCCAGTGATCCCCTTCACTCGTCCATTAGGGAATCAAATTGAGACTCTTCCATGACCAACAATCTTCAGATGAGAATCGTCACCCAGGTACACTCTTCCACCATCGAACTCTTCATACTTCGTGAATCAGCTTTAATGCAAGGTCATGTGGAATGATGCACCAGAATCAATCAACCACACATCATCAGATGCATGGGTGGCTAGGGCTACAATGAAGGCATCACCATCATTTTGTGACTTGTCAGAATCTGAATCTGGGACATTCTTTTTCTTCTTTTTCTTTTCCTCTTTGCATTCCTTTTGGAAATGCCCAATTTTTCCACAGTTCCAACAGAGAGCCTTGGACTTTCCAGGAGATTTGGATCTCCCACGGGATTTGGATCTACCCTTCTCAGCTTTCTTGTCCTTCTTTTTCCCTTTCTCCTCGGGCCTTCCATGAACCGCAAGAGCCTCTTTGGCTGCTTCAAAAGACTTTCTCTGCATTTCTTCAAATAATAGTGAAGATACCACTTCATCCATTTTGAAAGTGGATGTGGTGCTCCCAATAGCCATAACAAGATGATCCCACGAGTCTGGTAAAGAACAAAGCAAGGTCATACAACGATCCTCCTCCATCTTCACACCAACGAATGTCAACTGTGCAACTAACATGTTGAAAGCATTCAGGTGATCTGCATCAGATCCTCCATCCTCCATCCTCAGAGAATACAACTTCTTTCTCAGAAAAAACTTGTTCACCAGGGATTTGGCCTGATAAACATCTCCTAGCTTCTTCCAAAGGTCTTTCGTGGTCTTCTCCTCATGGACATTTAACATGACAGAATCAGCTAGACCGAGTCTTATGAGACCCTTAGCCTTCTGATCTTTGAGATCCCAATCAGCTTGTGCCATTGCAGTTGGTTTTACACTGGAAACAGTTTCCCATAGGTCTCTATCAACAAGCATGTCTTCCATCTTAAGTTTCCATAACTCAAAATTTGTGCCATTGAACTTCTCCACCTCTAATCTTCCAGATGTGCCTGCCATCTCCTTCCTGCAACAAGATTATAGAATACTCTACACAGACTCCCACTTAACCTAAGATTAGCTCAAAAAACCCTTACCCAGTAGCTAGAACCAAAATTGGCCAGGCTCTGATACCAACTGAAAGGAAGCTATGTGTGCAGAAATCACTTCCTACACTAATCTAAAGAGGAGAGATGAGTGCAAATTATTTTTAACCTTTACAATTATAGTGTTATTAACCCAACAACGGAGATATTGCAGCAATAAACAACACAAGAATATAAGATAGAAGAAAGAGAGACAAGATATAACGTGGGGAAAACCCTTACGGGTGAAAAACCCCACACTCAAAAACCCGCACAATGTATTATCAAAACAACAAGGTTTACAACACACTTGCAATGCAAGTCTTTATAGGAGTCTTCGACACTCGTATCTAGAGACAAACTGGTAGCATAATAGTACTTTTCAATCACATAATACATCTCCTCTCAAAGCACTTGCTTAAATAGAAGTTTACCAGGCAAAAATAAACTTTTCTTGAGATGGGCGTCCAACTTGGCCTCATGGCCCAAAACCCATGCCTAGGGACACTTATCCAACACTGCAACATGGTCATGACACTTTTCATAACACCCCATCCCAATATGGTCTCCTATTCTCAAGTTGGGCAATGACAGATGCTCTTACGCATCTTACGACCGTCATAGAATCCGTCATACTGATAGTACTTACAATTGTAAGAGAATCTATCATACACTGACTAAAAATAGCATATTCTCTTACAACATGTCATAACTCTCCTTGGGGCCCCCAAAGATACCTTCTTCCAAGATGCCTTGTGACACACGTCTTCACCTATCATAGAACATTCCATTTACGACTCTTACGCGTCATAGATTCTGTCATAAGAATATGTCATAATCGTTTCGGTCAAGATTCACTTACACACTAGTCAAAGTGCCAACACATGGAAAAATATCTCTACCACTAAGTGGGACACCTATCTCCTCACGTGAGGACAAAATTACATGTGGTCACCTTCCACGTAGGATGACACTTCACCGTGCCAACTCCCACAAGATGACAAAAGAGGATTTGCATCCTAATTACACAATAGGGAATAAATAAATATATTACAATAAAGAAAATGCAAGGAATTACCAAGGTTGAGACACCTTAATTCCCAACAAGGATGGAAGGCTATTTATCCTCTCTAGGGTTTGGTGTTTGGAAATATGTGAAGGATGGTTACACTACTCCTATTGATACTCCTACAGACCCAACAAAGATTAGGTTGTATGACAATAATGCCAAGGCAAAGAATGCTATCATGAGTGGGTTAGTTGATTCAGAACTTCTGAAGATAATGAATTGCAATTCTGCTAAGGATGTTTGGGAAAAACTTAGCAGCATTTATGAAGGAGATATTAAAGTGAAGCAAGTCAAAATGAAAATCTCCAAGAGCAAATTAGAGACCCTAAGGATGGCAGAAGATGAAGACGTTGCTAGTTATATGGTCTGAGTGGATGAAGTAGTTAATGGTATTAGAGGTCTTGGTGGAGAAGTGAAAGAAGATGAGATTATGAAGAAGGTTTTGAGATCTCTCCCTAAATCTTACATTCATAAGGTATCTACTATTGAGGAATCTAAGGACTTGGATAACTATTCAGTAGATCAATTGTTTGGTGCTCTCACAACGTTTGAAATGAGAGATTTAAATGACAAAGATGATCCAAAGAAGGAAACAACATTCAATGTTAGTAAGAAGACAAAAGATGAAACAACTGATCAAAATGATGACCTTGATGAGGTAGAGGCAAATTTTGTTAGAAGATTAAAGAAAGGCACCGACAAATATAGAGGTAAGTCACCTTTCAAGTGCTTCAATTGTGGGAGAATTGGTCATTTTGCCTCTAAATGTCTTTTTAAAGAATCAAAGGATAACAACAAAAGAGAAGTTTAAAAGAAGTCTTTATTCCATGGAGAACAATTGTTCTTCAGAAGATGAGGATCATGATGATTCAAATGATGAAACACTTTTCATGGCCTTGAAAGTTGGTGACAAAAAGAGTGATATTGGAAAATGTAAGAAGTCTGGTACCTTGCAAGCCACCAAAGATAATGAAAAATCAATGGTTGTGTGGACTGCATTTCATGCAAAAGAAGAAGCAAATGCTTGGGTAATTTACAGTGGATGCTCTAAGCACATGATTGGTGACAAGGGGAAGTTCATCAGCCTTAAGAAGTGGAATGGTGCAACTGTCAAGTTTGGTGGTGATGAGTCAACACAAATATGTGGAAAGGGTACTATAACCATTGATGGAAAGAACAAGACTGAGGATGTCTTATATGTCAAAGGGTTGAACCAGAATCTCCTCAGTGTCAGATGTGCAGTAAAGGATACAATCTTACATTTCATGAGAAAGGTTATGAGATCAAGAAGGCAGGGTCCAAAAGATTAGTTACAGAAGGTACTAGGACATATGGAGATATCTATCATCTAAAGGAGGCAAATGGAAGAACCTATTTATTGGCTCAATCCAGCAAGTGTTGGTTGTGGCACAAGAGGATGGAACACATCAACTTTGACAATATGGTGAAGATCAACTCTACTCATGCAGTGAGAGATATGCCTAAGGTAACCAAGCCTACAAACACATTATGCAAGGAATGTCAAATGGGAAAGTAGACAAAGACAAATTTCAAGAGCAAAGAATGTTCTTCTACAGTGCCATTGGATCTGATTCACACTGACCTTTGTAGAGGTCTACAAGAATAAAGAATCAACAAGGTGAAAGGTAGTTCGTGTTGCTTATTGATGATTACTCTCAAAAGACTTGGGTTACTTTTTTAAGAGAAAAATCAGAAGCCTTTGATAAGTTTAAGATTTTCAAAGAAAAAGCTGAGAATGAAATGAATGCTAAGATCAAATGCTTAAGATTTGATAGAGGAGATGAATTTACTTCAAATGAATTTGAAATTTTTTGTGAAGATCATGGTATTAGGAGACATCTGTTTGCTCCTAGGACCCCTCAACAAAATGGGTTAGTGGAGAGGAAGAATATGACTATGCAAGAGATGGCTAGGGAAATGTTGAAAGATGTAGATCTGTCTGATATGTATTGGAAGGAAGCAGTTCACACTGATGTATACCTACTTAACAGAGTACAATTGAGGGTCAATAGAACTAAGACCCCTTATGAGCTATGGTATGGAAGACCTCTCACTATCAGATACTTCAGGATCTTTGGTAGCAAATGCTACATCAGGAGAGATGAAGAAGACCTTGGAAAGTTTGATTCAAGGTGTGATGAAGGGATCTTTCTTGGTTACTCGACCAAAAGCAAGGCCTATAGATGCTAAAACAAGAGATTGGGAAAGATGATTGAAAGCACAAATGTTAAGGTAGATGAAGATTTGTGTCAGATTTCACAAGAACCAGAGGTTTGTAGATATGATATATCTCCCTGCATTGAAGAAGAAGAAGAGGATAAAGAAGAGAAGGAATAAGAATCAAGAAAGATCCCTAAGACTCCAACAAAGTATGTTCAGAGGAATCATTCAACAGATCAAATCATTGTGGATAAGAATGAAGGTATGCAGAACAGGTGAAGGCTTGCAAAAGCATGTGAGCAACTGAATGTGTGCTTACTGTGAAAGGTAGAGCCCAAAACCTTTACTGATGAGCTAGCAAAGATGATGTATAGTTGAAGGCAATGGAAGAAGAATTGAATCAAATAGAAAAGAATCAGACATGGGAACTGGTTCCCAAACCAGTTGATAAGAATGTTATAGGAACAAAGTGGGTGTTCCAAAATAAGCTGAATGAAGATGGTGAAGTTGTAAGGAACAAATCAAGATTGGTGTGTAAGGGTTATTCACAAGTTGAAGGTATTGATTTTGAGGAGAATTTTGTTGCGGTAGCCAGGGTGGAGGCAATCAAGATGTTTCTTACCTTTTCTTCTCACAAGAACTTCAAGGTCTATCAGATGGATGTCAAGTCATCCTTCTTGAATGGTGATTTAGAAGAAGAGGTCTACATTGAGCAATTGGATGGTTTCTAGCTATCAGAAGATCTGAACATGGCATGTAGACTCAAGAAAGCTTTGTATGGACTTAAGAAAGCGCCTAGAGATTGGTATGCTCGGTTGGATAAGTACTTACTTCAGCAAGGTTTCAAGAAAGGTATTGCATATAGTAATCTTTACATTAAGGTAGAGGAAGACAATATTTTGATAGTTGTTGTATATGTTGATGAAATCATCTTTGGAGGAGATGATAATATGTGTAAGAGGTTTGCAGAAGAGATGCAAAGAGTTTGAGATGTCTATGATTGGTGAGTTGTCTTTCTTCCTTGGGCTTCAAATTGCTCAACTAGATGATGGTATCTTTATTTCTCAGGCTAAGTATGTTAGAGAGATGTTGAAGAAATTTGGCATGGAGGACTCCAAACTAGTAAGTACTCCTATGGTTACTACTTGTCACTTGAGTAAGGTTGATAAGCAAGGTTGATGAGCAAGGTCGATCAGACTCTTTATAGATATATGATTGGAGGATTATTGTACTTGACTGCTTCTAGACCTGATATTATGCATACAGTATGTTTCATTTCCAAATATCAAGCTAATCCTAAGAAAACTCATGAGAAGGCAATAAAAAGAATATTCAGATATTTGAAGGGAACTCCAGATTATGGTATGTGGTATAAGAAGGATGATAACTTTTCTTTGAGTGCCTATACTAATGTTGATTGGGCAGGATGTGTGGATGATCAGAGAAGCACTAGTGGAAGTGCATTTTTCTTAGGAGATAGATTGGTCTCTTGGTTTAGTAAGAAACAGGATTTAGTGTCCTTATCCACAACAGAAGTTGAGTATATTGCTGTAGCATCTTGTTGCACCCAAGTGCTTTGGATGAAGAAGACTTTGAAGGATATAAAGGTGGTGTATGATGAACCCATTCCCATATTATGTGATAATACCAATGCAATAAATATTTCCAAGAATCCGGTGATGCATTCAAGGACCAAACATATTTCTATCCAGTATCACTTTCTAAGAGAGAAGGTTGCAGAGCAAGAAGTCAGATTGGAGTATGTTCCTACTAAGGATTAGATTGTGGATATCTTCACTAAGGTACTTTCAAAGGATACTTTTGAGTATCTATGGCAGAAGCTAGGGGTTATTGCCCCTTCTTCTTCTAAATAGATGCATAGATAGTGCATCTATCCAAGGGGAGAAATTCATGTCATACCCTTTTCTCTTGGATTGATGTGAGCTACCTCTCATGGGGAGTAGGTAGTTGGTTGGTTGTTGTTGATAAGGGGAGCATGTATAATTGTTTGAAGGAGAAGTGTAGTTGTTGAAAATGTTCTGATGATTTAAATGAAGACATTTGTCCTTTGTCCTCAATGTCAAAGGGGGAGAATGAGCAGGTGTGTGTTGCCATTAATGCCAAAGGGGGAGATTGTTGCACATATGTTACCAAAGGTTGTCAGTAATGTGGTTGTCATTGATGTCAACACTCAGTTTGGGTTGTCATTGATGCTTATGTTGATGGTATATTATGATGGTGTGCTAACAGTGATGTTGTTGATGTTCATGGTTGGATGGCATGCCTTGTTTAATGTTAATTAAAGTTATATTTAGTATGTTTGTTGTCAGCAGAGATGATATCATGATGGTATATTAAGATGAGAATTAGAAGCATTAAGATGAGAATTAGAATTATTAAGATGCGGATTATAAGTATTAAGATGAGGATTAGAAGTAATGTTGATGTTGGGGAGATGTTGCTGATGGTTTGTAGCATGTTGTATGCTCTCTCCTATTGTTCCTAAGGAAGTATGTGTTGCTACAAGGAGGCTCTAGTCTCTGAATGTTGGTGAAGGTTTCTGTTGTAGGAAGTTGCCTTGAAGACTGATTGGGAGAATGCTTCGCGTTCCTCCAACCTTGAAGATATGGTCTTGCAGTTTGGGATTCAGTGTCTTTGTTTTGTGGAGATTGCACTATTATCTTTTGACGTCACCAGTGTTGCCGAAGATGTCTCTGGTAATTGCAATGAGTTGGTAGTTTGGTTGCTTGTCAAGACTGGTTCAAAAAATGCTCTGCATTTCTTCACATTGTTCTATTCCTGCAGCTTCGTGGACATGCTCTTAGTGTTTGTGTAGTGTCTCAGTTCAGCTTTTATGGTATGATGTTCACCACAAGTTGGTTTTTGTAAATGTTCTATCTCATGACTGTGTCTTCTGGCTTCCTGGATGAAGTGTTCTGTCTCTGTTTGGTTTGCACTAGTTGTTTTTGGCATGACAGTGAGAAAGAAGTATATGTAAGTATTGTTGGACATCCATGGAATGTCTCTTTGTGGTCCTCACATCAATGGTTGATCTCTTTAATGCCGCATATTGTTTTGAGTTCGTTTTCTGGAAACTTGTGGATATTTGGCTGACGAGGCTTGTTCTCTTGCTTGTGCTATGTGTTTGGAGGTTTGTACTAGTAATTGAGGTTGTGTTAAGATGTGTTTGGGTCCTGCCCTATCCCGTTGAAAACTGCATTGAGTAAATTCAGTTGGAAGCTGTGTTTCTGGGCCGACTAGTAAAGTGCTACATGTTTCCTTGTTGTTGACTTGGGATGCTATGCACCAACCTGTTCGTTGTTTGGGATCACATTGGAAGATGTAATAAGTTGTTTTTGGTCCTCTCTATCTTCTGGATAGGACCGCTTTCACCACATTTGTGTTTTGTGGCTGACTTATTGAGGTCATTGTTTGTCTTCTATTTTGGTCGACGTAATTGGTGTTTTGTGATATTGCAGAAGATATAAATGGAAGAAAAAATTAGTTGCAAAGTGTGAGAAGGTGGAATGTGTGTGGAATAATGCAGTAAGGAATGTGAGATGCGAAATATATAGATCAGATGCGCTTTAATGCCTCAGTCAACAGAGTGTATTATTGACATATGTTGTAAATTCAAAG
Source organism: Cunninghamia lanceolata (assembly GCA_027924645.1). Lineage (NCBI taxonomy): Eukaryota > Viridiplantae > Streptophyta > Pinopsida > Cupressales > Cupressaceae > Cunninghamia > Cunninghamia lanceolata. Next base: position 5,354,414 of record BSBN01000684.1, read on the forward strand.
TTTCATGTATCGTACTCTGAGATAGCGAGTCTCATCAGGTCCTTGTATCTTGCCCTGAGGCTGTGCGCCTTAGGCTGCAAGTCCTATGTATATTGCCCTAAGGTTGTGTGCCTTAGCCTACAAGTCCTTCAAGGAGCAATGTGCTTCCTTAGGCTGTGAGTCTTAAAACAAATTGTAATCTTGTTCATATATATTGTGATATTTCTCATATTGGGTTTTCCACGTATATCTGGTGTTATCTTGTGCATGTGTGTTCATTGCTTTATCTTCCATTGTTACTGATCTGGTTAAGGATTACTGATCTTGTTAGAAGACTGAATTGACATTGTGCTGAAAGTTTAAGTTTTGAAGACACCGATTCACCCCCCTCTCAATATCTGGGTGTGTTCAACATCACATAACTGAAAGATAGAAGTTAAAGTGCTACATTTCTTGAAGCTTTGATTATAGAAAAGTGGTGCAAAAAAAGATATTTTAGTTCCTATATACGTGGGGAAGATCAATTGTCACCATGTTAGCATAAAAATGTGAATTCCCTTATGTAGAGGCTAATGAAGTCGAGGTGAAGTCTAAACCAAAGTATTAGTTGAAGTAGAGTGCAAGAAGCTAAAGCATTGTAGATGCAAGAGCTGAGAGAGAGAGAAAATGAAGTGGTTTATTGGCATGGATGGGCTTGTAAAAGGAGATAGATTGTACCATAGAGTGTCTTTGCAAGTAGTTTGAATATTCATTGGGCTAGCTAGCATATGCTAGTTGGTTTCTACACAAATTCAGAGTGGTGCATAGGATGTACAAATCTTCTACAAATAATATAGATTATTTGTTTTTTTGATTCTTGATTGGCCTTCCTGTTGGTAGGTGGTGACTAATCAGGAAAGTACTGTACACTAGCCATGTATCCTCGCCGGGGTTCAGGGGCGCAGCCCCCGAATTTTTTTTTTGGACCGACATAGAAAAATCCTATTTTGTAACCGACATAAGGCTTGATAAAATCGGCTAAGGGTTATGGTTTTTTGATATATTGTATTGTAGCATTTGCAACAATATTGAGTTGCAGGGATTGCTGGTTGTAATCAGTTTGATTTATTGGATAATAATATTGGACTCTCTGTTGGTGGATGTAGCCCAAGTTTGGGTGAACCACGTTAAAACTTATCTCTCGCTGTTATTATTTCTGTGTATTTTTCATTCCTTTGTTTAATCTTTATTTGCATTTAATTAATATCTTCTGCTAGCTAACCTTAACAAGTGGTATCAGAGTGGGTTGTGTTCAATTATCATCTGCAGGAAGGTCTCATGGTTGAGTGGGAGTAATGGTGGATGAGGGTAAATTAAAGGTCAATAAGTTCAATGGGTAGAACTATCAGTTATGGAAGATGCAAATGGAGGATTATCTCTATCAAAAGGATTTATGGATGCCGTTGGAAGAAGTAGCCAAGAAACTGGCAACAATGAGTGATGAGGATTGGAATCTTCTTGACAGAAAGGCACCGGGAACCATTCGGTTGTGCCTGGCACCATCGGTGGCATTCAATATAATGGAAGTGAAGACAATGGATGGTCTGATGAAAGCTTTGGCTAAATTGTATGAAAAATCCTCAGCCTCAAATAAGGTATTTCTCATGAAGCGTTTGTTTAATCTGAAAATGGTTGAAGGTGGATCTGTGATAGATCATTTAAATGAATTTAATACGATTGTCAGTCAATTGACTTCTGTAAATGTAAAATTTGATGAAGAAGTTAGAGCTCTCTTGATATTATGTTCATTGCCTAAAAGCTAGAATAGTTTGGTAATGACGGTTAGTAACTCTATTTTTGGTTCAAATACCCTAAAATTTGATGATGTTGTTGGTGTTATTCTGAGTGAGGAAATTCGTAGGAAAAGCTCAAGTAGATCCACATCAGGTAGTGTTTTGAATGCAGAAAGTAGGGGTAGATCAAAGGAGAGAGGAAAAGGTTTTGGAGGTCATGGGAAGTCACAAGGAAAATCAAAGGATAAGAGATCCCAAACTAGAGGATAGAAGGATTGCTGGTACTGTGGGAAACTAGGTCATCTGAAGAAAGATTATTGGTCTCAGAAAAATAAAGGAGACAAACAAGAAGGCAATAAGGAGGCAAATGTGGTAAGTAATAAATCTGAAGATGATGCTTTGATTCTTTCCCTAGATAATGTTGATGATTCATGGGTTTTAGATTCAGGGGCCTCATTTCATGCTACGTCCCATAGAAGTTATTTTCTTGATTATGTCTAAGGGGATTTTGGGCTGGTTTATTTGGGAGATAATGTACCCTGTCAGATTGTTGGAAAGGGAAGAATCAAGATTAAGTTGTAGAATGAGAATCATTGGCTACTATAAGAGGTAAGGGAGGTTCCAAGGCTCAGTAGGAATTTAATTTCAGCAGGACAACTAGCTGAAGAAGGTTGCATCGTTACATTTACTGATAAAAATTGGAAGGTTTCAAAAGGTGCCAAAATAGTAGCAAAAGGTGTGAAAGTAGGCACCTTATATCTTTGTATAGGTCATACTGTTCCTTCTACTTTAGCTGTTGCAGAGAAAAAACAAACAGGTTTAGGAACAGTTGCAGCAGATTTGCAGGAAGAGACTGAAATAGTTACTGCAAGTTCTGAGACAACACTGTGGCATAACAGACTTGGGCATATGACTGAAAAAGGTATGAAGGTACTTCATTCTAAGAAAGTTTTACCAGGTCTGAAATGTATTAATATGGATTTCTGTGAAAGTTGTGTGTATGGAAAACAAAAGAGAGTCAGTTTTCTCAAGGATGGGAAGCAAAAGAAAAATGAAAAGTTGGAGCTTGTGCATACTGATGTATGGGGACTGGCTCAAGTATCTTCTCTCAGTGGCTCTCGATATTATGTTACATTCATAGATGATGTAACTAGGAAGGTATGGATTTATTTCCTTAGGTAGAAATGTAATGTATTTGAAACATTTAAGAAATGGAGAAGCTTGGTTGAGAATGAGATGGGTAAAAGATTAAAATGTCTTAGATCTGATAATGGCGGTGAGTATTGCAGCAAAGAATTTGAAGATTATTGTTCCTTTAATGGAATTCGTAGGCAAAAAATGGTTCCAGGGACTCCACAGGAAAATAGAGTGGCTGAACTGTCTGAAATGTATTAATATGGATTTCTGTGAAAGTTGTGTGTACGGAAAACAAAAGAGAGTCAGTTTTCTCAAGGATGGGAAGCAAAAGAAAAATGAAAAGTTGGAGCTTGTGCATACTGATGTATGGGGACTGGCTCAAGTATCTTCTCTCGGTGGCTCTCGATATTATGTTACATTCATAGATGATGTAACTAGGAAGGTATGGATTTATTTCCTTAGGTAGAAATCTAATGTATTTGAAACATTTAAGAAATGGAGAAGCTTGGTTGAGAATGAGATGGGTAAAAGATTAAAATGTCTCAGATCTGATAATGGCGGTGAGTATTGCAGCAAAGAATTTGAAGATTATTGTTCCTTTAATGGAATTCGTAGGCAAAAAATGGTTCCAGGGACTCCACAGGAAAATAGAGTGGCTGAACGCAAGAATAGGACAATAATGGAGCGTGCAAGGACCATGAGATTGCATGCTGGGCTGCCTTTAAACATGTAGGCAGAGGCTGTCAACACTATTGTATATTTAATTAATAGAGGTCCTTCAGTTCCTTTGGGTTGTGGTATTCCAGAGGAAGCATGGACAGGTAAGAAGGTGATTTATTCTTTTCTCAAAACCTTCGGATGTGAAGCATTTACACATTTAGATTCTAAAAATAGAACCAAGCTGGATGCAAAATAAAAAAAGTATACCTTCGTTGGATATGGCATTGATGAATTTGGTTATAGGCTTTGGGATTTTGAAAATCAGAAAATTGTGAGAAGAAGGGATGTTATATTCAATGAGAAGGAGTTGTACAAAGATCAGTTGCAGTAGCATGAGAAGAAAGAAAAGGATTATGTGGTTCTGGATGATACTCCAAATAGTGACATTCCAGTGGTTCCTCATGCTCCGCAACAGCAACTAGAAATACCACAAACTCTAGTGAATGTTAGACGGTCAACAAGGCTAAGTAAACCTCCTGAAAGGTTTTCTCCCTCTTTGTATTCTATTTTGTTAACAGATGCTGGTGAACTAGAAGGGTATGATGAAGCTATGCAGGTGGATACATAGGTTCAGTGGGAGCTTGCAATGAAAGAAGAAATGGACTCCTTGCTGAAAAATCAGACTTGGGAATTATGTAAGTTGCCTACAGGTAAAAAGGCTTTACCAAACAAATGGGTTTATAGGCTAAAAGAGGAAGATGGAGGTAAGAAAATATTTAAAGCCAGGTTAGTTGTAAAAGGATTTGCACAGAAAAAAGGTATTGATTTTGATGAGATATTTTCTCCGGTTGTCAAGATGACTTCTATTCGTATTGTCTTAAGTATTGTGGCTACTGAAGATTTGCATTTGGAACAGCTAGATGTGAAAACTGCCTTTCTCCATGGTGATTTGGAGGAGGAGATATACATGGAACAACCCTAAGGATTTAAGGTCAAAGGTAAGGAGAAACTGGTGTGCAGATTGAAGAAGAGTTTGTATGGCCTGAAACAAGCACCTCAACAATGGTATCTAAAATTTGATAGTTTTATGGCTGAGCAAGGCTACAGTTGGTGTAATTCTAACCATTGTGTTTATTTTAAGAGGTTGGATAATGATAGCTACATTAATTTATGTTATACATTAATTTATGTTTATATGTTGATGACATGCTTGTAGCTGGGTCTAACATGGATCACATAAGAGAGTTAAAACAACAGTTAGCACAGTCATTTGATATGAAGGATTTGGGGGTAGCAAAACAAATCCTTGGTATGAAAATTTGTAGAGATAGAAAGAATAGAAAATTGAATATATCTCAGGTTGCTTATGTTGAAAAGGTGTTGCAAAGATTCCATATGGAGAATGCAAAAGCTGTCAACACATCTTTGCCTAGTCATTTGAAATTGACTAATGAGATGTGTCCAAAGACACAAGAGGAGGAAGAAAAAATGTCCAAGGTACCATATGCTTTAGCTGTAGGAAGTTTAATGTATGCCATGGTATGCACGAGACCAGATATTGCACATGCTATAGGAGTCATCAGTAGGTATATGAGTCATCTCAGATTGGAGCATTAGAATGCGGTAAAATGGATTCTCAGATATTTGAGAGGTACATCCAATAAACACTTATGTTTTGGGAGCTCTAATACTGATTTAGCAAGTTATGTAGACTCTGATTTGGCAGGTGATATTGATACCAGGCAGAATACTACAGGTTATGTCTTTACTGTAGGTGGGACAGCAGTGAGTTGGATCTCACAGTTGCAAAAGGTGGTTGCTTTATCCACCATAGAGGCAGAGTATGTAGCTGCAACAGAGGCGAGCAAGGAGATGATATGGCTGTAATCTTTCATGGAAGAGTTGGGAAAACAACAGGCTAACAGTTCTTTGTATATAGACAGCCAGAGTGCCATACATCTTTCAAAGAATTCTGCCTTGCATTCAAAGACCAAACACATACAGTTGAGGTATCACTTTATTCGGTCGGTGTTGGATAATGGACAGTTAAGGCTGGAAAAGATACATACAGATGAAAATCCAGCGGATATGTTTACAAAGGCTGTGACAAGGGAGAAGCTAAGCTCCTCTTTAGCTTCGGTTGGTCTTCAAGACTAAAACAATAAAATCAGAACAACAGAGTCCAGGGTGCTTATTTCCAGTGGGAGCTACACGCACAGTGGTGTCGTCCAGGATCAGTCTCCAAGTGGGAGATTGTTGGTAGGTGGTGACTAATCATGAAAGTACTGTACACTAGCCATGTATCCTTGCCGGGGTTTGGGGCCGGGTCGGGCCCCGAGCAGGGGTTCGGGGGTGGCAACCCCCGAGAAGCAGGGGTTCGGGGCTGCAGCCCCTGAATTTTTTTTTTGGACCGACATAAAAAAACCCTATTTTGTAACCAACATAAGGCTAGGTAAAAGAGGCTAAGGGTTAGGGTTTTTTGATATATTGTATTGTAGCATTTGCAACGGTATTGAGTTACAAGGATTGCTGGTTGTAATTGGTTTGATTTACTGGATAATAATATTAGACTCTCTGTTGGTGGATGTAGCCCGAGTTTGGGTGAACCACGTTAAAACTTGTCTCTCGCTATTATTATTTCTGTGTATTTTTCATTCCTCTGTTTAATATTTATTTGCATTTAATTGATATCTTCTGCCAGCTAACCCTAACACTTCCTTGGTCTTGTACTTTCATTGTGTAACTCTAGGCAATTGAATCTAGTTGTTTGTTTGAACTTCTTGTGATTTACGTCAAAAGGTTAGCCCTAGAAACATTCATCAAATCATGTATTTTGTGCACCCTACATGTCACTACATGATTGTTTTTTTTATGCGAGTTATAATAAGATTTATTTTTGTCTATTTATTAGTTGAAAAATAACATCTCTTAGTCATTAACTTCATGCGTAATAGAAAACATTCAAGTAAATTGCCCTTTGTTGCCCAATACACTCATGACTATTGGACCCCATTCCCTGAGTGCATGGTGGAAAAATTTATTTAATTAATTTAATTTTAAAAATATTTAATAAAATAAAAACTTTAAGCTCTTACAAGGCATGGTCATAGTAAAGAAAAACTATTTAAACAACTCAAATATAACAATATGGACATTCATTGCAATGAATGATAAGGAAAAATTCTACCTTAGTTGAGCATATACAAGTTACTTCTCATGATATATACTTGAAAAAGATGAGAGCTCGATAGGCAATCAAGACTTGTAAGCATCTAAACAACATCAACAAGATGAAGGATTAGAATTAAGTGACTTGTTAAAGCCTATCATATACTTTTTTAAAGATCATTACTTCAATGCGATTATTATTCAATGCCCTGTGACATTTATTTAATATTGTCAATTTGATGTTAATTAATAATTAATAAAATGAACATAGTTCTCTACATCATGTTTTGTCAAGTTATCTATATAAGAAATCCCATGTTAGTAAGATTATAATTTATCCTAATGAGGGCCCACATTGTTGTGGTTTGAAACCTTGATGTTGTTCAATATACTTAGTTTTTCTTAAAGTAGTTCTTTATTTAATAAACTATAAATATATTAAATGCAACAAATAATCAATGATCATCACAACATTTTTTTCATTTAACACGCTAGACCTATCAAAAGGAGTAGATAATAGAGTTTTGCTAAATATTTGCTACACAATTTTGATTAAGAAGTTGTTCTTGTTGATGACAATCATGTATATCCCTCTTATTTTTAGACTCCTTCAAATTGAAATATCTTTACAAGGATTAATAGATCATAATCAAATTTTTAACAAGTAAAAAGTGATTGTCTACATAAACCTAAAAAAAAAGTAGAATATAACTTTAAGTGTATTAATTAGGGCATTTATCACGCTTTAGGTTAGTAAAAAGATTTCAACAAATGTTGAAGTATTAGGAATATGTATACAAATGTAGAGAGCTATTCTTGTTGTTTAGAACCTTGTATCCCCATTGTTTGTGCCATTATTATTTCAATTCACATCTGGTCCATGACTACTATGGTGGTCACATGACTCTTGACTATTAGTTTGACCATATCCTTAGTTTAGGACTCCCTAATATCAAACACCCTAAGACCTTTCTATATTGATGGATGCACATTTTCTTTTTCATTTTCTCCTTTTATAAGTCCTTGTTAGAGAAGTTTTGGTAAGTAAAGATGGGTAATATTATGAAATTAGCCAGGTAATTCAATGGTTGACCTTCCATGCTAACCCTAAAAATTGTTGATAATTGAAACTCAAAGACAAACACCATCATAGACACAAATAAAAATGTAAATAAATAGTAAATTTCAAAAAGATGTGATGAGTTCCATATCAAATGTTGAAACCTACTTGCACACAGCATAAACAAAATTTTAGTTTTAAAACTAGTGAAATAGAGAGAGAAATAAGCCAAGTGGAGGAACATCAATAAATCAATAACACAATACATACATGTACATATGCATACATATATATGTACATGTACATGCATATGTATACATATATGCTTGTATGATTTATCCTTGCCTTTGTCTCAAGTAATGACATTTCATCACCTACTCCTCTTCATGGCACGTGCAATAAACTATTTATGTAGTAGCATCTTTAATTCTTCCCACTGCCACTTTCCTAACTTCCAACGAGTGTGCATAACTCTCATACCATGTAAGATCATGCCTAGAAAGCTTCAACCTTGCAAAAAATTTTTGTTGATGAGGAGATAATTGATGAAGACTATAGTATACCTCAATTTGGGACAACCATTGGTCCAACTTCATAGTGTTAATTTCACCATCATAGGGTTGCATATCTATTTTTGCCTTTGCCTTGAAGAATCTTCCTTAGAAGGTTTCACCTTGACCCATTTCTCTTATTTTTAGTTTGTCTTCTTCCATGTTCTTTTTTGAAAATCCTAACGTAGATATTAAGATCAACATTATGTCTCTAGAACCTCACTTCTTCATCATCTTCCCTTGTCAATCTTGCTTGAGCCTTAACTGCTCTCTTATTCTAATTTTAAGAGCTGAAAAGATAGCAAACCCTTATCTTCACTTGATCTTGTAGATATAATATACATGCAAACCCTACAACAAACAAATACCCAAAGGATATAACTACTTTAATACCACTTGATCCATAAACATGGAGGGCACCCCTCACACATTGTTCTTCAACAATGGATACTCGTTGAACTAAGAAAAAAACCTCAAAGCACACTATAGAACAATTTTAATGGTTGTCAAAACAACATGACAATAGTGCATAACAAGGAACAATTCATATGATCTCAAAAAATAATTGATAAACATACACAACATGCTGGAACATAATTTTCCTTAGAGAAAACTTTGATTGGGTAAAAAACTCTAGCTCTAGAGAGAAAATGCTCCTTATTCCACTATCAAAAAGGTTGAGTATTGATGTTTACAATGCCATAATAGCTCCATTGAACTCCAATAATGATCTGGAAGCTCCAACAACACCTATAACTACACTTGCACCATGAACAAACTTGTGCACATAATTGGAACAATCTTGAGATAGATTAAAACCACCAAACAATGAGAGACAACCCCACACAAATCATGGGAAAGAAAAATATAACCTCCCTTGAGTCTCCCATCCTCAAAAAATGAGAATCCAATAAAAAATTAGAAGATTAAATGGCAAAAACTCTTTGTATTCCACCCCTATCTACACAAGGGTGGAATTGTTGATTCTACTAGGGGTAATTGTTCATTTGCCAACGAGATCATGAATTTTCCATAGTATTTAGTGAATTTGTTACCTGTACAAACTATTGAATTCACAAAAAGAGGTTTTATGCATCTTTATGATGCCTACAACTTTTCCCAAAGATGTCCCACTCCATCTGAGGTTATATTCAACCATCATTACAACATCTAATTGAAACATAACCCATAAATAAGCAATGAAATTCATATCATAGCTCCTTTTCAACATTGTAAAAAACAAGAAACCTCATGACCCCAATGGTCCAATAGGTCTTGACCCAATTTTTTAGATCAACATGGGTTCTCAAGCCATGTGAGAAATACAAGTTAATCACAACCTATTTAACAAAAAGACCCAAAGATTATAATTATGCAATGCATGACTATAGAAACACAACTCAAATGTTATGAATCTATATTCAATGGACTAGAGATAATATAATTACATCACATTAATAAGATCCTCTAATAAAATCTCAGTAAGCTCTTCTAATGGAGATTATCACATAAAATGTCTCCTCACACTCATCCCATTACATTCATATGTTCTAAATGGAGGAAGACATAATTCTAAAATAACCCTAAAAGTGATTCTATTTACCATATGTATACATACATCTAAATATACACATGTACACATATGTGTGTGTGTAGATATATATGTACACACATATATGTGTGTATATGTATGTATGTATGCATGTGTAAATATATATCTACACATATAAATATCATATATATATGTACATATATATACACATATGATATGTACATGTAATCTTGTTGGCCTCCAAACTTTCATCTAAGATTCAAGGGTATTGTAGCCCCTTGCTTCGGTCTTCCCATAAGAAAGTAATTGAGAATCTTGTTGGAATTGCACAACATTCTTGATAATTTATTTTGATCAAGCTGGAGATTTCCCATTGTGCTATCATACCCATATGTGGAGTTTTTTCAACAAATTTCTCCACTATGAAATTTTCTTTATATTTAGAGGAAATATCCTCAAATGACATCTCAAGATTAATAACCATGACATGAGTTGTTACCCAATTAAGAGAGGAAACCCTAGTGGAAGGGTTTAATACTCTCCCCCATCAACAAGTTTTGTTTTCATAACAGTCTCTACCTTCTATAGCAGAGATATAACATCTAATATTGCTAAAAAGTGCCTACCTTCCATCCAAGCCATGTCCCCTTCTTGCATTAGTTCTTCCATCAATTTTATGGTTTATTTTTCAATTCAATCAAAAAATATTCATCCTCACATAGTGCCTTACATAGTTCCATGTTAAATGTATTTTTAACATAGTTACAAGATCTGTCAAGGACCAAGAAATTGCAAGCCATTAAATCACTAAATGAATCTCTTGGAGCCATATCTTCAACTCAAAATTACTTCTAGTTCACAAAACAACAAAGTAAAAATAGATTTTATATATTACTCTTACTCATATATTCATGAAAGGATATTATCTATATTTTAGTTGACCTTAAATTTCCACCAGCTTACAAGGGTTAAAGGGATTTGGATCGAACCCCTAATGTTATCAATGAAGGCTCGTGGATCATGTTAGCACATGCCTCAAAATATAAAATCTTCAACATCTTATGTTTCATTATTGCCCTAGTGACATTATTTACCCATCATTGATAATCGATCAGAGAATTCCTTCAATGACCCCCCTTGGTCAATTTGTGCTTAGTGTTGTGCCTTGCCTTGCTTCATGTTGAACACCTAGAATACTGAGAGGGGGGGGGGGTGGTGAATCAGTATTCTATTAAACCTTTTACTTATTAAATTAGTAGTCCATTTGCCATGAATAACAATAAAGCAAATTAAACATAGAAGAAGCAACCACAAAGCATCACACATGAACACCAAGATTTTTTTACATGGAAAACCCAAAACTGGGAAAAACCACGGTGAATGTTAGCTCACAATAATTATGTAATATCAATACCAAATTACAAAGAGGCTCACTGCCCAAAGAAATGCTCACTGCAAGAAAGGCTCACTGCCAAAATAGGCTCACTGCCTAGAGAAAGAAAGAAGGAAAGAAGGATGGCTCACTGCCAAGTTGAACTACTCTGATTGCATCTACACAGGCATGGTTACAACTCCAATGAAGCACAAAAACACTGTCTCAAAACTCTTCATTTTTGACTGCTTTTTTTCACTGCCTTGTTCTTACATGAAAATAAGACCTCTCTTCTTCTGCAATTGTCACCTTCACAAAATCATAATCTTTCACATTTCACACACATATACACCTTCATATTTGCACATTCTCACCTTTAAACATCAATTTGGATCTCATAGATATATTCACAATGCTTAGAATCTTCACATCAGGTTGACCTACTTAGATGAAGCGTATAGTTAATAAACTTGTAGCTTGTCAGCCAAATCCACTCACCAAGATACCTGGTGGACCCAAATAACATTTGAAACACCTTCTCATATGTCGGATCCAACTATAGAATTGATTAAAATAAAGTTCCAATCAATAGAACTTACCAGATCAAACTATCATGTCGGCCTCAAACATAGACTGTTACTGACTTAGTCTATCTATCAGACTACAACTTTCACTGCGGACAACAAGATCTACTCAAAATCACATCAAAGACTCTTCATACATTCCCAATCTTTCCTTTAGAACCACAGAGCATAATATCAATCTGTGGTAAAGTGTGGACCAACAGTTTTCAGACCCTGTCATAGTTAAACACTGTCAAGCCAAGTAGCGATATTTAGTAGCTCAAAATTATCACTCTGGTGGACTTCAGACTCTAAAAATCTAGATTTAGAGACTTCATACAAGTGTTTACAACACCTTAAAATTGCATAATAAGACATACAACACTGGAGGAGTGTGGACCAAAACAAGTGAGTGTTCTATTCTAATTACTTCTGTTCTCTGTAATGCTGGACTTAGGGTACTTAAAGATATGCTTCTGGTACATATCAAAAGCTGAAATCTTAGATATAAGATCTTATAAGGACTACAAACAACATACCAGAACCACATGATTAGGTCTTCAACTGTAGACCAATGCCAGTCCAAACATTGTCTCTTTGTTGCTGTCTCTGTACACTGTCAACGCTTAGTCAAAATGACTAAGTCTTCTTCACTAGACCAAAATCTCTCTTCCAACCTTGTTCCTTTTCTTGTTTCCATCAATGACAACACCTTCAAAAATCAAGCTTAGCCAAATTGCCAACACTTCATATCTTTTTCATGAGCCTACATTTAAAAAAAATCTAAGTGTGAGGGGGATTTGGATCAATTTCAAGGCTTGGGTAGGATTTCAAGATTTTAAAACTCTCCTTACTTAGGCACTTGTTTCCCCAATTTCCTCATTTCCCTAATTCTCCTCATTTTGGACTTTCAAGATTTATCATGCTAGCATACCTTTCCCTCAAGTCCCTATTCCCCAATTTCCCAAGAGATTTCAAACTTTCAAGCTTTCTCATGCCAACATTCCTTTCCCTCAAGTTCCCATTCCCTGTGTCCACCCAAGTCCTAATTTTGGACTTTTGAGATTTCTCATGCCAACATGCCTTTGCTACACCCTTAATACTATAGTGTGTATGGGGTTATGAGTAGTTAACTTGTGGTTACGTTAACTCTTAATTAAGATATATAATTATTATTATAGTCAAATATAGGTTTTTAGGTTATCCTAGGGTTTTTATTTAAGTATCTAAGTTGGCATGGGGGGTAGCCATGGCATAATTAGGTATATATAAGAGCTAGTGGTAAGTTTATTATCATCATATTGCGAATTGTGTCCTTCATTAGAGACTTTTGGAGGTTTCCCCCTTGAAGTGGCATATTATTATCAAGTATTTGTAGTATATTTCCTATTATATTCTTTTTTTATGTAAGTTGTTTCATTGCAAGTGGTATCAGAACATGATCTTGGCACCGTGAAGGCAAGAAATAAGGTGATTTTTTAAATTATTGGAGGTCATTTTGGGAATGCATATCTCTCTCATTTTGGTGAATCTTTACAATATTTTTAAAGGGTTTTTCAATAACCTATTGAAGGTACTACAATCCAAATTTGAGGTCAACTGGAGTAGAATTAAGGGAGTTATTACAGAATTATGGGTTTCACCATTTTCGCTCCTAAGGCTGCAATTTAGCATTTTTTCCTAATTTTTGGAGGGTTGAACAAGGGCATTTTGATACACCTATACTTCTGATTTGGAGGAATTTGGTGTCATTTTATAAAAAAGAAAAAAAGATTTTGCACCATATGGTTGGACCATAGACTAGAAGCAGGGGTAAAAAATTCATATACTCCTAGTAAGACTCCTAAAAAAGGTGACTCATCACTAGAGGATATATATAAAATATCCATGGAAGAAGATACCAACAAGATGAAGGAGGATATACATCATTTGGTAGGAAGATTGGATGCCTTAATAGGAGATATATCTGGCATCCATAACACATTGGCTAATCTTAACACTTATAGCCAAAGTCAATTAGGTTCACAACTAGATGTTTCTAAGAAATCAAGGTGGATCATTTAGGTGAGCTAATCTAGATCCAAATGCTAACACTCAAATGGGCTCTAAGAATTGGTTATCAAAGGTGGACATGCACAAGTTTGATGGAAAGGATCCATTGACTTGGATTAATCAGATGGAGAATTGTTCATCAAATTCCAAGTGGGCAAAAGGTGAAAATGGCTCCTTATATATGGAACTAGAACAATTCATTTGGTATTGATGGCTATGTGCACAACAAAAGATAAAAGGTCTCAATGTCATAGGGACAATTTTTACAAAGGAGTTACAATCACAATATGGTAATAGTGTAACAAGCAACTACTTCAACCAGTTACCTAAATTACAACAAACATGATCAATCAAGGAGTATAATCAACAATTTCAGAACCTATCTATGATAGTAGATACAATTTTAGAAGAGAACTTGAATCAATTATTTTTTGGGGGTCTTAAGGATTACATCCAACATGAGGTATGCATGTTGAGTACTAATTCTATATTTGAGTCTTTTGTTCTAGCACACAAAGAAGAAGAGAAGTTTTTAATTCCTAGAAGGCATGGGTTCAATGGCATGAGAGAGAAGAGATTTTAAGCACAACCATTCCCTCAACCCACTAGACTGACTCCTCAACAAATTGAAGAAAAGAAGGTAAAAGGCTTATGTTTTAACTATTATAGCAAATATAGTAGGGGACATAAATGTGTTGAAAAGAAATTGTTCTACATTGAAGGGCCAAGTGAGGAAGAAGACGATGAAGAAGAAATATTAGATTTTTTGGGCAATGCACCAAGTGAGGAATTAGGAGATCCCCAACCAATCATTTATTGTCATGTACTTTCAGATTTTAGCACCCCAAAAACTCTCAAGGTAGTGGGTTTATTAAAGAAAGAGAAAGAAATAGTGTTGATAGATCTAGGAAGCACTCATAACTTCATCAACAAAAAGTTAGCTACTTGTCTCAATTATTTTATATATCCAGCTCTAGAATTGCAAGTCCTAATTGCAGATGGTGGTATTATTAGTTGTTCAAGGAAATGCTATAGAATTAAATTATCCATGGGAGATTATCATCTTGATTGCCCAATGTTTGCTATCTCCATGGGTGGAACATAAATTGTTTTGGGAGTTTAGTGGCTTACTACTTTGGGAACAATTGAGATGAACTTCCAAGAACTATACATGCACTTTAGATCAGAGGGAAGGGCAATAGAAATAAGAGGGTTGTGTGCAAAGTCTCCACATATGATAAGCTCTTACCAAATGTAAAAGATGCTTAAGAAGGGGGCAGATGGGTTTATGGACCAATTATTTTCATTAGAAGCATATTACTCAAAGGCTTCTACACCATTGGATCTACACGCAGTTATAGATAAGCACTCAATAGTTTTTGGGGAGATGCTTAAAGGATTGCCTCCTAAAAGAGATAATGATCATGCCATTCAACTAGTACTAGGGAGTCAACCACCCAACATTAGGTCCTACAAGTATCAATATGTACAAAAAAGTGAGATTGAGAAGATAATTCAAGAGATACTAGAGGCAGACCTATTATCAAGCATAGTTAGACTTCTGACTTATCTCTTTTGGTAATGGTGTACAATAAGGATGAAACTTGGAGGATGTGTCTAGATTATAGGGGGCTCAACAAGTACACCATAAAAGATAAGTTTCATATTCCAGAAATTTATGATTTGTTAGATGAGCTTGATGATGCAATTTATTTTACAAAACTTGATCTTCGTTCTAGTTATCATCAAATCATAATTAGAGATGAGGATGTACATAAGAAAACTTTTCAAACCCATGAGGACCACTATGAATTTTTGGTAACGCCTTTTGGTCTCACAAATGAACCATCAACATTTCAAAGTTTGATGAACTCTATCTTCAGGTCATTTATAAGGAAATTTGTTTTGGTATTTTTTGTTGACATCTTAATATATAGTAAACTTGGGAGGAACACTTGAAGCATGTAAATCAAGTTTTGGATGTTTTGGAGTAGCATCATTTGTATGCTAAGCCATCCAAGTGTGTCTTTGGATTCAAAGAAGTGGAGTACCTAGGTCACATTGTGTCACATGAGGAAGTCAAGGTGGACCCTCATAAGATTTGGGCTATTGTAGAGTGGAAAATTCTTGGGACCCTCAAGAACCTATGGGGTTTCTTAAGGCTTACCTCTCATAGCTTTGTTGAATAATTATGTAGCATAGCATCACCTCCCATAGCTTTGTTGAAGAAGGATTTCTTCCAATGGAATGAGGTAGCTACAAGGGCATTTGAGCAACTAAAGGAAGCCATGTGCACAACTCCAGTCCTAGCTACTCCAGATTGTTCTAAAACATTCATTGTTGAATGTGATGCTTCAGGACATGGCATAGGAGCAATACTTATGCAAGAAAGAAGACCTATAGCATTTGAGAGTCACCAACTCAAAGGTATGAATTTGTTGAAGCCATTTATGAGAAGGAAATGTTGTTTATCTTGCATGCAGTCAAACAATGGAGACCTTATCAAATGGGAAGACACTTTAAGGTAAATATAGACCATGGTAGTCTCAAATATTTCTTGGAGCAAAGGTTATCATCTTAAGAACAACAAAACTAGGTCACAAAGATGTTGGGATATGACTTTGAGATCATATATAAGAAAGGCAAGGAGAATGTTGTGGTTGATGCTCTATCGAGGGAGGATGAACCCACAGAGTCACTTTTGTATGTCATTTCCATATTACAAGAATATTTGGTGAATGAGGCAAGAGAAGAGTGGGAGGACACAAATACTCAAAATCTCATTGAGCAAATCCAACAAGATTCAAGTGTGTTAGACAAATCTGCATGGAAAGGAAATGTTTTATGGTACAAGGATAGGTTGTACCTTTGTAGGAATCTAATCCTTAAGTTTAAGGTGTTGGAATAACTACATGCTTCTCCAATAGGTGGGCACTATGGATTCCTGAAAACTTATCATAGAATCAAGCAAGATTTATTTTGGGAGGGAGTGAAAGGGGATGTTCTAAAATTTGTAGTAGAATGCATGGTATGTCAAAAAATAAAGGGGAGACAATTAAGACTCTAGGTCTTCTACAACCCTTATCTATACCAAGTTAGCGGTGGGAGGAGGTATCTACAGATTTCATCATAGGTTTTCCCAAATCAGAAGGAAAAAAATGTCATCATGGTCGTTGTGGATTATCTCACCAAATCTATACACTTTTGTGATTTGGCACACCCATTGGTAGAAAGAACTGTAGTAACAACCTTTATGAATACTATTCAAAAACTACATGGGACTCCAAAAGTTATAGTAAGTGATTGTGACCCTATATTTACAAGTAACTTTTGGACTGACTTATTTTCATGTTTGGGCACTTAGCTTGCTCATAGTTCATCATATCATCCCTAATATGATGAACAAAATGAGGTGGTCAACAAATGCTTGGAAGGGTACCTTCGATGTTTTGCATTAGATAAAGAAGAGAAATGGGTGTAATGGCTACCACTAGCAGAATGGTGGTGTAACACATCCTTCCATACTTCTTTCAAGATGTCTCCATTTTTAATGCTATATGGGTACTGGCCACCATCGATCACCTCTTCATTGCGGCCACAACCAAAGGTTCAAATAATTGAAGAACACATTCACCATCAACAAGAGGTACTTGCTAGTCTCCAAGAGAACCTAGCAATGGCACAAAATAGACTGAAGCAACATGCTGATCAACACCGTAGTGAAAGGAATTTTGAAGTGGGTGATTAGGTCTTTTTATGAATACAACCATATAAGAAAATGTCTCTAAAACAACAACAAAAAGATAAAAAGCTTGCACCCAAGTACTATGGTCCTTATATGGTGTTACAAAAGATTGGTAGCGTAGCATATAAATTGGAGTTATCTATGTCAACAAAAATTCATCCAGTTTTCTGTGTTGCCTACTTGAAGAAGGTAATTGGACCAAAAGTTTTAGCACAAATTGAGTTACCATAGCTTGATGAGGAGGGAAGAATAGTTTTGGATCCTGAGGGAATTCTTCAAACATGCACCAAGAGGCTGCGGCCAAGGGCAATCACATAGTATTTGATAAAATGGAAGAACTTCCCAGTCAAAGAGGCTACTTAGGAAAATGAGAATTTTGTGCAAAAGCATCCATAGTTGATAAACATTGAAGACAATGCTTCTCTGGAGAGGGGGACATGTTGCGCCCTTATAACTATAGTGTGTATAGGGTTATGATTAGTCACCTTGTGGCTATTTTAACTCTTAATTAAGATATATAATCATTATTATAGTCAAATATAGGTTGTTAGGTCGTCTTAAGGGATATATTTAAGTATCTAAGTTGTCTTGGGTGGTAGCCATGGTATAATTAGGTATATATAGGAGCTAGTGGTAAGTTTATTATCATCATATTGTGAATTGTGTTATTCATTGGAGACTTTTGGAGGTTGCCCCCCAAAGTGGGATAGTATTATCAAGTATTTGCAACATATTTTGTATTATATTCTTCTTTTGTGCAAGTTGTTTCATTACAACCTTTCCCTCATGTCCTCATTTCTTGAGTTCCCTCGAGTCCTGATTTCAAACTTTAAGGATTTCTCATGCTATTACACCTTTCCCTCAATTAACTCTTCCCCATGTTCTCCCAAGTCCTAATTTAAAACTTTCAAGATTTCTTATGCTAGCATGTCTTTCCCTTAAGTCCCCATTCCTCAAGTTCCCTTGAGTCCTAATTTTGGACATTTAAAATTTCTCATGTCCATGTGCCTTTCCCTCAAGTCCTCATTCCCCAAGTTCCCCTGAGCCTTGATTTTACACTTTTAATATTTCTCATGTTGGCATGCCTTTCCCTCAAGTCCCCATTCCCTAAGTTCCCCCAAGTCCCGATTTTAAACTTTTAGGCTTTCTCATGCCGACATGCATTTCTTTAAGGTTCATTCTCCTAACACATGTGCCTTCAACCCTCAATTCTATGTGCCTCTGTGATTCTACTTATTTGTCTCCTGCAAAATTTTAGGTTTTCCCTACTTGTCTACATCTTTCCCTAAATTTTGATCTCCACTTCCCCACTTTCCAACTCCCTTGTTTCCCATGATCTTTTGAAGTTTTCCTTTCCTTTTTGCATTCCTTGTAAAGGACCACCCAAGTTCCACCCTCTATTAATCCTCCCTTTTATGGACCTTTGGGGTTTTCCATACCAACCTACCTCTTGCAAAATAGTTTGGAAGGTTCTAAAACCTTACTCTTTCATCATTCTGCCTTCTTGGGCCCACAAAATTTCATTTTCTCATACAAATTGCATCCCTCCATCCCAAAATCAACTTCTTTGCCCACACATTCCTCTCATATACTTCTTGGTCCCCTCTTGTACTTATGCACCCCTAGTGCATGCAAGTCATTAGAACCTTGTCGTTTAAGCACAAAGGCCCACCTACCTCCCTGCATGACCTAGGAATCCATTAATGGTTTCATATTGATGCGGTGAGACAAGCGAAGACTTTCAAATGCCTCTCAACACCCGTGGTCCCCTCAAGGACATGATTTTGGTACAAATGTAGATGGCTGTTGATCTAAGGGGCATGGTTTCATGTGTACTATGCCATGTGAAGATGATGCTAGCAGACATAGGTGACTTATACACTTGTAGATGACCCGTGTTTTTCCACCTAGACATTTTGAGGGTATTGTAATGCTATATATATGCACCTTTTAGTTTACATAAGGGGGGATGGCTAGTTCTAAGCATTTACCTACTTTAGAGGTGTTCTTCATTATTGATTAGGCATATTCTAGGGTATCAATCAAAGGTGCAAGTTTAGTTTCTCATGTGAAGTGGATGTTGTAAGTTAAGAAAAGGTGTAGAACACATGGGTTTCTTTAAGACACAAGTGTCTCCATGATTGTCTAGGTTGGTTTAGGGGATGGTTATGCTCTATTTATTCCCGAGGCCACACTTGCTAGTGTGGTATTGTAATAGTTAGTTGATTCATGTAAGGATTGTAAAATATATCAAAGTGTATTTGGTACAGTCTCTCTAATACAATATGTGGGTTCACCTTGTTCAATCATGGATTACTAAGTAGACTTTGTTATTAATGTTCCTAGTTACATAGAGGAATGTGTTTATTTAATCATAGAGCCTAGCTCATGGTTCATGAATGCACTCTTGGTTTCCATATTTTGTTTGCACATGTGTTTGTGTGAGAAGTTTGTAACTTGAATCTATTTCCCAATATAATCAAGGCACTGATCTGTTGTTACTTGTCCACCACCACATTTAAAATATCAGAAAATCTTTTTATTTCTATTATAGTTTAGTTTCCTTCTCTGCCTGCATGCATTGATAAGTTTTATAACTTTGGTTGCATCTTAAGGGAGTCACACTAGAATGAGATCTTGAGAGATTTATACATGTAGGAGTCATATACACCTTATAGCCCATTATTTTAATTTACTATATATATCTTTAGTGATCTCATGTTAGATAAATATCCAAAGGACTATAATGGCGAGTTTACAAGGTGTAAGTGTGTATGAGAATTAAGAGGATTCATCTTTGGTGAGTGAAACTTATTACATATGTGGGTGCACTTGCATACGTGTCCATATATATTGTTAATGAGCTCTAGTAGGCTTGTTCCTAATTTCCATTAGGGCATGGTAGTCAAAGACATTTCAATTTTTGTCTTAGCTTAAGGCCTCAAGGGAATATCCCCTAGGTTTTGTAGAGCCTGAAGAAGAAGAGGATATACCCTAATCCTATGCATTGGCACAAAATTGTCCTCTCCTTGTTGACATGTCATTCTCTATGCCTGAGATACCTTGTTCCCCTCATCTTACTTTGAGTAATAGTGCTAGAGAAGAGGTCCTATAGTTTGTAGAGCCAACAAATGATGACTCCATTGGGGACAAGTTCAAAATGATCTTATCTTGGGTGATTTTAAAACATAAATGACTCTATTGGTGAAAAGACCTAGAAGTATTTTTACCTTGTTGGTTCATTGTGCTCCAAGGATTTCCTCATTTCATGAGGTGATGACTCTATTGTCACAATTTCTAAGTTTTTGCTATTGTTATCAACACTATTGTTGGTGAAACTTAAGATACATGTCAAGATGATGCAACAATAGCACAAGGTACATAATGTTCTTCTCTCTTTTTGATGAGGCAATAATTGT
Source organism: Cunninghamia lanceolata (assembly GCA_027924645.1). NCBI lineage: Eukaryota > Viridiplantae > Streptophyta > Pinopsida > Cupressales > Cupressaceae > Cunninghamia > Cunninghamia lanceolata. The sequence continues at coordinate 5,375,444 of BSBN01000684.1, forward strand.
TTCTTTGTGAAGGAACACATAATTGTAAGAAATTAGTTTTCTGCCTTACATGATAAGATGTTTTAGTCATGGCTCTTTGGTTTGATAATGATCATTCTAGAGATGCTCCCTCATATGCACCTTCTTATGCTATAATCCCTAGATAATATGATGAAGTTGAAGACCTCGAGTCTTGTACAAACTTATGTCAAAGCCTACAAGTGTCTACGTACGAGAAAAATGAAATTATTGATCAAAAGGAACTTAAAAATCATATTAGGATGGTTGAGTCCAAATTAAAATCTAATTCCCTACATGTTGCTATTAAAAGTCATGTGGTTCAATCTCATATTATCCCTCTCGACACCATCTACAAATAACTAGACCTTTCTTAGGTTGATTATGAAATACAAACAGTGACAACTAGGGTCTTGAAACAAATGCCTAGATTTGATGTATGTAATATTTATGAAGGAGATGCACATGTTGATGCATTTTTAGAGTTTATGGAAAAAAAATAGTTTGAATATGAAGACATGTGGATGAGAATTTTGTTAGGTCTCTATATGGGAATGCAAGGAGACAGTTTGATAGTTTTCTTGAACATTATTTTACTTCTTGGAGGGACCTTGTGGCTTCCTTTAATGAGAAGTGTTGAATTCTGTTATTTACCAATATATTGATGTAGAAAGGATATACATACTACTCAATGGACCAATAGATCCCTTATCAAGCAATCTATCGGTTACATAACGTGCTACATTTACATTGTCAAACCAAGGAATCATATTCTTCTTGGATGATGCCTGTACTGTGTGTATAGTTAAGGATTCCTGAGTTTTATCTGAGAGGTTGTGTAAGGGAAATAATGCAACTACAATATTCTAAGTAAACAAGGATAATGGAAAACAACTAGATTATCCAATGCAGCAGTAATCAAATGTCTTTATGTAACTTCTATGTAAAAGAGGAACTGACAATTGGTTTAGTCGGTGATCACCTTGACTCAATGGACTTGACAACATAAACTATCAAGGTTAAACTACTTCACATGATTCATAACAATAAAACATCAATCATACACACATATATATAAACACATAATTTATAAATTGAACATATGTACAAGGTGGAGAAGCACAGTAACTCAAGTGGCCGGCTTGAGTGGCTATGATCCCACAAGATCTAACTAAATCTCTACTGAATCTTTGTAGTCATAAACAGAACTCAAAAACACATACTCCTTTATTGAATGCTAAAAGTAACAGGGATACAACAAAATATGCTACTGTATCTCTTTTCAAAACTGTATGAAAACAAAATCTAATCTAGCTAATCAAGATCAACATTATTTTTATGAGGAAAGCTACTGAACAATAAATGTCTTAATTGCCCATTATCCCACATCATAGGAAAAGGAATTTATTACAAAGCAACTAAAAATAAGAAACTAACTAACATGAAGGCAATAGAGAAAACACAGTCCTACTACAATCTACCTCTTCATTATCCATAAAGAATAATCAAGACTCAGAAACAAAATCATAGAGCAGGATATAGGTTCCTCAACTGCATCATTTATTAAAATATAACCATTATAGAGTCATGGGTGACTCATCCTAGTTAATTCAGGATCTTCTTCCTTTGGCTGTAGGTACCTGTATCATCTTCTGCAGATATCAGCATCTCCTTTGGCTGCGGGTTGTTCAACGTTCTTCATGATACGAAGCCAAGCTTTTGCTGCATGAGGAGTTAGTACTCTATATAATATTTATGCATCACTACCACTTAGAATCAACATAAAATACTAACTTATCACATGAACAATCTATTATCCACACATAATTAATTATCAGCATATTATATACCATCTTCATGCTTTAGTGTCTTAAGGATAAACATGGACATAATTAATACATATATGAGTCTAGAAATGTCTTTAGGAAATAGGTAATTAAAGAAATAAAAAAAAGACAAATGATGGTCCCATCACACCCCCCAATTAATCATTTTGCCGGTCCTCTAGTAACCAAGGTCTAAGATTGCATTGGAGGGCTATCTCCCTGTAGTCTGTTGGCTCTTCTACTCCTCTTTCCTATTTGAGGTAGAATCCTTTCTAGCTTTCCAATTTGTCCCATCTATTTTGTTATGCAGTCTGATTAGTCCTCTACCCCATCCAATGTGGAATAGGATAGAGCAATAGAGGAGGATGGAAGACTAGTGATAACCATGTTATCCCATGTTCCTTAGCTGACCTTATATATCTTTGTGCTCTATGAATTGCTGTCGACAAGTTAAAGAAAGAGTGAAGCTCCTTTTTTTGTAGTGCTAGTGTCAATTCCTTCCATCTATCTTGTGAAAATCTCACAGTTTCCTTACCAAATTTTCCTTCCAATTCCCCAAATTTCTGATATTCCATGGCTTTGCATTCCAATAGCTTATTTTCTACCTCTTGATGTTCAGTCAAGTCCACCCATTCCTCCACTATCTTTCAGAGGTTTGGAGATTCTGCCCTCAATTTGAGAGGGATTGACTTCTCTCTTTCATTATATTGTTGCATTAAATCTCTCCTCCTGTGCTCATTCTAAATAAATGAGGGCAAGGCCCTCAATTGCACATCCCCAATTACAACTAGGGGATTCCAGTGAGTGTCATAAGGAATGGCAAGTTCATGTAGGTAGAATTCACATAATTGGTTTTGCAATTTAGGGGTAGCTTTTTGGTAAGTGGTTAGGAACAAGTCAAGTGTAAATAAGGAGATAGGGGCATCACTGTATAGTTGGCTAAATTGAAAACTCAGGTACTATTCTTGCAAGTAGAGGGTATACACCCTAGCAGGTGGCTTACATCTCATCAGCTGTACAGTCATGTCTGCCATTCTGTCTGCCTTGAACTTCAACCTCTTTAACTCTGCATTTTTCATCTCAATTTCCTTACCGTGTTGCTCCTTCAATTCACCTTGTTCCTTTACTAGTTTATCCATTTCATTCCACATTTGTAAGGTGACTAAAAATAAGGTAATTAGAGTAGGATCTATAGACTGCTCTTTTGGCTGCACAGGCTCTTGATTTCTCCTACTTATCTCAATGATGGCCAATTGGGCCAATTGTTCAAGTCATGATCCCTATTTCTGGTAATCATGCAATTGTTCTTCTAACTTCCTAACCTTGTCATTCAATCCAATTTCTTTATGTTGATAATCTTTAAGTTTCTTCTCCAACTCTGCAGTCTTTTGCATTGCCCGTTGTAACTCATCTTTTTCACCCTCTATTATTTCTTTGGATTCTAACAATAACTCTTCTTCCTGTGGTTCATCTTAAGGGATCGAGAAATCTGGTTCTTCATTATCAGAGGGAGGCCTATGACTTTTCCTGGCTGTCCATATACTCCTTCCTCAAACTCCTCATCAGACTCCTAAACAAGAGTGTGACCCAAATTTTTCTGCCCCTTGTCAACAAACATGTGCTCCTTCTTGGAGTCGGTATCAAGATCAACTACATTCCTCTTCTCAGGTTCTCCTAAAAGTTCTTTTTCTTTCAGGTGACCTGAATGCCTACATGCTTGAACAGGGGTTACTTGTTTGTCCTTAGATCTAGAAGAAGTGGATTTCCTTTTCTTGGTAGTACTTGGAATAGAAGAAGTTTCATGGGGAGTTTTAGATTCTAAGGTTTCACATGTAATTTCAGAAGCTGGGGTTGGTGATCTAGAAGCTCTAGGCCACAATTTCTATTTTAGATTTCTCTTTTTATGGCTTTTGTTATGAGGAGATACATGTTCTACAACTGGGGTTGAAATAGGTGAGACTGTGGGTGCAAGGGAACTAGCAAGTTGTTCAATGGGTTCAACAGAGCTTGGAGCTAGCTGCTCCTTAACAAATGTATGGCTACAGGTAGGAGAAGCTTTTGGGTGAGAAGTTTCTACCTATGCCTCTTCTTCTACTTCCAGTTCCACTCTCAATGGCCCCTCATTAATATGATCAACTTCAAGAAATCTTTCCCAAGAAAACTCAGGGTAATGGATAGACAGACTCCTCTTCACTAATAGGACAATCAAACCATGGTGGGAGAATGAGGACTGACAATTTATTTTTCTATATTCTGCAAACATCCTATTTAGTAAATTGAATAGAAAATTAGGAACATTAACTATCCTTCCATGACGAAGATGGCTTAGCAGTTTAAAATGAACAGTATAAAGTAAAGACTGCCTTCCATCACATGTAAGGTACTTAATAACCCAAGAATCTACTGAGACCCAAAACCAGGGTAAGGAAATTCATTTAGTACCTTGAGAGGTTGATTCCAACCTTTCTCCTGGTTGTATGAACTCGGCTCTTGTAGAAATGGCATCTACTTTAATAGGAAATTCCTCCCTAGTTGCTCGTAACCCCATGACCTCAACTATGGCTACTACAGTAACACCAACCTTTAAACCTTTTACTATAGCTTCCTCATTATGGAATGCCTCTGCAAACTTCTACGTAATGTCCTCATTACACTCTGTTATCTAGAGAAAATATTGCAACCAACCTACCTACTGAAAAATTGGCAAGGACTCAACGTCAGCCAATAATACTGTGTGAACAGTAGGCTCTCTTCTTATTGGGTCACCACCCATTATGATATCTTAGGAAAATTCAATTCTACGGTTTCAACTTGCTATTCTTAATCCTCTGTTTCAATCCTCTATTTTTCAATTTGCTGTGTTCTAAATCTCTTGTTTGTTTGATACCCAACGCTACTTACCAAGACATTATTACCAGCTGCATTTGTCGTTTGCTTGCTTAGCTTGAATGTCATGTAGTGGATGGTAATAATTATGAAATAAGGGGTTTGGAAGTTGATTTGAAGTTTGAATGTACATGGAATAATTGAAAATCCCTGCAACTAAAATTTCATTTATCCTCAAATGAGGATTGGTAAGGGTACAGAAAAATAGGTTGAAAGCATGTCAAATGGATACAGTATTTAATATTAATTATATGCAAATAAAAAAAGTCATGAAAGAAGTAGTAATTAATGTCAATTAAAGAGATGAATGAGATAAATACCATTTGAGACTTGAATTGTTGCATGTAAACATGATTACATGGTAGATTGAGGTGATTTACTCGACTAATGAGCTGGAGCGAATCACAATGATGTGAAAGTGATATTGACATGGTGTACTGACATAATGCATTGGATGTGAGACACGTGGCAAGGAAGTACTATCCACTAAAAATATGGCGGCATGTGTATGCGGGTGCAAAAAATGTATTGTAGGCAATATTGGATGCATGCATGCAAGCACATCATGAAATAAATAGGTCCCGTGTGTAGTGGCTGTGGGTGCAGCGTTGACATGTCCCAAGTGAATGAAAAACCTATGGCTGCAGGTGCAACAAAGACAGGTCCCATGTAACAATAGGTTACCTTTGGCTATAGGTCCCTTCGATGAAGTGGTTGAATGCCAAAGGAAATTCCTAGTGGAGAATGGTGCTGAAATGATGGAGCTTGAACTTTTGATTTGAAGATCACCATGTTTTATTGCTATTGCTATGTGGTGTGTGTGCATTGTGTGTTTTTATTTATGTACAAAGTTTAGAGAACTCAAACTAACTTATGGAACTTCAGTCAAGCTGATAGATTGACCTAAACTTGGAACAATATTATTAGTTGATACCTGGCTGCAATCCACTATAGATGCAGAGGGATGTGAAATGTCATTCAATTTGGCAACTGGGTTTATTTCTAGAATAGTGTTGTTAGCTACTATCAGACTGGAGACCTCATTTGAAGCAAGAGGCTCTGGAACATCATGAGTCATATCTCCCTGTAATTGCTGGAGAAATGTAGCTTTATCCAAAGGCTTCTTATACAATTTCAATCTATGTCCATTAACCATCAGTAAAAAATTGACTTGGTCTATAGTGGTTAATTGGATTGCACCATTTGTGAAAACCTCCTTGATCTCATAAGGCCCTAACCATTTGGTCTGCAACTTGCCCTTATGATCTTTGTATCTGGAGTCATAGAGAAGTGCCCAATCACCTACCTGCAAGTTCTTAGTTTCGATGTACTGATCATACCATTTGATTCTCTAGTTTTAGATTGATTTAGTGTGATGAACTACTTCCATCCTGAGCTCCTCTAATGCATTAAGCTGATGCAATCTTTCTTCTTGAGCTTTTGACAGGTCCATACCAAGTTGGATAGTTGTTTGCAGTGTTTAATATTCAAACTCAATAGGAAGGATGACCTTCTTGCCATAAACTAACTCATAAGGTGTGTATCCTATTGTAGTCTTCCATGTAGTTCTATATGCCCAAACTGCTTCAGAGAGTCTTGCTGCCCAATCATTCTTATGCACTACAACTATCTTTGTCAATTTGCCTCAAGCTCTCTATTGGTCATCTCAACTTGACCATTGGACTGTGGATGATATGGGTGGACTTTTTATGCCTAATTTCATATTCTCGAACAAGGCTAGCAATTAATGCAAATGTAAATTGTGGTCCTTGATTTGTGACTATTTCCATTGGGACACCATACCTTGTAAATATTTCTTCATAGAGGAATGCAACAACCTTACTATCTCTGGCTACTGTCAAGGCTTTCACTTCCACCCATTTTGTAAGGTATCTAGTGCAAACAAGTATATATTCCTTGTGGTTAGAAGGTGGATCTATGGGTCCAATAAAATCAATGCCCCACTTGTCAAATGGTGTGACCACCAGTTGTGGTTGTAGAGGCATTTCATCACTTTTTGTAGGTCTGCCCATTCTTTGACAACGGTCACATCTTCTTGTATAGAGAGTTGTATCTTTATGCAATGTTGGCCAATAATAACTAGTGTTTAGAATTTTGACTGTTGTCCTCTTGGCTGCAAAGTGTCCACCACAGGGTCCATCATGACAAGCTCTGAGGATGTCATACACTTCATCTTCCCTAATACACCTTCTCATAATATGATTAGGTTCTGTATAGAAGAGATAATCAGATACCCATGAATAAGGAAATCTTTTTTCTACAAGGTGGCACCTTTCTTTGGGTGAGAGGTGTGGAGGTGTTTTCCCTGTGATAAGATAATTTGCTATATCTGGATACCATGGAGTTTGTACAATCAGTGCAAATAAGTGTTCATCTGAAAAAGAATCATCAATGACTGGTTCTTCAATACAAGTGGGAAGCCTGGAGAGAAAATCAACAACAACATTGGCCTTCCTTGGCTTGTCTACAATGGTGATATCAAATTCTTGAAGTAGAAGTAACCATCTAACCAATCTACCACTTACTACTAGTTTATTCATAAGATATCTTATTGCTGCATGGTCAGTGTGAATGAAAACAAGATAACCAGTGATATAATGCCTGAACATATTTATTGCATAAACAACAACTAACATTTCTTTCTTAGTAACAATATAGTTAAGTGTAGCACCTTGAAGATTTTTGCTGATGTAATAAATTGCATATTCCACATTACCTTCTTTCTGTCCTAGCACAACCCCTACCGTAAAATCAAAGGAATCTGTATGTCTATGGAAAGGGATTGCCCAATTAGGTCCTCTAAGTACAGGTGTCTTTGCATCTGTATGTATATGGAAAGATATTGCCTAATTAGGTCTTCTAAGTACAAGTGTCTTTGTTAATGACTCTTTGAGATGGTCAAAGGATATCTGACAGTCAACTATCTAATTAAATTCTACATCTTTAGAGAGTAAGACAAACAAAGGAGCAACAATCTTACTGAAATCCTTTATAAATCTTCTGTAATACTCTGCATGACCTTGAAAACTTTTGACATCATTCTATTTTTGAGGGATAGGTAAGTTTGAAATGATTTCAATTTTGTATGCATCCACTTGAATTCTCGCTTTGGACACAAAATGACCAAGTACTACTCCTTCTTGCATCATCATGAAACATTTTTCATGACTAGGGGACAGATTATGATCCTAACATCTATGCAATACTTTTTCAAGGTCCTTCAAGGCCTCCTCATAGGACTCTCCATAAGTGGTAAAATCATCTATATAAACTTCCATAGAGTCATGAGAAAGGTTAGCAAAGATGATCAAGACAACTCTCTAAAATGTGGCAGGAGCATTGCAGAGTCCAAATGGAAGAATAGAATAGGCATATGTCCCCCATGGGCATGTAAATGCGGTCTTATCCTAGTCTTTAGGAGCTATCTTGATCTGGTTATATCCTCTAAACCCATCAAGAAAAGAAAAATACTTTTTACCAGCCAAAGAGTCTAGGACCTGGTTAATGAAAGGAAGAGGGAAATGAACTTTCCTAGTGGTAGTACTTAATTCTCTGTAGTCTACACAAACTCTCCTCTTACCTCCTACCTTTGGCACTATAACTAGTGGAGACACCCATTGGTTGTCTGATATTGAGTATATGAATCCTGCATCAAGTAATTTCTACAATTCATTCTTCACTATGTCTCTTACTGCAGGGTTCATCCTTCTCTGATGCTGCTGAACTGGTTTGCATCCTTTAATAATGTATATCCTATGCATGCAAAGATTGGGGTCTATTCCCTTCATATCATGATAGTCCCATGCAAGTGTTGTCTTATGAGTTTGTAGCATTTTAATTAGCTCAGTCTTTTGGACAAATGTCAATTCATTGTTGATATTGAGTGTTCTCCCAGGTGTAATGTCAATAGGCGCTGCCATAGGCATGATAGAGGCAACATCCAACCTGATAAGTTGAGACTACAACCATGAGGCAGCAGCTGATGAAACATTCTGCTGGTGGAAGCATGGGCTAGAGTAGTGATTGTAGGCAAAACACTGTGAAGGAGATAGGCCATACATATTAGACATGGGTCTTGCTATATGTCTGTTCCATAATTATTTTGTATGACATTGGAAAGTACTTCATCTTCGTCCTGAATAGCCAGTAGTGGGTCTCTTTCAATTGTCATTAATGTTTGAAGAGAATATTGGTTAGGATCCCCTAGGTCTAGCCAAATGGATTGCTCCATATCAGCAAAAGGTTGAGCAGGTCGATAAAGGACCAATTTCTTTGTTAGATTCCCATTGGAAATTATCATATTTGCTGACCGACATCCTATGAAGGCATTTGCTGTTGCCAACCAGGGTCTCCCTAGGATAAGTGGATATCCTCCTAGGCTAGCCTTGGGCTGCAAAACCATAAAGTCTGCAGGGTATTCCCATGAATCCAATGTGATAACAAGGTCTTCAATAATCCCCTCTAGCTTGACTGTGGACCTATCTTCCAACTGTAGTACTGTGGGGTAGGTCTTAGGTTATCTAGCTAAAGGTTAGTCATTATTTCTTTTTTCATTACATTGATGGCTACACCTAGGTCAATCAAGGTGTTTTTGATAAGGGTACCATTGATGTTTACATCAACCACAGGGCTTCCAGGATCTCCATATTTTGGGACATCCAAGTTACCTAACATGATATCAATAAGTTGTCCTATAACATGGACTATCTGAGGATCTTTTCACTTCCTTCCTGGTTTCTTAAGGCATAAATCCTATATGGCTTTGGTGTAAATGGGCACATCCTTGATGGCTTGGATGAGGGGAATCTTAACACAAACATCTTTTAGCTACTCCATGAAATCAAAATCAGGTTTAGATGGAGTTGGTTTAGGGTGCATTTTCAATCTCTCTGGAAATGGAAGGCTTCTGGTAATTATTTCTTCTTGTAGAGAGATTTTCTCAAGAGGCTTTGTTGGTTATTCAGATGGTTGTCAGTGAGGGAGGGTTGTTCCTCATCAGGAAGTTCTGTAATGAGTGGTGATGATGGTCTAGCAAGCATCTTTCCTGAGCGTAGGTGCACATCCCTAACTTCAACCATATAGGTTAGGTATTGGATGTCCTCATTAGTATAGGTCTACTGAATAGGCTTGTTGTTAGGATTAGGTATAGGTTGTGCCAGTAATTGAGTAGCTCTAGGTTGGGTAGGAGTAGGTGAGGCTGTATTTGGCATAAGGGCAGGTTGTTGAGGTAGGAGGGTAGTTCACATTTGGATTTTTCCAAGATTGGTTTCCACGCCACTATTGTGGCCATGGGTTTTGATTAGCCTTCCATTGTGGATTATAATTTAAGGATTGGGATGGCTTCTATGGCCATACCCCTTGCTGCTGGGTCCAACTAGGTGGCATGGTTGCCCATTGTTGTTGTGGCCAATTATACCAAGGTGCATTATTCCAATTATGAGAATTTGAGGTAGGTGGTGCAAATTGTATGGAGTTGGTCAAGGGGGCTTGAGGCATACCTTGTCTTTTCTGCCATGGCCTTCATTGTGCAATGTAGAACACTTGACCTTCTTCATCTTCTATGGCTCTGAAATTTGCTTTCTCATTCTTACCCTTAGAAATACTGGCAAGTCCCTTGCATTAGAAATTGGCCTTCTTATGTCAACAATGTGGACAATATTTACTCAAAGCTACCTCTGTTTCTTTATGTTTCTTCTATATCCTCTTTCATGTTAGATAGGAGATTGCTAAGCTCTACTCTAGAGACTCCAGTGGATGATTTACTTGAAGACAAGGTTCTAAAACCTGGGTTCTTCTTTAGAGTAGAGCGTGAATAGTTTCTGCAGATTTGACAAATTTCATCAAATCCCATTTGAGAGATATCTCCTACTCCAATTAGATTGAGTGCATCCATACATTCCTCACTCACACCTCTTAGGAAGACCAACTTGAGTGACTCTGGAGAGAGCCTATTCTGTCTTGACTTTTTGAGGCAAAACTGAAATCTCTCAACATAATCTTCCAAAGGCTCATCTTCTTTTTGTGACATCCTGAATATGTCCCCCCCTTCATGTCTTTGCCACGACAATAGTCATGATATTTTTGCATAAACTTTTCTTTCATGATGGCCCAAGTAGTTACAGAGTTTTCTCCTAGACTCATAAACCATCTTAATGCAACATCCTTGAGGGTGGCTGGGAAAAACTTAAGCCTGTATCCATCTGTAGTGTAATCATATCTTTTACAAAGTACATCAAACTCAAAGATAAATGTATCAGGATCTTCAGTGATTAGCCCATGAAAGTTTGGTAAAGTAGGAGGGATATTTTTCAAAGTGCCAGCTCTCTCCTGGTTGGTAATAGGAAAGGCAAAGGTAATTGGTTCAGCTTGATTCTCTACTTCATCTTCCATGATGTCTAGGTTATGATCTACAATATCTTCAAAATCCTCAGTGTACTCTAGACCAAGGGATGATTCAAAGTGTTCTTCTTCTTCTTCTGTTGAACTAGTTGGAAGAAAGCTCCCTCTATGGTCTCTTGGCCGCCACGTACAATAATGTATGAGCTAGTGGCTCTGTTCCTGCATCGTGTTAGTGAATATTTTGGAGATATATGGAGTATCTAAGCAATCCTAAATACTAAAAAGAAAGTATTATGTCCTAGTAAAGCAAATACAAGTATAAATCAACAAGAAATAAAAAACTCTAAACCTTAGCACCATCCCTGGCAACGGTGCCAAAAATGTTGAACTTCGTTATTTACTAATATATTGATGTAGAAAGGACATACATACTAGTCAACGGACCAATAGATCCCTTATCAAGTAATCTACCAGTTACATAACGTGCTACATTTACATTGTCAAACCAGGGAATCGTATTATTCTTGGATGATGCCTATACTGTGTGTATAGTTAAGGATTCCTGAGTTTTATCCTAGAGGTTGTGTAAGGGAAATAAATAAATTACAATATTCTAAGTAAATAGGAATAATGGAAAACAACTAGATTATCCAATGCAACAGTAATCAAATGTCTTTATGTAACTTCTATGTAAAAGAGGAATTGACAAGTGGTTCAGTTGGTGATCACCTTGATTCAATGGACTTGACAACATAAACTATCGAGGTTAAACTACTTTACATGATTCATAACAACAAAACATCAATCATACACACACATATATATAAACATACAATTTATAAACTGAACATATGAACAAGGTGGAGAAGCATAGTACCTCAAGTGGCCGACTTGAGTGGTTGTGATCCCATAAGATCTAACTAAATCTCTACTGAATATTTGTAGTAAAAAATAGAACTCAAAAACACACACTCCTTTATTGAATGCTAAAAGTAACAAGGATACAACACAATCTGCTACTGTATCTCTATTTAAAATTGTATGAAAACAAAATCTAATCTTACTCCATCCAATCTAGCTAATCGAGATCAGCATTGTTTTTATTAGTAAAGCTATTGAACAATAAATGTCTGAACTGCCCATTATCCCACATTGTAGGAAAAGGACTTTATTACAGAGCAAATGAAAATAGGAAACTATCTAACATGAAGGTGACAGAGAAAACACAGTCCTACTACAATTCTACCTCTTCATTATCCATAAAGAATAATCAAGACTTAGAAACAAAATCATAGAGCATGATCTAGGTTCCTCAACTACATCATTTATTGAAAGATAAGCGTTATAGAGTCATGAGTGACTCATCTTAGTTAATTTAGGATCATCTTCCTTTGGCTATAGGTACCTGTATCATCTTCCGCGGATATCAGCATCTCCTTCGACTGCGGTTGTTCAGTGTTCTTCATGATACGAAGCCAAGCTTTTGCTGCATGAGGAGTTAGTACTCTATATAATATTTATGCATCACTACCACTTAGAATCAACATAAAATACTAAATTATCATATGAACAATTTATTATCCACACATAATTAATTATCAGCATATTATATACCATCTTCATGCTTTAGTGTCTTAAGGATAAACATGGACATAATTAATACATATATGAGTCTGGAAATGTCTTTGGGAAATAGGTAATTAAAGCAATAAAAACAAGACAAATGATGGTCCCATCAAGAAGTATGCAAGTAACATAGACCTTGTTGCTCTTGTCTAAGAATTGGTAAGTAACAAAAGACAAGTGGGATAATCTAGTGAGGATTTTAGCCATAGAATTGATGTTGCCTCTTCTAAAATCCCAAATGTTTTTAGGCTTGATACATCTATATGCATTAATCTATTATTTGAATCTTATGAGGTCTCTTTGAGTCTAGTTCTTAAGGAGATGAAACTTACAAGTTTGTAAGAAGCCTATTAATGCCTTGACTCCCTTGAAAAAATGAGAAATGACTACATAGTGAATTTGTTGTCCTCAAATGCAAGTGTTGTTGGTAACGAATTGGCTACTATGAGTAGCAATGAGGTGGGTGCAACATGTGTTAGTAAGCCTTGTGATGCAAAGGATGAAGATGCACACCTTAATGAAGAGACTACTACATTGGATCAAGATGAGAGTCAAAATGATTGGGCAAATATTTGTGACTTCACACCCTCTAACAACTATGGTGGTGAGAATCTTGTAGGGAAAGAACTTGATTACACATTTGATGTTCTCCCTTGTTATGAAGGACTGTGATGCCATTGGTGCATCTACTACATCTATTTGCACTTATGAGGGTGAGGTGGGGGATTCTAATTCACAAGAGGAGCACGTTGTTATGGATGTTGATGTTCCTTATCCAAGATTGCATGATTTCATTTCTCCTAGCTATGATGATTTTTGCTTGGATAAATTTTTGGATCTTAGTTTGGACTTGTCTTTTGAAAATGAGGATTGTATTGAAGACACATTTGTAAACTCATTAGATGAGGATTCTTGTGTTGGACCTATACGATCTTATTGGAATTAAATTGCTTGCTTTGAAAAGGAAGAAGATGACATTATTAAGGATTTTCTTTGCAGCAATACTGAATTTACAATGGATTGCATCAAACGATACAAAATAAAGAGGCAATTTGAAGATCTTGGGTCGTCACACGAAGTGCCTCAAATTTCTAACCTTTATGTTGAGGGTGTAGAAATGATTTTGAGTCAATCTTATGATTCAATCATGGAAGAGTATATCAACATTTGTGGTATAATTGGGTTGCAAGTTTTAGGTGAAATCAAGCATTCACATGATATAGCCTAGCTTGAGGTTGCACATTAACAAGAGACTTTTCAATTTGAAATTCAAGGAAGTCTTTTTATTCATGTTAATTTGAGTGCCAATTAAGTTGTGTAGTGTGCTACAATGGAGTTTAAAATTTATGTGTTTCCATATGGATGAGCATGATGATGGATCTTAATACTTGAGGTTCCATGCTAGGATGATTGTCATTTCTTGTTTCAACTTGCTTCTCTTGACATTGGTAGTTTGCATGTGCTTATGTGTAATGAGTATGTTTGGTTGCAACTGAGTGATGGACGCACTTTCATATTGAGGATAATCAGCTCCTTCCTATAGATTATTTTTGAAAAAGGCAAGTGGTTTGTGCCAATTTATCCATATCCTTGTGTCATGGATCTTCTTTGCAAGATCTAACCTACAACTACTAGAAAAATTACATGTAGCCTTATAATCTCAATTCCATCTATACTCTCATGGCTACTGCCTGTAAGTTATTACTTTTGTATTTGTCTTTTACCTCCCTCCCTCCATGCATTTTATTTATTTTGGTCTACCCTCAAAGTGTTTTTATTCTCATTATACCTGCTATCTAGGCACACGTCCCCAACTAGAGCTAGTATTGGCACATACCCCAAAATGTAAAATCTTCAAAGTCCTATGTCTCATCATTAGCCTAGTGCCATTTTTTCCCATCACTAATAATCGATTAGATAGTTTCTTCAATGGCCCCCTTTGATCATTTTGTGCTTTACCTCCCTTCATATTTTTCACGAGCCTAAACTTTAAAAAAATGGTGTTGAGGGTTTTTGGATCAATTTCCAGGATTGGGTAGAATTTTGGGATTTCAAAACTTTCCATACCTAGGTGCCTATTTTCCCAATTCCCCTCATTTTAGACCTTTAGGATTCTCATGCTAGCATGTCTTTCCCTTAAGTCCTGATTCCCCACATTCCCTCTATAAGATTTGGCTATGCAGATAGCCACCCAAGATCTAGAAGCCTAATGGAAAGCACAAATAAATGACAAGATCAATATGACAAGTGTAGTGTCTTTACTATTTCTAGTAAAATTTGTGGTAATCATGCAATTCAAAGGAATAACCTACTGAATAGTCCACTATTACCCTTGAAAAGACCTGCATTGAATCATCAACCAGGGCTAGTAAGCTTGTGATGGCATTGGCACTGTATGTGCTTTCAAAGATCAAACTATCTAACTTATCTAGTACAATATCATAAATCAAAACTACTTAATGGCAAAAGATAGTAATGCTGCTATTGTTGCTACAGGTACTTGCAATGTAAGACTGTAATAATGATTGTAAAGGAATGAATTCTAAGAATTAGTTTAGTACTAATAACTTATCCTATCCTTTAGAGTATCACAAGTCAAATGAACTAAAACAACTTAAGAATCTAATTGATCTTGCATTCATGAAATAACTGCTATAGCAATAATAACATGCAAGAAATAAAGTGAAGGACATTTATCCTGAGTGGCCCTCGCTCAGGTGACTGCCTCACTGCTTTTAACTCAAATCTAGTTCTCTAAATTAACACAATCATATTGATTCTAACATGCATTACACAATCTTTTCAAATCACATAAAATCTTGTTGAACTGTAGTATTCATAACTCATAATCAAAATAACATTGTCTGCATAATCTGGAAAAGATTCAGATAGCTATATCTACGACAGAGAAAAAACTATTCAAACTGAACTTAACTAACTAACTTCTACCTCGACCACTGAGCCATACATATAGGCACGGGGGAGTTTATTGAAACAAGTCTCTTAACTGTAAACATAATACACCACTCCGCACGAACCAAAGTGTAATGAATGCTAACAACAATAACTGAAAAAGAAGGAAAGAAGTGTCCTAATAAAATTAGAACTCTCTGCTGAAACAAGGGAATGTGGACTGGTTGAATCAGTCCCGTTGGTCTTCTAGTTGCAATAGAATCCTTCAAGCTTTCAATCATCTTTATTGATTACCATCACGATGTGTGATTATCTCCATCAAGTGTCCTCATGCTGTGGTTGTTGCACTTAGTTGATTCTGGAATCTTCCCTGCTCTTTGCCTAGAAATGTTGTGGCTGCGAGCTGCACCTTGTAGTTGTTGCGGGTTACAATCCTTCTTCTTTAGCTACAGGGTTAGTCCATAAACATGTACAAAATACTAACAACCATAATCAACACAAACATTCTCTACAATCCATACATTCCCACACATAACATATAATTTCATCATATTATAATCACATCTCCATATACTTAATTAACCAAATTCAAGTCACATAATGATCATAAGGGATAACATAATATAGAAATATGCTTAAAATAATGTCTGGGAATGTCTTTCAACTTGCATAAAACTATAATAAAATAGGCTAATAACTAAGCTCATCAACAAGAATAAATTGTATTCCTATCAAAGAATGCAAATACAACAATATGCAAGATTACAATATGATATGGCATACATTGCTTATAAAGGCAAGGATGAGAGCTAAGATGTTGTCGTCATGTGACAAGTGTCTTAAACTATCAACAACTAGAGACAACTCTCAACATCTAGAAACAACTAGAATGCTTCCTAAGTCAACATGTTAATATGTGTGTGAATATTATTTAACTAATAAAAGTTAAATAATATGAATTATTCACACAAGGGGAAAATAGCTAGTAATATCAAATTAGATATGAAATACCCCTATTCACATTAACACCCCCCCTTAAGTGCAACTTAGGGAGAAGCTAACAAATGTAAGGATGCAATGATGGATGGGTCCCAGCTACTAGGCCATGTTAGGTACCCATGTACAAACAAATCTCAAGTGGAGTAAAGGAGAAAACCACATGGGAAAAAACTCCTCCCCAAAAGTGAGAATGCAAGAAGTGTGAAAAGGTAGAGTTGACATGAATCAGATGCTACCAATTCCAACATATATACAATGAATAATCCCCCCCAGAAGAGAGGAAATGAAGAAAGACCAAGTAGGCCCCCCTCAATGTAGATTCTCCTCCACTAATTGGTAAATGCTCGACAATGAATGCTGAAGATGATCCATGATCGCCGAACAATGTTCCTCCCCTTAGGAAGAAACAAGACCAAGAATGTATGTAGGATGTCTTCCCATTCTTGAAAGGAATATGAAGTAAGAAAACTCAAAATGTATGAAGTCTTTAAAATCTACTCAGGTGTCACCATGTCGATGTCGAAAGAAGCCACAATTCAATCAGGAGTCTCATGCCAAACTGAAGAATGTGACATTCCAGGATCTAGTGGAAATTGATGTAGAACATGATCCAAAGACAAGGAAGCCTCCAAATATTTCTCAAGGATCTCCATCTAAATGCCAAACTATGACAAGTAAAGAGGAGAAGAAAGAACAAGAGGGTAAGAAGGATCCCTCATCACATCTGAAGTAGATGATTCAACTCCTTCAAAGAGGAGATGAATATCCTCAATGGTGTCCTCCAAGTCTACACTATAGGACTCACAAAACAAACTTGCAATACCTATCAAGTACTCATCCCAAGTAGCTGACTGTGGAAGACTATGAATGTCCCGCTGCACTGAATCACTGGAAACCATGGATGTAGCAACACTGAATTCTGTAGATGCAACAAGAGATGAAGGAGGAGATGGAATGTCAACACATGTCTCTAGAACCTCAGTCAATAAAAGAACACCAAGATTCAAATGACCATACTACATCTCCTCAAAAGTGTCCACATGAGTGTGAACCTTAGCCGAAGGAACAGTAGGAGCAAAATGTGAAAAGGTGTACACTTGAGATTGATGATCTACCTCCCCAACTACAACTATATCTCTGCTATGCAAATCCTGAATAATCACAGAATCAGGTGTGAAATCAACACTCTTTCCTACTCCACCATGTGTAATCTGATAGATAAAAAGGATATTGGTAGACAATGAAGGTACGCAAAGGACATCATTAAATGATCCTTCATCAATGTCAATTGATCCTTTCCCACAAACACTCATAGATGTGTTGTTGGCCATCAGAATGGGTTGTGATGAACAAGTCTCAAATGAAGAGAACATACTCTGTGATGAAGCCATATGATGTGAAGCTCCAAAATAAAGGATCCATTTCCTTGACTCAGAATCTGCAACTACAAAAAGTGCTTTCCCCTTTTGTTTCTCAAGCTTTGAAGATGATGAAGAAGAAGATGAACCCCCTAAAGATGAATTCATTTGAACCTTCCTTAGTTGATGTTGCAATTCGTCAATTTTCTTTATGTAACATTTGTGTTCATCATGCCCCAATTTCTTGCAATATGCACATTGAGGCTTCTCCTTCTTAGATAATTCCCCTTTGGAGGGAGAGGACTCAGATTCTTTCTGTGGCTTGTTCTTTTCTTCTTTTGTTTCTTTTTAGGATTCGCTAATTCTTTCTATACCTTAGGTTCACTAGCAACCAATGCTCGTGGCTTGGAAGTCTTGAGGATGCCCATTTGAATTAACTTTTCTTCTTCTTGGATTAGAAGGTTTGAAAAATCATCAAAAGTAGGCTCAACATATGCAACTCCCATGGAAACCCTTTGAGTGTGAAAGCTAGAAACAAATATTGAATACTAAGGACCAAGCGTAGATAACACATTCAGAATCAATTGTAAATCCTCTTTATTAATCTTGCAATCCTTTAGTTGTGTTCTCAATTGCTTAATCTTGGAGATATAGTCTTGGATTTTGTCAAACTCCTTAGGATCAATATTCATTAAATCATTATCAATCTGATAACCCCTAATCTTGTCAGTTTTACCATACAATTCTTCAAAAGTCTCCCAAGCCTCCTTAGGTGTTGTGCATGATTCAACATGGAATTACAAATTAAAAGAGACAAATGAACAAATGTACCCAAGAGTTTTCTCATGATTGATCTCCCATACTGCCTTTGCATTCACATCAGTACATTCAGGAATAGATTCTTTTACATATCCTATGAAACCTTTTCCCATTAGATAATTCCATACTAATTTTTTCCATGATGCATAATTATATGGAGTTAGGAGTTCAATTTGAGATTTCCCCATTGCAAGAACACACAACCAAGAACTAAAAGCAATCAACCACTCCAAGATCACCCCCCAAATTCACTCAATTAATGATCCTCCCAGCAAAATATGATCTTGGCACTTTAAAATTAGTATGTTTACAGTTGCCACAAGCCAAAACAATAAAGTGGTCTTTTGATTTTGGTACATGCAAATGCCAAAATTAGGCTATAACTAAAAGTACAACTCCTGAGAAAAAATAGACCAAATTGATTATAGATCTATAAAGTGCTCAAAAAATCATGCACTTTAAAAAAAATCGCCAGAAAATGTTACTGTGTGACCTCGAATGGAGCCCCGTAAGTTCTGAAAATGAGGACTGCTCATCAACAATGACAAAAATCTGTAATTTCTGGAAAATCCAGACACCAAAATTAAAATCCATCTACACAACTGTGAAGCATGTGGAATTTTCCCCCAAAACAAAAAAAAATTGCTCCAAAATAGGAGCCTGGATGATTGAGATAGAGGCCTGCAAAGTCTGAGTGTCAAATCAAAACTGCCAATGGAGTAGGGGGAGAAAAAACAATTTTTTTTGCTGCCAAATTTGGTGGAACTACCACCAAATTAGTGGAACTGCTAAATGTGGAGGTCTTCAAGATAACTTTAGTCCTTGCCAAATCTGGAAATTGGCAAATCCTCTTCTAAATTTGGGTTGCTACCAAATTTGGTGGATCTAGCAAATATGTCTGCATATTAATTTTTTTTTTTTAAGGCCAAAGGCCTGTGCACTCTGTACGGATCTGAGTGCTTGTCTGCTGAGATATTTTAATTTTTTATTTTTATAAAAAAAGTATTTAAAAGACATTAAGGCCTAAGCCTTTTGAAAAGGGCTAGGGGGCCACCTGGGCCGCACCCCACACCCCCTGTTAAGGGGTCCGCTGACCCTTCAATGGGCCATGGCCCTTGCTGGGTGTAGGGCTCAAAGGGAAGCCCACAGGCTACCTTCAGGTACCCTGCGGTACCCCAGTGCAGGGGCCTACGCAGGTGCCTAGAAATTTTTTTTGATTAAAAACTTTTCAATAAAAAATAGCGATATATAATTTTTAAAACTATATATATATTATATATTTTAATCATAGAAAAAATACAGGGTACCTGGGCAATTATTTGCTGCAGAGAATATTTCGTACAACCGAGGGGGCAATTTTTTTTGCCTTTTGAGACGACTTCCAATTTTGACAATTTGACAGTCAATCTTGGGGTTTTTGGGCCTCCTAAACACAATGGTAGGGTTGGATTTGACCCAAAATGCTCTAAAGGATCAGGTATCTATTGGATTTGGCACACACCTCCCAACTTCAAACCCTCATAGATTTGGCCTCCAATGTTTGATCTGGACGAAACAAAAGGCGATTTTGACTATCTTGATTTTCATGAACACAATGGTGTGCTTAGATTTGCAGAAACATGCTCCAAAATGGAATTGCAATATAAAGACACAAGAAGGAAGCCTCCTAAATCTGGTATCTCTTTCAAATTTTTATGATTCTCCAAGTCATCATGCGATGCAAGAGAAGAGCATACTCAAATTTTCAAGATCCACCATGATTTGCACTCAAGATCTCTCAATAGACTAAGCAAAGGCAATCTACAAGCTCTAATACCATGTAAGATTTGGCTATGGAGATAGCCACCCAAGATCTGGAAGCCTAATGGAAAGCACAAATAAATGAGAAGATCAATATGACAAGATTACATTGTATTCCTATCAAATAATGCAAATACAACAATATGCAAGATTACACTATGATATGACATACCTTGCTTATAAAAGCAAGGATGAGAGCTAAGATGTTGTAGTCATGTGACAATTGTCTTAATCCTATGGCATGTGACAACTATAGGATAAGACAACTATCGACAACTAGAGACAACTCTCAACATCTAGAAACAACTACAAGGCTTCCTAAGTCAACTTAACATGTGAATATGTGTGAATATTATTTAACTAATAAAAGTTAAATAATATGAATTATTCACACAACAAGGGGAAAATAGCTAGTAAATATCAAACTAGCTATGAAATACCCCTATTCACACTAACACCCTCGAGTCCCAATTTTAGACTTTCAAGATTTCTCATGTCAACATACCTTTCCCTCAAGTCCTTGTTCCATGAGTTTCCCCAAGACTTAGTTTCAAACTTTTGAGATGTCTCATGTTGGCACGCCTTTCCCTCAAGTTCCCATTCCTTGGGTTCCCCTAAGTGTCAATTTTAGACTTTTGGGCTTTCTTATGCTGGTATGCCTTTACCTCAAGTCCTTGTTCCCTGAGTTCCCTCAAGCCCCTGTTTTGAACTTTTGGGATTTATCCTATTAGCATCCTTTCCCTCAAGTCCCTATTTCTTGAGTTCTCTCAAGTCCCAATTTTGGACTTTCGAGCTTTCTCATGTTGGCATGCCTTTCCCTCAAGTACCCATTCCTCGAGTTCCCTTGAGTCCCAATTTTGGACTTTTGAGCTTTCTTATGATGACATGCCTTTATTAGAGTTCATTCCCCTGACTGTGTGCCTTCAACACCCATTTCCTCATGCCTTTGTGCTTATGCTTATTTGTCTCCTATAGACTTCAAGGTTTTCCCTACATATCTGTGTCTTTCCTTGAATCCCAATCTTCACTCCCCCACTTTCCTACTCCCTTGTTTCCCATGAGATTTTAAAGTTTCCCTTTCCTATTTGCACTCCCTATGGAGGATCACATAGGTTTTTACCTTTTTCAAGCCTCACTCTCATGGACCTTCAAGTTCTTCCATACCAACCTACCTCTTACATCCCTACATCCCAACCTTTGCTTCTCTGCCCATACATTCCTCTTGTAGAACTTCTTAGTCCCCTCTTGAAAATTATGCACCCTTTGTGCATGCAAATCATCGAAACCTCATCATTTAAATGTGAAGCCCCACTTACCTCCCTGCATGACCTATCAAGCTATTAATGTTCCTATATTGACACGATGAGATAATGTGAGGGCCCCTCAAGGACATGATTTTTTTAAAATTGGTGATCTATTACTACGAGAAAAACAACTTACAATATAGATGTGTCATAATGACCACATAAACCCCAACCAAGCTAGAACACAAGTTTGACCAAAAAGAGTTCCTTCCAAGTCACGACGTGTAATCCACCATTACATACTAAGGAGCATCACAAAATTACATCATATAACCCTTATCTATCCATTTACCAAAAAAATCATGATGAGTAATCCACCATTACATACTAAGGAGCATCACAAAATTACATCATATAACCCTTATCTATCCATTTACAAAAAAAAACTATCTTTTTAGTAGCAAAATCTTATACAAGTTCAATATTTAAATGAAAAACAATTGACCACCATAACTATAGTTTAGCCTGCACACATATTTCTTCCTGTCAATAATAGTCAACATCATCATTATATAGTCATCAAATGTTAATAATAGTCTTCAAAAACTACTGCATCAACATCATTTCTAGGCTTATACATCAGGATCATGTTCAGGAACAACACTATAACCTTCATCATTGTTGCCTTTTTGACTTTTATTGATATTTTCTTTGTATGAATCAAATTGGAAGGTGCCTAATGGAGGAGAGATGTTTTCTTTACTGCCACTATTTTCAAATTTTTGATGCTTGACCTCAAGGTCTCTTATTACTACCTCTTTGTCTAATTCATACTTATGCAAATTTACTGTACTAGTTTTGAAAATCAATATACTCATTGTAGAATTTCATCAACCTTCCTTAGATCATGAGGCCAAAACTTTGCACAATTGATGTTAGACCTATATATAAGTACCAATCCTTCATTAACAATTTTCATGAATTTATCAGTGGGGATCTCTAGAGTCATGGTAATCTATTCAACAATTTTAAAAAGAGCGAGTCTACCAAAAGACTTTGTATGATGCCTTCTCTTGTCCTAGAAAATGTCCTCATTTCTCCTTTTATAGATAAACCACAAAATTCTAGTAGAAAGAGAAATCTAAAAAGAATTAAGTCTAACATTTAAACCTTTAACATAGTCACAAGGAATTTCTTGCTAGGTTAGGTTATTCCTATTAACCCATCCAAGAATATTGACCATAAATACAAACCAAATGGATTTAGCAAATCCACAATCAAACACAATAAAAAAATTAATGCTTAAAGTCTTCAGAACTATTACAAATAGAACAATTACCATTAAATAATTCAAGACCTTTAAGATTATTACCGACAACAAGTTTCTTAAGCAACAAAATATATCTAAAGCAACATTTCTTAGGTTCAATGTTTTTAGACCAACAGGCTTTAAGAGTATCAACCTGATATTAAATTACATGAAGAATAATGTTTCACATAGAGTTGACATGGTTTAAAACCTCTTGAGAGTTAGCCAAAAGCATATACAGGTTAGTAGTATTTATTTTCATGAACCCAGTACCATTATTCCACTAGAAGTTATCTAAACATTCAGTACTGTACTTCAACTTGACATGAAACTACACATTAAATAGAGTTTTTTTCAAAGTGAGTATGTTCTTTTATGCGAGATAGGTAAATTAAACTTAGTTCTTAGTTGTTGCCAAGTTTTCAAAAGATTAATTTTGAAGATAATCTAAAAATCAGATATGCCTTTATTGCTCCAATTTTTTATAGAGCACCCTTGAAGTAATGCTACATACTTATTGTTCCAAAACAAATTCCACCAAATGGATTTGAAACTATAGAATTCACCTTCATTTATATTGAAATCCTCTTTACCAACAATACAATTCCTTACAGATTCCCAAGCGCTCCAAATACTATTAAACATAGTATACCATGAAGGCTTAACCAGAAACTTCCCAAAAAGGAGGTCATATGGATGTAGACTATTCCACTGTCTGGCTTTCTTAGGAGTAGAATCTTGAATGTCTTTCCTGACAAGAATCTTCCATGGCTCATTACCATCAAAATATTTGATAATCCATTTTGTGGTAAGAGCCACACCTTGAATCTTCAAATTTTTAAGCCCAAGACCACCTTTTATTTTCGCTAAACAACACCAATCCAACTTCAATACATTCCTTTTATTCTTCCCCTTACCATTAGATCAAGGAAAGCCCCTGATCAATTTTTTGATAGTCTCAATTTGATAGCTAGCAAAAAACCACATAGAAGCGTAATAGATGGAGTAAGAGGAAAGAATTTTCTGATAGACTTGCATCCTACCAGCCAAGGAGAGAGTTATTATTACAACTTTTCAAAAATTTCTTAATCTTAGTTACATCCAATCCCACATATCTTTTAATGATGTCTTGACAGCATATGGGATTCCCAAATACCTCACTTGTTTTGATGTCCCCCATTTCCAAGAATAACTCTTGAACTAATCAGGAGGCTCTTCCTTCTGACTTAAGAGAACATATTTGCTTTTAGAGATTTTTTCCTTTGATGCATAACAAAAATATTCATAAAATTATCTTCCTCTAACATAGGGAATAGAACAATGCCATCTGCAAATTGAATGTTCAGCAAGTTATCATTATTTGGAAGAATACCACATTTTACCATATTCCCAAAGGTGTTGTATCTTATAATATAGTGAAGAGCCTTAGAAGCAATCACAAACAATGTAGGAGTTGGAGGAATCACTGGCTTATTGATCTTTCTAGCAAGAAAGATTTACACAATGATCCATTGATATCAATTTGAGTAAATGCATCCTAAAATAACATTTTTACCATTTTGCAGATCTCATCAGAAAACCCAAAAGCCTCTAACATTATCAAGATGAATGACTATTCCACTCTATCATAAACTTTTTCAAAATCAAGCAACATGATCCCTACATTCTAATTAGATTTATTTGCCCATTCTAGAGCTTCCCAATTGGTAGTCAAAGTTTGAAGAATATATTTATCTTTGATGAACCCTATTTGAGTATTGATAATCTTAGGAAGAATATCTATGAGTCTTAGGGCTAGAGCTTTGGCAGGTATTTTATAGGAGACATTCAAAAGGGTAATCAGTCTCCAATTCTTCATATTGGTCTTATCCCCTTTCTTTGGCAAGTGATTAATGATCCCCCTATTAATTTTATTATCTAATGAGCCTTCATGGAAAGCTTCCTTATAAATCTCAAACAGGTCCTCAACTACCTAATAAATATTATAGGAAGTCCATTAACACCAAGGGACTTTTCATTCTTAAAGGAGAGAATTGCATTAGCAATTTCTTATTTGCTAATCTCATGTCTTAAAGTACCAACCAAATCCTCATTGATCTTTTTGGGAATAATCTTCATACAGGCCTCCTAAGCTTGCTTACAGTTTCTATTATTATCATTAGCAAAGAAGAGATTTTTATATAATGTCCTAAAACCTCTTTGATATCATCACTAGTGCTGAATTGAACATCATTATCAATTATGGGACCAATGGACACCAAACTGTTCTTGATTTTCAACAGTTTAAAGAAATATTTTGACTCTCTATCTCCTTCCTTAATCCAGTTTAGCTTGGCTCTAATTCTAGCTCCTTGGGATTTTTTAATTTGTAGGCATCTAAGCTTATGCTTAACATCACCAAGAAGATCAATAAGGGTTTGATTGCTATCATCTTTCTACACTTTGTCCTTAATTTTTAAAAATTCTTCTTGGAGAACACATCCATATCTTCTATTATCAATGACACATTTCCTCCCAATAGTCTAAAATAGAGTTTGACAAGTATTGACAAGGCTCTCCCAAAAAAGAATAGCAGATTTTTTTGGAAAAAGCATCTTGTTTATCTTCCTTAATGTAGTTATTCCATCCAGACAGTCTTTACTTTTCAATAATTAGTGTTTAGCTTGAATAAGTTATCCTTTCTAATAACATTAAGACTATTTGAAAATTTTATCATGATATTTTCCTCAATATGATTATGATTAGAAAGTGTGCATGGAATGACTTGAATACAATTTTAGTCATCTTTATTCTCAAAACAAAAAAGATTTTCTAGAGCATAGAATCTGTCAAGCATATGGTAAATTTTTTTTCCATCTTGTTGACTGTTACACCAGGTAAACCAAATGATTTTTCTATCCTTCTTATCATTTTCAAGAGGATCAGAGAGCTTCAACAACTTATTCATTCTCTACCAAAAGTACTGCTCATTCCCTTTCCAAGTCATAGGAATCCGACCAGTTTTATCTTCTTTTTGCTCCACCAAGTTAAAGTCAACACCAAACACCTAGGGGACTTTAGGAAGTTTTGAGGTTAACTATTTTCACAGTTCAATCCTATCCCTATAATCATTAGGAGTATAAATTGAGTAGATACTAAATTTGGTAGTATTCCTTTCAATAGTAACCCAAACACATCTATTGTAAGGGGAACATCTAAAATCAGAAATATGTTTAGCCCAATTTTGATTAATAAGGATGGTAATGCCTCCTTTCCCTCTATTGTGATTGGAGGTGAAGAAAACACAATTCTTCCAAAAAAATCTTAGGGTATTTTCCAATTGGAACTGAATATCTTTTACTTCTTGTAGTAACAAATAACCCAACCTTTTCTTACTATTACATAGTGCTTTGAGAACATATTTTCTATTAGAGGATTCAAGACCCTTGATGTTCCAACTAATACAACATATATTCATTTAGGAAGGGGGGTTAATTGGCTTCTGATTCTTATACAACTAGTTAAAGCATTTAGGGATTTTTCCTCTTTTCCTTTTTTTCTAGGCTTTTGAGAATTGTCTCCTCTACTTATCTGTTTCCTTTTCTTATTTTCTTCTTCTTTAATATTGATATCCATATCAACCACTTGATCCATATCTTCCTTTTGAAATAGAGAATTTATACAATCCATGTTTTAATTAGGTTTCTCTTTTCAAGTCTCCTCAGTTGAGGCCATTTCATTAAGCCTTCAAAGCCTATTGGGTTAACACTACTTGGAGGGTCCTAAGGTTTGGAAGCTTGAGCAATTTTGTTAGCTAGGATTTGTTCCTTAGTTTGTCCAAGACAATTTCTTGGGCATTTTTTTAATGCTTACTATTTGGAGGTTCAAAGACTGTCTCTTTAGAGTTATTTTCCCCACTTTTGGAGATATCCTTCTCCTCAGTGCTTCTATTAGTATTATTATTTTCTTTTTCAAGATCCTCTTTAGTTATCATTTCAACATCCCCATTATCAATATCAAGGACAAAGACTCCTCCTTTAGAATTTCCATGGGGGTCCCATTTTTTCCTTTCTTGTTCCCATCAAAGATTTTTTTTCTTTCTAAATTTGGCAATAACATGTTAGTCCTTCCTTTGATGCCCATATTTGTTTCCAGAGAAAACAAGCATTTAAGCTCCCAAGACCTTCAACCTCACATTTGTACAAGTTCCTATCAAGTTGGAATTCAATAGCTTCCAAAATTTGAATCCCTGTATTTAGGGAGAGCAAAACTCTTGTGTTCATGTGAGGCAAAGTTGATCTAGTTTCTTCAACTTGAAAAACTTTTCCTATAGGTTTGACCAATTGGGAGAAAAAGGCTCACAATTGATCTGGCATATTTTTGATAATCATCCATCTGGGATTGAGCAAAACATGATTTCCTCATGTGTGGTATCAAGTGACCATGCCACAATTTTAAACATAGATTTACCTATATTCCAATACTCCTTGTCTAAGACCCTCCTCTACATATTGTGGTTTTTTAAAAATACAACAAAGAGGCCCTTTTGAATCATACGGTAGAAGGAGATGTATATCCATAGTCTTTTCGCCCAAACATTAAGCAACCAATTGTCAAAAAAATTTCTAGAAGGAAGATTATCAACATCCATACAAGCAAGAAAAATAACATTTTTGAGTCTAGCCTCTTCATTTTTTACAACCTTAATCATTTCCTCATTGGGATTAACTCAAAGTATCCCTAGCAAGAGAAGGCCTTTACCATTTTCTTGGCCTCCAACACTTCTTCCCGTTCCTTGCTTAGTGGTTTCTCCATAGTCAACTTAGATTTTGACTTCAAACTTGGCATTTTTGGTCGTACTTCTACATTTTTAGTGTTTATAATTTCTTTGTATGATTTATTCTCCTCTGCTTTGCCCTTGTCAATAACAAAATATTGACTAGCAATGCAAAATTTCACTTTTCTATGTTAAAATGAGGCAAATGTGACCGACTTTTATAGACTTGTTTTGGGATTTTAGGGATGGGAACTTAGCAGGTGAGAAGCCCTAGCAATTAATTATCTTGAATCTAAATATTTTGGCAAGAGGATAAAAGGTCATGGCTGGTGACAATAAAATGCAAGCCTTAGGTTTGTACTACTTAAATTAGATAAGTTAACCCCAGGGTGATGCAGTAAGATGGAGATCAAGAGTGTGGTAGGTAACATATGCATAACATAAGGATTCCAACAATTTTACACATTCAAAGGCACCATAAGATATGTCTACTTATATATTCATATCATACACTATGATACAACAACATACATCCTTTACCACAATCATAGATATACACATCACATATGCTTGGGTAGCTTTTCCTACAACTATCTTCTTCTTTCTAACTTCTATTCCCTCCTATTTTCTTTTCTATTCCTATGTATTCCTTCAGTTCTCTCCCACTTTATATTTGTTATATAACCTCTTTATGCCTCTTCATCTTACCTTTTACTTATAACCTTACATAAATACTCTTAATTATCTTCTTCCCATGAATTCACCTTTCCCTTTATGGTATTTATCCTTATTATAGCTTATTTAGGGATGTTTAGGTGTGTTTAAGGCTATTTAAGGGTTATATGACCCATATGTGGGTCCAAAAGGCATGTATAGAGGATGTATGGTGCCACACAACCTCCTATATCCTTCTACTAAGTGTCTAATGCTTATATGCAATACCACAAGGTCCTTAGTGTAGTGTGTGGTATCACAAGACCTTCTTTGAATTTCCTAGCTCTCTTTGTGTAGTACCGCAAACCCTTTGTCATATCATAGGGAAGTACTGTATTATACATGGTACTTCTAGTACCTACCAACATCCTCCCCCAAACTAAAATATTGTCTTGTCTTCGAGACAACCCTATTCAACTCCTTTCTATTGATTCTCTTCTAACTCTTTCTAGTTTCTCTTTCATTGTTGACTTGTAAATTTTGATTTCGAGGACCTTCTTTTTCATGTTTGAGGTCTTTACCTTATTTTCTCACTTGAAAGTTTTATTTTTGGGATAATGTGCTTGCTCTGTTTATCAATTCCATCCTTTCCCATATACCTTCTACTTCCTATAGTAGGTTCTCTTTATTTGTAGTACTCTTTTTGATCTCCATATTTATTGTAGACATCTTTGTAGTATGCAAATCACTACTTTTTCATGAATCTTGATACCCAATATTCTAGTAGTTCTACTCTATGGTGGGTTTTCTTCATTCCTTTTTATCTCTATACTGTTGCAAGTATGAGGTGAACCAGTGTTGTCATTGATGTCAACATACTCATATTGCATTGACAAGAAGGATTGGATGAGCAGTGTGCTGAGGATATTGAGAAAATTAGCCTCAGTCAGGAACAGTGAAGAACAGTGATGAGAAGAAGGCAAATGTATTGTATAGGATGAGAACCGGAGGATGCGGATTAAAGGGTTTATAGATATGAGTCTTGAGATGCTTCAGTTAAGGTTTTAGAGGTCCGCATGAAGATCTGAAGGAGTTGTGGCTGTCGGTATGGAACCGGTTCCGACAAGTGTTCAGAGGTGACAGAGGATCACAGAAAGGTTCGGTGAGGTCCAGAATTGCATAATCTTAATCTGCGGATTGGAAGGAGTGTTTGGGATGTCCTTGTGATGTGTCATCTCGAGTTGTGTATGATTTGGAGGTCCGGAAGTACCTTCTGCTTTATGACAGTGGCGACAGATTGTGTTCTTGAAGTTTTAGATGAGGAAGAGAAGAGATTCCAGTAAGTAGAGGAAGTGCGGATATACCTGGTCATTCAGGCAGGCTTGTGAAGGTTCTTGGATCATGTTGAGGTTGTGTTATTGGTCCGCATTGATGGTAGAGCCCGAAATTGAAGATATTCTTCCAGATGAAGTTCTTGTTCTGACTAGCCGACCGGATGAGTTGTTCATCCTGCGAATGTTCTTGTGGTGGCCGATCGGATGTGTTATTCATCTTGCGAATATTCTTATGGTTGATTGCCGACTTAGATGATTGTTCCTAAATCGATGTCTTGTATGAATAGAGGTTTGTGAGTTCATTTCAAGGTGTGGATTGTGTGGATGAGAGTGGTATAGCGAAGAGAAGTGCGAAAGGCAGAGCAAGGGTTTTTGGGCTTAAATGGAACTGATCCAGACATGGTAGAGATGTCATTCTCTAGTTCAAGACTGTGATTCTTATCACTTTGTAGACAGTGTGTCTCCTTGTTGGCAGTGGGCCTCTTTGTGAGCAGTGTGCTTGGGCAGTGAGCCCTAATTGGCAAGTGCCATTCTTTTTCTTGTTCTTTTAACAGAGAATAATCCTTGGGTTAATCACCCCATGGTTTTTCCCTTAACCAGGTTTTCCACGTCAAAATCTTGGTGTTCAATGTGTTGATGTTTTATCTGCTCTTGTGTTTATGCGTTTTACTTCCATGGATGATTAATTGATATGCTGTTAACTAACAAAGAAGAATCAAGTGTTTGAAGTATAGAGCAAGTTTTTATACAACTGATTCACCCCCCCTCTCAGTTGTATGCCCTAGATCCAACATATACCTACCACAACCATCTTTTTGGTATCTTCATTACTTTTTTCTCAATGTTCTTTGTACTCAGTACCTTCTTTATGTGATGTCCTCTCTTCATCTATGATAGATTTTCCTCCTTTGTGGCGCTCTTTGGAACTATTCTAAGTATTCTCCACATACTCAAGACTTTCATCATCCTTCTTTCCAACTCATCCAACTTCCAAGCTTCTACTACAACATTAGTTTCAGTGGATGACTCATCACTTTCTATAATTTATTTCTTGGGATTCTACCAATTGTATATAATCCTCTATCTCTCTCACCTTCTTCCTCATCTTCATCGTTAGTATGTATTTCTTCTATGTGCGCTCTTTCCATCCCTTCGTTGAATGGTATACGTACTACTCTTCTATTGCCTTGTTTATTAACTGCTCTTTTCTAGTATCAAATATACCATCATTATCCATGGACCCTTCCAAATATAGAATGATGTTAAATGAGTTAGGGGTTCCCTCATGCATTTCAATAACTTCATAATCTAATTTTATTTTAATCCCCATAAAGTTCACTTCTACATCTCTCCATGTTCCCTAGGGAAATTTGGGAGATCTATCAACTAGAGCAATATTATAAAGTGTCTCATGTAGTTTTTGCTCTCCAAACGCTTCCAAAATTTTCTTTGGCAATGATATTAATGTCAAATCCTAAATCTAGTAATGCATCTCTTATTGGTCTTCTATTAAGTTTAATGTCGAGTAGTATTGGGCACTTCTTCCATTTCTTTAGTGTTTTTAATGCATTTATAACTCGAGGCCTCCTTCTTTGCTCTATACCCTATTTGTTGTAGTATTAAAAAAATGTTTAAGTTTCCCTAATAAGTCTTCTTCCACCAAATTTATAAATTCTTTGTCTTTAAACCTCTTTCTTTGACAAACACTCATTGTTTTCTTTCTACTTTTGCATTCTCTGAATCATTTCTTTGGATTTCCTTAGCACTAGATTATATTCTACTTTATCTGGATACTTTAATTCTTCATCTTCTTCCTTTGATTCTTCTTGGATCTGTTTGTTTTTTTCTAGTGTCAACTCCTCCTTAGGTGATCACTTTTTCTTTGGTTTTATTTTTCTTTAGCTCTTAAATGGCCTTCCTTCTATGTTTTTATTTATTTTTCTTTATATTCCTCTTCTAAATATTCTTCTTCAATCATCAAGGTTTCTCATATCTTCCATATACTTGTAAGAGTTACACAATAGACTCAAGAGATGCCTAGGATCATCTGCAACCAAAACAACCTTCCACAACAAGAGAGTAGCAGTTCACAAATGCTATATTACCAAATAATGATAATGATGCATACAAGATACAAGATACACAAGATCTACAATGTATCATACCCACACATAATGTACAATGAGAGCCCTTGATTATATAGGCAAGGTTGAGACCTAGGACAACATGTGATAATGAAAAGTGTCTAAATCCTATGACATGAGACATAAATATTAAATTTCCTAAGTAAACTTAACTAGACAAGTGTGAATAGGACCTAATGCAGAACCAGTTAGGTAATATACCTCATTCACACCAACACCCCCCTTAAGTGCAACTTAGGGAGAAATAACCAAATGCAAAGATGAAAATATGGGTCCTAGCTACAAGGCCATGTTAGGTACCCATGTACAAAACAATCTCTCACAAATGGAGAAAAGGAGAAAAAATCATAAGAAAAACCCCTCTCCAAAAGACAGAAAACATGCAAAGAAACATGTACAAGTGATGGAGTGATGGAAGGACTCAACACCAAGATCCCCAAAGGACTACATCCATCACACATACACAATCAATAGCCCCCCATAAGAGGGAAATAATGAGACTAGATATCCCCTATAAAGAAGTAGCTCATGTGCCAATGGTGAATGCTTGAAGGAAAAAAAGTATCCACCGCTCGTAAACAACATTTCTCTCCTTGTGAAGAAACAAATCCAATGGTGTATGTAGAATAAAATCTAACTCCAAAACAAGAGATGAGGGAAGGAGTCCCATGAAATATGATGTCTTTGAAAACTGCCCAAGTCTCGATATGTGACGATCAATAAATGCCATAAAATTAGGAAATCCATGCCTAATAAAAGAGTGTGACAATCCAAGACAATGTGAAAAATCATGACCACAATCCCCAAAGATAAGATTGTTTGATAACAACCATGCCATAACTGTCATCAAAGAGGAAATGGATATCCTCAAGTGTGTCCTCCAAATCTATAAGATGAGACTCACAAATCAAATCTGAAATACCTGTCAAGTACTCATCCCACAAAGTTGAATCTGAAAGACAAGATGGTTCGCGCTGAACTGAATAAGCAAGATCAAGAGAAGTATCAATTAATGAATCCAACCTAGGAATCAATAAAGGTGAAGGATCAACAATTGTGTTTGTAGTATGAGAAGGAGAAGATGTCTCATCATCCAAATGTGTAAGGTCTTCCAAAGAAGTAAACTCTTTACTTGTATCATAGTCATATGGTATATGATCTCAATCATCAAGAGGTACAAGGCAACATGAAACAAGATCATCTAGGAATGATTGAATATCAGGATATCCATATATCTCCCAAATTTTGGTCCACATAGCACGAGGACACTTAATGTGTAAAAAGGAATGTAGTGTAGGAAAAACTACTCCTTAATCGAATGTCTTCAATCAAGGGAGTTCTTGACTCACTCTACACTTGAGATATGCTATGTAATGTTTAGATGTATAGACCTACTCTAGGTATTAACAGAACCACTGCGCATTCCAATCAAAGTAAACTAGATTGGATGCTTGACAATGAAAGAAAGAAGAACAAAATGCTGGAAATAAATGACTGTGTACAAAATTATGAAAAATTCATCCATGAATTTTAGAAGTGAAAAGAGAGGAAAGAGAGGAATCTGTCACTGAGGGGAGGAGCTCTTTGCCTTGGATGACAATGCATTGCAGGGATGTTTGCACTAAGCGCTAGCATCCTAAAACTTGCAAAAATAAAAATGTCTACATCTGTACAGACCCAGGACACCTGTACAACACAATTTCAAATACAAAACATGCCCAACATTATCCAGATAACATAGAATACAAAATAACACAACTATGCTATGGAAATGAAACAAAACAAGGAAGAGAACAAGACCAAACCTCTATGCAGTTGACAAGCCTTCACTCCAAAAATATCTGCAAAAGGAGAGAAGAGAGGGACTGAGCTGCTAAGGAGCTTGCCTCAATCAAGCCCTGGTTTCGGTATTTCTTCCTCCACGAGAAGCAAATCGATATAGATGATTGGAAAGCAAGAAAATGTGTGTGCTCCTATCCTTTGTATGCCTAGGAATTGAGAGCAATAACAAAGCAAGTAAACTAAAGATATTTACTTCCTTGGTCTATGAGGAAGAAACCCTTGAATATGCAGCCAATGCAACAGAAAAATTATAATGGTGGTCTACACCCAATAACCCAAACAAAATGGTGGTCTACACCATGCCAATAACTATATAATGCAAACCAGATTAAAATATAAAAAATTAAACAACACAATGAAACAATCTTACCAGTTTGGATGATGGAGAGAAAGTTGTGAACTCTCAAGAGCTCAAATATGGTGTACAGGTTCCAAACCCCAACAAGAGAGACCTTTCTCAATGAGCACAAAGAAATCCAAAACCTACAAGAGCTATTGAAGATGATGCCACACCATAAGAGAGTGCAAAAATCTATGTAGTTTCTATGGAGATTAAATTCATTGAGAGTTTCAAAGTTGCAAGGTAGAGCCAAGAAAAATATGTGAGCTTGAGAGAATGAGAGAGAGTTCGAAATAAAAATCTGATTATTTAGAATGAGGGGGAAGAATAAAACACATGCCAAAGGAAAGAGTCATTTGAAGCTCGAGAGGTGTTATAAGAATCTCACTAACCACATAAGTTGTTCAACATGTCTGAAAATAGCTTCACTAACCGTTTTACTTTTTCAAGACACCACCTCAATGCATAAACGTCCACATTAGGTACTAGCGTTAGAGTGAATCTACCTCAAAATCTCATGAATCTTCCTCGGGCTAGGAGAATCACAAAACCATAAAACAAAATTTTGAGAAATTAAGAAAAAAAGCCAAAATAAAGCAAACACAAGCCTAAAATGCAAAAAGGAGGATGCAAGTTCTAAGGTGGTTGTTAAACAGGATGAAATTGAGAGGGTACACAATTTTTGACATTACAGGGAAAACAAAGTGTGGAAGTCAACATGGTAACCAATCACTCCTAGAACATGATCATTTTTTGGATTTCCAAACAAACTTCTTCCAAAATGTGCTTGGTTGAGGAACAAGTCCATATATACGTGGCAAAAGATGGAACCAATGCAAGTGTTTCAAAAGACCATCTCTCCGTTGCTTATAGTTCCCCCTTTTCAAAATTATTAGAGAAGGATGAAATGAAAAATGCATAATGAACTAAGATAGATCTCCAAATTTACATAGACATGAAACCCTCAACTGAAATTATGAACTCCCTAATAGATCAATACTAAAATTGAAGCCCCCCAGAAAAAAACAACCGCCAATTTCAATAATTTTTCCCAAGCAATGAGTGAAAATACCCAAAAATGGTCTCAAACAAAAAATCTGATATCTAAGGAAAAATCTAAAAAAATGTTACATATGGATCTGTAGTGCTCAAAAATACCTTTTCAACACCTATAAGAAGTCAAAATTTCAATACCGTGGGTGCAAGATATGGCTTGGTGAAGATCATAAGCAAGTACGAATTTCAAACAACAAAATTAGGCACCTGTAGCAAAATTTAAAAAAAAGACCTGCACCACTGTGAATTTCTTAGAACCAACTTTTCACCCATTCATTTGAAAATTTTTGATATCGTGGCGAAAAGTTATGGCTCCTAAAAAAATTGCCCTATTAGGGCATGAAAATGGGCCTAGGGGCCTAACTGGGTGGCTAGATGGTCACCCAGTGGCGAGGCTTAAGCGGTTGGACCGATGGTGGTGTAGGAAATTGTTGACATGGTCGGGTGGAGGTGACAATACTGGGGGGAAGGTGGTGGCACTCCCCGCACCGATTTCTAGGCATAATCCCTCTTGGGGCTGGGCAAAACTGCTCATGTAACCTAAGGCTTCGACCTGAAAATTCAAATTGCCCACCTAACCTTTAATCACATATCAATAACTATAATACAATGCCAATACTCACCGGTTAAACCAAAACCATTGTAGACTCCTATGTAGAAGATGACGCAATTGATGATGTCACTTGACAAAGATCTATACCCTATTAATGAATGTTGATGCCAAAATGACGTAGGGAATATACTTACAGAATATGCCAAAGAATATACTAGATTCTATCAACTAATTTGTGCCTATGATAGTGGCTATCATGACGTATAAACTATCAGATCTATATTGTCATACAGATTCTATACGATTTGTATAAAATTTTCACAACGAAAATTATGCAAACCCTTAAAAAATGATGAATTTTTTTTGACTCTGAAATATAGTATTTTATATCAAAATTCATTTCTCAGGCCTTCTAGACTTAATGGAAAGGTTTGTTTTGCACCAAAATGCACCCTATGAAAATTATTGGCAAAAAATCTCCAAACAAGGGAAGGGAATTGTAGATCTGAAGCTCTAATACCATGTAAGAGTCACACAATAGACTTAAGAGATGCCCAAGATCATCTGTAACCAAAAAACCTTCCAAAACAAGAGAGTAGCAACACAAATGCTATATTTCCAAAAAATGATAATGATGCATACAAGATACAAGATACACAAGATCTACAATGTATCATACCCACACATAATGTACAATGAGAGCCCTTGCTTATATAGGCAAGGTTGAGACCTAGGACAACATGTGATCATGACAAGTGTCTTAATCCTATGACATGAGACACAAATATTAAATGCCCTAAGTAAAGTTAACTAGACAAGTGTGAATAAAACCTAGTGTGGAACCAATTAGGTAATATACCATGTTCACACCAGCAATACTTTCCATCTCTTTTTTCTTACACTACCTCACATTTTCTTCCTATTTTGGTATTTTTAGTAGTACTTTGGTACCACATGGTTTATTAGGACCTAATCGTTCTTCACTTCTTGTTCCTTGTATTGGTCCATTCTTATAAAATTATGTGGCTTTAGGGCAACTAAATGCATCGCATGAATTATCACTGTAAATCCACAACCTAATTTTTCTTCTCTCCTTTTGCTTTTGCACTCATTAGCATGGTGACCTGTCTTACTACAATAATAATAGGTTTATTTCTGGTCTCTTCCTCTACCTTGGCCAGCTCTATAATTGTTGTTGCAGTAGTCACTTCTACCATAATTATGAAAATAATCATTGTTTTAGTTAGTAAAAGGTTCCTCATTTTGTATTTGGGGCACCACATGGTTCACACTATTCATTTGTTGTTGATTTTTCTTCCATGCTAGTTCCTGGTAACCATGTGTTGGATAACCATTTAAGGCACCCATGACCAAAACTTGGGCTCTATCCATGCCTCTATCAATAGTAGATTCTTCCCTATTCATTCCCCTAACCAATGGTTCATACTCTTCAACTAACATGGGGCAATTGTATTTTATATGTCTATCCCACTATTTACATATAGCACAATAATAGCTTACCATTTTGCTAGGAACTTTTTAAAAATCTACCCTCAGTGCAAAAACATGATTTGTTCCTTAAACTATTGCGGATTCATTTCTTAGGTGTCCTCTACTAAAATAGGTACATCAGATGTTGTTCCTTCCTGCTAAAGGAGAAATCTCATTTCTCCTACCTTTTGTTAAAATTTCCTATTGTAATTTTAATTTTTCCAATTTTAACTTTAATTCCTCAATTTCTTGACTTCCACTATTTTTTTTTATCCATGATTGAGCTTCTATTCTAGTTTCTAACTCCACCACTTCATTATAGGTAGTAAATTCCTTTCCATCTATTGTAGCTCTAATTTGTGGTTTCAAACTAGATGCAAACCATTCTATCCTCTATTTTTTGGTTAGTGGTTCTTCCAATTTATAAACTACACTTTTAAATCTTTGATCATATTGCTTCACCAATTCATTATTTTCTTGTACCATATCCCTCATCTTTCTCACACTATCAGTAGGATCATCTAGAGAATAAAAAATTGCTACAAATAATTGACTTATACATTCCCATTTCTTATCATGTATAGGGCATATCTTGATATGCCATTTTAGAGTTTCATCTCTTAGTGTTTCTACAAATTTGATGCAGAGGATGAAAAGAATGCCTTACAACCACCTGCAACAAGATTCTCTATGACTCTTCAAGGGGAATCACAAAACCTACCCTATTTGCAGTCTTGTCTTCTAGCCCTTAAACCCTCAAATAAGACCTAATGGGTACTTAATATAACCAAACTCATTCTTGATGGAATAAATGGATTCCACAACACTTATCAGGTCCTATAGGGCCTTGACAAACCCAACTTCTTAGAAAAGATTAAAAAAAAGTCAAATTTGCACTAAACCCTAGCTGTTCTAGGTTTCTAGGTTAGTTTTAGCAGGTTTTTGGAAGGAACAACCCTTCATATCTCACACAAACCATTGACTCAGGACCTGAAACTTTGCAATCATTTAGAGACCCATAAAACAAAGGTTCACACCAAAAATCAGATTTTTTCACTGTACGGATTTGAAGAAATGATTTTTTTTGTATTTTGGGAACCCTTAGTGTCTGAACAGCGCTGCTAGGAAGATTGGTCTATTAGACCACTCAAAAAATCTTTTCTTTAAATCTAGTAAAAACAAAAAATATCTGCAATGACTTGCTCTTTCCACTCATACAAGTTTCATACCCATAATCGTCCGTACAGGGCCGTACAAGCCTTTTTACACCTGCAAAAACACTAAAAAATGCACAAAACAGGGTATTTTAAAGCAAAACTTAGTGTCTAACTACCTGCAGCCTCTTTATTCTTCATTTCCTTCATGCATAATGTCCTCAAGATAGTTGCAAATGCCTTTTATATGAGTGTCCCATTAAAAGGGCCAAAAGTGTCTTAAAACATGAAAATACAACCCTAATACTTAGCCTAGGATAACAAAACATGGTAAAATGCCCTGACATGGTCTAACAAGACCTTATTTGACCCAATGACCCTAATTCTAAGGCTGAGGAACAAACCCCAACTCTCTAACTAGAAAAACCTACCTAGAATTTCAAATTAGCATTTTGGAGGGAAAATACAAAATTTGAATTCTAGAACTGTACAAACATCCAAAACCATTGGACATGATCCCAATGGGCCTTCTAAGACTCTAACACACAAATTTACGACTCTCAACATCAATTAGTCCATAAAAACAAAATTTGGTCACATGACTTGATAAACATGCATTTTAGACGATGCTCCTGCATCATACTCCCCAGTGAAGGAAAAGAAACTCAGTTCCATATGAGAGGAGGTCTGCAGCTCCAATTGCAACTACCCAATTACCTCAACTTGTGGTGAAATGTTTGTTTGTGTCTCATCCTTGATGTTGGCACCCTCAAATTTTGCAAATTTGAAGTGCCTATCTCCTCTTGATGTGTCGACAGAGGCTAGGTCAACATGCTGCTCAATCTACCCCAGAGCCCAACTTTGCCGATTAAAATATTGCAACTCAGAGGCCATCTTGCAAATCCATATGGTGGAAAGTTTTTTGGTGCATGTGGTAACATGTCTGTTCAGTTTCGTGCTCCCTGGATAAGTTTTGATGGGCTATTTAATGCTTTTCTGACTACGACCGGGCTGGATTTGGTGTTCTGGAAAGTTCCAAATCTCACAATTCTGAAGGTAACCCATTTCTTTTTTTGGTCCAAAACTTCTCCAGTTCCAATTTCATCAAAATCAGAGACCATATGATGTAGTATTTTAGTGTGTTTTGATTGCGGCAAAGTCACTCGACAGGCCAGTTTACAAAGGAGGTCCATAAAATTTTTCGGCGATGTGAATTTTGAAGAAATGGGTTTGCTCTAAATAATTAATAATGGCCCTATGCAAATTTTCACAGCCCCTAGATATCCAGTGTGCCCGCAGTGAAAATGCATCGTTTGCCCAGGGGAAGAAATTAAATAATTGTCATTTTTCTAAAGCTGAAAATGCATTTTTAAAATATATATTGGCACATCTAATGTTTTAAAATGTTAAATATTATAAGGCATACATTATATTATAATGCTTATGCTTTATAAGGATAAAGGGAAATGCATTTATTTGGTTTATCGCAGCATCGCACAGCTACTCTGCTCCTCTTTCAAATGGCTGCAACAGTGCGATATGCTCCTTCCTACACAAATTTTTGGTCAAAATTGCTTCTGGACAGGTAATGTTGGTCTTCTATCCACTTTGGAGGTGTTTATGGAGTTTTCTGGGCAGGATTTGAGCAGAGAGTTTTGGCTGAGTGGCTACTGTTCACGTTTTTTGCTTTTTGGCAAATTTTTGAGGGTCCATTTGAGCTCAGAATTGCTGCTCCATGCTCTAAATTCATCCCCTGACCATTCCTAATGCTTGGGTAGAGATTTTAAATGTGTTTGAGGTGTGTTCTAATTGTCGGCAGTTGCAAAAATGCCCTTACATCCAGAAAAATGACCTAGTAACAATAAAAATGAATTGGAAGCTGCTGCATTTTGTTCTCTGTATTTTCTGTGGCTGGGTGAAGTCAAAGTGCATTGAGAAGGGATCTAGGAGCTCATTTCACAGCATTGCAGGGGAATGACAGACCTTCCAATGTGCGGTTGCGACCGTGCGAAAAGGCAGTGGTTTGGAGGTAGAATTGGTACCCGACGGTTGCAAAGTAGAGGATGGACAAGTCAAAGGGAAAATAAATTGGCATTTATTTATTTTTGCCCCCTCCTCTTTTGATTGTAATTCCTAAATGTTCCCAATGCTCATTAGCAGTGGCTGGAAATGTAGAACTCACCTAACCATCGCATTGTATTTAATTTTTGGCACCATGTTCTTGCATCTATAAAAGAACTGGTGGACTCACTTTGTAAAGTAGTTGATAAGATTGGGAGCTTTGAGGAGTGAATAAAAACTCCATCTTTGACTGGTTGCCTTAGTTTTGGTGCTGTAAGTTTCATTTTCTGTATGTTGTATGCAATTTTATGAGCAGTTTATTAGTTTCAGATTGTGTTAGATGAATAATGCTGTGCATGTATTTCTATTTGTTGTCTCCAGTGTTATCTATGTTTCTCTTTTGAACTGAGTTACTAAGGGTATCTAAGTTCTTGAATGCACATTTGCTGTATTGGATATTTGGTTTCTTACCTCTGTTTAAGGAACAAATTAAAAGTTTTAAATGAAATATGGAGATGAATGTTTGATAACAGGGATGTTTGTAAGAAGAGTCAATAGAAATACTCATTCTTGGGTGTTAAGGCAGATGCAAGCTAAACCCTCTGAAACCTGTATGTGTGTCCTACTCATGAGAAATACTTTGCATGCTGAAGATTAACTCTGAACCCTAAGATAGGCACCGGTCAACAGTTGGACAAATTTTATGATTCAAACCCTAATCTTACAACCAAATATATAAAAAACAAAATCAATACATCATTTGAAAAACTTTTAGGATTTTAGGTGTAGGATTTTAGATACCATGTTCTCTGACCTACAAATGAACAAATGCCCAAAGCTAGCCAATTTGTAATCATCATACAGTTTTGGTCTACATAAAAGAGAACATATCTACTTAAGTATCAATATCCAGTTGAAGTAAGGATTTATAGTAGTGATATTGAGTAACGAAATACCCCCCTAGGTCTTGCATAGCCTGAAGTGCAGAGGAGATAGAGAGTCAGTTTCCTGTTTGTTGGCCACTGACCTGAGGATCCCATGGATAAAAGATGGCTACTTTTTAGGGAAACTCAGACAATCAGTCGGGAACACCAACACTTGATACTAAACATTTTCTCCAAAGAAGTGCATTGTCTATTGCATAAAGCTAGCTCCTTGTTTGCACCCTTTAAGGCCTTGTCAATGTGTTCCATCTTGGACCCCTACAACCTGCTAATATGATATGTAGAGTCCTTCTCTAAGCTGCCCTGCACTTCTTTCAAACATGTTAAAGCCTGTCTCATTTTTACCTTAGGCCTCTCACTTTTCTGCCACATGCCATTCAACTGAGAATCCATTTCCAAAAGTTGATCCTCCTTTGGCCCTGCTTCATGATCTGCATCTCTGACTTTCTCTTGTAATATTGCTTCATCTTGTCCCTTGTCAACTAGTTGGAGTTCAACAATGAAGACTGTATTACTCAATTGTGAAATTGAAGTCTCAAACTCAGATTTCATGTTTTCCTTGTCTTGAAGTTCTTTGTTTTGTTTCCTACACTTATGCAGTGATCTTTCCAACATTGCAACATCTGATTGAAGGGTCTTGGTCTAAAAATCAACAATATGAACTTTACCTTTCCAATTTACCAGGTCTATTTCTGACTTCTCCATTGACGTTGCAGAATGGTTTGCCTTCTCCCTTTTGGTATGTATATCAGATTGAAAAATTGATAACTGACCTTCCTTGGATTGAAAGAAGAAACATTGACTTTGCATACATTTGTCTCTTTTGCTCCAAAGAAGTGCATTGTCTATTACATAAAGCTAGCTCCTTGTTTGCACCCTTTAAGGCCTTGTCAATGTGTTCCATCTTAGACCCCTACAACTTGCTAATCTGATATGTAGAGTCCTACTCTAAGCTGCCCTGCACTTCTTTCAAACATGTTAAAGCCTGTCTTATTTTTACCTTAGGCCTCTCACTTTTCTGCCACATGCCATTCAATTGAGAATCCATTTCCAAAAGTTTATCCTCCTTTGGCCCTACTTCATGATCTACATCTTTGACTTTCTCTTATAATATTGCTTCATCTTATCCCTTGTCAACTAGTTGGAGTTCAATAATGAAGACTGTATTACTCAATTGTGAAACTGACGTCTCAAACTCAGATTTCATGTTTTCCTTGTCTTGAAGTTCTTTGTTTTGTTTCCTTCATTTATCCAGTGATCTTTTCAACATTGCAACATCTGATTGAAGGGTCTTGGTCTGAAAATCAACAATATGAACTTTACCTTTCCAATTTACCAGGTCTATTTCTAACTTCTCTATTGACTTTGCAGAATGGTTTGCCTTCTCCCTTTTTGTATGTATATCAGATTGAAAAATTGATAACTAATCTTCCTTGGATTGAAAAAAGAAACATTGACTTTGCATACATTTGTCTCTATGTTCATGGACATCTATGTTAGGACTTAGCTTCCTGATACCATCTTGTACTGTCTTGCATTCACCAAGCTACTTTTGCAAATTAGAGATAACTTGTTTTGCATTCTCAAGTTCCAATTGCATATGCTCAGCACCTTCAACTAAATTAAAAGTTTTGTCTTTCCTTTCTAGCAACTCTATATGATGACTGATATCTATCATTGGAGGCAAAGAATTAGGAAGTTCATCAACAACTATATATGCATGACCCTTCAACATGTCTTGAATTTCCCAAGGCAATTCATCAATTCTTGCTGCTGTTATGACAGTCCTAGGTCTGATCATCATTGCAAAACCTACATCTTCCTCTTCCATTGGCTTTAGAAACTCTTTTTCACCCATTTGTAAGGAAAGCACAGGTGCAGAATACAGCTTCCCTAATGTTAATTTAAAGGGGATAATGCAGATAGGTACCTTTTGATTCAAACGCAACAGATGAATACACCAGAAAATATAGAATAAACAAACAAGATATAGAGAATGACACACGATTTACGTGGGAAAACCCTTTCGGGTAAAAAACCCACCACCACAAGAAACAATCTTTATTACAGTAAACTTTACAGTTATAATAAAGATCTCAGCTCACTTGCTCAGGTATCGATTCTCAGATTATATTTAGTTCAACACACATCTGCAAATCTACAGAATGAACCATATAATCGAATCTCTTCAACTTTATCTTTTTCACAGAATCACTCCATCAGATTTTCTATATTTGTTTTCAAGAGCAGAAAACTGTTATGCTTCATCTACCCTAACCGACCAATCCAACTGATTCAACATCAAGACTTCAACCGTCGCGACCGTTTGTATTCTCGTGAGACCATTAGTCCCACATGCATCAGGTCGCGTAGACGATTTCAGTTTATAACCACAATCGATCCATAAGTCTATCATCGGTAATTTTGTTGCCGACGAAGCCAACCTACAAACCCATTGGCCTAACATGCTCCATCAGTGATCGCATATCACCTTCCATCGATATACAAAGTCTCCGAGATTCCCAAGTTCACCGCCCTTCATCAGA
The DNA here is from genome assembly GCA_027924645.1 of Cunninghamia lanceolata. Taxonomy (NCBI): domain Eukaryota; kingdom Viridiplantae; phylum Streptophyta; class Pinopsida; order Cupressales; family Cupressaceae; genus Cunninghamia; species Cunninghamia lanceolata. The sequence goes on from BSBN01000684.1 coordinate 5,419,456, forward strand.
GTGACCTCTGCCATCGGTCCAAACACTTTACACTGCGTCGATGAAGGTTCTCACGCCGACGCCCAATGCTTTGCCAACTTCCATCGAAGTGATTGGTAACTTCAGAGAGACATCTCAACACTGGGCCGATAATAGTTCTTACGCCGATGAACCATTGATCCCAACGTATACTTCCATCGGGGTAACACACTACTATTGGAACGACCACCATGAGTTTACCTGACGTCAATCCTTATGCCGATGGACTTCTCACATCGGTAAGACCTTGCACATCGGCATAAGACTCTGAACTCCCGCCGATCGTGAATATCACCCTGATGGCCACTAGCATTGGTATAAAACAAGTCATCGGTGTAGCTTAATAAAGACCCACCGATAGTGGTCTGTCACAGTGATGAAACCGTTGAACTCCAAAAAGGTTCAATGAAGAATTACTATGAAACATGAAATTCAATCAGTAATCTGAGATACACATTCTCTTCAATCTCCCACTTGTAGAGGATATTACTGCTACCTCTCAATCTTTATGCGATTAATGAGAACTATGGGTCCGCAGACCCATTTCATCTGAACACCATTTGAACTTGGCCGTGCTCACTGGTTTAGTTAAGGCATCAGTGACATTTTCCAAAGTGTCAACCTTTTCCAGCTTTACCTTCCTGTCTTCCACCATATCACGAACAAAATGATATTGGACATCAATATGTTTTGTCCTAGCATGAAACGCAGGGTTCTTCGCCAAACATATAGCACTTTGACTGTCACAGTGTATTTGTATCTGCCCTGCATTAAAACCAACATCAGAACACAACCTCTTCAACCAAATGACTTCTTGGCATGCACGAGTAGCTGCCATGTACTCTGCTTCTGTTGTGGACAAGGCGACTATAGCCTGCCGCTTGCTCATCCAACTGATAGCACCATCATTTAACATGAATACATATCCACTAGTGGATCTTCTACTGTCAATATCCCATGCCCAATCAGAATCCACATATCCCTGAATGCTAATAGATCTCTGTGATCCAACTGAGTTTCCATGATAGCAAATAGCATAGTTAGAAGTTGCCTTCAAATACCTCATAACTCTTTTCACAGCATCCCAATGTGATCTGCCTAGATTTGCCATAAACCGGCTCAAAACTCCCACTGCTTGGGCAATGTCTAGTCTAGCACAGACCATTGCATACATTAAACTGCCAACAGCACTTGCATAAGGCACTCTTTTCATGTCGTCAGATTCATTCGAAGATTCTGGACAATCTTCAACAGATAATTTCGTTCCCTGCAAAACTGGAACAACTAACTGTTTAGAATCAGACATATGAAACTTATCAAGAACATTGGTAATATACTTGCTCTGGCTGAGCCAAATCTTTCTCTTAGACCTGTCCCTTTTGATTTCCATTCCCAGAATGTACTTCGCTGCCCCCAGATTCTTCATTTCAAATTTCAAGGACAACTAAGATTTTAAGTCTGAGATCATCCCCTTACCATTGCCAATGAATAACATGTCATCCACATACAGTGCAATTATAAGAATCCGATCACCTTCAGTTTTATAATAGACACAATGATCAGATTTAGATCTCACATACCCCAAGGATAAAACATACGTATCAAATTTTTGATACCACATTCTGGGAGATTGCTTCAAACCATAGAGAGACTTCTTAAGTTTACATACCAGATGTTCTTTACCTTTTTCCACAAAATGCTCTGGCTGGGACATATAAATTTCTTCTTCAAGGTCTCCATGAAGAAATGTTGTTGTCACATCCATCTGCTTAATTTCAAAATCATATGCTGCTGCAAGCGACAACAAAAATCTAATGGATGTCAGCTTAGCTACAGGAGAAAAGATTTCTCCATAATCAATACCTTCCTTTTGGGAATACCCCTTAGCAACCAGTCTTGCCTTGTACTTATCAACACTACCATCTGGACCATATTTATTTTTAAATACCCACTTACAGCCCATAGGTTTTCTACCTTCAGGCAAGGGCACTAGATCCCAGGTTCCATTTTTCTCCAACAATGACATTTCGCTATCCATGGCTTCCATCCAAGAATCTGAATCAGGTAAGCTAATAGCTTCTTTCACAGTCCTAGGTTCATCAGTATTAGTAAGTAAAGCATAGGCACAACTTGAATCATGTACTGAAAATCCATACCTATCTGGTTGTCTTCTTTCACGTGTAGACCGCCTCAATGGTTGAGGTGCAGGTTCAGGTTCTTGCTCTGGATTTGAATCTTCAGAGCTACTTGAACTCACATTTGAATCATCTACACTTGGTGCTTGTTGTTCCTCTTTTATAGGGGTCAGAGGAATATTAACAACACTCTTTTCTTTCTTTTCTTCTGTCTTCGCCAGCTGAGAAATACTAACCAAAGGTTTTAGCTCTCTGAAAATTACATTCCTGCTGTAAATTACTTTTTCAGTTTCAGGATTCCAAAGCTTGTACCCCTTAACACCAACTCCATAGCCAATAAAGATACATTTGACTACCTTGTTATCTAACTTAGATCTTTTTACCTCAGGAATATGAGCATATGCCTCACAGCCGAAGACACGAAGATGTCTTAGAGATGGCTTCTTTCTAGACCACGCTTCCATAGGCGTCTTATCAACCAATGTCGAAGTAGGAGAACGATTCAGCAAGTAACAAGCTGTAGCAACTGCCTCAGCCCAGAACCTTTGTTCAAGACCAGCATAACTCAACATACTTCTTGCTTTCTCCATCAACGATTGATTTAACCTTTCAGCAACTCCATTTTGCTGTGGAGTATAAGGTCTAGTTTTGTGTCTTTTTATACCATAATCTACACAATACTTGTCAAAATCCACATTGCAGTATTCACCACCGTTATCTGTTCTCAAGCATTTTATTTTTCTACCAGTCTGGTTTTCCACAAGAGTTTTAAATTCTTTAAACCGAATGAACACTTCTGATTTATTTTTCAAAAAATATACAAATGCCCTCCTTGAATAATCATCAATGAACGGTACATAGTATCTTGATTTAGATAAAGATAGAACATCAACTGGACCAAAAACATCAGAATGTACATAGTCCAGAACACCAGAAGATTTTTGGGAACTAGAATAAAATGAAACACAGTTCTGTTTTCCATATATACAATGTTCGCAGAAATCAAACTCTAGATTACAATCAATTAGTCCATCTACCAGGGTTTTGTTTTTCAAGGTTTTTAAACCTTTTTCACCTATGTGACCAAGTCTATGATGCCAGAGCATTGTTTTCTTTGCAGGAAGTTTAACTTCCATAGAGTTTGCATCATGTGTTACAATAGTAGCTTTCTCAGATTTTACAGAGACACTATTACAGCACACTGGTTTAGCATCTAACCTATATAGATTTCCAATGCGTTCATCCTTTGCCAGTACAATAGACCCTCTAGTCATTTTACAGCCACCATTCACAAAAGTAACTTGCACTCCAACATTATTAAGCTTACTAACAGAAAGTAAATTTTGAGCCAGACCTGGTGTATGTAGAACTCCATTCATTCCCTTTATTCTACCATCTGGGAACTGGATTCTGACTCTTCCTCGGCCAACAATTTCCAGAGTTGAATCACTTGCCAGGAACACCTTTCCACCAGCATATGGTTCATACTTTGTGAACCACTCTCTATGTGATGTCATATGAAAAGACGCTCCTGAATCCACCAACCATACATCTTCAGATGCAGGCGTTGCCAAGGCAGCAATGAAGGCATCAACATCACTCTGAGAAGAATCATTGTCAAAAGAGTTCTTCTTCTTCTTCTTCTCCTCTTTACAGTCTCTTCTGATGTGACCTTTCTACCCACAATTCCAGCACTTCACCTTGGACTTTGTGCCAGGAGATTTTGATTTCCCCTCTGATTTGGACTTTGACTTCTTGTCCTTCTTCTTGCTTCTTTCCTTTGATCTACCTCAAACAGACAGGGCCTCTTTGGCTGTCTCAGAAGATTTCCTCCGCATCTCTTCAGATAACAACGAGGTAATAACCGCTTCAGTTGTAAATGTGGTTGTTGTACTTCCAATAGCCATCACAAGATGATCCCATGAGTCAGGTAAGGAACACAATAGAAGCATACATCGGTCTTCCTCTTCTATTTTTACACCTACAGACATCAACTGAGCAACAATCAGATTAAATGTGTTCAGATGGTCTGCTACAGATGCACCTTCATCCATCTTCAGAGAATACAACTTCTTTCTGAGGAACAGTTTATTCACAAAGGACTTGCCCTGGTAAATATCTCCCAACTTCTTCCACAAATCTTTGGCTGACTTCTCTTCATGGACGTTTAATAGAACAAATTCTGCAAAACTTAATCTTATCAGTCCTCTGACTTTTTTGTCAGCTAGGTCCCAATCTTCTTGTTTCATGCTTGTAGGTTTAACCCCAGACACAGCAACCCAAAGATCTCTGTCGACTAGCAAATCTTCAGCCTTAATCTTCCACAACTCAAAGTTTGTGCCATTGAACTTTTTAATGTCTATTTTTCCTGATGTACTTGCCATCTTATTTTAACAGAATAGACCTCTACAGAACTCCCACTCACTGAACTAACACAAAAAACCCAACCTACCAACAAGGATAACACAACGGGCCAGGCTCTGATACCACTTGTAAGGAAAGCATAGGTGCAGAATACATCTTCCCTAATGTTAATTTAAAGGGGATAATGCAGACATGTACCTTTCGATTCAAACACAATAGATGAATACGCTAGAAAATATAGAATAAACAAACAAGATACAGAGAATGACACACGATTTACGTGGGAAAACCCTTTCGAGTAATAAACCCACCACCACAAGAAACAATCTTTATTACAGTAAACTATACAGTTACAATAAAGATCTCAGCTCACTTGCTCAGGTATCGATTCTCAGATTATATTCAGTTCAACACACATCTGTAAATCTACAGAATGAACCATATAATCGAATCTCTTCAACTTTGTCTTTTTCACAGAATCACTCCATCAGATTTTCTATATTTGTTTTCAAGAGCAGAAAACCGTTATGCTTCATCTACCCTAACCGACCAATCCAACTGATTCAGCATCAAGACTTCAACCGTTGCGACCGTTTGTATTCTCACGAGACCATTAGTCCCACATGCATCAGGTCGCGTAGACGATTCCGGTTTATAACCACAATCGATCCATAAGTCTATCATTGACAATTTTGTTGCTGACGAAGCCAACCTACAAACCCATCGGCCTAACATGCTCCATCGGTGATCGCATATCACCTTCCACCAATATACAAAGTCTCCGTGATTCCCAAGTTCATCGCCCTTCATCGGAGTGACCTCTACCATCGGTCCAAACACTTTACACTGTGCCGATGAAGGTTCTCATGCCGACACCCAATGCTTCGCCAACTTCCATCGGAGTGACTGGTAACTTCAGAGAGACATCTCAACACTGGGCTGATAATAGTTCTTACACTGATGAACCATTGATCCCAACGTATACTTCCATCGGGGTAACACACTACTATCGGAACGACCACCATGAGTTTACCCGACATCAATCCTTATGCCGATGGACTTCTCACATCGGTAAGACCTTGTAGATTGGCATAAGACTTTGAACTCTTGTTGATCATGAATATCACCCCGATGGCCACTAGCATCGGTATAAAACAAGTCATCGGTGTAGCTTAATAAAGACCCATCGATAGTGTTCTGTCACAGTGATGAAACTGTTAAACTCCAGAAAGGTTCAATAAAGAATTACTATGAAACATGAAATTCAAGCAGTAATCTGAGACACACATTCTCTTCACCATTAACATCACACTTGAGCCAATCTTTTGGTCTTTGTCTTCCTCTTTCAAAGGTGCTAAGGTGTACGTGACTCCATCCTCCTCCAAAAAATAGACATTCTTCCTACCATCATGCATTATTTTCCTATCATATTGCTAAGACCTACCAAACAACACATGGCATACATCCATATGGATGATATCACATAACACATTATCCTTATACCTTCCTATTTGAAACTCCACCCAACATTGTTCATTAACTAGTACTTGCTACCCCTTATTCAACCATGAGACTTTAAAAGGTGTAGGATGAGGTAATCTTTTCAAATTTAGTTTCTTTACCATCTCAACAACAATTGGATTATTAGTACTGCCTGAATCTATAACAACTTGACAACACTTACCTTGGCACTTGCAAACAGTCCTAAATAATGACTTTCTTTGAGGTGGCTCCTTTTCCATTGGAACCTTGATCAATGTCCTTCTCATCAGCAATGATTCACTTATCTCTAGTTCTTCTGTTGATGGTGAGGAGTTAACACTTTCTTCATCTCCTCCTTGAGCAACTTGAGTCCTCCTTTCATTCCTAAATGTGGTAGTTTCTTGCTCTTTTGGACACTCCCAAGCTTGATGACCAACACACTTGTTGCATTTTCCTATGAAGCCATTGAATCCTCCTCTTTGTCCAAATTTGCTCCTAAAGTTAGGCCTTCTTCCTCTAAAATCCCCTCTTGAACTTGGTGCTTATTCTTGTGAGATGCTTGACTCACCTTGATCTCTTTGTGACTATCCTCTATGAACATATGGACCTCTACCTCTAAAGTTCCTTCCTCTACCTCTATTCTACTTCTCTTGCTTCCTATTCAACTTCTCTTCAGCCTTTAAGGCTAATTGGTAGCACTCCTCAAGTGTCCTGGGGCTTGTGAGACTCAACTCATCCTGTAAGCTATACTTCAACCCATTAAGGTATCTTGCAACCTTATCAATATCATCCTCCATATGTCTTGATCCTATACTCAACTTGTAGAACTCCTCTATGTACTCTTTCACTCCCATATCCTTTTGTTTCAAATTCTGCAACTTCCTATACAACTAAGTCATGTAGTCACTTGGCATGAATTTGCACTTCAACTTGGCAACCGTCCTATCCCAAGAAGTAATCTTAGATTTGCCTTTCTTTTTCCTATCTTCTTGAACATAATGCCACCACTGGGATGCATGGCCTTTCAACTTGGTTCTTGCAAACTTAACTTGCTGCTCTTCAGGTACCTCCTCAAAATCAAAATACTTGTCCAACACCCCTATCAAATCCTAGAGTTCCTCACCATTCAAGCTACCCGCATACACTAGAAGTTCCATCTTCACCTTGGTTCCTTCACCCTTGACTTCCTTCAACAATCTTTCCATCTTCAATTCATCAGCATCCCTTTCTTCTTGAGGTTCTTCTTATGGTTCTTCATTCACCACTTCTTCTTGGTCACTCATGTCTCCTATGGCCACTCCTCTTCTCTGGTTGGCTTGCACTGCACTGAGTCTTGCATCCAAACTGACTCATATCTCCCTCATTTCTCTGGCAAGGGTTTCTCCCAACTGTGTAGCTATTCTTTCTGCCATTCTTTCAACAACATTGATTCTTGGAGGCATCTTTCACCCGTTTCCCTGTTATTCTTCTTCTTGCTTTCTTGGTAAACTAGACAAACTTGACTCAACCTTGGATGTGATACCAAAAATGATGCAGAAGATGGCAAGAATGCCTTACAACCACCTGCAACAAGATTCTCTATGACTCTTCAAGAGGATCACAAAACCTACCCTATTTGCAATCTTATCTTCTAGCCCTTAAACCCTCAAATAAGACCTAATGGGTACTTAATGTAACCAAACTCATTCTTGATGGCATAAATGGATTCCACAACACTTATCAGGTCCTATGGGGCCTTGACAAACCCACACTTCTCAATTTTTTTTAAAAAAAGTCAAATTTGCACTAAACCCTAGTTGTTCTAGGTTTCTAGGTTAGTTTTAGCAGGTTTTTTGAAGGAACAACCCTTCATATCTCACAAACCATTGACTCAGGACCTGAAACTTTGCAATCATTTAGAGACCCATAAAATAAAGGTTCACACCAAAAATCAGATTTTTCCACATACGGATTTGAAGAAATGATTTTTTGTATTTTGGGAAACCCTAGTTTCTGAACAGGGTTGCTAGGAAGATTGGTCTATTAGACCACTCAAATAATCTTTTCTTTAAATCTGTTAAAAACAAAAAATATCTGCAATGACTTGCAATTTCCACTCATACAAGTTTCATACCCATAATCATCCGTAGAAGGCCATAAAAGCCTTTTTACACCTGCAAAAACACTAAAAAATGCACAAAACATTGTATTTTTCATCAAAACTTCGTGTCTAACTACCTCTAGCCTCTTTATTATTCATTTACTTTGTGCATAATGTCCTCAAGATAGTTACAAAGGCCTTTTATATGTCTGTCCCATTAAAAGGGCCAAAAAGTGCCTTAAAACATGAAAATACAACCCTAATACTTAGCCTAGGATAGCAAAACATGGTAAAATGACTTGACATGGTCTAACAAGACCTTATTTGACCCAATGACCCTAATTCTAAGGCTAAGGAACAAACCCCAACTCTCTAACTAGCCAAAACCTACATAGAATTTCAAATTGGCATTTTGGAGGGAAAATGTAAAATTTGAATTCTAGGCCTATACAAACATCCAAAACCATTGGACATGATCCCAATGGGCCTTCTAAGACTCTAACACACAAATTTAGGACTCTCAACATCAATTGGTCCATAAAAACAAAATTTGGTCACATGACCTGATAAACATGCATTTTAGATGATGCTCCTGCATCAAAATTCATATAATCTAGTTTGGTCATCATCTATGTTCTCCTTTCTCCAATGGGATTCCAAGATGGAGAGATGGTCATTTGTATCCTTAGTATCCAAACCAAATAGATGGAGTTTTGTTTTGTTTGTGGCCATTTGTGTCAGAGTGAAAGGTGTCTTTGATTTTTCTTTTTGTGTTTTAGGGCTTGTATTTCCTTATGATTTATCTTCTAATCTTGGTTTTCTTTCTGTCTTTTCCTTAGGTCTCCTCTACCTAGTTTTATCCTTTTATTGGTTGACTAATTTCTTTTCTCTACCTTTATCTCTAGATAATTGGATTTTAAAATAGTAACTGCCTAATATTTCTTCAAAATATTTCACACTCTCTTCTTGCTCTTTCTCTCTCTAGCCTCAGCAAGGATTCACTATTTATCTCTTCTTCTAATACCATTCTTGTCTTATTTGGCATCAGGGGTGGCTCTTGGTCTGGGAGGTTCACCTCTTCAAGGTGTCACTTCATCTTGGGAGATGTAGCCTCAAGTAATTTATCATTAGTTATTGACATTTTTTAAATAATATGGGACTCTCCCATCCTTCTTAAATTGTTTAAACTGTATCAATGGCTAATTGATTGCAGGATTACCTTATATCCTCTTTTTCTACATTCCTTTCTTGAAATTGTAAGTCTTTCAACATTTCTTCTTTTGTAATTGTACACTTTTACTTACTATGTTTTCTAAGTATTCTTTGCTCAAATTTACAAGTTTTAGTTTTGAAATAGGGGTTAATAATTCCTCAATTTTTTTTATTAATTGTAACCCTAATGTTAGACATATCTAGTTCAAAATATGGATTTCTTGTTAAAAATTTAATTTACAAATCACCCTTGCTTCTACACTCTAGAGTCAGAAATTTGAAGCACTATTATTTCTATGCTCTAGCTAAGCACTATTGCTTCTAAGCCCTTTCTCTAATGATTCATTAAATTCATCATATTCTCTTATTTCATTTACTAATCTGGTCAAATTTTCTTCTACTCTTTTTATGTGAATAGTTATTTGTTTAGATGTTTGCATGGTTGGCATTGAGGAAGCGTATTTTAACCAGTGATCGGTTAACTAAATTAAAAATAGCTAACCCTTTTATGTGCCCTCTGTGCAATGAGGGGTTTGAGGAGGTAGATCACTTATTTGTGAGATGCAAGTTTGCACAAAAAAGTTGGGAGTTTGTTCTTAACAAGCTTAGTTACTGCACCCCTTTACCAAATTCCCTATGGGACTTGTTTCAAAGCTGCCCAGTTCTTTACAAATCCTCATTCTTTTCATGTATATGGAATGTTATCCCAGCTCTAGTTATTTGGAACATTTGGTGGGAGAGAAATTTGCATATTTTCAGGAAAAAAACCTCTTCAAATGATGCTATAAACGTAAAAATTGAGAAATCAGTCTATGATGTTGTAAATGCAAGTGTGCAAGAGCTCAAAGACTCTAGCTCTTCCTTCTCCAACTGGGATAATTGTATCCTATAGAATTAGAAGTATTTAAAATTGCCTTTCCCAAGTAGTCTTTTGCAATAGGAAACATGTCAAATGGACGGCTCCCCAGGTTGGCTTCATAAAGTTGAACTTCGATGGTGCTTCAAAAGGAAACCCCAGAGAATTAGGGGAAGGTATTTGTTTGTGTGATTCAAAGGGAAAGGTAATAGTTCTATGCTCAAAATATCTTTTTAGAGGAACTGATAATTTAGCTGAATCAAGAGCTTTGTTGATGGGGTTGGAAATGGCTTTGAAGATAGGCATTAAAAACCTTCATATTGAAGGAGACTCACTTTTGATAGTTAATGCCTGTAAACAAAAGAAAGTTCATAATTGGAGTATCTAATACATTCTTCAACAAGTATGGGACCTGCTTGATAAATTTCAGAACTACCATATTACCCATACGTATAGAGAAGGCAACAATTTAGTTGACTTCTTAGCCAACATAACATGGGTAGCATACATCAAGAAATAACTATACTATATGATGCCTCTCCACTTTCAGATTTTCCTCAACTAGTCAAAATTTCATGGGTTAACACCCTAAGTGGAGAAGAATATGAATCGTCAATCAGAAAGGCAGGTGTGGTATTGGTATACAATTTTGTCGACTAGGACTGGGTAACATATGTCTTTGCCATCAGCTTTGAGGCACATACATCTCCTACATGGCAATTGGAGGACTTTGGCTCGTGTGACCTTCAATAAGGGTTTTGGTTGGTGAAAGGCTGATGAAAGGTAATTATCAACCTGTTAAGTAGGGGTTAATCCTAATTTTGAGACATGATGTATATTGTAGTCTTCAATAGTCTCGATGGTTTGTAATTCTGTTAGATTATGGCTATTGTAAAACCACGATATGGTTATGTATTATTGGGACAATTTTGAAAGAATCTTGTATCTATCTGAGCTACAACCGGAGGTTTTCTTCCTGGTTCTTTCCTACCGGTATGCTCTTCGAATCAGGTTTTTGTAATATTCTATTTAATTATAATATATTATTTAGTGGCTTGCCACTTTTGCTTAAAAAAAAAACTATTTGTCCCTCTGTTGGTGTATTTTCATCATTTTTAGTAGTAGCCCCCCCTTTGTGCACTCAAATGAAACTTCTCTAGCCTTCTCCATTCTTTTGGAATATCTTTCTTGTCTTTCTTGGGTTTGTTTCGATCTTTTTTTCTTCCATGTACATCTCATAAGCCATTTTAATCTCTTCAAAATTTTGTCTCAATCTTTTGTTGCCTCTTTTTGTCATAGGTGTTTTTTTTGAATTTTCATTAATCCTTTTATCACCCCCTAGGAGCCTAACCCCTATTAATCGATTGGACTTAGTGGGTGCTACCACATGTCTCTTTGTTGCAATACCTATCATTAGCACTCTCTTCCTTGGAGGTTTTCTTTACCACAAAATTTCTTTCGTATTTCTATATTTTCTCTTCTTATACACCACAAGCTAAGGTCCCAACACTTAAACCAAATGTTGGAAATAAAATGTAGGCCTAAGGTCTATACTACTTATACTAGATAAGTGATGCAGAGCGCACAGTGGAAGCACTTCAAATAGAGGTGAATAACCATCAAACCCAAAAACATAGAGAGATTATTGCTTAATCAGCTTTAAATACCCTTCTCAAGGTCCAAACAATATTGAACCACACACATTCCTCATTATCAGCGAGACTACATATCATCGGCCAACCCAAAGACTTTTCTACTGATACATTCCGATCACCCCGATGGCTCCTTCGAACCGCACTAGTCGGTGAGACTCAGATCATTGGGAGGACATTTCCTTCATCTTCCGATACGTCGATGGGTTTCGACTATCGGTGTGACTCCCTTCATCGGCGAAGCTCTCAACTGCTCTTCCGATGCGCCGATGGGATTATCTTAGTATATGCATGGCACGACTTGTTATCACTGGTGGACTAAAGTTTCTTTACCCTGATTTCATCGTTACGACCGGTCATCGTTTGTATCTGACGAAAGATACATTTTCAACATGATTTTGCAATATGTATACGCAATGTACATTCGGTGAAACGATGCGAAACTTACACCGATGCACCGATGGACTAACCTGTCGGTAACACTTCTCTCTTATCATCCTGATACAACTCGATTGACAAGATCACCACTGTCGGCTCAACATCACATTATCTACCTGATGGTTTTGTCACTCCGATATAACTATGCAAACCTCGAACAATTTATACAGAAACAACAAACTCAACTGAATGGAAACATTCTAACCCTAAGGAAGTCATTCCACTGATTTCAAAGAAATCTCCACTAGTGGAATGCTTTCGATTTACATCTCTGTAATTAAACCAAACAAAACTTCTTTATTGCTTCCTCTTAGAAATGATATACATACATCAATATTTTATGCCTCTCTGTGTCTTTGTGTGAACACAACCCTGCTATATAGAATCTCATATCAACAGTTACATAAGGTGGAAGGCGAACCGCCTTATAACCACTTATGCCAATCAGTTACATTCATACAATTCAGTTACAAACTTCAATGACACATATACAGACTCAACGTTATGCCTTACTCGGCCAAGTATGACTCAATATGGTGCTAAGGCCTTACAAACATGACACTTTGGATAGAACAAAATATGCATGGAATCCTTCTGATTCTTAGGTCTCGAGGTGCTCCTGCACCATACAACTAACCAACAAAGATTTCCAAGTCCCTTGGAAATGTACATGCAAAACAAAACTACCTTTTCCTGCATCTCTGTCTGGCTTCATCTTTCACTCTGTCTCTTTAGCTTCAGGATTCAAATCTTCACATCAATGGAATAGTGACCAACCGACCAACAATGGAAAACTACCATCAACATTTCAGAGTATCTTCAGGCTCCTACTACTCCCAGCAATGGAGTACTCTCAGACTATCAAATCCTCCATGACTACAACACAATGCTCACTAAGATGTCCATCCTACACGCTGCTTCATAGACCCATTCCTCTCATCCAATAGCAGATCTTGGAGATGCACTACCACTCTCTCTCGCAGTGGCCTCACTCTGCACCCTCTTCCATCCAAATCTCTATTGGTGAATGGTCTTGACAAACCTCAACATTGTCTGCCTACAGGAATCCTATTCCCTCTCGCAACTAGATGGCACGAGCATCTGCAACAATCTAGAAACTACTGTCAGCCTTCAAAATACTTTCTATGTTCTCTGTTTTCAAAATGGTCACCAACCAAACATTTTGCTTCAACTCTTCACCTGCCTTCTCAGAAATCAAATACACAACACCTAGACCTTTCACCAGCTCTGATACCAATTTGATGCAGAGCACATAGTGGAAGCACTTCAAAACAGGGGTGAATACCCATCAAACCCAAAAAAATAGAGAGATTATTGCTTAATCAGCTTTAAATACCCTTCTCAAGGTCCACACAGTATTGAACCACACACATTTCTCATTATCGGCGAGACTACATATCATCGGCCAACCCAAAGACTTTCTGCCGATACATTTCGATCACCCCGATGGCTCCTTCGAACTGCACTCGTCGGTGAGACTCAGATCATCAGTGGGACATTTCCTTCATCTTCCGATGCATCGATGGGTTTCGACTGTCAGTGTGACTCCCTTCATCGGTGAAGCTCTCAACTGCTCTTTCGATGCGCCGATGGGATTATCTTAGTATATGCATGGCATGACTTGTTATCACCAGTGGACTAAAGTTTCTTTACCTTGATTTCACCATTACGACTGGTCACCATTTGTATCTGATGAAAGATACATTCTCAACATACATTCTAAACATACATTCTCAACATGCTTTTGTGATATGTATACGCAACGTACATTCGGTGAAATAATGCGAAACTTACACCGATGCATCGATGGACTAACCTGTCGGTAACACTTCTCTCTTATCATCCCGATACAACTTGATTGACAAGATCACCACTGTCGGCTCAACATCACATTATCTACCCGATGGTTTTGTCACTCTGATATAACTACACAAACCTCAAACAATTTATACAGAAACAACAAAGTCAACTAAACGGAAACAATCTAACCCTAAGGAAGTCATTCCACTGATTTTGAAGAAATCTCCACTAGTGGAATGCTTCTGATCTTCATCTCTGTAATTAAACCAAACAGAACTTTTTTATTGCTTCCTCTAAGAAATAATATACATACATCAATCTTCTATGCCTCTCTATGTCTCTGTGCGAACACAACCCTGCTATATATAATCTCATATCGATAGTTACATAAGGTGGAAGGCGAACCGCCCTATAACCACTTCTGCCATTCAGTTACATTCATACAATTCAGTTACAAACTTCAATGACACGTATACAGACTCAACGTTATGCCTTACTTGGCCAAGTATGACTCAATATGGCGCTAAGGCCTTACAAACATGACACTTTGGATAGAACAAAATATGCATGGAATCCTTCTGATTCTCAGGTCTCGAGGTGCTCCTGCACCAATAAGTTAACCCTAGGTGATGCAATAAGAAAGAAATTAGAAGAGTGCAGTAGTTAACATACGTGCGTAACATAAATATTCCAACAATTTTATACATTCATAGTCACCATAAGATAGGTCTACTTATATATTCATATTGTATATCTTTATACAATGTACATCCTTTACCGCAAGTATATATATACACACCACATATGCTTGGATAACGTTTCCTACAACTATCTTCTTCTTTCTAACTTCTATTCCCTCTAATTTTCTTTTCTATCCCTATGTATTCCTTGTCTTTTTCTCTCACTTTATCTTCATGCCTCTTCATCTTGCATTATAACATTTCATAACTACTCTTAATTATCTTCTTCCCATGAATTCACCATTCGCTTTATGATATTTATCGTTATTATAGCTTATTTAGGGATGTCTAGGTGCTTTTAAGCCTATTTAAGGGCTATATGACCCATATGTGGGTCTGAATGGCATGTGTGGAGGTTGTGTGGTGTCACACAACCTCCTATATCCTTCTATTAAGTGTCTAATTCTTATATATGGTATCGCAAGGCCCTTAGTGTAGTGTGCAATATCACATGACCTTCTTTGCATTACCTAGCTCTCTTTGTGTGGTATCGCAAACCCTTTACAGTAATAGGATACTGTAATATAAGGTAGTATTGTATTATATGTGGTACCACTAGTACCTTATACCAATGTCTACCCTATTAGGTGGTAAACTGTGGACAATGAACGTGAATGAAAATTAAGCTCAATTTCATAGGGGACTTTGGGCTCAAAGGGGGATATCTAAAGGTAAGTGTACATGTTAATTAGTTGCTTGTCTAGACATGTTTTAGAAAGGGGAAAGGTGGGGTTTACACATAGGATGGGGTTAGGATCAACATCTTAATGTTTTAAAACAAAGGGGTAAAGGGGTCAAAACAAAGGGTAGATCAAATGAGGGGTTAGGACATAGGATGGGGACAAAAATTAAATGAGGGGAAACACATAGGAAGGCTAAACAAGGATTAGGAACAACATTGGAAAGGGGACAAAGATGGTTAGGAATAAAAACTTGGCTAGGCAAAAGTGCACACAATGACACACAAATCACACACATGGACCAAGGACTAAAATGGACACAAAAGTGTAATAAGGATATGCAAATTCTATTATTACATTTTCCCCCTCTTTAGTAGGCTTATGACTAGCTACAGGAGGAAGTCTGTTAAAGGAAGAGTATAATAAGGTGAATAATTAAATTGTAAAGGATACATGGATACCAAAAGGAGAGATAATGATTTTAATTTGTTGGCATTTGTTCTTGTGTTGGTTCTTATACTGTTATTGCAAAGCACCCAAAGAGAGTAGTCACTATATGCTAACAAAGCAAACTAGGCTACACACATAAACAATGGGAAAAGATGAAATGACAAGAAGGTTCAAAATATGCACATGTAAATGAAATAGACAAAATTCAAATCATAGATGAAAACATTTTGATAACTTTATGGATTTCTTGAATTTTAACCTATGTTTTTGGTGTGAGAGATCTCTAGAGATTCACTCCCTAAAAATAATCTAAGGAAAATACATTAGTTACCCGAATTGGAAACTAGATAAAGGATACATTGGCAACTGATCGATTGGAAGCTTGGATAAAGGTAATGACTATGATGGGGGCTAAAAAGAGGAGGGCTAGGCCAGGCTAGCAAGAAGGTGCTAGATTACGATAGATTTGGTTTAGCATTTTTTGGGGAGCCACCGTAGATCTTGGAAGTGGTTTGGTAATTGGTGGGAGCCACCTCACAACTAAAGATGGTAGTTGACCCAATTGGAATTCGATTTTAGTCATTGGCTAGTTGATTGGATAGGATAGTCCTAGATAAGTTGTGTGAATTGGAACTTGGTTGTTGCAGTCAAAGTTAATGCTCAAGTGGATGCTAATAATTGTCATGATCCACAAGCAATGCTCAAATGGATGAAGGAGCAATAGTAAGTGAGGTAGGATACATGCCCCCCCTTAAGTTTACTGGAAAAACATCTCAATGAATCAAGCTAGTCAACATAAGATTAAAGATGATTAGGATTAGGCTGCCAAAGGTAAATATGATTGGTAATAGCATGGGTCAAGGTAAGTCCCTCAAGGAGATCACAAGAGAAGCTAGTTTCACATGCCCCCAAGTGATGACATAATGAATTGAAAAACAAGTGGAACATTTTGATTATGACCCTAAGAGTGGTCAAAAGGATGAGATGATGAAAAATGATGTGAAGGACCACTAGGAAAGTTGTTAGTGATGGATCAACTAGATAGGCAATGATGAGGCTTGGAAGAAGAAAATGAAAATAGATATGAGTGATAGGATATGGAAATGGTCAGACTCAAAACAAGATGATGGAAAACTACTAGGAAATTGGTAGATAGATCGATGATGAGGCACAAAAGGGGGACTTTCATGGTCATGCCCCCAAGAGTGGTCCAAGTGATGAAACACCAGGAGATTAAAAAATGGATCAGTGATGGCATTGGAAGATGATATCATGGTCAATGAGGTTTTCACATAGGTAATAGGAAAATGAGGCAAAGAGCATGAAGGGTAAACAACACCAATGTAGAAAGGATCGAATGATAGGCAATGCAAGGGCCAAGAGAGATGCCATAGTATTATAGGAAATGATGACAAAGATTATCCAGGGATGTGCAAGAGCACAAGATGATGAAGGTTACAAAAGTGGGCTAAGAAAGCACACAGTGAAGTGAACAAATGACGAAAAGGAACGAATTGCATCTCACTACCTTGGTTGGAGTTAGTCCTAATAGCAGTATGTGTAATAGTGATTCATTGTGGATCGTCATTCTCCAACTCATGATAGTGGGATGTGGCTCAAACACAAAACAAGGCACACAACAATAATGACGAGGGATGGTAACAACAACCATGATCAAACTAGCAAAATGTGACAAGGTACAAAGGCAAAAACAAACAAATCAAACACAACAAATGGCAAGACTTTCTTTCAAGGCATTCAAGATCAAGGATTTTGGATCAATGGATTTCAAAGTGACATCAAATATTTATGTACTAGGTTGATCAAGGATTTTTCTTGGTCTGATATTCATTGTGTGTTGGCTTGTGGATGGAATGGAATGTAGTGGGATGTGGTACATGTGGATGGTGGTATGGGATCATGGATAGATATGATAAAATTGATGGCTTTCCATGAATTGTTTCAAGTTTTAATCATAGTGTGCTTTGGGATTTGAGGGATTGTCATAATAGTCAATCATGTGGGGATTGGGAGGTGGATACATAGAGAGGAATATTCTTGCTAATGTGCACTTCTCAAGTCATGGGTACTAATAGGATGGAAAAGAAGACATCCTAGTTCAAGGCTCATCATAGAATGACTCATAGTAGATGAATAATGGGGATTATGAATGGGAAGGGAAGGGAAACAAATGGGAATCCTCAAGCTTGGTAGAGATTTTTCTTATGATTTTGATAGGGCCTTCGAGTTTCTTTGACATAGCTTTGAAGTTCATCTCTCAAGCTTGCATGATTTTGAATTTTTTGACTTTTGATTTGCTTTACTTTGCTTTTTACTTTTTGAATTTGTTTTACTTTTTGCCTTTTCTTTTCTTTTCAAATGTCAATGCAAGGGCTCATTATTGAGGATTAGATAAGGTGGTTATGGATATTAATTTTTGATTTTCAGTATGCTTTTGTTTTTGGCTCTATGCAAGCCAGGAAGGATTGAGGGAAGGGTTGTCCACTGATGGGGTTCTAGGATTTGCAACTAAGTTTTAGATATTGGGGTGAATAGAAGGGAAAAAGTGCTCATGAACTTGATGGTATGCATGGTGCTCATCATATGAATAAAAGGTCAAAAAGTGAATGGCTAATGGATGGAAGTGTTAAGGGCTCAAATATCCAAAGTTTATATGATTATAATATGGAAACACAACATAGCAAGTGTTGGGTATGCATGGGTAAATGGACACAAGTGTGCATGTGGTAGTGGCATGAGTAGGGAAAACAAGCACATTTGGAAGAGTGTTTGGGTAAATTCTTGGTCATTCCTAGTGCATAAATAAAGGGTCTTACTGTGAAATCAACCTCTCTTGGTCCTAAGATCTTGTATACACTTGAAAGGAGGAAAACACAAAAGATCAAAAACACAAACTAGCGAGAGATGGACTAAGGTCACTAAAAGGGCCCACAAAAAGGGTGAAAATCAAAGTTCTAAAAAATAGGTGTATGCATGCTCAAAAGATCGAGGTCAAAAAATGCAATGTAACGTAACAATTTTTGTGAAAAATAGACCAGAAAAACTGCCAAAAAGTGAATTTTAAGGAAGGCAAAATTTAACTTTTTGAAAAGGGCATCATAGTTGTGGAATAAATATTCTCTTGAAGGTGCTATAAAAAGAGGCTTGGTGGAGGGAAATGGCTCATTTGTCATTTGTAAAGTTAGGGGAGAGAGGATCTCTAGGAGAGAAGAGATGCCAAAGTAGAATGAGTATAAGCCTCATCACCTGGATCAGGTGCAAGACAATTTGCTACTAGGGTAGACACCTATTGAGGTAAGTCCTTGCATTTTTAATTTTTATTTATATATTTTCCTTATATTACATGCATAGTGGTTTGGGTGAGTGTTTTTAGCAATTTTTTTATTTTTGAGTGATTTTGTGAAAAAATTTTAAAATTTGAATTTATATTTGATTTTCTGATATTGAATATTTTGAACTTTTTGGATTTTTCTTTTGTGAAACATGGAAATTTGAATTTTTTGTGTTTGGGGGGGGGGGATCCACTCCACACTAGCTAGGTTGGGTCCGTCTCACCCTATCCATGGACGATGTTGGCTTGGTGGCTGGCAAGTCAGGATAGGGCCGACTAGGGTGCTATCCCTTGCCTAATTAAAAATCCCATCTGGGGTAGCTTCTTCAATGGTCAAGTCTAGTTGGACTAGCAAAGCCATCGGCCTGGTTCAATCGAGCTAGCCATGATAGGGCCAAGGAGGGCCAACTAGTTCAACTTGCTCACTTGATAGGGACTTTGCATTCTTGTGTTCTATGATGGTTTAATGATAACTTGCATTGTGTTTATTACTGAATGAGACAATTGAGTGGTCTATCTATAGACTAACATTGTGTTGTTCGTGTATTAGATTTTTATGTGCAACTAATAATTTCCTAGATCCAATTTCTTTATAGTTGATTATGCACTTATGTTTTCTTGGGGATATTGATGGAATTTGTCTTCATGTGATTTCTAGGATTTTCTTTTGATCCAAGAGAGATGGTAGCATGCCCTCATCCAACTAATTCTAAAGATGGGGGGCATAGAGCAATACAATGACTTGTTAGTACGAGTGGTTCTATGGTATGTTCTAGAGATTCATGATATGGAGTTCCATGTTAGCATGCTTATAGCTCTAGTAGAGAGGTGGGACTTAGATAGATGAGTCTTTATGCTCCCAATAGGGGGAGATGATCATTACACTTGAGGATGTGTGGCACATCTTTCATCTACTAGTGTAGGGTTCCATGTGTTAGTGTTACAAAAGATGAGGCACAATGAGATGTGGAAGGATTAAAGGTACTGCATTGAGGAGAAGGCCCCACATAAACACAACTTTGACCATCGAGGGTTACCTTTGTTAGAGATTATATAGGGGAACATTCCACAAGTGTGGAAGATGTTTTTGCCATTATGTCCATAGTGGTAGCTACTGATGGTAGGGGAGGCATGATAGATTGGTGAATGGTCAAGATCATTTAGGCCATGGAGACTAGATGAGAGGTGTATGTGTGGGATCAGTCTATCCTAGCCCATCTATACTATGTCATGAATTAGTTTGTTAGAAGGGTCGTCGGTGCCTTATGGAGGGTACACTATTGTAGGTATGGGATTTAAATCATCTAATAGTGACATGGCCCTTGGTGGACCCAACATGATGAGGTGTAGGAGAGACTTTTACTACATGATGGTATGGCATAGAGAGATAGTTCTAGAGGGTTGGTCAACTAGATGAGTGGAATCTATAGTTGAAGTACGTGACAGAGACCTATCGAGGGATGGATGCATGGCCTGAGGATGACATGTAGTTGCAAGGGATTTTTCACTCATGGTGGCTTCATGGTTTCTATAGTTGGGTATTAGAGAGATACTGCTACGAATGAGTGCTACATTAGTTTGGTATTTGAAAGATGGTTCCAACTCTGAGTCCCTTATGGAGGAGGACAACGAGGTATGTTATTTGGGCTAATGACATTCTCAAGCCTTCATATTACATGGCACCAAACAATGATGAACATGATGATACTCAAGCACCTATGGATGAAGATGACGTAGGGTGCATGGAGGAGTGACAATGATGGTGCGACACTGCATGACCTACCCTTTATGTCAAGTAGCACAAGCAAAGGATGACGGGTGGGGAGATCCCGTATGAAGGGGTGCTACCAACTAGGGACTCTTAGAGGAGGAGATTCATATTGTAAAGAGGTTTTATCATGTGTACTCAGATTCACCCCTATCTTGAGATGGTAGAGCCACTATGATGGGTCATGGATCCTTCTTGGCAGTCTGAAGACTCTAGTACACTTTTAATTTTAAAAGGTTTTGCACATGTTCTTTTTATAGATGATGATTAATATGAGATGATGTGATTATGATTATGTTGTTGTCATTGTTTTATAGAGTTTGTCATAGAGTGGGAGGAATTCATTTGTTAGATAATCAAGCTTGGGTTGAGGGGTGTGCCTTGCACCAACATTAATGTAATCAAGACTAGCCCTTTGAGAAAGTTGACCATTTTGCACCCTTATTTGATCTAATGGTCTCCATGTGGCATAATTTTATGCAGGATAGGGAGACTCATGATAAGATTATCATAGAGTGAGATGAGGCACTATAGTGAAGGGATACTAAGAAACAAAATTTATAGTGTGAGATAAAGTGACTACAATGAGAGGTTTAGGCTTTGTAGGAGAGTTCTAGGTCTATGATACAATCAAAGTCATCTCTCGGGATGATAGTGATGTTTTCTATGACTCAAGAGGAGTTATGAGATGAGATATGAGTGGATCAAAGAGTGGTGTGGGAGACACGAGTAAAGCTAAGGAGTGTGGAGTGGGCACGATAAAATTCATGGGAGGCTCATATAGAGAATAAATGACTACTATGTAGGTTGGAGGACATGGACGATCAACTTGCTTCATCATAATGAGAGCAGAGTAAGGGATCAGGGTACAATCAGACAAATGGATTTGCATGAGCAAGTTCTAGTGTTCCACAAGACCCATGCTCAAGGGCACCTCCCTAGTGACATTTGTTGGAGTAGATTTTTTGTACTCAATAATTTCAAGATGTACTTCAATTGTGATGTAAACTTGATTTTGAGAGATATAAATGAGACTCATTTTGGACTTAACCATGTGTATTATAAAAATGTGAAGATGTTTGAGGCTTTGCTTTATTATTTTAATGAGATTTATAACTGTTGGTTAAACTTAATATCTTCATAAATATGTATCATTGGCCAGTTCTTTGAGTGACACACCACGCAATGTTATGAGTTCATAAGCACTTGATTCACAGATTGTGGTTATGATATAAGGGTTAAGTCAATTAGGTCAAAACTTTCCCTTTTGTTCTTCCTTAGCATTTGTGTTCTTTTGTTTCTCCTTCAAAATGAGGTATCCTACCTAGAATTATCATTGTAGCACCCATTGGTTATACATAAATATTTGAGGTATTTTTTGTAACATAGGTGATCTAGGGCATTGACGTACTTCTCATTAAGCATCTCCAATTCTTGCAATCGATCTTCTCTATGTGTATTGCTATCTATCAAACCACAAAGGTAGATATGCAATGACAAGATTTTGAGCTCTAGGGCCATAATTACTTTGGCTCCATAAATAAGTGAGTTGGAAGTGTGACCTATAGGTGTTATAAAATTGGTATGGTATGCCCACACAACTAATGGTAACTACAAGTACTAATTAGTACCATGCTTGTCAACAAGTTTGTGCAAGATTTACACTATAGTTCAATTTCTTTCCTCTGCTTAACCATTTTATTGTAGGTAGTGGAAAGCCTACGTTGAATCTTGAATCACTTGAGAAAATTCTTGACATATTTATTTTTAAAAGAGGATCCATTATCTATAATAAATGTCATAGGTACACTAAAGCAAGTTATGATGTTGGTTGGGAGAATGTCAAAAATGTCATTCGCTATTGTGGATTTCATAGGTATTGCTTCTACCCACTTTGTCAATAATCAGTTGTGATTATAAGAGTGACCTTTTGATGAAGCTAGGTAAATTTTCCAATCAAGTCGAGATGCCAAATAAAAAATGGCCAATGTGAGGTGAGCAGTTGCAAGTCTTGACCTAGAGAATGTATAAGACTACTCTGTTGTTGACATGTGTGACACTTCTTAATGAACTTGTGTGAGTCCTTTTCCATTGTTTTCCAACAATATCCCATTTGTAATTTTTTTTGAACTAGGGATCATCCATTAAAGTGACCCCCTCAAGAACTAACATGAGCCTCTTGAAGGGCCACTACTACTTCATCTTTTGTTAAGCATCGCAAAAAAAGGCTATTGTCACTACATTCTACATGATTTTAGAAAGGACATAATTAGAAGCTTACTCACAAATACGTATGCACACATTTTTGGTTGCATTGGTGTTGCCCCTATTTCTACATTTTAAAAATTAAACTTTTTGTGCTTCCAAAACTATCGATGAGGGCAAAGTAACATGACATCCTTGAGATCATCCCTAGTCACAAATTCTCCTTGAGTGTTGAGTTATTTGCCAATTTGAAGGAGGAGTTGCTCACCGGTTTCAATCGAGGTCCTGGAAGTAGTTCCACTATGCGGCAAAATCACAAAAATAATTAAATTTCAAAATCTGCAAGGGATGGGAAGAAATCCTTTTACAAGGATGTTTATGTCACTATTTTGCCTAATTTGGTGACTTTTTAGGCTCATATGGCTTCTGGTTTACGAGATATTAAAACTTCAAATTTTCTGCGGGCAATTTGTGAAAACAATTAAATCATGGTTTTTGTAAGGGGATGGAGAAGAATCATCCAGTAAGGATATTTATAATGTTATTATGGACAATGTGGCAAGATTTCATGACAGTCTGACATTCCAGTTGAAATTTATGCACTTTTCGCTATTTCTCGTGCCTGCATAGTTAACTGGGTCAACACATTCACAATGGAGTTCATAGAAGAAGGAAAAATGTTTCACTTGTTTGCGTAAAGTTATTTTGACATTTTCTAGGTCAGATTGAAGATCAACTTTGTATGCATGAATCCAGGTCACAAGTTGCAAATTCACCTAAGTCAAAAAGGTATTACTTGTGAATTTGGCTAAGTGGAGAGTTTGCTTTAAAAATCAAGTTGTTATCGACCTACTTAGGAAAAAGTGAAAGTTCGCATCTACTTTCACTTTTGGCTAAGTTGATGTCAACTTGCACTTTTCACGAAGCTTGGATCAACTTGCACTATTCGTGAAGCTCACGTCAACTTTGACTTTTCGCGAAGCTCGCGTTAACTTTCAAATTCAGCTAAGTTTGCGTGCACTTTTACTTTTTGCTAACCAAAACAAAAGGCTTGATTTTCAAGTTTTGCAAAGAGAAACTCCACTTGCAATTTTAGAGAAGTTAAACAAAGGTACCCCTCTACGTCCACTAAAATCTCCAATAATTAAGTGGACAGTTGTAAAACTAATTTCTTTGGCCGCCACTTGCTATTAACTAAAGTTTAAAGGTTGTTTCATTATTCCAAAAGCCGTTATGTTCTCCTAAAATCATGCCATACGCCATATGAAGAGTAAACGTGGGTCTTAAAGCAATAAGAGGTAGTTACTATTGATAACCAAGCATTCATAAGGCATATGAATCAATTTTATCATAACATTTCTTGGAGAAAAGAGTTAAAAAGACATTGCACAGTCGTATCTCCAACAATGTCTGAGTTGCATTCTTTGTAAAGAACATTAGATAAGAGTATGGATGCCCTTCAAAGCATAATAGAAAGTGTATTTCTACCAGATGTAACAGTTGTAAATGCAAAATGTGGGAGCGTAGTATAGAACAGTTTGAATAACTGCTTCAAGGAAATGTAGTTCAATGGAATGCAATGGTCGCAGCATATGCATAGAATGGATCTGTTGAAAGTCTTTAGAATCTTTCAAGAAAATATAGTTAGCAGGAGTAGAGTTAATTCCACAACCTTTTCCACCATCCTTCCTACCCGTGCCATGGAATAGGAGGCTTTTTGTTAGAGATTACATTTGCAAACTTTCTAATAGACATATGCAGAGTGTGGAAGCATAGACAAAGCACAAGAACTGTTCAACAAAATTCCTCAAAGAAATGCGCTATCATGAACTACAATGATTGAAAGATATGTACAAAAGATCTTGTTGAAAAAGGCCATGGAGACCTTTGAGCAAATGCAATTTGCAGGTGTGAATCCAAATTCTATGACCTTTACCAGTCTCCTCACTGCCTATCAATAAAGATAGATGGGAGCTTGCGAACAAGGTATTGATGTTCAACAAAACATAATTGAAGGCATGTTTTTGTCAAATGTTGTGCTTGCAGCCACCCTGGTGGACCTGTATACAAAACGTGGGTGCATAGACAAAGCACACAGACAGTTTGGAAACCTGCCTTAATGAAATGTGGTCTCATGGAATTCAAGGATGGCAAGATATATATGAAATATGTTTGCAGAAAAGACTTTAGAATCTTTCAAGTTAAATGGAATTGGCAAGTGTGAAGATAAATTAAACAACCTTTACAAGGATCCTCCTGGTTTGAGACATAATAGGAGTGCTAAAAATAGTTGCCAGCACCCTCAGAGACATGTTTACAAATTTTGGAAGCATATACAAGGCGCGTAAACTGTTTGACAAAATGCTTCAATGAAATGTGGTCTCTTGGAATGCAATGACAAGGAGGACATGCACATAATGTCTTTGATGAAAATACTTTAGAAACTTTCAAGAAAATGCAACCAGCAATAGTAAAGCCGTAGCAACCTTTACCAGAATACTCCACGCCTCAGCAGAAATGAAAGCTTTGGAACAGCGTAAGGACAATCATCAAATGCATTACTTTGATAAATAAGCATGGACAAAGAACTTGATCCAAAAGAAAGATGTCTAAGCAGTACCAAAGGATCCATGAGTAGTGTTCATCTACTTTATTCTGGATGAAAAACACAAAATATTTGAACATGCTTTGTTGTCAAGAATGCAAACATACTATACTTAATGTTGCAAATCCTATGTTATGTACATTAATTTTGGAAAGAAACTAAAAGAATTATTAAAGGTGATTACTCAAGGTTTGGTCACTTGAAGGGCTGTATATTTTAATATTCAAAGCTGCGAGAAAGTGAAGGTCTCTGTTTGAGTCTGCGATCGACTATATTTGTATGTATTTGCTAACCTACAATGAGATAATCATGACACTCATGGAAAGGATCAAGTTGTCATAGATTGTGCAGTATGTGAATGACAAGTTGATGGTATGGGCATCCATCAAAGCATAAGAAAATGGGATTTTGCCAACCGCCATAGTTTCAAATGCCATGGACAACATGTATGCAAAATGTTTAAACGTGGCCAAGGGGCAGCCAAGATAGAACAATTCATAGGTAAAAGGAAACTTGCACAGTATAGTCTTGTTGGAGCTAATCTAGTAAAAGTAGCATAGAACAAGGCAATGACATTTGTTACTAAAATCAATGGGGTTCCAAAGGGAGATCCTTCTAGCATTTTGAATTCAGCTCATCACACTATCAAAGGTCCTTCAGAGGTGGAGTGAGGTAGAGAATGTAAGGAAATTGATGAATAGAATAAAGAAGCTCTTGAAAATAAGAAAGTGAAAGAGATGGCTCGTGGTTCTACAATCCATTATGATGAATGAAGGAAGTTGCACATTGAAAACAAGGTAGTAAAGGCCTAAAAGAAAATAAAGATTATGAAGTCATACCATTTTGAGATAAGCTGATAAGGAAAGAAGAGATTGTTTTAACTTGAAGTGGTGAAAATTATTTCTATTATGGTGAGTATGATAGGTATGATCACTTAATATGGGGAAGAACAAGGAATTTTCATCTCAAAGCTTTTAGAGAGAATGATAATTAGGTTCCATGGAAGAAAATAATGGTCATCAAATGTAGTTGTTGGTGAATAGATGATTCATGGATTGGAAGAAAACATGGTGCCTACTTCAGTAAAACTGATGACTTAGCTTTTCTTTCAAACTTACAAGTTTTTAGATTGCCTTTTTGTAAAAGTGACTTGTGTCACTATTTATAACTAAAGGTTAGAAAATGAACCTTATTATATTATTATATTTCGAAAAGGTGGTTACTAGGTAGTTGTCAGGTAGTTACAAGGTAGTTATTGGGAGAAGCCTATAAATACAAGGCTATTTCATATGTAAAAGGGGGGGGGGACTTTTTCAAAAGAGACTTTTAGAGGGGAACTTATGGAGAATATTTTTAGAGACCTTTGGTCTAATACTTTGTACATGAAAGCTTTTGGAATTGTATAATTTCACAAAGATAATGAAGAGTGCTTTGGTTTGTATGTTCCAATGGTATTTCTGAGTTATTGTTACTAATTTCTTGTATGTTAGATTGGTAATATTTTTGTGTAACTATGTAAATCCTAGGTCATCCATTGAAACATTTTAACTATGCAATTGATGTAAAGAAATGCAATCTTATCTCAGTATCTTGATTCAAATGTTGTTGATGTAACCTATCTCATAGTGTGTGGGATTAGTATATCATTCTTTCATCATTGTTATAATATCATATACATTGTTGTCCAATCCATCATATAGATTTAGGAACATAGTTTCTAACTCTTATGATGAAACCCCTCTTTAACCTGATAATAAGTTTATGAAATCTTGGTTGGTATTCGTATGTCTACTACTAGGGTTTCTGTAATTCACGTTCCTTTAGTTTTCCTTTTTCTCCTTTTTTTACTTTAAGGTTAAAAGTACACAAAAACCCACAAATACCCCTATCATATGAGGGAGATGCCCCTCTCAAACGCAGAGGAAAGTTGATAATTCAATAATAGCTTCTCCAACTGTTGGGACAATTTAGTCACCGCTCTAAGGGCAACGAGTCATTTTCAAAGGTTATTTTGCAGTGATAAATCTGTTTACCAACAGATATTTGGTGACTCTACTGGGGAATTGAAGGTTGAAGCATTGGTGCCTTTCGTTCCTTAGAAATCTACAAGTATCTCCCCAGAAAAGAAATTGGTGACTCTATCTGAAAGAAGAATCTTGAAAAATGGTTTGGTATCAAAGAACCCAGATGCATAACTTGTAGTTTCCTGAATTAGACAGTGATAGTGATGGATGAAGATTATTCTTTTTCTGCATCCTCTTCTCAACAAAATCAAGTTCTTAATGATCCTAAGCAAGTAGAGTTTTTGAAGAGTTTCTATGGTGGCATGCAACTTGCTTCTAACCAGGTTCATCCTTCTTTGCTTCAAATGTTGCAAAAGATTGAACAAAAAGATGGGAAGGAGACTCATTTTCTTGCTCGTGGTCATAATTTCCTATTAGAGGAGATTCATGCACCAGAAGATAAAATGGATTATGTTGAGATCTATCATTTGGACAATGAAGACATCAATGAAGAGGAAAAGTTCTTCCTGCAAATGAACCTGTATTGAATGAAACATCTTCTGATGAAAGGGTTGAAAGAGGCTCATCAGAACATGCATGCACTAGAGAAGAAGAAGTTATTACATTTTCTCATGATAGGATGCCTCCACTTAAGCAAGATGAAAAAGAAGAAGATTGTATGGAAGCATGCAATAATAAAGAAGAAGTCTTTCTAGATGATGGCACATTCTCAATTTCTTTGGAGAATGTCACTCCTCTTGTGACAACTTGCTCTGGTTCCACAACTATATCTTCTAAGAAACATTTTTGTGACATGGTTAATGTCCGAGGGAATGCAGAAGAAATTTTGGACCAAAGTGTAAACAAAGAGGATGAAGATGGGTCACAAAATGCTTTCCTGGCATGCATGCAACCTATGAAGGAGGATAATGATAATGAAGTAGCATTGCATGAACTCTCTCATGAGGTTTTCATTCCAGATTGGTGTCTTAATACACCTGACGATGATTTTCTTTGTGGAGAAGGTGTTGTCCATTCTCCTTTATCATTTGTTGAAGAAGAATACTCAACTATTGAAACTAAAGGTACTAATCAAGATGAGGCATTGAGTACTCACATTCTAAATGTGCTACAAGATCATGAGGATACAGGCTATGAATTTGAGCAAAGAGAGGTTAGAATCAAATTGGTTCCTAAATATCTTGGTTTTAGTGATTTCATTGTACACCCAAGTCCTTTATCTACATATAATAATGTTGAAGAAGGTAGTGTGAGTAATGTTTATAGTAGTGATAAAGGAGGTTAGAGTCTTAATGTTTGTGAGAATATGGATGAAATTGCAAATATTCAAAGGATTGACAAAGAGATGCATGTTTTAACTTCTCCTTCACTACTTCAAATAGAGAAAAATATTATTTCTTCTTCATCAATTATAGGAGAGGATTTTCAAGAAGATAAAGTGCAAAACGTAGATTCATCATTTTCTCTACCTCATGTGCAACCCTTTGATAAAGAAGATCCCGAGTTAGTAATGGTAAAGAAGGAGGAATTTTCCTTTGCAGAAGATGATTTGATGATAAAGGAAGACATTATTTATAAGAAAGATCGATCACAGAATATCAAATCTTCTTTGCTTATTGGTTCACATAAAGGCTGTTTGGTTTGTGATTCAATTTTCTTTGATTCAAGTTATCAAAAGAATCCTCAGATAGAGAAAATTGGTATGCTCAACGTGATGCTAGAAGATATGATCACCACTCTATAGAGCAATACCAACGTGACTCAAAAGGACTCAAAAATTTATGATGAGAAATGGTTGTTTGGTGTACAATTCAAGGAATCCTCGTATTTCCCATACTTTTTTTCTCATCATTCTGAAATGGTTACTGAGTTCACAGGCACCTCATCCATGCACATCTCTTTTTCATACAGGTGCCTATTTTTCTTAGCCTATCAATGGGTTCACTTGATCTTTCTCAGGAAGTTTGAGGTAGGAGTCCCCTACCATGTATATAGGTTAATTAGGTGTTTTTGTTGTGTCTGTCTTGTTTTAGTTTTTGTTGGTTTTCGTTGTTTGTCTCGTCTCTGTTGTTTGTCTTGTTTTGTCGTGCTTGAGTCTCCTTGTTCTTAGTGTACATTATGTTATCTCCTAAATCTATAGGTCCATGGGTTTAAGGCACTATTCATTTCCAGAGATCATAGGTTCGTCCCACATCCTTTATAGTCCTTGTCCCTAGTTAGAGCTAGCTGTTGCCCCTATTTCTACATTTTA
This sequence comes from Cunninghamia lanceolata, assembly GCA_027924645.1. Lineage (NCBI taxonomy): Eukaryota > Viridiplantae > Streptophyta > Pinopsida > Cupressales > Cupressaceae > Cunninghamia > Cunninghamia lanceolata. The sequence continues at coordinate 5,449,589 of BSBN01000684.1, forward strand.
AAAATTAAACTTTTTGTGCTTCCAAAACTACCGATGAGGGAAAAGTAATATGGCATACTTGAGATCATCCCTAGTCACAAATTCTCCTTAAGTGTTAAGTTATTTGCCAATTTGAAGGAGGAATTGTTCACTAGTTTCAATCGAGGTCTTGGAAGCAGTTCCACTATGCGGCAAAATCACAAAAATAATTAAATTTCAAAATCTGCAAGGGATGGGAAGAAATCCTTTTATATGGATGTTTATATTACTATTTTTCCTAATGTGGCAAATTTTTAGGCTCATATGGCTTCTTGTTTACGAGATATTAAAACTTCAAAATTTCTGCAGGCAATTTGTGAAAATAATTAAATCATGGTTTTTGTAAGGGGATGGAGCAAAATCATCTAGTAAGGATATTTATAATCTTATTATGGACAATGTGGCAAGATTTCATGCCATTCCAGTTGAAATTTATGCACTTTTCGCTATTTCTCGTGCCTGCACAGTTAACTGGGTCAACACATTCACAATGGAGTTCATAGAAGAAGGAAAAATGTTTCACTTGTTTGTGTAAAGTTATTTTGATATTTTCTAGGTCAGATTGAAGATTAACTCTATATGCATGAATCTAGGTTCACAAGTTACAAATTCACCTAAGTCAAAAAGGTATTACTTGTGAATTTGGCTAAGTGGAGAGTTTGCTTTAAAAATCAAGTTGTTATCGACCTACTTAGGAAAAAGTGAAAGTTTGCATCTACTTTCACTTTTGGCTAAGTTGACGTCAACTTGCACTTTTCACGAAGCTCGCGTCAACTTGCACTTTTCGTGAAGCTCGCGTCAACTTTCACTTTTCGCGAATCTCGCGTCAACTTTCACTTTTCGTGAAGCTCGCATCAACTTTCAAATTTGGCTAAGTTTGCGTGCACTTTACTTTTCACTAACCAAAACAAAAAGCATGATTTTCAAGTTTTGCAAACAGAAACTCCACTTGCGCTTTCGGCAAAGTTAAACAAAGGCACCCCTCTACGTCCACTAAAATCTCCAATAATTAAGTGGACAGTTGTAAAACTAATTTCTTTGGCCGCCACTTGCTATTAACTAAAGTTTAAAGGTTGTTTCATTATTCCAAGGGCCACGATGTTCTCCTAAAATCATGCCATACGCCATATGAAGAGTAAACGTGGGTCTTAAAGCAATAAGAGGCAGTTATTGTTGATAAAAAAGCATTCGTAAGGCATAGGAATCAATTTTATCATAACATTTCTTGGAGAAAAGAGTTAAAAAGACATTGCACAATTGTATCTCCGACAATGTCTGAGTTGCATTCTTTGTAAAGAACATTAGATAAGAGTATTGATGCCCTTCAAAGCATAATAGAAAGTGTATTTCTACCAGATGTAACAATTGCAAATGCAAAATTTGGGAGCATAGTATAGAACAATTTGAATAATTGCTTCAAGGAAATGTAGTTCAATGGAATGCAATGGTTGCAACATATGCATAGAATGGATCTGTTGAAAGTCTTTAGAATCTTTCAAGAAAATACAATTAGCGGGAGTAGAGTTAATTCCACAACCTTTGCCAGCATCCTTCCTGCCCACACTGTGGAATAGGAGGCTTTTTCTTAGAGATTACATTTGCAAACTTTCTAATAGATATATGCAGAGTGTGGAAGCATAGACAAAGCACAAGAACTGTTCAACAAAATTCCTCAAAGAAATGCGCTATCATGAACTACAATGATTGAAAGATATGCACAAAAGATCTTGTTGCAAAAGGCCATGGAGACCTTCAAGCAAATGCAATTTGCAGGTGTGAATCCAAATTCTACGACCTTTACTAGTCTCCTCACTGCCTATCAATAAAGATAGATGGGAGCTTGCAAACAGGGTAATGATGTTCATTAAAACATAATTGAAGGCATGTTTTTGTCAAATGCTGCGCTTGTAGCCACCCTGGCGGACCTATATACAAAATGTGGGTGCATAGACAAAGCACATAGACAATTTGGAAACTTGCCTTAATGAAATGTGGTCTCATGGAATTCAAGGATGGCAAGATATATATGAAATATGTTTGCAGAAAAGACTTTAGAATCTTTCAAGGTAAATGGAATTAGCAGGTGTGAAGATAAATTACACAACCTTTACGAGGATCCTCTTGGTCTGTGAAATAATAGGAGCGCTAAAAACAGTTGCCAGCACCCTCAGAGACATGTTTGCAAATCTTGGAAGCATATACAAGGCACATAAACTGTTTGACAAAATGCTTCAATAAAATGTGGTCTCTTGGAATGCAATGATGAGGACGTGCATATAATGGCTTTGATGAAAAGAGTTTAGAAACTTTCAAGAAAATGCAACCGACAGGAGTAAAGCCACAGTAACCTTTACCAGCATACTCCACGCCTGAGTAGAAATGAAAGCTTTGGAACAGCGTAAGGACAATCATCAAATGCATTACTTTGATAAATAAGCATGGACAAAGAACATGATCCAAGAGCAAGATGTCTAAGCAGTACCAAAGGATCCATGAGTAGTGTTCATCTACTTTATTCTGGATGAAAAACACAAAATATTTGAACATGCTTTGTTGTCAAGAATTCAAACATACTATACTTAATGTTGCAATTCCTATGATATGTACATTAATTTTGGAAAGAAAATAAATGAATTATTAAAGGTGATTACTCAAGGTTTGGTCACTTGAAGGGCTATATGTTTTAGTATTCAAAGCTGCGAGAAGGTGAAGGTCTCTGTTTGAGTCTACGATCAACTATATTTGTATGTATTTGCTAACCTACAATGAGATAATCATGACACTCATGGAAAGGATCAAGTTGTCATAGATTGTGCAGTATGTGAATGACAAGTTGATGGTATGGGCATCCATCAAAGCATAAGAAAATGGGATTTTTCCAAAAGCCATAGGTGCAAATGTTGTGGACAACATGTATGGAAAACATTTAAACATGGCCAAGGAGCAGCCAAGATAGAACAATTCATAGGTAAAAGGAAACTTGCAGAGTATAGTCTTGTTGGATCCAATCAAGTAAAAGTAGCATAGAACAAGGCAATGACATTTGTTACTGAAATCAATGGGGTTCCAAAGGGAGATCCTTCTAGCATTTTGAATTCAGCTCATCACACTATCAAAGGTCCTTCAGAGGTGGAGTGAGGTAGAGAATGTAAGGAAATTGATGAATAGAATAAATAAGCTCTTGAAAATAAGAAAGTGAAAGAGATGGCTAGTGGTTCTACAATCCATTATGATGAATGAAGGAAGTTGCACATTGAAAACAAGGTAGTAAAGGCCTAAAAGACAATAAAGATTATGAAGTCATACCATTTTGAAGATAAGCTGATAAGGAAAGAAGAGATTGTTTTAACTTGAAGCGGTGAAAATTATTTCTATTATGGTGAGTATGATAGGTATGATCACTTCATATGGGGAAGAACAAGGAATTTTCTTCAATTTAAAGCTTGCATAGAGAATGATAATTGGGTTCCATGGAAGAAAATAATGGTCATCAAATGTAGTTGTTGGTGAATAGATGATTCATGGATTGGAAGAAAACATGGTGCCTACTTCAGTAAAACTGATGACTTAGCTTTTCTTTCAAACTTACAAGTTTTTAGATTGCCTTTTGTAAAAGTGACTTATGTCACTCTTTGTAACTAAAGGTTAGAAAATGAACCTTATTATATTATTGTATTTCAAAAAGGTGGTTACTAGGTAGTTACAAGGTAGTTATTGGGAGAAGCCTATAAATACAAGGCTATTTCATATGTAAAAAGGGGGGGGGGACTTTTTCAGAAGAGACTTTTAGAGGGGAACTTATGGAGAATATTTTTAGAGACCTTTGGTCCAACACTTTGTACATGAAAGCTTTTGGAATTATATAATTTCACAAAGATAATGAAGAGTGCTTTGGTTCATATGTTCCAATGGTATTTCTGAGTTATTGTTACTAATTTCTCGTATGTTAGATTGGTAATATTTTTGTGTCACTATGTAAATCCTAGGTCATCCATTGAAACATTTTAACTATGCAATCGATGTAAAGAAATGCAATCTTATCTCGGTATCTTGATTCAAATGTTGTTGATGTAACCTATCTCATAGTTTGTGGGATTAGTATATCATTCTTTCATCATTGTTATAATATCATATACATTGTTGTTCAATCCATCATATAGATTTAGGAACGTAGTTTCTAACTCTTATGATGAAACCCCTCTTTAACCTGTTAATAAGTTTATGAAATCTTGGTTGGTTTTCTTATGTCTACTATTAGGGTTTCTGTAATTCACGTTCCTTTAGTTTTCCTTTTTCTCCTTTTTGTACTTTAAGGTTAAAAGTACACAAAAAGCCACAAATAACCCTATCATATGAGGGAGCTGCCCCTCTCAAATGCAAAGGAAAGCTGATAATTCAATAACAGCTTCTCCAATTGTTGGGACAATTTAGTCACCGCTCTAAGGGTAATGAGTCATTTTCAAAGGTTATTTCGCAGTGACAAATCTATTTACCAACAATTGGTTGGTAAGGTCCCCGTGTTTAGGTAATCATATATGTTGGTGTACCACTCACTACTATAGATGTTGCAAGTTAGGTCTAGTGTCATGTCATTGGTAGTGGTAGGTTGAGTGAGATTATGAATCAATAGAGTGAAGTCCCTATTTTGGTCTAAAAATGACATTAGCTAAGTGACACTAACCATAGCATGTGTCTATTATCTTTGTGCAGGATAGTGTCGATCAAATAGGACATGAATTGCTTTAGGATAGATAATGCTAAATGTGACCAATAAGGGCTAAGAGTATCATCATTAGCTTGGTAAGTGCAGATAATTTGATAGACAACCAACTTAGAATCACTATGTATGTTAATATGTTGCACTCCAAGAGCTTGCCCTACTTTCAATCTTGTTATCAAGGCTTCATACTTAGTAGTATTGTTGGTACATGGAAAATTTAATAAAAAAGATAGTAGGATTAGTTTGCCTAATGATGGAACAAAGATGACTTCTGCACTTGATCTTGACTTACATTAGGATCCATCAAAGAACATATCCCATATGTCTATCTATTTAGCCATGAATATGTGCTCATCAAGAAAATTGGTTGGTGGGTTTGAAGATGTTGATGATGGTGCCTCTGTAAGTTGATCGACTATTGCATGTCCTTTAATATCCTTTTGTGCAACAAAGTGGAGATCAAATTCTGCGAGTAACATGAGTTATCATGCAACATGTCTTGACAAATGAATTTTGGATAGGAGATACTTGAGAGGGTCACTCTTGATGATGACACGAGTTTCCACATGTAACATGTAGTGGTAAAACTTTTGGGTATCATAGACAATAGTGAGGCATTGTTTCTCAACAAGTGTGTAGCATTTTTCATAATCTATAAGGGTTTGTGAAATGTAATAGATTACCCTTTCTCTTCCATTATCATAATGTTGTGCAAGAAAAGCTCCAATGACATTATTGGTGGCAGATGTATACAACAAGAGTGGTTGTTTGTGAGTCACTGGCATAAGAATGTAAGGGTTGGCTAACTATTATTTTAAGTGTTTGAAAGCTTGTTGGCATTCTTCATTCCACTCAAATTTTGTGTCTTTGCAAAGAAGACATGTGAAAGGAAGTGCAGAGTCAACAAATTATGATATAAAGTAACGAATGGCTTGCAGGTGACCTTGGAGGCTTCTAAGTTGTGAAATGTTCTTAGGTAGAGGCATGTTTATGACTGCATCAATTTTCTTGGTATCTACTTCAATGCCTCCAGGAGAAATGATAAAGGCTAGCAAGTTTTGCATGTATACTCTAAAAACACATTATTTAGGGTTGATTCAAGTTGTATTGTCTTAATCACTCAAAACTTTTATGCTAGTTTTGTGGGTGTGTTTCTTGGGTATGGGATTTTGTAAGTATGTTGTAAATGTAGTCTTCAAGGATGAAGTACAACATGTCATGAAAAATAAGTATCATAACACATTGATATGTGGTTGGATAGTTTTTTTAGACCAAAAGGGCATGATGACATAGAAAAATGTGCCCCATGGTGTAGTGAAGGAAGTTTTATGTTGATCTCGAGGATTGATGAGAATTTGGTTGTTTTTAGAGAACCCGTCCATGAACGAAAGGATTCCATGTCCTGTTATAGAGTCAACAATCATGTATGTGTTTGGTAAAGGAAAGTCATCTTTGGGCGAGCCTTTATTAAAGTCATGAAAGTTAGTGCAAATGCAAATAAGCCCATCTAGTTTTTCTACAAGGACAATGCTAGAAATCCATCATGAGTAATCAATAGGAAAATGGAAATCAACTTTTAAGAGTTTTTCAATTTCCTCTTTGACTAAAAGGGTAATCTTGTGGATTTTTGTTTAACTAGTTTTGCATTTTGTGAGGACAATGTTGTGGACTACAACATTGGCATCAATTCTGAGCATAATGTATCTTCATAAGTCTATGCAAACACATTTGGAAAATCATGAAAGACTTGTTTATGAACATCTTGTTTAGGTTTCAAAAGGCACTTACCAATTTTTAGGATCTTCTCAAGGTTGTTGGGATTCATGGAGATGTTGATGGTGTCAAATAAATCTAGTGTGTTGCACAATCTTCAATAGAAGGGTTTCTAGGAAAGTCTATCTCTAAGGAGTTTAGTGATGTTTTTAGAACACTTTCTCTAAAATGTGTGTGGAGATCGAACAGACATGCTAGTTTTCTTTGATAGTGTAGTGTCAGAGAGTGTATGCCTAAGAATGCTTCTAGGTCTCTATCACTACTAAATAAGTCAATATGGGCTATGGTTTCTTTAGAATGTGTATTGATAAGTTCTAGGTCGGTGATTGGTAAGTGATGTGTTCCAACCATGTAACAATCAAATTTTTTTATGCCATTCTTGACTCATCATGGGTGATATCCAAGGTTGGCTTTGGTGGTTTGAGATTCAAGTTGAATGGGATCTTGAATACCTTGTTTATATCATCCTAAACCTTGTCCATAATACTGATTGCATGCTAAACATTGAAACCTTTTTTCATATAATTTGGCCCATTCAAAAAAGTGAGGTTGGTGGGAACTAGATGTTGCAGATGTGTTGTTATTATTGTTGGATCTTGTATTATGTATTGATGGAGATGTTGGATGAAATGTACTAGGTGATGTTGATGGTGAAATTATTATTTTTGTTTAAGTTGAGGGTGTTTGTTTTGGTTGAGGTGAAGATATTATGGGTGTCTCCTTAGTTGAATATTGTTGGATATCTTACTTGAATTATTGTTGTTTGGTTATGACACAAAATATTATGGTGGTTTTCCATACTCGTGAGGGGCTATTTGTAAGGTAGGGACATGGAAAGTATTAAAATTGGCCTTGAATTATCCTACATATGATGGTGTGAAGTCTAACGGTCCCCAAACATCTCTAGTCAACTAATTTGTGATAGGGGTAGAAGGTGTGGATTCTTTTTCTTGTATCATTGGGGATTTGGGTGAATGAGATGGGATAGGGTTATCAGTTGTCTGGGAGGAGTTTATGTCACTTGTGGATGGTGAGTCTAATTATTTTATGACGCAAGGACTTAAAGGGGTAATACGTGGATCAAATGGGAAAAGGACTTCTTTGGTAGTGGCTTGACAATGGTGAAATGAGGTCTCCTTAGCATGCACAATGTAGGATTGGTGGTTATGCATGGACTTTAGGCATCTATGAAGTGTGGATGGAATGACTTGCATTGCATGTAACCATGGTCATTAGAAGCAATTTTTAAGCTAATTTTTCAACAATAAAATGGAATAAGGTATCAATGGTGAGAGGTTGAACTGTGATGGGTAAAGTGATAGTGCCTAGGGGTTCTTTACTAACATTGTCAAAACCTTGGATTGCTAAGTCTTGTAAATGTTGAGTCCTGAAACATTATCAATATGAACATGTTTAACTCCTATTTTCTTATATCCCACTATAATGATTAAAAGCAAAGCTTCTTGAATGACTGATGGAGGTAGGATTTCATCTCAAAAGAATGAGATATCTTCCATGGATTCTAGCATAGAGACAATTTATGTTGGTTGAATTGAGGGTTACACATATATCTTTTGTAAGGCTTGTTTAAGAATACCTTGATGAACAATATAGGTTTGTAACAAATCGCATAAAGAGATTTTGTTGGTGTAGATTGAATTTGTTCAAGAATATCATAGTTTTTATTTCCTCTAGCCAGGATATGTGGTGGATGGGAGATTGGTAGGGTTTGTGGTGTTCCTTTGGTTTCTTCTAGTGTCATAAGTATGTCCTACTATTCAAACATAGTTTGGGGAGGAGCTCCTTGGATGATAATTGGAGTGATGTATTGAGTTCCTTGGATGATAATTGGAGTGATGTATTGAGTTCCTTGGATGGGGAAGCAAGGTATGGGACTAACAACATTGGAGTTGCTATGGGTGGGTGTACTATTGTTGGATGTGAATGTAAGATGTGGCTTCAACATGTTTTGATATGTTGTATTAGGTTGCTTTAAAATTTTCTTGACAACACGTGATTTTGACATGCATATCATATTGTTAAAGATGTTAATGCCTAAGGAAAAGAACTTAATGAAGGCCATAACTAGTGGGTGAAACACAATGTAATCTAGGCCGTATGTTTCAAACTAAATGCTAGCATAACCTTTTAACGTGTTTGAAAATAAAATCATTAAATATTCATCACTATGTTTTTGATGTTGAACTCACATTAGGAATTTGAATAAATGTTCTCTAGGGTCACCAAATGTTTCCATTGTGATATTCCTGGGAATTGTTTGTGCTAAAGGCATCTTGATCATCATGAACTACATTGTCTTGGTCAAATTTTGAGTGAGTGGAACTTGTTGAGGATTAGGGTTAAGGTGGTTGAGGTTGGAATATGGGATCGAGGAGGGGTAGAGTATGAGTAGGACTAGCTAGAGGGGACAATGGTGAGGAGAGATTGGAAGAGATGGAGAAGGGCGAATAAAGTGAACTTAGTAAGGAGAGGAAACTAGATAAGGAAGGATTGGGGTTAGGTGAATAAAGTGAACTATGGCTAGGTGATGAAATATGGTGGGGAAGGGATAATATAAAATAGGGCGAACTAGGAGGGGATAAAAGAACATATGGTGAACTAGGATCAAGGATGGGATTAGGAGATGATAAGGGAACATAGGGTGAACTAGTATCTATGGTATGGAAAAATGAAAGGTGGGAAGGCTAGGCTAGTATGATATGTCAGATTCACCAAAATGAAAGATGAGCAAATGATTTTTCTTCTTCTTTAAATTATGTGTGTGGTTGTGTTTGCAATAAATATGTAAACTAAGATGCAAACTAAGGCTATGCCAAGGTAAAACTAAATGAAAATTAAAGTAACCTAAGTCCATCTCCAACTAGCCTAACTTTAATTAACAACCACTATGAGATGGGATTAATAATATGATATAATACTAGACAAACTATACTAATTGGAATCATGTAGGACCAGCAAACTAGAATTGACTATGTAAATGTTTGGAAAATTAGTTAAAAGAGGTATCATATGCACTTGGATTGAGATAAGGCCTTTAGGAAACTTGCTAGAAATTTAGTTTTGCATTTATCTATGAAATTTAGAAGTGATTAGAGCAAAGGTCAAGGATGCCATTAGGTAAAATGATATGGAGGATTGCAATGTCTAGTCCTGACAACCATTAGGAAGGAAATGATTTGGGGTGGCCTTGACTATAAGAGAAGAATGAGACTTGAGTTTTTACAGGGAGTCTGGTAACAATATTTATTAAGGTCCTCAAAGATGCCCACCTATTAGTGACCAACAAAAGACTTGCAATCAATAGAAAACTAATGAGTAACCAAAAAATGTAATGGAAACAATGGAAGCAAGATGGAATGTTGGAACAATTTCACCTAGGAGATTGAATTATGGGGTCCTAAAACTATGATGGATCAATGTAGACATCAGGAGGAGGCAACCCAAGAGTTTTTATCATTTGATCTACAAGTCAACCATGAAAACATAATGGTGCAGTCACGGTAGGAGGGTTTACAAAATGAATTGTCTGGACCGTGCAGCAAGAGTAAACACAACAGAAACAACTCAAGAAATAAAGCAAATGCAAATTCAGTCATTCAGTATATCATAGAATTTAAATAGAGATCGACCAAAAACATGCGGGCTTACAATTAGGGCTCACAGGCCTGATTACATACATGCGCAAGATAAAGCTTTGAAGCTCCTTCGCACCAAAATCTAAACTATCAGATCTTTTCTTATGTGTATAGCTCCATTACTAAGGATCTATTACATCAATATATATCATCTTTGGACCAATAGATTCGTCTGCATCAGCCAAGGAAGATCACAAACTCCAATGAGAGATGTAACGTGTTCACAGATAGGTCAGACCTAAATGCATAGAACACTTCCTCAAATGAATGGAACAACATGCAGACCCTTGGGGAAGGTTGGCCATGAACCAAAAGGACATTGAATGATGTGTCATTGAGATCTACAAGTCAAGAAATGATCCACAAGCCTTCTCCTTCAGCTGATTATCAGGAACTGATAGGATGCTCTGCACTGAGAAAATAGTTGATCTTCTGATAGCGATAACTTTTCAGTAACTGATCCAAATGCTCTGAATTATTGATATGATGTAAATGAATGAGTGTAGAAACTAAGTCCATATCCACAAGATGTGAAATGCCAAAACTAGACCACAAGTTGAAACTACTTCTGACTAAACTAACTGACTGAACTGGAAATGAAAGAACTGAAATGCAAACAAATTGAAATGCAAATGTTTTTGGGTTGATGCAAGATTACTCTTGAACCAGGGATGCTCCTACATCAGACATCTGGGGTTATTGAAAAAGTGAGTCCCTCAATTTGCTGGGGCTAGGGGAGAACCAATACAGTCCACCTTAGCCTAAGAAATCCAAGATGAATCTTCTGTTGGTCTGCCTTTCCACTTCACAAGATGTTCTTTGTATTGTCTTCCTCTAGTACTGTGTCCAACTCTGCTGTCCAAAATGTCTTCAATCTGTTCCGGTGCTTGTTGTGGTAACTACTTTTTTAGGTCTTCTATTATGCTGTCATTGAACTTTACTTCATGATACTGATAAAGATCTGCAATGTTGAAAATAGGTGATATACCCAAAGTCTCTGGTAACTCCACTTCATATGCATTTCCTGAATCAAATTTCCTGAGTATCTTACAAGGTCCAAACTTCTTCATCTTCAACTTGTTATAAGTCCCAACTGGAAATCTTTCTTTTCTTAAGTACACCATCACTTCATCTCCAACTTCAAATTCCTTATGTCTTCTCTTCTCATCTGCCTTTTCCTTATACTTACTGTTTATATCCTCCAAATGCTTCTTCACCTGATTATGCACTGTCCTCATATGATCTGCAAATTCTTCTACTTCTACACTCCTCTTTTCCTCTATACTGATATCTCTTAGTTCTACAACTCCTCTAGGATTCACTCCAGTAACAATCTCAAAATGTGTTCTTCTGATACTCTTATTTATTGAATTATTGTATACAAACTCTGCTTGTGAAAGAATCAAATCCCAACTTCCGGATTTCTCTCCAACCAAACATCTTAACAAATTTCCCAAACTCCTATTCACTACCTCTGTCTGTGGATGAAAAGTTGATCTGAACTTTAAATCTATCTTCATCTTCTTCCAAAGTGTCTTCCAAAAGTAACCAACAAACTTTGTATCTCTGTTTGAAACTATACTCTTAGGTAATCCATGCAATCTCACAATCTCCTTGAAAAATAGGTTAGCTACATGCATTGCATCAGTTATCTTCTTACAGGGTATGAAATGAGCCATCTTTGAAAATCTATCAACCACTACAAATATTGAATCATGTCGTCTCTATGTCTTCGGCAATCCCATTACAAAATCCATGCTTATGTCTTCCCAAGGTCTCTCTGGTACCGTCAAAGGTTTATACAACCCAGTATTCTGACTACTCCCTTTTGGAACTTGACAAACTCTACAACTCTACACAAATCTCCTAATATCCTTATTTATCTGAGGCCAAAAGTAATTTTCACTCACCAAATCCATTGTCTTATCAATGCCAAAATGTCCTGCTAATCCACCACTATGTTTCTCCTTGATCAAATTGTCCCTCATTGAACTTTTAGGTATGTACAACTGACTTCCTTTGAACAACATATCTTATTGAATGAAATAGTCCAACCACTTACTCTTATCTACCACAATAGGTTCCTTACATGCTTTCCAAGGTTCTGCAAAATCAGTGTCTCCCTCATAAACGTTCTTCAATTCATCAAAACCCAACACTTCAATTCTCATCTCTGTCAACAAGTTTCTTCTTCTACTCAAGGCATCAACAACTTTATTTGATTTACCACTCCTATGCTTCAACACAAAAGTATAACTCTGCATGAACTCTACCCATATCATATGTCTCTGATTCAACTTACCTTGACTGTTCAAATATTGCAAAGCTTGATGATCTATATATAACACAAACTCCTTAGGTAACAAGTAATGTCTCCACTTCTTCTAGGCTTGAATTATGGCATAGAACTCTTGATCATAAACTGAATATCTTTTCCTTGCATCATTCAACTTCTCACTGAAATAAGCTATAGGTCTACCTTCTTGACTTAACATTGCTCCAATTGCATTTCCACTTGTATCACAATCAACTTGAAATACCTTATTGAAATCTGGTAATGCCAAAACAAGTTGCTCTGTCACTTTATGCTTCAACAACTCAAAACTCTTATCTGCTCCATATGTCCACTTGAAATCTTTTCTGTCACCTCTTATTGTCTCTGTCATAGGGTTACAAACTGAACTAAAATTTCTGATGAACTTCCGGTAGAAACTAGCCAATCCATGAAATGATCTAACTTATCCAATGCTCTATGGTGTAGGCCATTCAACAATTGCTCTCACTTTCTCAGGGTCCATCTTCAATCCTTCCACAGAAATCACAAATCCCAAGTATACCAACTCTTCATGAAACTACACTTCTTGATGCTTATCAGTAATTTCTCCTCTCTCAACCTCTACAAAACTTGTCTAATATGCAACAAATGTTCCTCTTTTGTCCTACTAAAAATTAGAATATCATCCAAGTACACAATTACAAACTTACCCAATAATTTCTTCAAGACTTCATTCATCAACCTCATGAAAGTACTCGATGCATTTGCCAATCCAAAAGGCATCACTAACCACTCATACAATCCTTCATTTGTCTTAAAAGCAGTCTTCCATTCATCACCTTCTCTAATTCTGATATGATGGTATCCACTCTTCAAGTCTATCTTTGTGAAATATCTTGCTCCACTCAAACAATCAATGATGTCATCCATCCTAGGTAAAGGAAATCTATACTTAACTATGATCTTGTTTATTGCTCTAGAGTCAGTACACATTCTCCATTCTCCATCCTTCTTCGGTGCTAGTACTGCAGGTACTGCACAAGGGCTCAAACTTTCTCTGATCAATCCTTTTCTCAACAACTCTTGTATCTGTCTATTTAGTTCTTCATTCTCTATTAGTGTCATCCGATGTGCTGCTTTGTTAGGCAAACTTGCTCCCGGTATAAGGTCCATGTGATGATTGATACTTCTTATAGGTGGCAATCCATCAGGTACATTATCTGATATGATGTCTTCATACTCTATCAACAACTCCTTTATTTCTTCCGATTCAGTTTCTTTCTTCACTACTTCAGGTGTTTTAGGAATCAAGGCATAACACATACTTTCCTATTTCAAACCATCCAAAAATTTCCTTCCATCTACCGAACAGATTCTAGTATTCCCACATACCACATTGTTAGGATCATCTTCCAAAGGAATCAAAGTAATTATTTTCCCATTTGTTGTTATAGTATATGTATTCTTTCTCCCATCATGCATAGCTTTTCTATCATATTGCCAAGGTCTACCCAACAAGATATGACAAACATCCATAGGCATAATATCACACAAGACTTCATCATGATAAGATCCACTATGAAATTTCACCAAACATTGTTCCCTCACTAGTATCTTATGATCATCCTAAATCCATGCTATCTGATAGGGCTTAGGGTGTTTCAATCTTTCCAACTTTAGCTTAGTCACCATCTCCTCTGAAACTAGGTTATCTAAACTACCACTATCAATTACAACTTTACAACACTTACCTCCTGATTTGCATGTAGTTTTGAATAAACTTTTCCTCTGTGATGGTTCCTCATTTGTTTCTGTTTGAAATAGTGCTCTCCTCATCACAAATGATTTTCCTTTCTCAGGTTTACCAACAAAATTGGGTGATTCAATAGGTTCTTCTTCAACATAGGTTGCTCTTCCACTGCTCTCTGTCCTCTTGCTTGTACTACCCTGATTACACTCAAATGCTCTATGTACTTCACCTCTGCACTTGAAACAAGTACCTCTGAATGTCCTCTTATCAAATCCTCTTCCTTCTCTTCTGTATCCTTCATTCCAGTATGCACTAGGGTTTCCTCTCTGGTAAAAATTTATGTCATCTCTCCGGTAAGTATTATTATCTCTATCCTCCTTCTTGAATGGGCTGTCAAATTTGTTTTGCTTCACAAATGATCTATCATATCTGGAAAACATTCTTCCTCTTTGAAATTTACCTCCTCTACCTCTCTATCTCTGATCATGTCTCTCTTTCAGCTTCTCTTCAACTTTCAGGGCAAACTGATACGCTTCTTCCAAATATGTCATCCTTACCAAGCTTAGTTCTTCTTGAATGTCCAATCTCAATCCATTGATGTATCTTGCCACTTTCTCCTTGCTTGCTTCACTATGTCCTATTCTTATGATCATCTTATCAAATTCTTCAGTGTACTCCTTCACAGATTTCTCCTTTTGTCTCAGGTTTTGCAATCTTTTCAACAATTCCAACTCATAGTCAGTAGGTATGAACTGATTCTTCAACTTTGTCACCATCCGGTCCCAATTTGTAATCTTTTCTTTTCCTCTTCTATTTATTTCTAGCTGAACTTCTTTCCACCATATAGTAACATGTCCTTTCAACTTTGTCTTTGTAAATTTCACCTTCTCTGGATCTTCAATTTATTCATATTCAAAGTATTCTTCCATATCATTTATCCAGTCGATCAATTCTTCAAGATTCAAATTACTAGTATAGTTCAGCACATCAACTCTAGGTCTCTTTCAAATCTTTGAAATAGCTTGCAACATCTTTATCTAATATGATTCTTCTTCTTCATTACCTTCTAGGGTTTCACCAATTTGTTCAGCAGATTGAAATTCTTCCTCATCATCACTTTCAACATTAGGTCTAGGTGTCAATCCTCTTCACCTATCTTCCTCAACAACATCCAAATGAATTCACATTGTTCTCATCAATTCCATCATCTCATCCATTCTATTAGCCATTGTACCAATAGGAGGAACTCTTCGTGGCAGCATCTTCCTAGGATCAAGTGCAAATTGCCTTAGGTTCAGCGATCAGGCTACAAGCGACAACTGCCTCTCAATCGACGATCGGTTGTGCACAAGTAACCTACCTTGGATTGGTGATCTACTCACAACAAGATCTTATGGAATCCCCTTCGCTAATTCGCTCCAAAGAATCAAACTTTCACTTTGATACCACTTGGTGCAGTCACAGTAGGAGGGTTCACAGAATGAATTATCTAAACCATGCAGCAAGAGTAAACACAATGGAAACAACTCAAGAAATAAAACAAATGCAAATTTAGTCATTCAGTATATCATAGAATTCAAATAGAGATCAATTGGCAACATGCGGGCTTACAATTAGGGCTCACATGCCTAATTACATACATGCGCAAGATAAAGCTTTGAAGCTCCTTCGCACCAAAATCTAAACTATCAGATCTTTTCTTATGTGTGTAGCTCCATTACTAAGGATCTATTACATCAGTATATATCATCTCTAGACCAATAGATTCCTCTGCGTCAGCCAAGGAAGATCACAAACTCCAATGAGAGCTGTAACGTGTTCATAGATAGGTCAGACCTAAATGCATAGAACACTTCCTCAAATGAATGAGACAACATACAGACCCTTAGGGAAGGTCGGCCATGAACCAAAGGACATTGTATGATGTGTCATTGAGATCCGCAAGTCAAGGAATGATCCACAAGCCTTCTCCTTCAGCTGATTATCAGGAACTATTAGGATGCTCTGCACTAAGAAAACAATTGATCTTCTGATAGCGATAACTTTCTAGTAACTGATCTAAATGCTCTAAATTCTTGATATGATGTAGATGAATGAATGTAGAAGCTAAGTCCAGACTCACAAGATGTGAAATGCCAAAGCCGGACCACAAGCTAAAACTACTTTTGACTGAACTAGAAATGAAAGAACTGAAATGCAAATGTTTTTGGGTTGATGCAATATTACTCTTGAACTAGGGATGCTCTTGCATCACATAAGGTCCTAATTTTGAATTAAAAATGAGATTAAATGATAAAATTAGAATAGTATCACCTGGAAAATGATTCATTTTTATACATGGATGGATTTGGGAAGCTATTGTGGACCTTTGGTTTGATTTGGACTATAAATACTTTGATTTAGAACTTAAAATGGACAATTGTTGACATACTCGGCGGCCTTGATTGTGTCAAACATGGACTTGCAACTTTCTAAGAATCTGAAACATCAAATTTGAACCCTACTTTCCTTCTGTAACTTTGTCTAGAAGTTTATAGAATCTTCAAAATTTGACATATAATTACAAATTTACTAAAGGGGACCCTACCAAAAAAAAGGTTAAAGGGAGAGTCTACCTCAGCCAACCCCCCTTATGGGTTTTGAAACTTTCAAACATGGATCCACTTTGGAAATTTGATAAAAAGTAAGTTAAAATATTGAACTATGAACTAAAACTAAGTTTGAATCACTTTGGAAATTTGATAAAAAGTAAGTTAAAATATTGAACTATGAACTAAAACTAAGTCTGAATCACTCCATATCTATTAAACCTGCAAGGTCAAGGGTTTATGGAAACACTACGAAGCAAGTAGAGGTAGGAGAAAAGTTTTAGAAACATAAGTTGTTTTGGATCATAAAAGCTTTTGGGATCTCAAAGGTGACTAGTATGAGAGGTGGAAACCTTAGTTTGGAGCACTTCTAATGGAGGTATGGTAGGGTTAGGGCTAATAATATTAAAGGTGGCAAAAGGAAGCTTGCACTTACAAAGGGTGTAGGACAAACATGTCTAAATGGAAAAATGACTCTACGGCAAGAAGAGAGGAATGGTAGAGGAGGGTTTAGAGGATTGATATTTTGAAGCACTAAGGGTGGTGATGAAGGGTTTGAAGGAAAATACTTAGAAATGGTTCAATGTGGGAAATGCATGCAAAGAGCTAATGGGGAGACAAAGGGATAGAAAAATGGCACAAAATGATAAGGAAAATGGAGGGTAAAGGATTAGGAGGGTGGTGGGGTGAGGTAGGAAGAGATCTATGCAAATACTTTAGAAAAACACTTTCATTTCATGAAATACCAAAAAAAAAATTGTTCACCTAGCCTGAAATAATGGAAATCAGATACCTAACTCTGGTAAATCAATTACAACAATGAGACCTTGGGCTCAAAGCTAGCTCTATCTGGAATTTTTTGAAATGATGTTTTAGTGTTGTGGATGAGATGAGATAGAAAAACCTTGACGACCAATGCAAAATTTTATTTTTTTCTATGTTAAAATGAGGCAAAGGTGGCCAACTTTTATAGACTTGCTTTGGATTTTAGGGATGGGAACTCAGTACCTGTGGAAATCCCTAGAAATTAATTATCTTGCATCTAAATCTTTTAATGGGAGGATAAAAGTCATGACCACCCTATTAGGTGGCAAATAGTGGGAAATGACTACGAATGAAAATTAAGTTCAATTTCCTAGGGGACTTTGGGATCAAAGGGGGACATTTAGAGGTAGGTGTACACATTAATTATTTGATTGCTTAGACATATTTTAGAGAGGTGAAATGTGGGGTTTACACATAGGATGGGGCTCATATTTGTATTTTAAGGTTTATCAAGGGGGTAAAATGGTCAAAACAAAGGGAAAATCAAATGAGGGGTTAGGATAGGATGGGGGCAAAAATTAAATGAGGGGAAACACTTAGGAAGGCAAAAAAAAGGCTTAGGAACAACATTGGAAAGGGGACAAAGATGGTTAGGGATGACAACTTAGGCAACCCAAAAAGGCACAAAACAACACACAAAACACACACATGGACTAAGGACTAAAATGGACACAAAATTGTAATAAGGGTACACCAATTCCATTATTATAGCTAGTTGTGTGTAAATGTTTGAGCAAAATTTGTGAGCTCATGATTGCTTTAGTATAGCTACTTTTATAGTGCTATTATGGAAACCTTATCCTAAAAAGGATATGATTATGTAATTTCTATGTGGTAATGCATACTTTATTAGTGAGTAACACCTTTGATGGATGAAAGAGATGGTGTCTTGTTCATATGCATAATGCTTGGGAAGAAAATGGTGCTTGAAATGGCCACAAGAGGTGAATCTTGCATTTGTATTCCCCTGTATTTTGAGCGATTGATGTGCAATATTTGTGTTATATAACCATGTGGAGAATGCCCTATAATGGATAATGAGTGATGTAGGTATTGAACAAGTACTTGGCATGGGTACAAGTAATGAGCAAGTACTTGGTACATATGTAAGTACTAAACAAGTACTTGGCATGAATGTAACCATTGAATAAGTGCTCTACATAATAATGTGTAATGAATGGAATCTCTAAACAAGACCTCTTCATAATTGTATGGACTATTTTCCCCTCTTCTTCCTTATGGCGACTAGAAATAGTCATGTAGTGTATGTAAATGTGTAATTTCGGAGGATTGTGAATATTTCTTTTGGTTATTGGTGAGTTTTATATTTGACTTTGTGGGCCAACATTAATTATTTTATCCTTGGTTGTGAATAGCTTAGCCACAAATTTTTGATATTTTATATTCACGCGACTCTTGGGGTTACATTTAATTTATTGTTGAAATTGAGCTCATTTATTTATTTTATTGATGGAATCAAGATTTCTGCCATTTTGGTATTTTTGAATTATGGTGGCTATGCTATTTTCTAAGTATTTGGGCATGTTGCTCTTGTGTTGTGTAATGTTCTTCTCTACTATATCTAGTGTTGGATATTGGGTAGAATGTTTATAAGGGAGTAGACCTGCAAAACTTTTAAGGAAGGAAGAAAATGTGGACCATTAAATGGGGTAGTCATTATCTATTTAGTTCTCCTAGTGTGTGTTGTGATGAAGGTTATGCAATAACTCATCTTCATTTGAGTTGTTGATCTTGTATAGACATGTATTAGAATGTGTAAATGCTTGCATACACATGGAAATGAATACTATGCAATTCTTGTGTGTTTTGAATTTCAATCATTGGTTTAAGTGTGAAAAGAGTGATTCTTGAAGCAATTGTCTCCCACTTTTTATATATTGAGTAGCTCTATTTTGTGTATATGTTCATGAGATAGTTCAACCATGAGGTTTTTATGTTGTGTTGTTTCTTCTTGGATATTAGAGAGCCAAGATGGGAAGTTATTATTTTATCATGTAGGAATATTGATTATATATATTCTATGATGTGAATAATGGATATATGAAATGATGAGAAAAGTTATGAATTTTGTTCATCTTCACATGAAATAATTGATTTAAATACATATGCAAAGGAATTGTGAATGCTTGCATACATATAAAAGTGAACAATGTTTGTGCAAATTTTGTGTGGCTTGTATGCCAATCTTTGTTGTAAATGTGATAAGATGTTGTTGCCACTCCCTAAAGGGTCTTCAATTTGGAGCTTGGTTAAGAAATCATTTTTTTTATTAGAGATAAGTTCACTTGGGATTTGAGCAATGGGGAAAGTGCAGATTTTTGGAATGACTTGTGGATGAGAAATTTCCCTCTAATCACCATTCATGAATTAGATGAGGCTAAGAGAATTCTATCAATTTCTTGGGGCTCTATCAAGAGTTGGCAATTATTGGCATGGGAAGTATGTGGAAGGGAGGAAATTGCAAGTATGGAAGAGCTTGGTAGATGTTCTTATCCTTGAAGATCAGAAGGTGTCTCTTTCATTTATACTTCACCCAGTTATAATTTAAAGTCTAAATCACTTGAATAGGGCTAGGTGGAATGACCACAAGTCAAGTATATATAAAGTAGCAATGAGTTATGCCTTTGCTAAAACATAGGTAACTCCCAATATTAGAGATTTGGCCTAGCAAGATAATATGGTGTTTAGAGGTGCCTCCAAAATGTAATCCATGGCACTAAATAAAATCTTGATTTTGACAGTTTAAATAAAAGAGGCTTTAATGGTTCATCAAGATGTTGTTTGTGCGATAATGTTGTTTAATTTGGATGCTACTTGGTTTGATAAGAATGTTAATATGTAGTTAGCCTTGTGGGACTGAGAACCTCAGTTGACCTTCAAATACAATTTTATTGTGCACATTGTGGGGCATTTGGATGTAGAGAAATTCAAGAATCTTTAGAAAGAAGATATCCTCAAAAGAGCATTGTTGGAATAGAATTTTAACATCTATGAAAGAGTATGTCCAACCTATGAAAGCAGAGGTAAATGATTCCTTCTCATGCTTTGAAATGCTAGTGATAAAAAAATTGAACGATGACAAATTTATTTCTCATTCAAGGGATAAGAGAAAAATTTAGATAAGAGGCAAATGAGGAAATGTGAAGCTAAGTGGGAACCTCCCCTAATTAGCTTTACAAAATTAAAATTTGATGGAGCTACTTGAGGGAACTCAAGGATGGTAGGGGAGATTTTGTTCTAAGGGATTCTAGAGATAGTATGGTTTATGGAGATTCCTTATTCTTTGGAGTAAGAACTAACAATGAAGCAAAGTGAGAAGCCTTGATTTTTGGTCTTGGAATAACTTCTCAGAATTAAAAAAAACTAATTGTTGGAGATCCAATGGTGGTGACCAGTGCCCTCATTCATGGGAGAAGACCAAATTAGAAATTTAATTGATATGTAGAAGAGGTTAAGGGTTTAGAGGAGAGTTTTGATTTGCTTAGCTTTTAGCATTGCAAGCGTCATTTGAACTCAATGACTGATCTTCTGGACAATGTGGGCATTGACCATGAGACCAATAATGACAATATATAGTCACCTTCCTAGATCTTGGAAGAATTTAGAGTGATGTCTTTATTTTTAGCCTCTCTAATTTGAAGGTCTATAAAAGTGGTAGGTCTATGAATGGATCATTCAATGGTAGTCTCTCATTAAATACCAAAGTGTATTCTATCTTGTTTAAGGCCTTAATGTCTTCTATAAAGTGAAGATAGTGGTAATTTAGCATTAGTTGCTTAGCTACTAAGGCTGATATTCTCACGATAGTTTATGAGCCCATAGGTGACATGTTTGTTGTGGATTGGATGCTTGGATGGATCATTCTTATTTGGAGCAAGATGGTGGCTTATGCTATAATAAGTGTTTATTTCTCATGTGTAGTGAAGTGATTAAACATGGAGGTAATGTATCAATTGATGAGTGTGGTAGATTATTGGTTGAGTCTAGTGGGTGTTCTTTTAGTTTGTTTATTTGTAGGTTCCTCTCCAGAATGTTGTTTGGGATGGAAGTCAACGTAATGTAGAGAAAGGCAAGGCAATTATTCCTCAAGGGTCAATTTCATATAGAAGATTGTAAATTATCTTTTCTTACAAGTTGAGAGTAATCCTAGGGTTTGTAAATTTGTTTATAGGTCAAAAGTGGCAATATGAGATGACTTTATCATCAATCTTGCTTTTTACATTAAAGATGTTGATTTAAGATTATGGATATTAAAATTTTTCATGCTTGAACAACTTGGGGAAATAAATGTGTTAAAAGTTGAAGCAATAGGGTTGTTGCAACCTAAGGCTACAAATTGTGACAAACGTGTTAGTTCAGTGTCCACTCTAGTTCATAAGGATGACAAGAAAGAGGAGATTGAGTTAAGAAGAGAGATGGAGGTGCTTTGAGCCTACTATAGCAATATAGGCAAGGTTCTTTTTGGGCTATGTGTGTTTCATCATAATGGTCAATTAGAAGTTTGCAATGATTTCATAATCCCAATCTTATGTGGTAACACCATTCATAGGGCTCGCCATTGTCATTAAGTCTGTCATGGTGTGTGCTTTCCATCTTTAGTCAAGACACACCAAGGCAAAAAGAAGTCCAATGAGAAGAATTGGGTGGAGGAAGTGCTGGAGGAGAACAAAAAGTTGGCAAGTAGGGAGTATTGGGGATTATGTAGGGGTGGAACAATTTCACGTGTTTTGGGTCTAGGATTCTGATGGAGGAGCATCCCAGGGTTTAAGAGCAATCTTATGTCACCTAAAAATATTTTCTTTTATTTTTTTTATTTGTAGGGTTTCAACAACATTTCTCTGCAGTTCAACCTTTCATCTTGTGGTTGGGAGCACATGATCTACTAAGAGCCGACAACGTCTCATCCAATTTTCAAAAGATTTTGTTCACCACAAAGGCATACTTCAGTTCCAAACTTACTACTGGCATGACAAGTTGACAACCAATTTTATTGTTTGAAGCTTGTGGCACCTTCTCAAAGCATGTAGAAACAAAGGAACATGTTTCCAAATTCATTAGACTCATGAGAGATTATGGTATGAACCACATCAAGATTCATTGATCCATCATCATTGCATTCATTCTAGAAGGTTCCTTCTACATTTGGTCAACTATACATTACACTTGGCATTGAGATTTACACCTCCTTGTAGTTGAGAGAGAACATTCCTAAGGCTAAGACTCACTATATAAACATCGCTCATGATCATTTGAAGGCAACCATTTTTAGTTCTCAGTTTGGGAGTAGAATTTGATAAGGAAAGAGCATTGTATTGTAATATCATTTGAGAATTTTGTAATTCACACCTAGTCGTGCCTAGATGTATGTATTGAAGGTTGCAACCTCTTATTGTAAGCCCTTGCAGCATACTGCAATTTTCCTATGACTGAGAATCAATAACGATTATGTTGTTGTTTCCTTGATTTCCACTACGTGTTTGTTCATTGGTTGCATGGTTAGATAATCCTTCATTAGATCCCCTGCCCATGATTGCATCAATTGGTATCAGAGTGACATTTAGAATCTTGAAGGTTCTTCTTGTAAATAGATTACTGCATTTGAGGCAATATGCACGAAGCTTGTAAACTGAGCATAACTGTGAGGTAGTTTGCATTAGATCTAGGGACAAGATTCCTCTGTAGAGAGGACAAGGTATTGTTAATGTTGTTGGAAAGATGGTAGAAATGTTTGAAATGATAAGAGTGATTAAGAAGAAGAGGTTGGTCTTGTCAAGTAAACTAAAAGTGAATAAGATGATAAGGAAAAAATAATGTTCAAAGCTATATCAAGCATTGGTAAGAAAACTAGAGTAGATGTTCCAAACTATTCTGGTAGTTTAAATCTTGAAGAATTGATAGATTGAATAAATGATCTAGAAGAAAACTATGAGTATAAAGATATTGATGATTTGGATAGGGTAAAATTTTCTAACACTAAGTTAACAAGTCATGCCACCATTTGGTAGAAAGAAATTCAGTTAGAAAGAAATAGAAAGGGTAAACCTAGCATTGGGAAATGGGATAGCATGGTGAAAAGGATAAAATCCAAGTTCATTCTTACAAACTATCATTTAGAATTATTAAAGGAGTTGCATGGCTTGAGGCAAAAGGATATGGCTATGAAAGACTACAATGAAGAATACTACAGGGTGACAATTCAATCAAGGCATCACGTTCAAGGAGTGGATAAGATGGCAAGGTACATCAATGGTTTGAGAGGATCAATTCAGAAAGAGTTGAGCATGTTAAATATCCAAATAGTGGAGGAAGTGTATCAATTGGTCATAACAATATAAAATATTGAACTGAAGATTTGAAGATAGACATAACTGACAATGAGGAAGAGAAGGAAGATTCTAGAGATAGATCTCAATGTAGTGATAGGAGACCATACGTGGAAGATTCTAAGAATGGTAGTTCACACCACAATGAAGGAGTAAGTAGTAATTCTTACCGCAATAATAGATTCCTTTGTTAGGGTTTCTCTGGATTTGGTATGGTGAAAGCGATGGAAGAAGAAGAGAAAACGAGAGTTGCACATGTTGATGAGGAGACCAAGGGGTCCTACAATTCTAAGAATGAACTGGAGAAAGGAGAGTCATTTTCATGGCAAGAGCCTTGATAAAACATGAAGAAGAAGAAGAACCAATGTAGAGGAAGAATTTGTTCAGAACGATATGCAAATATGAAGGTAAGTGTTGTAGTGGTAGTAGAAATAATTTAGTGTTAGAAGAAATGTTTGATTGTAGAAAGAGCATAAGGTGTTGGTGAAAGAATAATGTTTGGTCAAATTCAAAATAGGGACATATCATGATGAAGTTTATGTGATATAATGTTAATAGATGTGTGTCATTTGTTGTTAGGAGACCATGGCAATTTGACAAGAATGTTATGCATGATGGGAGAGCAAATACTTATAGTATAACAAAGAATAGTAGAAGACACAAGTTGGTTCCGTTGAAGGAAAGAGTGAGGCAAGTTTGCATTAATGTCAGAATTTGTTTGGTGAATGAAAGAAAGTGCTTGGATGGTTTGAGACATGAGAATATGTGTTTTGTATTAGTTTCTAGAGTTTGTGGCATTGTCAATGTGTAGGAAGCACCACAAAAAAAGGAAAAATTGTTGGCATAGTATTAGGACATCATATCAAATAATATGCCAGAAGGGCTACTACTAGTCAGAAGTATCGGTCACCACATGGATCTAATACATGGAGCTAATTTACCAAACAAGGTGGCACATAGAATGACACTAGGAGAAAATGTAGAATTGAATAGACATGTGCATGAGCCATTGAAGAAAGGTTTGATCATGGAGAGTGTGAGACCATGTGTGATACCCACGATACTAGAACCGAAGAAGGATGGTGAATGGAGAATGAGTATAGACTCTAAAGCAATCAAGATGATCACAATCAAGTATAGGATCCCATTACCAAGGATGGATGAAATAATAGATTGTTTGAGTGGAGAAAAACATTTTACCAAGATTGATTTTAAGAGAGATTATCACCAAATTAGAATCAAAGAGAGAGAGAGAGAGATGATTGGAAGGTTGCATTCAAGACAAATGAAGGATTGCATGAAAGATTGGTTATGCCTTTGGGTTGACTAACACACCTAGTGTATTTATGAGGTTGATGAATAAATTGTTGAAAAATAATTTGGGTACATCTATAATTGTTTATTTGGATGATATTTTGATCTTTAGTAAGAATAAGGAAGAGCACCTAGAACATATCAGGCTAGTACTATAGAGACTGGGAGAAAAAAATTGTTGATCAATGTGAAGAAGTGTAGTTCCATGAAGTCAAAATTGGTATATTACAGATTTGTAATCTTAGTTGAAGGATTGAAGATGGATCTAGAGAAAGTTGGAGCAATTGTTGAGTGGCCTACACCCATGAATGTTGGAGAGGTAAGATCTTTTCATGGTTTGACAAGTTTCTATAGGAGGTTCATTAGAGATTTTAGTAGTATTTGTGCACCAATAATTAGGACTATGTGGTGAGACAAGAAGGAATTTGGATAGATATTAGGAGTAGATAGAAGATTTATACTGCTGAATAAAAAGATAACTAAGCAACCAACATTAGCATTACCAAATTTTCACAAAGTATTTCAAGTTGATTGTGATGCAAGTGGAAATGCCATAGGAGTAGTCTTAAGTCAAAAAGGTAGACCGATATCTTATTTCAATGAGAAGCTGAATGATGCAAGGATAAGGTATTTAGTTTATGATCAAGAATTTTATGCCATAATCCAAACCTTGAAGAAATGGAGACACTACATGTTGCCAAAAGAACTTGTGATGTAGACAAATCATCATGCTTTACAATATTTGAATAGTCAAGGTAAGTTAAATTTGAGACATGTAAGATGGGTAGAGTTCATGCAAAGTTATTGTTTTGTATTAAAACATAGGAGTGGAAAATTAAACATGGTTGCAAATGCATTGAGTAGGAGACAAAATTTGCTGACAGAAATGAGACTAGAAGTAGTAGGATTTGATGAGTTGAATCATTTTTATGACTTTAATTCTAATTTTGTTAAAGCATGGAAAGCATGTAAAGAACCAAAAATATGAATAGAAGTAAGTGGCTTGATTGTTTAATTCAAAATGAAATGTTGTTTAATGGTAATCAAGTGTACTCCAAAAACTCAATGAGGGAAAATGTGATCAAGGAAAAGAATAGCGATGGTTTAACAAGTTATTTTAGAATAGATAAGATAATGCCATTGGTGAGTGAAATTTATTTTTGGCTTCAAATATATAAGGATGTGAGAAAATATGTTCAAAGTTGTAGGATTTGTCAAGTAGTGAAAGGAAGAAATCAAAATATTGATTTGTATCAACCATTACCATTTTCAAAGAGACCTTGAGAAGATATTAGTATAGATTTTGTATTAGGGCTTCCTAGAACACAAAGAGGGCATGATTTTATATTTGTAGTTGCGGATAGATTTTCTAAGATGAAACCTTTCATTCCATGTAAGAAGACAAGTGATGCAATACATATGACTAATATATTTTTTAGAGAAGTTGTGAGGTTGCATGGGTTGCCAAGGAGTATTGTTTCAGACATAGATACTAAGTTTGTTGGATATTTTTAGAAGACATTATGGAAGAAGATGAAAATAGGTTTGAAGTTTAGTTCAACATATCACCCACAAACTACTGAACAACAAAAAATCTAAATTTATGAATTTAGACAATTTGTTGAGATGTTTGGTTGGAGAGAAGACAAGAAATTGCGATATGATATTAGA
Organism: Cunninghamia lanceolata; assembly: GCA_027924645.1. Taxonomy (NCBI): domain Eukaryota; kingdom Viridiplantae; phylum Streptophyta; class Pinopsida; order Cupressales; family Cupressaceae; genus Cunninghamia; species Cunninghamia lanceolata. The sequence goes on from BSBN01000684.1 coordinate 5,476,523, forward strand.
ACAAGCAAAGTTTACATATAATAATTTAGTAAATATGAGTACAAATAAAACACCATTTGAGATAACATATGGCAATAAACCTAGGAATGTATTAGAATTATAACACACTGAAAGTGAAGAGAAGAGTGTAGAAGCAAAAGAATTTGTAGAACACATGAACGAAGTACATACAGAGGTAAAAAGTCACTTGGAAAAGAGAAATAGCAAGTATAAGGAGAAGGCTGATGAAAAAAAGGCATAAGGAGTTTGTAGTTGGAGATGAAGTGATGGAATATTTCAAAAAAGAAAGATTCTTAGTTGGGATATATAACAAATTGAAGATGAAGAAGTTTGGTCCTTGCAGAGTTATCAAAAAGTTTGATTCAAAAAATGCATATGAAGTGGAGTTACCAGAAGGATTAAGCATATCACCAGTGTTTAAAATTGTAGATCCATATCATTATCATGAAGGAGAGCTGAGAGACAATAACATAGAAGCACAATGGACAAATTAGATACCACAACAACAAAGAGAGAAGATTGAGGAGATTTTGGATAGTAGGATTAATAGAAGCACAAAAAATAGATAGTATGAAGAATATTTAGTGAAGTGGAAAGGTGGACCTGAAGAAGATTCATCTTCAATTCTTAAGCTTGAGGTAGACCATCTTGGTTTCCCTCTAGCCTCTAGAAAGTAGGGGACTCACTTTTCAAATTACCCAGATTACCCTGGGTGTCTAATGTAGGAGCATCCCAAAGTGTAAAAGCAATCTTGCATCACCCAAAAATATTTTCTTTTGCTTTGTTTGTTTTTTTGTTTGTTTGTAGGTTTTCAACAACATTATAGTCATCACACTTCTTATTTCATTTCTCCATAGTTGCACCTTTCATCTTGTGGTTGGGAGCACATGATCTACTAAGCACCTACATCTTATCTAATTTCTAGAAAAAATTGATCACCACAAAGGCATAATTCAATTCCAAACTTACGACCACCATGATAGGTTGACAACCAATTTTACTGTCTAAAGCTTGTGACACCATCTCGAAGCATGCGACAAGAAAGGAACACGTTTGCAAATTCATTGGACCCAAGAGAGATTATTGTATGAACTCCATCGAAATCCATTGATCCATCATCACCACATTCACTCTAGAATGTTGCTTCTAAATGTTTCTTCGACTATACGTTACACTTGGCATCAAGCTTTAAACCTCCTTGCGGCGAACAAAGAACATTCCTAAGGCTAAAACTCACTATATAAACATCACTCATGACCATTGGAAGGTAGTCAATTTTGGTTCCCAATTCGAAAGTGAAATTTGATAAGGAAAGAGCAGTGTATTGTAATATCATTCGAGAATTTTGTAATTCACACCTAGTTTTGCCCATGTATGTCTTTGAAGGCTATGACCTCCTTGTTAGGAATATTATATTACATCATCTCCTTTACTATATTTAGATAAATCTATTAGTTTGTTTATCTTAGAAGTGTTAGATTCCCAAAATCATATAGCATTTCTTCTACAAAGAGGATTTCTTAAAAAAAATAGAAGCTAAAATGAGAGTCAATATTACAATCAATACTTCATCTGCATTAATTATTCACAAATGGAACAATACATAAATAAACAACCACTTGCTAAAGTGGGAGAGAGACAAAAATGACAGATAATGATACATGCCATAAATGTCTCAAGCACTAAAAAGAAAGAGAACTAACCTTCTTAAAAGATAACCACTTGCAAATAGGGACAAAGTGGGAAAGGAAAGCTTAGGTCACACACCATAAAGCTCTCCAGTACAAGAAAGGAAACATTATCCTAAAAAGATTCTCCCTAATAAACTTATGATAAGTGTAAATATGATTTTACACCAACAAGAAGTTCTCATAATTATTTGTTAGTCACATAGGACTCTCCTATTCCCGTGATTCTTTGTTGGTCACATGCAGGGCTTAAATTTGATGGCCGTATGGTCGTATTTAGTCATTTTAACCGTAAAATACAATTAAAACTTTAGGAAGACCGTATCACCTGAAAGGTAAGATTCCAGGTAAACTGTCAAAATTTCTATGTAATTATTCTTATAAATATTTTTAGTCTATATGTATTTTTCCTAAAATAGTTAGGCTTTAATATTTAAAAGGCAACTTCAAATAAATGACCGTCACAAAAAAATTGCTTGACAGGCAAAGTTGACCGTCAAATTTAAGCCATGGTCACATGGGACTCTCCTCGCCACCATGTATGAATATGTACCCCCTATTAAGATAATAATATATACAATGATACTGTGCCAGCTCAGGGTTATTGCTATCTGATATGGTATCAGAGTTGATTGTGCCAGCTCAAGGTTATTGGCATCCATGATCGCCTTAAGCCTCACACTGACGTTCCCACCGCAATCGTCATCAGAAACTCCCCGTCTCACACGAGAACCAACATTTGGATGCTAATTGTCATGTTTCTGATTCATCTATGGCATTGCTCCACTACAAATCAAATTTGATCATAAAAAGCTGAGTGATTATCTTTGCGATTCAAATATACTTTGCGTTGTTCTTTCTCCCCTGCGCGCCATTGTTCAACTTCGTCTTCAAGAGGCAGTTGTTGCATTCGTTGTATTTGGAAATCGTAGCCAGGATTTACGTTATGTTGAACCCATTAGCCGCTATTTGCTTGTGAATGATTAAAATTGTTGCATAATGTATGCATAATGACTACATTGGATAGCTACGCTAGCTTGTTATATCTACACCATGCTTGGAGTCATTCTTTTTTTAATGGTTGTGTTAAATATTATATAGTCGTGCTATCTATTCTTTTGGTTGCACAATATAATTTTGTTTAGTTGTAATTATTCTTGCATCCTAAGAGGGGTTGCCTACCATTTCCATGCTTATGTAATGGTTAAAACTATTATTCATTGGTTGTATCTCCATTTAGTTGCAAGCCTTTTCCATGGCTACACTATTTTTTGACAACTCATTCATAGATTGAGTGCTTGTAGCAGGTATGAAATCTCTCCCTTGTAATGTTCTCTTTGATTTTTGGTTCTTGACTTCTTTCAGTTCTTGGCATTAATGTTGGGTCTCTTAGTTGTTTGGTTTTGCTTTGATGCAGATTTCTCTTTTATGGGATTTGTCCCTTTTGTCACATATCTATAGTTTTGTTAGCCTTCTTCTATTACGTGGGGTGACAACACAATTGTGTGTCCCACTTTTTGGCTTATGTGGGACGCTCAAAATTAACATTTTTTAGCATCTTTCAATTTGCATCAATTATAGGGAACAAATGATCAATAATTTAAGGATGATGTAAATTAATGAGTTATGGAATTTTCTATGTAGATTCAAATTATACTTTTTTTCTATTATTAAAAGAATTATTTCTATCATTATTTCTTTTTATTTATTAATAATGCATAACTTTTGCTACAAAGAAGAAATTTCTATGATTTATTGGAAGTAGATCATTAACTCCACTATATAGTGTATGAATATTTTTTGATAATTTTTTATTAAATATTTTGTAATAATTTTTTATTAAATATTTTTATTATTAATTTTTTAATTAGTACTAACAAACATTTCAGACCTCATGTGAAAGCATATAACTCTAGCCCTAGAAGCCCTACCCTGAGTTTCAAGGCTAGGGAGGAAAAAATGAACAAAGCTATGGATTATTTATATACATCCTCTAATAATACAGAGCAATCTTTGAGGAATTCCTTTGATGATGTAGAGAAGAGGGATTTCACTAGTTCTGATACGAAGGGTTCTATCCCTAAGGACAACAACCTGAAGTATCAAGAAGAAAATGAGAGTTAGGATTCTGAGGAGGATGAGAACCCCAGAGGGAGTAAAAGAAAGAGTGGTTCAGAACCCTAAGGCCAAATCCTAGATTATGAGGAAAATGAATAAGAAGGAGAAGAATTTGAATAAAAAAGATACCTTGGATGTTGAAGCTACAACTGATAGGGGTTTGAAGGAAGATAGGCAAGGGAATGCTTAGTTGGAGGAGCAAATGGCTATTAAGAAAAGAAAAGCAAAATGTATACCAAAACCTTTGATGGGAGTCCCTTTCCTTGGAATCTTGGATCCTATCCCTAGCATTCCTAAAGATTTCTTTGTTATGGTGGCTAATTCTTCTTCTATGCATGAGTTATTTGATGTTCTGGGGACTATTTAGGAGGCTACAAAAACACAATACCCTTCCGAAATAGTTCTTTGTAGAAATCAATAGATTGAATTTGAAACTTTCCCTTATTGAGAAAAAGATTGAAGGCTAGACTCAGTTACTGAGGGAGGACAAAAATAGGATCTTCCAAATGTGGGATGTTGTGCCCAAAGTTAATTAGTTGGATTAGGATCTGAGTGAGTTAAAGTAAAGCAATGTTACCTGTAGACATAAAAAATTGATCCCTAAATCATAAATTTTTCTTAATCCTAAAGATTTAATTAATTAATTAAATCCTTTTCATTTTTACCATTTTCCCATAAATAATAAATTAAAATCAATGAATTTAATTTATTATTTACAACTTGGAACCTAAAACCTCTCGTTAATAATAAATTAAAACTAACAACTTTAATTTATTATTAACCTAACCCGTAAAACGCCTACCATAACCCTAACTACATTTTACCGTTCATCGAACCAAAAATCCGTTTAACTACCCAAACTACTACCCAAACCTTATAAAAATCAAAAACTCATTCTCATTTCCCCCCAACAATTGTGACATTGGAGTTATGCCAAAAATCTGAGCAATCACATTTGCATTACATTTTGGTAACATCTATTTAAATTTGTTTATCAATAGTGTTTATCTAAATCTTCTGTTGGTGCATTTTGATATAAATTTAGGGTTTTTGACGATAGTTTAAATCTTTTTAATAAAAATTTATATTTTGATGCATACAAATGGTGAACCTGACGTGAACAACCCTCTGATCATTTGTTGGCCAGCATTTTGCTTAAGTTTGTTGTTGCAGGTGTGAGAATTTATTCGCAAATTTTTTTAGTCTGGTACCACTGGTTTGAATATCGTTTCTATTTTAGTTGTAGATTTATCCAGCCATGTATGCATTTTGCTATTGAGTTTCATATATGTGATTCAAGGCTTATCGGATTTACTAGTCTTTGTGCAGTTTCTTTAACCCTAACAGCCTTTTGAGTAACGGTTTCTTGTGTTAGTATTTGGTGTTTTCCTTGTTCTGGTTGTAGCTTGGTTGCGAATTCCTTTTACCCTAGGTACTGGTTCAATTATAGTTCATCTGTATCATCCTTGACTTCTACAATTGGAGGAATGTCCTTAGGCTTGTTGTTCTTCCTTTCTTTATTCACAATCCACTGGTGTTCTACATGACATTACGGAGAGTTGATAAAGAAGTGAAAATGCAAAACATGTGATGATAATGACGACAAAGATTCACGCTGTATCAGTTGTTTCTATCATCGTATTTCTTAAAACCTCCTATGGATGCAAGTTCTAGTATAAAATTTCAAACTACACAAGGGTCCACGCCGGAGAACATCAAAAGAATGATAGCCACGGTGTGAGATAAGTTGATATGCTCAATTGTAGAAAGTCTTTCAAACCGCGGTAAAGGTCTTTTTAAAACTATTTGATATGCTATTATTTTTTGTGAATGTTATTAATGTTATGGCATCACAGCGGGTAGCAGTTGGCATTGTTTAAACTATTGTAAAGTTATTCATACTTATGAAACTTGTTCTTTTTTTTTTTTTCCTGTTGTTATCTGATCTCCTTTTATCTGGTGGGTTTGGTGCATCGAATAATAACGTATTGTTTTTCTTCTGGTTCGCAGATTTGTTCAGTGCATGAAAAAGGTATCCTATTTGTTGGCTGGTTGATTGATCTTAACTACACATTCTAGTCATTATTTCTGACATATAGCTGGAAGTGTTGTTACAATTGTTTGTGAACATTTAACCATATTTTTAATTGTCAAGTGAAGTCCTTAAAACAGTGACATCCTTTTAATCGTGCTTACCAACATTTGGAAACTTTCTTTTTAACTTGCAATTAGAGAAAGCCATTTTCTTGTGACCCAGAGATAAAATTGCCAAAAACACAGAATTTGCAAATTACCAGAGTGCCATTTTTTAACCCTCGGAGGCTGTTCTGTGTAAACAGGCCTAACTTTTTCATTTGTCATCAGATTTTCATGTTTTTGTAGGCGTCGGAAAGCTGATTCAGAGAACTACATCGTGATACAATCCATTTTGTCAAATTCATATCTGATTTTCTGGTATAATTCTCTGAAATTCAATCATTTTCAAAAACATCAAACATTTTCTTCTTGTTGTGCACTAATATTTTTGTCAGGGTTTTTGCAGGATTGTTTTGTCTTGGTCTAACATTTTCTTGCAGCTACACGCCTGTCAAAGATAAATTTTTCAAACTACTAATCAATGTGTTGCAGGACCGCTTGTCAAAGAATCTAATCTTGAAACATTCTGTCTTCATTTTATAGATTAGATCACATCATAAGCAAGGGTTAAAATTAACAAGTGTTTGCGATGTCTTGTGGCTTGCAATTTTGTCATTGAATGCGTATGCTCTTCTCTTGCACCATTCGGCGATCTTGAGAATCAAAAGCATTTTCTTTGACATTTTGTACAACCACCCACACATTTGGATTTGGAATTAAAATGAACCCCATGCGAGTGTGAGGCAAAAGCATTGTGTATGCTCTCTCCTTGCGTTTCATGCGATCCGGGAGATCAAAAACAACGTGTTTCCTTGCTTTTGTCATCCTTAGAGTGGGCCTGCTCTTGAGACACATCCGCAAGGAGAACTCATTTGCGACCCCAAGCGGGACTTTCGTCCGGCCCGCTATATAAATTGAGGATAAGGTGAAAGCTAAGTCTAACCGGTATTAGCGCTTACCGTACAGTGCTAGCTCGAAAGGAGGTGTACCTTGTGTATATTAAAACTCCTAGTAGGGTTAGTCAAAGCCTTGAGTGGCTTGCTGGACACTCGTAAGGTGCCGGTCCCCTGGATATTCACTAGAACCCTTTTGTGTAGTGGCCAAAAACCCTCTACTTGTTGATACAGGAGGAAACTCTGATAGCTGTCCCATATTTTCGCAGCTTATGGCAGAGATAGTAAGGTACCTCAGGATCTGCGCGTCCTAGGACCTGGAACTTGGTGTGCCTGAGAAGTGAGTGCACTGTAAGGGGGAGCCCGTGCCCCAAGTTCCTGGAGCTATACACCATAAGTAGGCGCGGCTGGGTAAAACCAAGTGGGAACTCAACAAGTATTGTCCTTTCCTAGCCTAGGATCGTGCATGTTTACAAGTGTTTGCAAAACATCCAGGTGTCATAAAAAAAACAACCAATCAAGTTGTGTGTCTTATATGATTGTTGTGTGTGCATATTTAATCATCATCACCATTATAACTTGTCTCCCACATCATCAGCTGGACTTTCAAAATTGAGAATCTTTTTATCCTCGTGGCACATCTCAAGTGGAATCTTATCATTTTAAATCACAAGAAGCTCTTTCGATTGATCATTCATCCATATCCATTCCCAAAATCTCTTTTCACTAGTTTGTAGACCCCCATTGTCCTATTGATCATATATCAACATCCAATTAAGAGACAGACCTTTTCCTAATCAATCCCATAACGATCCATTTGCTTAAGAGGCCCTGACCATTCTTAAGTTAGTGTATCTTTGTCATCTTATCTTTTCTACTCAATAAGCCCTGTCTTCCTTTGAGTAGAGGTGGCATTTTGGTCTCCTTTCTTCCTTAGGCATATCATCACCCTGAGTGTTTTAAAGGAGCCCCTTATCCGTATCTAATCCTAAGGTCCATCCAGTCTCTTTGAGTCACCATTTTGACTCTATTTCTATCTTAAATCAAACAATTCATATCTACATCTTGATCCATATCATTTATCCCCACTTTTGGAGTCTTTCATATCATTCATATATATCCATCTGAGAGCTTTTTAACATTTCAATTGTCCTCTATTTTCATGGTTACTACCCGTGCCCAAGCCAAGAAAAACAATATGGATTTCACTCCTCAAAACTGGCAACCTCAATCCTCAAGATTCCTCGAAGAAGAGCCCATCCATGAGCAAATCAATCCTTCCCAACAAGATACTGGATCATCATCACATTTTTATAATGATCCACTTGGAGGCCTTTCAACTTCTGTAGATGTTCGAGATGATGTATCCGACCAACCAGTTACTCCCAAAACTCCTAAACCCACAAATGACTATGCTGAAACGAATCCAATTGCACTTCAAATTCAACAAGATCCTGAAACATTGCAACTTGTTCATCTCAGCATGGATCATGATCCTGATTATTTTATGCAATACCTTTATGATTGTGGAGCTAGAGTCCCTGATGATATTTATGAGAGAGAAAGAGCATGAAGAAAAGCAGAAAAAGCTAAAGCCAAAGCTCAGGCTACTTCCTCTCTCCACCAATCTTTTTCAACACCTATGTCAAACGTGTTCCAATCCACCTCATCTATCACACCACCACAAAATTTTACCTTGGGACCACAAGATACTTCTATTTCTACAATCCCATCTCTCTCTTCCCATCAATCATTTTCAACACCTATGTCTATCTCATCACATACTTACACATTGGGGATACCTCTAGACTATTCTCCTCCCATGCTCCAACCTATTCAGTCATCACTTACACCCCCATCGATTCCACCATTAGGAATCTCACAATCTATCCCCGTAATTCAACCCATTCAGTCATCTTCATCATTTCCTTCATTAGGATCATCTCTCACAACCTCTTCCATTTCATCAGTAGGGATCTCACAATCTGGACCTATATCTTCCATACCGAAAACCTCCAACATTCCCTCATCTCAATTAATTCCCAATGCAACTCATGTTTCCATACCTCAAACTTCTTCTATCCACATCCGTCACATCAACGCTCAACCAAAACTGGTATCCACTTCCATACCCTCAATTTCACGAAATTATAACCCTACCAATGTCTCATCCTCAAAACCCGTTGATCCCCAAATCCTTCAGCTACAACAACAACTCGCTCAGTCACAACAACAGCTTGCCCAATCGCTACAACAAAATTTGAGACTCTAATCAGTCCAACAATCCCAATCATCGTCACAACATCACCCTCAAACATCACCTCAAACGCAATTACACAATCAATCAATCACCACTCCGCCCATTCAAGATGAAATCAAACGAATCATCGATAATCAGATTGGTGCTAGACAAAAGAAATACTCATTTGAAGAACTATGCCCAGATCCATTTGACAAATCTCTAATCATGGTACCTTTTCCTACAAACATTGAAATACCAAAATTTGACAAATATAAAGGAAAAGGTGACCCTCGCGATCATATTCGTGAATTCTGTATCGCATGCATGGAATTTCGACATGAACCTACATACTTAATGAGACTTTTTCCTAAAAGTTTGGCTGGCTCAGCCCTTGAATGGTTCTCACGTCTCCCAGGAAACATTATATCTTTTGAACAACTAGCAGAAGAATTTGTCAAAAATTTTGCCTACAACATTGAACAAGACACCTCCATGCAAGACCTTTATAACACCAAACAAAAAGGAGGGGAAACCCTTACTTCTTTTCTACAATGATGGAGGCATATTGTCAGTCGACTCCCTTGTCATATTCCTGAGAAACAACTAGTTCCAATTTTTGTGCAAAATCTTAATCAAGAACTGGCCTTTCACTTACAAGTGCAATGCTCTGATTCATTTGAACAAATCATGACAAAAGGCAAGATGATTGAAACGGCTCTTATGAACAAAGGTCTCATCAAAATTTACAAAGATAATTACAATCGCGATTCCAATAACCAAAACAATGATAAATCCCGATATTGGAATCGAAACAAGAACATTGTGAATGATGGAATCACTGATACAAAACATGTTCAACATGTGCAAAACAAACCATTTGTCCTCAATTCTTCATCAACTCAGAATACACCTCGAGATCGTCCACCACATATACAGAAGAAATTTACTCTTCCAGGTTTGCGACCACCACGCACATTTTCAGATTTAACAGAACCTCTTGAATCCATATTTCAGAAACTTAAACAAGCAAACATGATTGAACTTCCTGACGCTAGTAAACCTTATGATGACAGTCGACCAAAACCCCGTTGGTTCCGAGAAGATCAATATTGTGAATACCACCGTGTCAATGGACATACCACTAATTCATGCATAAGATTGAAGCATTATGTCCAAGATCTAATTGACCAAGGAGAGATACACATAGATCAAATACCTCATAAGTCTCCCAATGAGAAACTCAAAGCCTACCAAGAACCATTTCCTCCACATGGACAAAAAAATAATAGAGCCAATAATGTTGATAACACATCACACAATGAAGTTCATTATGACTATAGTAACCACAGCGTAGTTGGCCGTATTGAAGTTTCATATCCTCGTGTCAATGTTATAACTGTTAGAGGTCGAACTCCCGAGTGTGATGTCACTACATGAAGAGGTCGTATTACTGTTCAGGGAACTCCTCCTCCTATTGCATCCCATAACCCCACGAGACCTCATGTGTTATCCCATAATGTACCTAAATATAATATCTAGGATCAATTGAAAAAGACACCTACCCAGATCTCAATCCTAGAGCTTTTAAGAATGTCCCCCCAGCACAAACAAATCTTAGATAACGCCCTTATAGAATCTCAAGTACCAGGTGATATTGACGTAGATCAATTCCAAGCTATGGTGGGGGCTCTTACATCCACTCCTCGCCTCATCTTCACAGAACCAGAAAACTCCTTTCCAGAACATTTCCATAATGAAGCCCTTCATCTAGAGGTTATTGTCAAACAACATTTCGTGAAACGAGTCCTAATAGATGGTGGATCAGCTTTGAATTTATGTACCCTCAAATTAATAAAACAACTGGGATACTCCGATGAGAACATTGATGAGAAATATCAAATTACGATCAAAGCGTATGATGACGGAGAAAGAAAATCGGCAGGTACAATTAAACTCCCAATCAAGGTTGGCCCTATTACAATGGAAACTACATGTCAAGTCTTAGATCTTGATCTCCCCTATAACATTCTCCTAGGGCGTCCTTGGATTCACGCCATGAGAGCCGTCCCTTCCACATACCACCAATGCATAAAATTCCCATTTAATGATCGTGAGATTACCATACAAGTAGACCCTCGCCCATTTCAATACTGTAGACGATTGGAGGGTCCTTATCGACATCAAAATTATTGCCCAACTAATGAGGTTGCCCAACCATCATCCAAACACATTGACCCATCCACCCTCACCCCGTCTTCTTCATCCACACCATCCACTTCCCAATCAGAGATCAAGGCTAAGATCAGTGCTACAGGCATGGGGGAGTACACTCTATTTCATATCAATGAACTTCCTCTTTCACCTAAGAGCTATGGGCGACCTCGTCCGATTAATCATGTCTTGATTACTCATCCACAGTTGAAAGACTTCAAATATTGGGGGCAACTAAGTCAAGAAACCATTGAAGATGACATCTCTAAATGGCTCTATAGCGATGAAGATGAACAGAGACAATTACCATTGAGTATATATCACAGAGGGTATCCTATCATTAAAAAGTTGGGCTATACAGAAGGTCGGCTTGGGCAACAGCAACAAGGAATCTTAGAGCCTTTAGAATTTCATCGCCGACCTAAGCATGCTGGGCTAGGGTTTGGATCCACCAAGCGTGAGTCACCCGATGTTGAGTTTATCTTAGACGAAGTGGCGAAAGCTTTTCCCACAGTTGAGTCCTTTAATCGAGACACTTTCATAGATCCTTTTGAAGCGGCCGCCGATGTCTTCGAGGATAATTCCATCTATACCATCACCTATTCCTTTGATCAACCATCATCCTCATCCACCCCGTCCACTTCCTCTCATTCATTATCCCTTGTTTATCCAGATCTCATTGACTGGGACCAACACGGACCTCCTATTCTTGATGTCTTTGAAAATGATGAGGCTATTGGTGAATTTCTGGGGCTTCGTACTCATCTACCTATTGGAGATCACAAGATTGGTTACTCTATTGAACTACACTCCGATGCCTACTTTGGGGAATCTGTTAAATTCCTTAGTCAAAAAAATGAAAATGTAAAAATAACGTCCCCTGGTGAAAACCACTTTGTGGCACTTTCGGACGATGCAAAAATAAAAATAAAAGACGTATCCACTGGTGAAAACCTTTCTGAGGCACCAGCGGATGAGGAATTTAACCTTCCCAAAGTGGGGGCACACCAAGAAAAGTCCACTATTCTCATAGAACAGACACAAGAGATGAATCTTGGAACTACAGAAGAACCCAAGATCACATATGCAGCAAAGTCATTATCAAAATTTGAAACTTGGGACTTCAATTCTTTCTTCAAAAAACGAGAAATCAATTTTGCTTGGTCCTATGCACATATGCCAGGATTAGATCCATCACTAATAGTGCATCATTTGACAGTCCATCCTGGAACAAAACCAGTCAAACAAAAATTGAGAAAGATGCATCCCAAAATTGCCCTAATGGTTAAAGCAGAGTTAGAAAAGCTCTTAGCAGTTGGTTTCATCAAACCGATAGATTATCCAGAGTGGATCTCAAACATTGTACCTGTAGCTAAGCCAAATGGAACTATTAGAGTTTGTAATGATTTCAGAGATATTAACAAAGCTTGTCCAAAAGATGATTTTCTGTTACCAAACATTGATATCATAGTGGATCTGACAGCAGGACATGAGATGTTATCATTGATGGATGGATTTTCTGGTTATAACCAAATTAGAATAGCTGAAGAAGATCAACATAAAACTTCTTTCATTTGTGTCTGGGGAACATATTGTTGGCTTGTCATGCCTTTTGGTCTAAAAAATGCCGGAGCCACATATCAAAGAGCAATGACTGTTATCTTTCATGATATGCTTCATAAACAAATGGAAGATTATGTAGATGACATACTTGCCAAATCAAAAACCAGAGAGGGGCACCTATATGTTTTGGAAAACATTTTTGATCGTCTTGAAAAGTACAATGTTAGACTAAATCCTAAGAAGTGTGTATTTGGAGTAACATCTGGAAAACTCTTAGGTTATATTGTCTCCAGAAGAGGAATTGAAGTTGATCCAGCAAAAGTCAAAGCTATAATGGAAATGCCTCCTCCTCAAAATCTAAAACAACTTAGATCTTTGCAAGGAAAATTACAATCCATACGGAGGTTTATTGCTCAGCTTGCTGACAAGTGTCAACCATTTACTCACTTGTTGAAGAAAAACACACAATTTATTTGGGATCAAAATTGCCAAGAAGCATTTGATAAACTTAAAGAATACTTGGGGTCCCCTCCTGTGTTAGTACCACCTATTCATGGAAAACCCCTTATTTTATACATTTCAACAACATCAGCAGCATTAGGGGCTTTGTTAGCACAAAATGATGATAGTGGTAAAGAACGAGCAATCTATTATATCAGTAGAACTTTGGTGGGCTATGAAGTAAATTATTCACCTATTGAAAAGGCATGTCTCGCAGTTGTCTTTGCATCACAAAAGCTTAGGCACTACATGTTGAGTCATTAGACTAAGCTTATATCAAAGATTGATCCTCTCAAATATTTACTATCTAGAGCAGCCCTGACTGGACGTATGGCAAAATGGGTGATGATGCTTAGTGAATTTGACATTGAGTATGTTGATAGAAAAGCTATAAAAGGACAAATAATAGCAGATCAATTGGCCGAAGCACCCATAGAATCAGATCATCCCATGGTAACAGAATTTCCTGATGAATCAATTTTGGACATAGAAACTATTCCCTCTTGGCAATTATATTTTGATGGTTCTCATACTCAACATGGCTCTGGAGCTGGAATACTCTTTGTTACACCTCAAGGCGATTATATACCAAAATCATTTCACATTCAATTTCCATGTACAAACAACATCGCCGAATATGAAGCACTAATCAAAGGATTAAAATTGGCTATAACCTGGAATATCAAAGACTTACAAGTTCATGGGGATTCTCAACTAGTGATCAAGCAAGTAAACAACGAATATCAAACAAAGGATGAAAAGTTAAAGCCATACAAGAAACTAGTGGATACATTCAAAACATATTTCAACAGGATCACATTTGAACAGATTTCAAGGCTTCACAATAAAGCTGCTGATGCTATGGCCACAATTGGTTCAATGATAGAGATACCTGGGAATGATCACAAAATTGAATTCCTAATAGAAAAGTTGTTTGTACTAGCTTTTGATATCCCAGAATCAGAGTTGGTATGTGATATTGTTGGTCCTAACTCCACTTGGTTCAATGAGATCTACCATTACCTTCATGGCCAAATCATTCCACCAAATCTTTCCAAATCCCAACATCGCTCCTTCATTCGTCGTTCTTCCCAATATGTCCTCCTCGGTGATACGCTTTATAAAAGGTCACTAGATGGTGTTTTGCTTAAATGTCTTAACCCGGAAGAAGCCCAAACTGCTTTGCATGAGATACACGAAGGCATCTGTGGTGCTCATTCTAGAGGTTCATCCTTAGTCAAGAAAATGCTTCGCACAGGATACTATTGGCCTACTATGGAGCAGGATGCGCATGAATTTGTTAAGAAATGTGTACCTTGTCAGCAACATAGTGATCTAATTCATGCACCAACACAAGAACTGCAAACTATCACTACTCCATGGCCATTTTCACAATGGGGGCTCGATCTCATTGGAAAAATACATCCATCCTCCTCAGATGGTCATAAATTTATTATCACTGCTACTGAGTACTTCACTAAATGGGTTGAAGCAATTCCTCTTACTTACATTACGGGAAAGCAAATATCTAAGTTCATTTTCCATTATATCATTTGCCGCTATGGTATTCCTCAAGCCATAGTCACAGATAATGGTCGCCCATTTAAGAATCAAGATGTCAAAGAGCTTTGCAATAAATTCAAAATCCAACATCACTTTTCTACCCCCTATTATCCGCAAAGTAATGGCCAAGCTGAAGCAACTAATAAGAATCTTTTGAAAATCTTGAAGAAAACAGTAAACGAGGCTGGCCGTGATTGGCACTTGCAACTTCATCCTGCTCTTTGGGCTTATCGAACTAGTATCCGTACTCCTACTGGTGCTACACCATATTCCTTGGTATATGGTTCAGAAGCTATTTTACCCATTGAGATCGAGCTCCCTTCCTTGCGAGTATCCTTACAACACTTGATTTCAGATGAGGAGTATCGGATATCAAGACTACAAGAGCTTGAATTGTTGGACGAGAAGCGACTTACAGCTCTTAATCATCTAAAAGCTTATCAAAATCGCCTGCGCCGAGGTTACAACAAGAAAATGAAGCCTCGTAAATTTGAGCTTGGAGATCTTGTTCTACTAGAAAATCAAAGGAATTTGGCTGATCGTACAAAGAAAGGGAAGTTTGAACCTAACTGGTTGGGACCTTTTGTCGTAACCAAGAGCTATGGATCAGGAGCTTACCGACTTTCCACTCCGGAAGGTCAACCTTTGGAAGAGCCTATCAACATAGCCCATCTCAAACGGTTCTATACCTGACTCGGAGTATCCCAGTTAAAAAAGTAAAAAATTAAAAAAAAAAATATATATATATATATATAGTAAAGAAAAATCATTTCATCCAATGGTGAAAACCACTTCGGTGGTGCCCTGGATAAGTACCATGGTGAAAACCTGTTCGCAGGCGCCATGCGTAGAATTCAAGCTGTCCCCACCATCCTTTAGGTAGC
The DNA here is from genome assembly GCA_027924645.1 of Cunninghamia lanceolata. Classification (NCBI taxonomy): domain Eukaryota; kingdom Viridiplantae; phylum Streptophyta; class Pinopsida; order Cupressales; family Cupressaceae; genus Cunninghamia; species Cunninghamia lanceolata. The sequence continues at coordinate 5,492,322 of BSBN01000684.1, forward strand.
TTTTTCACATCATCCATCTCGCCATCATCCATTTCCCATCCATAATAAAATACGTCCTCCCTTTCGCTCCCATCCATATCTTGCCATACGCATCTACTCAGTATCATCTGGTCATATTGCATTGTCTCTCCAGCTATTCTACGTTCCGTTATCACTAGCCTGTCCATTAGTCCTTTCCCATTCCTTCACCTGCTCTCATCCTGGTTTTTTTTTGGTCCACCTGTGTAGGTCTATGTGTCTTGGTACCTTTGAGTTCCTCATAATAGACTCTTGAGTTTGTCTGCCTTTCCAATCTCATGCAATTCCGTAATAACATTTTTCAGCACTGTATCCTCATTCTTCCCCTCCATCCAATCATTTCACTTCATGCAAAAATGCAAACAAACACAACCCAATTTTTGACACTCGCACATTCCAAACCATACCTCAAAAACACTTTAAAAATCTTAGACTAAATTATGGAACTTAAACACCTAGTGATTCGATCTTGATTGTAGTAACCAAGTTGTAGATCCTCCAAGCCAACCATCCTTTATTTACCTTATCTTATCCAGGGATATATCATTCCCGCAACATGGCACTTATCTATTTATCGTGTTAGTCTTTGGCTTGAGATCTTACTGCCTATCTTACCGCTTATCATGATTAAGTCTTTTGGTCCTTCTTTTGCTTTTTTTTGTCTAGAGGCAACATTGTGTATGCATGTTTTGCTTGTTTTGTTTGTGTGTGCTGACTCATTGATGTTTTTGTGTCTATTATTGGTCCTTGCAACATACCTGCCACACCGTCATCATGGTCTTTCATATCATGGTGCCATTAGGCATATGCTTGCTTGCGACTTTCCTCCTTTCTGCATTTGACACATCGTCACCCTGGTCTTTATACCTCGGTGCATAATGTCAGGTGCTATATCAAACATCAGGTTGCTCAAAGTTTAATTAGCATAACTCCATCATCCTTCCCTCCGTTTCCTAAATTGCATCCAAAAACCTATGTTTTGATTTTCTTTGAAACGACCTTGCTTCGCGACATCGTCTCAAAGAGGGGCAAAATGTAGACATAAAAAATTGATCCGTAAATCATAAATTTTTCTTAATCCTAAAGATTTAATTAATTTTAATTAATTAATTAAATCCTTTTCATTTTTACCATTTTCCCATAAATAATAAATTAAAATCAATGAATTTAATTTATTATTTACAACTTGGAACCTAAAACCTCTCGTTAATAATAAATTAAAACTAACAACTTTAATTTATTATTAACCTAACCCGTAAAACGCCTACCATAACCCTAACTACATTTTACCGTTCACCGAACCAAAAATCCGTTTAACTACCCAAACTACTACCCAAACCTTATAAAAATCAAAAACTCATTCTCATTTCCCCCCGACAATTGTGACATTACCATGTTAGTTGAGCTAGATAAATGGAAAGAGGACCATAACAATAGACTGGTGAGTCTGGAAAAGGAGAACAGGTATAAAGAAAAATATCAATAGGGTCATCAAGGTCAGCAAGTGTATAATCCAAAATAGTGTCATGGGAATCAAGATTCTCACCAAGAAACTTAAGGAGAGAGCATATGGATCTGAGATCTAGTATGTGGAGGATAAGAACGCCAATGCTGATAAAAATGTCAAGGCTAGCCCCAATGTAAGGACTAGGAGTAATAAGAAAAAGTCGTATGACGAGGAAAAAAAGGAATTCCAAGACTTTGTGAAAACTTCATGAGAGTTTCTACCAACAAGAACTGAAGGCAGCAAAAATTCTTAAAAAATGGTAGTATGTTGGAGGTCTAGGTCCCTTTTTGTTAGTCTCTTGTATCTGTTTGGTCCGACCGGTTTGTTCTTTTTTTGCTTATTTTCTTATCTGTTCTGTGGTGTTTGGGTTTGTGGTTTGTGAACGTTTTGTTGTTGGTTTGTTGTTACTTTGCTAATCTCTAGTTGGTTGTAAAGGGTTCTAGGGCCCCTTCAAAAGTCGTTTCACCTATTTAATCAAAAACAAAAAATTTTAGATCTATATTATTTCGTAATGCATTTCTCTTAGCATATATATCAAAAAAAAATTTCTTCTTTCATTGAAACAAGAACATCTATGTGGAGTGCAATGCATTTTTTGATAATTTTCTAACAGTGTTTGTTGTTTTTCCTAGTGTCGTGAATAGAGGTCATTATTTTTTCATAATAGACCTACATTCATTAAAAAAAATTAAGAATTATAATATTAAAGAAAAAAATACTACATATTATAATTTTTTGAAAGGTAATACTAAGGGCTATATACTTACAAAATGACATTTCCAAATGATTCCATTTGTTCCCCGAAAAGATGAAGCAAAATTATATTTTTTTGTCAACATTTTGATAGGTGCAGAGGAGACTCTGTTGGGGGTTTGATTTAAACCTGGGGGGGTTATATACAATGGTATTTGATCTAAGGGGGTTTGATCTAACCTCGTTTAATCAAATCCCTTTAGATGGAACCCCTCTAGTCTTAAATCATTAATTTTTTTTAAAAATATATGATTTTAGGTAAAAATCAAGATGTCCCACAAGTGGGACACACTATTGTAGGATCACACTAGGTTAGTTTTTGGGCTAGTTTACCCTGGGTAATATTATTTATTGGTTTTATAGAATCAATTGTCCATATAATGGTATTTCAATAATGTCAATACACTAAAGTGTTATAATCAATTCAAGGTGCATTATTGGTGGAGCTTGACACCTTTGATCTTATTTTGATTAAGGGGGGAGAATTATTAATTCTCTTAGTAAAAATGAAGAAAAACAATGCATTCACCATTGAGAAATTTGAAGGTAAAGACTTCCACAGTTCGCAAGTCAAGCTCCAGTTAATTCTTATTGAAAAATATCTATGAGATGTAGTGAGTGGAACTACATCAGCGGATGGAATTACAAAATGGATTACAAAGGATCAAAGAGTGACAACTTTGATTTGTCTTGGACTCTTAGATATGCATCTGCACCACATTGATTTCTCAAAGACCTCAAAGCAAGTATGGGATGCTCTCAGTGTTTTGCTTGGATCACAAGCATCAAGTGCAAAGATGGGCCTAAAGCAAAAGTTATTGAGGCTAAAAATAATGGAAGGTGACAATGTTGTCCAACATATCAATAAGTTTTATTCCTTGATGAATCAACTAGCCCAGATAAAAGCCAAGGTAGATGATGATGATGCAAAGGCCATTTTGTTGAATAGCATGCCTCCTAGCTATGGTATTATTATGTTCACATTGAACAAAATAGATGTTACCATAGAAGCTATAATCTCTACCTTGATAGATGCAACTAAGAAAAATGATTCAACTATAGAGGAAATTGTGATGCTTGTCAAAAACAAGCTTAACCATTCCTCTTGATCCAATTCTTCTACTTCAAAGGGAAATACTTGTTCTCCAAGGACGGATTTTTGTGCTACTATTACAAGAAAAAGGGGCACCTTATTATGAATTGTATTCAACATGCAAAGGATCTCCTCAATGGCAAACTAAATACATATAAGGCATTGGTTGTGGAGAATGATGAAGAATGTCTTTTTGAAGTAGCTACTGAAGACCCTCCACACGAGAATAGTGAAGAGGAATACATTTTCTAAATACAATCAAGAGTTTGTATTTGTAATTGGATGTGTTTGTCCCCAATCACAATTGTTGGTTGTTTGTGATTGGATATGTTTGTCCCCAACCATAATTGTTGTAAATAGAAGTGAGTGTCCCTAATCATAATTGATGACAGATAGATGTGTTTGTCCCTATTCAAATTTGTTGTATGACCTTAGATAGAAGTGTTTGTCCCTATCCTTGGTTCCATGAGTAGAAGTATTTGTTCCTATCCTTGGATAAAGTCTAGTAAGGTTAATCCTCCTAAAGAAGCATAGTGAGGCGAGTTCCACTATTGTTTATCAAGAGTTGATGTGTATGTACCTACTCATACTTAGTATTTTGATGAGCTACTAAATATGTTCATCAAGGCCTATTAGTATACGTATCATCTAGAGATTGATATAATAAGGGAGGGTGTTAGGAATATTATATTACATCATCTCCTTTACTGTATTTAGATAAATCTATTAGTTTGTTTATCTTGGAAGTTCTCATGATTATTTGTTAGTCACACAAGACTCTCCTATTCCCATGACTCTTGTTGTAAGCCCTTGTAGTAGACTATAATTTGCTTATGACTGAGAATCAATAAAGTTTGTGTTTTTGTTTCTTTGAATTTCGTTGTCTATTTGTTCATTGGCTACATGGTTGGATAATCCTTCATTGGATACTCTGCCCATGACTGGATTGAGTTGTATGCTTACAATTTAAGTTTCTATATTTTTTATTTGGTTGATTAGCAATTTCTGTAGCACTATATAATATAGTATTGCATCTCTTTGGTTAGATGATGCCTTTTGTAAGCTTGGTGTCAATTTTTCTACAAGGTGGTAGAGATCAATATATTTGCAATGCATATACAAGGGAGGAGGCCCCAATGGAGCCCACACTTAATTATCTAAAAAATACTTCACTAATGCTAGTAATCAAAATATTCAATTTTAACGTTCCTCTTAATTATGATTAATAACTCTAGGCATTCTCTTAGTAATTACTATTCTAGAACAAGATTTGCAATGCAACTTATTCATTTTCCTGCCAACGACTATAAAGGCGGTTTTGTGATAAGCCTAAAGCATTAATAGGGCTGCAGTTAATTGTATCACCTTAGGTGTGTGGTGATCACCATAAATAGATTGTTGTGTTTTCAACTTTTCCAGCTATTTGTAGCTCCCAAAGACTTTTCTATCTTTCGTAATGATAAATCATGTTCATATTGATGATTTTGTTTCTTCACATGGAAATGTAGATCCATACCTAAAGCTCCAAGGCTTAATTTTTTGAAAAAGATAATTGTTTTTTATTTTGCAATTTAACAAATGAAGAATTGCTATGATGTTTTGAATGATTTTGCATCGTATGAGGTTAGGGGCGATGAAAATGAAGAACAGAGGTGTTAGATTCAAGCGCACACAACATAGACAAGCGCACACTTACAAGTCAAAAACGTAGTGTGTAGTTCATATGGTACCTTGGGTAAAAATCGAAGTTGGAATTTTCTGAATTGTTTATCGCCTTCCATAGGCATCATGTTATCATTTATTTTTACCCAGCTCTTAAGCTTTGCAACTCAAAATCTGGGAGAGGAGGAATTGTGTATGCAAGGTGTTTTTCATTTGGATGTTTCTAGGATAGAGAACTTATTTGTCAATAGTTCATGAATATGGTTGTGTATAATACAACATAAAAATATTTTGCAGTAATCTTATTTGTAGTTTGATTATCATGGTACTAGAGTTAATGGCAAGGTAAGAAATAAATAATCTTGGCTGCATGGAAAATCCACGACTTCAACTATCTCTTACGATTTTTGGAAGGCATTTTTGTTAGTTTTCAGAGAGATATAGGACAGGTTTTTATTTCATCTGGGAGTATAAGACAGGATTATAAGATTGATTTGTCATGGGTGTTAACTGTCTTGTTTTTAAAAAAAAACAAGGTGCAGGGTTCTAGAAATCAAGATAATATCTATACGGACAGTTAGTTCTGTCAATTTTCAAATTTTGCGGTTCGGAAGTTCTTTCCCCACTCGTCTTAAAACGAGTGTAATCTATTTTTACACAAGCAATCAAATGTACCCTATATGTCTGTTATGTGGGACAGAGCATACATATGTTTAGACACAGAGCAGCTAATATCTTACGTAGTTTGTTCTTTTATTTTTCGATTTTTTGTTGAAGGTTTATAATACATATGTTTGGAGGCAGAGCAGCTAATACCTTTTGTAATTTGTTCTTTCGGTTTGAGGTTGACATTACATATGCTCGAAGGCACAGCAGCTAATACCTTTGTTTTTTCAAATTTTTATTTGATGTTAACATTACTTATACGGTGCTTGTCCTAGTAGAAAGAAGCAAAACTCTGTTTGGAAGAGAAAGGAGTGCATCCCCCTTCAATGGATGCACCTATGATGGAAAACAAGGGAATTTCTGAAGATAGCGATGCTGAAAAGAGGACTCCTTCGGTTGATATGAGAGATATTGGGAATAGGGACTGTATACACCTAAAATTGGCTCAGGTTGAATTAAGTAAATATTTTAATATTTATCTTAATTCTTATTTTCTTCTGTCAATTAAATAAATATTATAAGTTTATTTGATTAGTTCATTATCCCATAATTAAATTCCCTAAATTCTTCTAATGTCTCAAGTCCTAAAATCCACCTCACAAAATCCACCTCATCTCTTCCACCTCACCATGTTGCACATATAATTAAATATTCTTAATATTTAATTAGCTAATATCCTTCATTTTTCAAAATAAATTTTTAAATCAATTATCCTTCACAAATTGAATATTTAATTCAATGTTTCCCACTAGCCTTCACAAATTGAATATTTTATTCAATGTTCCTCACTAGCCTTCACCCATTGAATATTTTATTCAATGTTCCCCACTATTCTCCACTATTGAATTCTTAATTCAATTGTCATAACCTACTGTCCCCTACAATTGAATTAATTCAATTGTCATAATCCACCATTCTCAAATAAATAATTTTTAATTCATCCACTATGAATAAAAGATTCACTTTTATTCCTAGCCATTGATCTCATCTTTGGATCCTCACACTTTATTCTATTTTTAGAAAATCTATAAATAGAACCCTCTTCTAAGCCATTAGAGAGGAACTTTATTTGCACAATCATTATACCCAAAAATCTCTCATCTTCTTTTCTCAAATTTCATTCTCAAGTATCCTCCATTATTGTGTGTTGAAGCTCTCATTCAACACAAACAGGTATTCTAAGCCATTCTTTCTTTGGCATCTTCAAACAAGCAAGCAAGTAAGAAAGCTTCTGAGGGCTTCTCAAATCAAGATCAAAGCAAGATAGGCAACAATGGAAAATGACAGGTAAAAGGGGTTTGTAAGTATTTCTACTTGTTTTGGTTTGATTCCTCTTTGCTTTCACATTCTATTGGTGTTTTGGGTTTATGTTTTCATGTATTTGACTAACTCACATTCTCCCCCTCACATTTTGGCGCCCACCGTGAACTAACCCCATTTGTTTGTGAGAGTTCGTTTTAAGTTTTTGTCGCAGAATCCAAGTGTGTTTCAAAGGCAATTCGGGAATCACCCCTCACAAGCAGTCTCCTACGTGCAAATCGAGCTCACCGTTGCGTCCAGACGACCTCAGAGGTAAGAAATAACATATTATTCTCTAGTGTTGTTCTTAGAAATTTTTTAAATTTTTTTTGCTTTTCAACGTATTTTTGCAAAAAAACAAACAAAAAAAATTTGAAAGAAAAAAAAACAAAAAAAAATTACTTTGGGCTTTCTTTGTTCTTTATTTTTTAGTAAATAGCATTAAAACAAAAAAAATAATAATAAAAATAAATAAATAAAAAAAAAAAACATTTTTTGTTGGGGCTCTGCCCACGCAGCCCCACCTCAAACCCCCCCCACCCCCCCATCCCCCGCCACCACCTGCCAACCCCCGACCCCCCACCCTTCCCTCCCCCCGTCCCCACCTTGCAACTCCCCCTTCCGAGCCTCCCAACCCCCTGCGATCCTCTTCCCCTCCTCCCGTGCCCAACTCTCCCGACCCCACTGTCCGTGCCCCCATGCGCTAAACTCCCTGCCCCCTGTGCCTCCGCTGCCCCACCTTCCCCTGATCCCAACCCCCCCGCTCCTTACAACCCCAAACCCCCGACCCCCATACTCATCGACTGCCCCTGCCTGTGACCCCCCCGTGCCGCTTAGCCTCCCCTCAGCCCGACGCCCACAGCCCGACCCGCAGACCCCCGCAGCTCCTCCGCACTGCTAAGCCACCACCGCCCCCTTCTTCCCGCTCTGCCGCCATTCCCCCAACTCTCCCTTTGTGCCGCTCTCCCCGAACCCCTCTGCCCAGCAAGACCGCCGCTCCCCACCACCCGATCCTGCCACGCTCTGCTCCTCGCAGCTCCACCCCCCCACCGCCAGATCCCTCCACCCCTACTGCGTGCTGCCCCACCCCTCGGCTCCGCCTCTTCTGCCATGCCCCATCCCCTGCGCCCACTCCCGCAGCCTTTCCACCGCCCGCCGCCAGATCCACCACCCCATCCGCCAACCGCCCCCTCAGCTCCACCACCACCTGCACACACAAACACCCAAAAACAAAAACAAAAACTAAAAATATAAAAAAAAAACCAAAAAAAAACCATAAAGATAAAAATTAAAAATTAAACAAAAAAAAAAAGCCAAAGGAGGGAGTTTTTTTTTTTTTTTTAGCAAAATAGGCCTTTTTTTTTCTTGGGCATAACTTTTTGTAGGAGTATCAGATTTTCACAAATTTACAGTAGTTGGAAAGCTGATTTGACAAACTTTGTAGTGGTGAGGTTATTTATAGCTTATTTGATCAATTTCATCAGGTATAATCAGTCCAACCTCTCATTTACCTTGACAACTTCACACGGCCCTAATCATTTGATCTACAATATTCTTGATTCAATTTTTATTTTGGTGGACTACAGGTGGATATCAGGAGACTACTAATCCACTTTGATGCAAAAACATCCACTGAAGACAATCATCTTTCACTAAGTGTTGAATACGACTGATTTAGGCATTATCATACAACCTTGCATACATCTCTCATCTAGTTCTAATTAGGAAGGAGTAACTCAAATTGTTCATGCAACTTGCATACAATTCTCATCTAGTTCTAATTAGGAAAGAGTAACCCATTGTTCATACAATTTGCAACTAACTCTAATTAGGAAAGTAACAAGTGCATCTCATACAAACTTCACATAGTTTTCTAAACTAGGAAGAAAGTAATTGAACCATTGCTATATCTGCATATTGCTATCTTCTTTAGTTCGATCATTGCTATCTTACAAATAGAAAATGAACAATGCTATGATGAATCACTTTCAAAGTTAACAACCGGGAAATGAACAATACTATGATTAATCACTTTCAAAGTTAACAAAAAGGAAATGAACATTGCTATGATTAATCACTTTTCAAGTTAACTATCGTGTGAGTGCACAAATTAGCTAAGCCCATTTAGTTTTTGTATTTTAACTAGGTTGGATTTACCATTGTTCTCTGTGCTTGTGAATGACAATAGGCTTATGCTCTCCCCTTCACTGGGTGATCAAAGTGCCAGACTTGTCATTCTTTTTGTCAAACCTTTAGGGGGGCCTGCCCTTGGATGCATGCTTGTCCAAGTGGGAATGACCTTGAGTGGTAATAGGCTAAAGCCAAGCCCTACCAAGCCATTTAAAATAAATTATGCTTGGGGTGAAAACCTCAAGCAACGAGTGCTGCTGTGTTACACTGACGACCAACCTCCCCATAAACCCTCATAGGCGCAACCCTGTGAGGCTGGGAGACTCCATAATGGAGAGTAGTGCAGCCGCATGTGTAACCATTCGAACGGTTGCCCTATCTAAGAACCAATTGTATAGCAAGCCAAAAACCCCTATTTGTTGATGCAAAGGGCGGAGCCCTTGAAGCGGCCTCGATTCAAGTGACTCTAAGTAGAGGTAGCAGGGACAATCCTAAGGTTCGGTGTGGGTACGAGCTTAAGGAAACCTGGATCTGGTATGCGTGAGAAGTGAGTGTCGTGGAGGGGAGCCAGTGCTACCAGATCCTAGAGCTACACGTTTTGAGTGGCACAGCTAGAGGATTCAACGAATATTGTCCCATCCAACTTAGGTTGTATTTGTCTTTGAGTCAAAATAGTCCAAAAACACAAAAAAATCTATAAAAAGATAAAAATCATGAAAAACATTTATGTGTTTGCTGTGCTTTTGCTATAATTAAATATCAACCTCAGCAGAAACACCAATTTTTTCAAAAACCAAAAACACTGAGAAAATCCTGAAAACGATCCAAAAAATCCAAAATTTTTGAGAAAACACAAACAAAAAGCCAAATTTGCGCATACATACCGACCTTTTTGCGCATTTGAAATGACCTTTTCCAAAATTGTCAATACTTTTCAAAAACCAATTCAAACCTGTTCTAGTTTTTTAAAATCTAATCAAAGACCTTGCAAAATCAACCATTTCTTCGTTTTCCGCACCATAGCTATTTGTTCATCCAAAATTTCACCACTTTCTCCCAAGTTTCCAACAGGGTTATAGTCAAATTTTTTTCTTGATCTAAATCAAATCTTATCCAAGTCCTAGTGAGTCTCCAAGTATCAAGGATTCCTTATCCTTCCCTATCAGAACTCCACTAGTGGATTGTGCGAAGGCTAGTCAACATCAAGTAACAGATTCCTAACATCCTAGCTTTTGACTATCGCTTTTGTACATCCACCTTGTTTAAACACCACCTAGATCTAAGAGGAACCTTGCTAAAACCTTGTTCCATCCTAGCACCTTGTTCAAAATCTTCCAATCTCACCTCATCCCATCTCTTTACCACCTTGCATGGTCTCGACAAGATTACAAAAACAAAAATAGTTAGAAATGGCTGAGAAAAGTATTTTTGACAATCCCGACAGCGACGAAGAACCTTCCATGGAAGCGATCCTCAAAATGCAACATGACACAAAATTTAATCGCCTACTAGATGGAGTACTTGCACAAGACCCTACAAAATTTTTCTTACACCTAGCAAGCTTAGGGGTAAAACTTCCCAAAGATTATGATGTAGAGGCTCTAAGAGAAACTGACGAAGAAAGAAACCCCGAAGGGAGTAGACAAGATGAAGTACCCACGGATAAGAGCAAAGCAACAATTGACTCTTTAGATGCTCTTAGTCTGATGAACCAGAAAGTTGAAATTCTCCAACAACGAATTTTAGACATGGAAAGGGGAACCTCAACAAAACAGTACACCCTAGAGGATATTGCACCGTATCCTTTCGATAGGGCATTAGCCATGATACCTTTTCCCGCAAGATTTGAAGTTCCTAAGTTCGACAAATATCGAGGGAAAAGTGACCCAAGAGATCATGTCAGAGAATTCAATGCCGCTTGCCTAGAAGTCGCACATAATGACACATATCTAATGTGACTCTTTCCTCAAAGCTTGGGAGGACAGGCCATGGAGTGGTTCTCTAGGTTGCCGCCTGACATCAAAACTTTTAATGAACTCATAGATAAATTTGTCACCCATTTTTCCTACAATATTGAGCACGATACCTCAATATTGGACCTCTGTAATACCAAATAGAAAGCGGGAGAATCTTTCGCCCCTTCTTACAGAGATGGAGACAACTGGCAAGCAAGTGCCCTCACCAAATGCTGGAAAGACAAATGTTAGAGATGTTTGTTCACAACCTACAAACGGACCTTAGCTACCAAGTTCAAATCCAATGTCCTACTTCGTTTAGCAAGGTCATTAAGGTGGGCCTCATCATAGAGAAAGCCCTACTCGCAAAAGGTCAGATCAAACACTACAGAGACACTCCAAACACCTATGCCAATAATGATAAACCTAGGTTTTGGACCAAAAACAAAAATATTGTGAATGACGGGGTAGTAGATGCCAAAAATGTGGCACCTAAACAACCAATTTTTACCCTGTCAACACCCCAAAACAAACCCACGCAAGACAAACCAACAAATCATCAATCTAGATTCACCAACTTTTGACCTAAAAGAACGTTCACGCCTTTGGATGAATCACTAGAAACGGCTCTACAGAAAGTGCTTACCAACAATCTCATAACACTTCCCTCAACACGAGAGTACGAGCCAAAGGTCAAACCCCGCTGGTGGAACGAAAATGATTTCTGTGAATACCATCGAAACAGGGGGCATAAGACTAATGATTGTATTACACTCAAGCATACAATCCAAGAACTAATAGAGCAGAACAAGATATTTGTTAAAGGGCATACCTCCAATAACGACCATCAGGCATTCAAGGATCCTCTTCCCAATTACGATCAAGCAGGACCTTCTAACAGAAACAATAAGGGTTCTAACAACGCAAACTACACAAACGTCGGTTATGACTACATTGTTAACCATATCTGTGAAAGTGGTTCACATATCAATGTGATCACTATAAACAAAGACCTAGATTGTAATGTTACTACCCGTAGTAACAGAGTTACCCTTAGGGGAGCCTCCTCTCCTCTAACCCACCAATACAATATCGTGGATCAACTCCACAAAACACCGGCACATATCTCCATATTGGAACTGCTGTGTCTGTCTCCTTCCCATAGGATCATACTTGATAAAGCCTTAGCAGAAGCCTCAGTTCCCACAAATCTAGCTAAAGAGAAATTCCAAACTATGGTAGGTTACATCACCTCACCACCTTCCTTATCATTCACTGAGAAGGATGATATGTCTATCACACAACCCCATAATGCCTCTCTCCATATCGAAGCCTTTGTACACAAACATAAAATCAAAAGAGTCCTGATAGATGGAGGGGATGGTCTGAATATTTGTACCTTAAAGCTAATCCTTACATTGGGGTTTTCAGAGAAGGCTATAGATCCAAAAAATAGAATCACTATCAAGGCATACGATGAGGAAGAGAGAATGACCAAAGGAATTGTGATTCTACCAATCAGAGTGGGACCCCTGGTAAAAGATGTAGCTTGTCAAGTCCTAGACAGGGATCTAGCGTACAACATTCTTCTCGGGAGACCATGGATACATGCTCTAAAGGCGGTACCTTCCACTTACCACCAATGCATTAAGTTCCCACATGAAGGGCAAGAGATCACCATCCAAGGTGACCCTAACCCCTTTCAATACTGCAACTCTATTCAGCCAAAGCCGCAGGTAGTGATTCCAACCAACCGGGCTTCTACTATCTTTTCATCTTATGTAGACCCAGCTACACTTGCTTCCTCTTCAAGAGCATCTCAACCGGGACTCCAAATCAAAGACAATGGCTTGGGTGAATACATGGCCTCCCGATCCCTCTGTTTAGCACAACTACCTCTATCTCCTAGATCGCATGGGAGATCCATACTAAGAACACCAAACGTAGAGAAGATCACCAAAGGACCATTTATAAGATGGGGAAGCCTAGAGGACGAGAGTGAAGAAAAAGATATCCTGCAATGGCTATACAAGGATGAAGGTAGCTCCTCAACATTACAGTACCACCCCGTCATACAAATAACCCAATATGGTCAAGGTTTTCAGATACTAAAGAGAATGGGGTATGAAGGACGGGGTCCACTAGATTCAAACAAGGATGGCATCACTGAACCCATCCAACCTCATACCTTGGCAGCCCGAGACACTACAGGGCTAGGGTACATGGGAACATCAAAGGACACCAAGACCAACATCAGCAAAGAACAACAAATGGAAGCAGCTACTAGCAATCTGATTGCACACATTCAGAGAATGCAGATGGGGAGTGAAACTGATTCTAATGAGTATGAATGGGATAGCCTCTCTGAGATGTCTTGTGATGAAAAGGATATTGACATTGTCCATGAGTACGACCCGACCCATGCCAACGAGAGACAAGGTCCAAGGGCTAGGCCATTAGAGTCCGATCTGCATAGCAACAATAGTGAAAATCGTGAGGAAGGAATGTTCCCCCCCTTGACGGACCCACTAATAGAGCGTACCATTACAGACTTTGTTCGCCCCTTCAATAACTCTGTCCTAACCATCAACACCACTAAACCAGATCAACCTAATGGTCTCTTACCATTAGTGCACCCTGAACTTATCGACTGGGACCTCGAATGTACCACCCCTGAACTAGACACCTTCGAAAATGATGACGCGATCATCGATTACCTTGAGCTTAGAGATCACATACCTGCAGGCGACCACAGAGCTGGCTATGCTATAGAACTCAACGTGCAGTCCTATTTTGGAGAGAGCGCCAAGCCTTTCAGTCACAAAAACATCAAAATAAAAGAACGATCTAACGGTGAAAACTGCTCTGCGACAATGTTAGATCCTCAAAATAGTAAAAAGAAAGACGCATCCAACGGTGAAAACCTCTCTGAGGCACCGAAGGATGGAAGGCTTGACCCTCTTCCCAATCTAACACATCAGGAAAGATTGTCAATCTTGATAGAACCGGCGGAAGCAATCAATGTCAACACAAGTGATAATCCCAGAATAGTCCACATGGCAAAGGCTCTAACAACACAGGAGAAACCAGCATTTACAGATTTCTTCAGAAGAAAACAGATCAACTTTACATGGACATACGCTGACATGCCAGGGCTTGATCCAAATCTCATCATGCATCACTTATCTTTAGCTCCAGGAGCTAAGCCTGTTAAACAAAAGCTCAAAAAGATGCATCCACAGGTGGCTCTCATGGTGAAAGAAGAACTGAAGAAACTACTAGATGTCGGGTTTATCAAGCCCATAGACTATCCCGAATGGGTTTCAAATATCGTACCAGTGGCTAAACCAGATGGCAGGTTCAGGGTATGTAGTGACTTCAGGGACCTAAACAAAGCCTGTCCCAAAGATGACTTCCCCTTGCCGAACATCGACATGATTGTAGATCTCACGACAGGTCATACCATGCTATCACTCATGGACGGTTTCTCGAGATATAACCAGATAAAGATTGCACCAGAAGACTAGCACAAAACTGCATTTACATGTCCTTGGGGCACCTACTGTTGGTGCGTCATGCCATTCGGTTTGAAAAATGCTGGGGCAACATACCAAAGAGCCATGACAATGATCTTCCATGATATGATGCATACTATAATGGAAGACTACGTCGATGACATTCTGTCAAAGTCTCTCACAAGAGAAGGGCATCTAGCAGTACTAGAAAAAATCTTCAATAGACTGGAGCAGTTCAATGTGCGATTTAATCCAAAAAAGTGTGTGTTCGGGGTTACATCAGGAAAACTATTGGGCTACATAGTATTCGCAAATGGTATCGAAGTTGATCCCGCTAAGGTGAAGGCCATAATGGAGATGCCACCTCCTAAAAATTTGACTCAATTGAGATCCCTACAGGGCAAACTACAGTCTATTAGACGGTTCATTTCCCAACTGGCAGATAAGTGCCACCCATTCTCTCATCTGCTACACAAAAATGTATCCTTCAAATGGAATGAGTCATGCGAGCAGGCTTTTCAACAGCTAAAGGAATACCTAATGAAGCCGCCAGTATTAATGCCACCAATTCAGGGCAGGCCTCTATTGCTATATATCTCAGCTACACCAACGGCTCTGGGAGCTCTCCTTGCTCAACATAACTATGATGGAAAAGAACAGGCTATCTACTACATTAGTCGAACACTCGTCGGATACAAGTTGCAATACACACCAATAGAAAGAGCATGTCTAGCTGTTGTATTCGCCTCGCAAAAATGGAGGCATTACATGCTGTCACACTCTGTTAAACTGGTGGCAAAGATTGACCCACTGAAATACTTACTCAACAAGGTGGCCTTAACAGGTAGATTATCAAAATGGGTCATGCTTCTCAGTGAGTTCGACATAGAATATGTGAATAGAAAAGTGATAAAATGACAAGTGCTTGCAGATCAACTAGCAGAGGCACCTTTAATGGATGACAACCCCCTGAGCTTTGAATTTCTAGATGAGTCTATCTTCCACGTCAACACATCAAACTGGCAAATGTACTTTGATGGCTCCTACACTCAGCATGGATCAGGAGCAGGTATCTTGTTAATCACACCTAATGGCAACACTATTCCAAAGTCATACAGGTTAATGTTCCCTTGTACTAACAATGTAGCAGAATACGAGGCCTTGGTCATTGGTATCAAGCTAGCAGTTGAGTGGAACATCAAGGAACTTCAAGTCTATGGTGACTCACAGCTGGTCATCAACCAAGTAAATGATGACTACCAAATGAAGGATGAGAAACTGATTCCTTATAAACGCATGGTAGATGACTTCAAGGAGTATTTCGTCAAGATATCATTTGAACAGATACCAAGGCTCGAGAATAAAGCTGTAGACGCCATGGCTACAATCGCATCTCTTCTCAACATTCCAGGCAATCAAACACGATATGAATTCTTAGTAGAGCCAGTCTCTTGTCCTGCTTATGACACTCCAGATTCCCATATGATATGCCACATCGTAGGAACCGATTCCCCTCTCTATGGTAAAATATTTGCCTACCTAAAAGAGAATACACTCCCACCCAACCTCTCTCATAACCAGAAAAGAACCTTCATCCGGCAGGCATCCCAGTATGCCATTGTCGCTAACACCCTGTATCGCCGAGGTCTCGATGGTACTCTCCTTAGGTGTCTAGATAGAGAGGAATATCAAACTGCTCTAAGCGAAATACAGGATGGAATATGCGGGGCTCACTCTAGTGGCTCTACCCTAGCCAATAACAATGGAACAAGACTCACATCAGTTTGTCAAAAAGTGCAGGCAGTGCCAAATACATGGGAACCTAATACATGCACTAGCTCAAGAATTGAGACCTTTAATGACACCTTGGCCCTTTTGCCAATGGGGACTCGACCTTGTGGGAAAGATCCATCCGCCCTCATCCAACAGCCATAAATTCATCATAACTACCACGGAGTATTTTACAAAGTGGATTGAAGCCATTCCCCTCACCACCATCATAGGTAAGCAAATCTCTTCATTCATCTTGAATTACCTCATCTGCAGATATGAAATTCCTTCATCCATTATCACGGATAACGGAAGACCGTTCAAAAATTAGGATGTCTAAGAACTCTGTGAACGATTCAAGATCCAACATCGTTTCTTTACACCATACTACCCCCAAGGCAACGGTCAAGCTGAAGCATCCAACAAGACCATCTTGAAAATCCTTAAGAAGACTGTCAACGATGCTGGCCGTGATTGGCATATCCAACTCAATCCCGCTCTGTGGGCCTACAGAACTAGTATACGCACTCCCACAAGTGCTACACCATACGCCCTTGTCTATGGCTCCGAAGCTATCCTCCCCATTGAGGTCGAAGTACCATCTCTCAGGGTGTTGTTGAAAGGTCTCATATCAGATGAAGAATACAGAGTCTCTAGACTGTAAGAGTTAGAATTGTTGGAAGAACGAAGGCAACAGGCCTTTAATCACCTGAAAGCATATCAGCAAAGAATGTCCAGAAGCTACAATCATAAGGTAAAGCCCCGGGTCTTCCAAGTTGGTGATCTCGTCCTCAGAGAGAACCCCAGAAATTAGCCAGATAGAGACAAGAAAGGAAAGTTTGAACCCAATTGGTTAGGTCCTTATGTTGTCATCATGGCTTACGGATCAGGGGCATATCAATTGGCCACATCTGAAGGTGAACTATTTGATGATCCTATCAATAGCATGCATCTTCACAAATTCTATACCTGAAAACCCCAATGTAAGGGAGTCTTGAAAAAAACCAAAAAAATTGAAAAAGTGATCAAACAAACAGAACAAAAAAATCAAAAAAATATAAAAATGACAAAAGGATAGGTCCCATGATGAAAACCTGGCAAACAAGTGTCATGTGTGTACTGCTGGCTGCGTGTGCAAATAAAAGTAAGTGGTAAAAACCTGGTAAACAGGCGCTATCTGCGACAAACCACTCCCTCCATCTATGTCGACTTTATTGACTCTTGTCTTCATCACACCAAACCAGTCCTTTGAATCTTTCTGAACTACGTCGCCTCTGAGCTATCACGTAGGCAAGGCCATTATCAATGCACCCCCGAGGCTTCCCTGTCCATCTCATATCTTGTCATCTACCCTCTAGTCCATCCATGGTCCAAGTCCCGAACTACGGCGCCTCTGAGATATCACGTAGGCAAGGCCATTATCAATGCACCCCTGAGGCTCCGCTGTCCCACCAGTCCCATATCTGGTCTTTCTATCCAAATCCACTGTTGCATATTCACCATCACCTAGGTCTTAGGTCCATCAGGGTTCACCCCGAACTACGCTGCCTTTGCGTCATCACGTAGGCAAGGCCATTATCAATGCGCCCCCGAGGCACTAGGTCAGTCCCTTAGGGTCTGTCTCTCCACATCTGTTGTTATCTCACCCATAATAAATCGATCTTGGTCTAAACTGGGGGCAACTCCTTGACCTAGTTGCAGATTTGGGTTCTTGAATGCCATCGTTCTGAAAGGAGATACCAATAAAGGATTGCGATACTTTCACTAGACACCTAGGACAAAGTTCTCGACACATAACATCAACCTATCCAAAACAAACACAAAGCAGAGCACCATATCAAAACACTCAAAACAATTCTATCTCAATTATGGTAAAAAGACACATCTAATGCAAGAATGTTTTGTCAACAGGTTAACTTACAAGGTCTTGAATTTTCGTCAATTATGTCTTCCTATGCTACTCAAGGATGCCAACAGCTAGAGATGCTATGATGGGGACATAATTTTTCTTTGTCTTCTGCTTGTGGATTAAACTTTAGTAATGTGACGACTTATGTCTAACGACGTGATCGGCAAAAAGATCATCGAAGACTCCGAGGTCTAAACATGAAAAGGGGCAATTCTTGTCTGTTGAAACGCAAGAAGTACTCAGGTCATCTAGATTCAATTTTGACTAGATGCTTGTATCAACTTGCTACATCAAAATCCAGGAAAGGGATACTCGGGACATCTAGGTCTAACTATACCTAGATGCTTGTATTCTCTTTCCACATTTCAAAAAATGAAAAATACCAAAAACAATGCCCAATGATGAAAGCGCTTCAAAATACTTGCTATATCAAGGTGACAAATATTCATATCCATATCCATATCCATACCGTATCTAATCACATCTCATCCCCATACCATATCTAATCACATCTCATATCCATACTATATCCAATTGCGTTTCATATCCATTTCCATATCCATACCATATCCAATTGCAAGTCTATCCTTAATCCATGCCAATCAAGTCAAGTCAATCTTGTCAAATGATCCGATCACAATCAGTGGTCTTGATCTTTGTCCGGTCGTAAACCATATCAATCAGTCATAACTATCCTTCATGTTTCTCTAGGGATACATCACTCCCCGCTATGACAACACTGTCGTATATCATTATCATATGTCTTAGACAGGATGTCGCATTGTCAAAACCAGACCTGGAGTCTTATACGACATATCTCATTCCTGAAACCAGACATCATCGACCTATATCGTTGGTTTACCGCTCGACAGGGGCAATACCTTGGTTGTTCCTATATCATTTGTGCATACTTACTTGCTTGTGTGTGTCATCTTTTTATCTTGCATTCCATATCATTCATCCATTCCTTCTGCATCCAACCATTTCATCTCCTATCAACATATCTTATCGTGAGATTGTCCGTCTCACGCCGGCCACCTTCTCCTCGTCCAATCTCCCGAGGGGGCATCCTATCATCATAACCTATACTAAGGGCAAACTGGGGCATGTATCATTATCAAACTTCTTATTCTTTGAAACAACGTGATAAAACACATTGCTTCAAAGAGGGGCAAAATGTATACACCTAAAATTGGCTTAAGTTGAATTAAGTAAATATTTTAATATTTATCTTAATTCTTGTTTTCTTCTGTCAATTAAATAAATATTATAAGTTTATTTGATTAGTTCATTATCCCATAATTAAATAAAATTATTTTATTTAATTAAATTCCCTAAATTCTTCTAATGTCTCAAGTCCTAAAATCCACCTCACAAAATCCACCTCATCAATCCACCTCATCTCGTCCACCTCACCATGTTGTACATATAATTAAATATAAATAGCTAATATCCTTCATTTTCCAAAATAAATCTTTAAATCAATTATCCTTCACAAATTGAATACTTAATTCAATGTTCCCCACTAGCCTTCACCAATTGAATATTTTATTCAATGTTCCCCACTAGCCTTCACCAATTGAATATTTAATTCAATGTTCCCCACTAGCCTTCACCCATTGAATATTTAATTCAATGTTCCCCACTAACCTTCACCAATTGAATATTTAATTCAATGTTCCCCACTATTCTCCACTATTGAATTCTTAATTCAATTGTCATAACCCACTGTCCCCCACTATTGAATTTTTAATTCAATTGTCATAATCCACCATTCTCAAATAAAGAATTTTTAATTCATCCACTATGAATAAAAGATTCACTTTTATTCCTAGCCATTGATCTCATCTTTGGATCCTCACCCTTCATTCTATTTTCAGAAAATCTATAAATAGAACCCTCTTCTAATCCATTAGAGAGGAACTTCATTTGCACAATCACTATACCCAAAAATCTCTCATCTTCTCTTCTCAAATTCCATTCTCAAGTATCCTCCATTATTGTGTGTTGAAGCTCTCATTCAACACAAACAGGTATTCTAAGCCATTCTTTCTTTGGCATCTTCAAACAAGCAAGCAAACAAGAAAGCTTCTGAGGGCTTCTCAAATCAAGATCAAAGCAAGATAGGCAAAAATGGAAAATGACAGGTAAAAGGGGTTTGTAAGTATTTCTACGTGTTTTGGTTTGATTCCTCTTTGCTTTCACATTCTATTGGTGTTTTGGGTTTATGTTTTCATGTATTTGACTAACTCACATTCTCCCCCTCACAGGGACAATGGAGATGTGATGGTGACTCCTTTGGCTGAGGTGCATTGCGACACTGGGACCTCGAGTGGCCCTTTGGATTGTCCTAGGTCTTCCAAAAAGGTGAGATCTGAGGGTAGTGTCAAGCTTAGGTTATGTACTCAGAGCTCTTTGGAGAAATTTGGTTTCAAACCACCCTGATTTGTTGGGTTGGTTGGGGACCTTGGGGTCCTTGACCCTTTGTTTGTTTGTCTCGTTGTTGGGTTAGTCCTGCGTTGCTCTGCTGTTTGTTGTTCCTTCTAGTTTTATTGGGCTTCATTGCTGTATCTTTTCTCTTGTACAAGGGTCAGGGCCCTTTCAAAATCCCTGCTTACCTTTATCAAAAACATTCCTTATACTTTGAGGCAGAGCATCGGCACAGCCAATACCTTAGGTAATTTGTTTTTTTTAGGCTAACCCCACATATTCTTGGAGGCAGAGCAACTAATACCTTACATAATTTGTTCCTTTGTTTCTACTTTTTTGTTTGAGGTCACACCATATAGTTTGAGTCAGAGCAGCTGAAATATAACCTCACTAGATTCTGGCCCCAAAGTTCCGAAACCTTGGAATTTGGTGTCCTTTTAAAGTTCCAGCCTACATACAGTCCTGAGACTTGAACCCAAAACAGTCACGGTAACCTTGATTGATCTAATTTGCAACTAAAAATGAAGGTATCTACATGTTCTTGCTGGAACCTTGTGAAGAATAGATCAATTTGCTTGGCAGCATATGCAGCAATAATCCATAAATGAAAATCATCTTTAACAACGACTTCCAAATGTTTCACCATATTGCATGAAGATCATTTGAAACGAGTAAGAGAGAAAGATTCATCTAATAGTTGGAAAACCTCAAAGCTTATATGTCTTTTGTCATCTTTTCAGAGGCACCTGCATCAGCAGACTGGGGTTGAGGAAATTGAATGAATTGGCAGGTTGTCGTGCTGCTCAAAATATTGATGGGTACAACCAATGAGTAAATAAAGAGAGCTTCCATGTTACCAACTAATGCTTATAAAAGCTCTGGAAGCCAAAATTGTAGTACCCGGGAACTGTTGAGTGAATGTTGGGCTGGCTGGCATGAGAAGCAAGAGGAGCTCTCAGTGTAGGTCTGTTCAGGGCATTTTCAAGTTGTGGTGCTGGCAACTTAACGGAGGCACAAAAGAAGCAACCAAAACAACTAATAATTAGAAACACTTATATTGCAATGAACATTAAAGAAATGGATGAGGCTTTCTCTGATATGCACACTTGAAGAACCGCACCCACAATTTTGGCAGTTCCCAGGTCTGCAACAAGTACAAGGATGTCCAGAAAAAAATTAACATTACACTTCAAATCCTTAACAAATGTTCTATATATATTACGCAAAGCTGAGATGAACATCATGTAGTGGCATAATGACTTGTAGTAATCGGAATAGCAAGCATGACAGAAGCAAAATGATAACACGGGATGTGGAAGACACGACCTCCCATGAGGTAATAAGCAACAAAATCATAAAAATGCACATGATATTTTTTTTCTAATCTTAAATATTCCTCAGACCAATATAAATTTCATACTCAGACAATGTTCTGGAGCACTGTACCAAACAGCTGAATCTGTCAGATATAACATTATAGCAAACATTAGAGCACATTTGATATTTATAAAGTAAATAACACGAGATTATAAAGCATGCAATATGAATTCATTCTAAGATAAATGCCAAACCATGGACACTATCAACTTCCAAAGACAAATGGAAATTATACATATATTTATGGCTAAAAATTTATCTGAGTGTAAAAATAAGTAGAAGATGCAGAAGACATTGTTGGAGGTGATTACCTGTTTGCTTACTATATGGGACAGTATCTCCATTACAAAATCTATCTGTAAATTCAGTAAAACAGAACTAATGATTGACCCATGTAACATAGAAAACTGTCGTCAACTTATATAATGCAAGTACAGTAAAATAAGTCCACTGAAATCAATCTAATGTTCAATTCTTACTTATTATCACTCTTTGGAGTACTTCACTATCCTGAACATTTGGACCAATGATCTAAATATGGCTGTAATTCAGAGGACAAAATATTAGCTGCAGATCCTAATGTGTTATTGAGCAGAAATTGAACAATATTGAAATAAAAGTTCACAAGAATTGAAATTGCTAAACAGTAGAATTTTATTGCAAAATAGAGAGTACAGCACATTCAAATTTAGTATAGAAGGCACAACTACAAGCGTCTTTTGTGATTGTAACATTCTATCACTTGAAGAAAAGGCTTCAAGAGCCTAGATTACAAACATTATTGTTTTTGCTAAGTACTTGAGAGTGTCTTCAATGTAATCTACTTGAAATTTATCATTCAACATTTTTAAGAAAGGGAGGTTGTCATTTCTTTGGTCACTGAAGCCTGGCAGGAAGAAAACATAGTTGGCAAGTTAAGCTTGAGCATTACATGGCTAATTAACAAAAGGAAAGAGCCAGCATTTTAGTTTTAACCATCATTAATGTTTTCTGTTATGAATGTATGTGGGTTGGAATACCAGGTCTTCAGATAATCCAATACCTTCTCAATTCCAAAAGGTGCACCAAACATATCTGGCGAGTACATCTGCTATAAGAATGCTCAGCCATTGATATTCTATGATGTTAAGGGCATCAGGCATTCCTGTGAGACATGAACTACAAATTGCAAATACACAAAGCTGTGGATCAATGGGCACACCATTCTTTTCATCTGCTGATAGAGTTAAAATCAACAAATCAAGGATGAGTAACTCTAGGTTAGTTAAAATCAAGAAAATAGAAATTCATAAGCAGGTTCTTTGCCTTTGGGTTTAGCTTGTGCTAGTGGACAAACTATCCTGATGAAAGTCTATAGATTTGATGCAAGTGGCAGCTGAGTTGCTGTAAACGACATTTAGGCCATTTAGAAAAATCTTTCCTACAAAATTTCTCTTTATGTATATCCTAGTCTCCTAGATAATACACAACCTATTCGATCTTATAATTTATTCTTAAATTACACTGCACCTGATATTTTCTTCTATAGATATCCACAGCAGTAGCATGGGCATGCAGCACATTGTGCATAGCAATGAAAGGCACTGTTTAAGTGTTGCCCGCACTGCAATTCCCAAATGGTTGTGAGCACCTGCTTGGAGGATACACCCATATCATATTCCTTGATTTTGAAGACGTTGGGCTCATTGAGAGTGGTTCAGTATTTTACTCTGTCGCCAAACATTCTGAAACATGATTCAGCAGACTATGCAAAATCATCTCTGCAGAAGCCAAACAAAAACAATAATCTCAAATCTCTTCATCACTCAGTTTAAAGGAGGTAAAGGCCATTGCACTAGACAAAAGAGAAGCAGAGCATAACATAGGATGTTATGCAAATGGCTGGAACCCTGTAACAGATAAGATCCAAACCCTTGGAAATTCCTCTTCTACACCATAAATAACAAGGCCAATTACAGTCTTGAAAGAAAGAGGAAATGAAAAGATGAATGCCTTTGCTGAGAAGCTCGTCGATCAGATTATTATAGTATTTCACTACAAGAGAATTGATCTTTCCGCTACCCTCTGCAGATAGACAAGGCTAACAGACTTAGCACAGATTAAAGGTAATTGATTATATCTCTAACAGGTTTGATGTAATTCTTTTTCTGACCCTGCTCCAAAACTCAAAAACTATTACCTTGTTTGAGAAGAAAAGAAAAAGCCAATAATGCTCCTTCAATTGTTTTTTTTTCATAGAAAATGGGACTCAGAAATGTCACATCCCCCCTGGAGGGAGAATTGCCATGGAAATTATGTGGCAATAATAATAATAAAAATAAATGAAACTAAAAGGTCATATTAAAGGCAAAAACATGTATCATTTAAGAAGGATGGACCTGCTACTTCATCTACGTGTGTATGGCCTACATTGATGACAATCAATTTAAAAGACAAGATGGACGAGAAGGTGAAGAAAATGGTTGGCAAATACCCTTAATGGGCATGGCATCCATTGACCACCAGCGAAAGTGAACAAGGAGGAGCTTGACTGGTGCGTAGGTTTTGTTGGCTGACTGATACAAAAATGGATCAAGGAATAGTTGATAATTTTAGAGGAAAAGACTACAGATATGGCGAGGAGGGAGGATTCGTGGGAAAGGAGGAGAGGAAGGCGATGAGGAGAAGACATGAAGAAAAATAGTACGCTAAAGGACACCATTTCTTTTTTTGTGGGTATCTTGTTCTTGTGCTGCCCAGGAAGTAGGTTTCGTGACAGGGGAGAAGAGGAGGAGCAGGAATACGAGTCCTCACATACGTTTTAAGTTTTTAATGATCCAACATATGAAGACACGGTCATCCAACATGACCAAGTTAAAGCATGCCGAGTGAGCATTCAGTCTAAGATCCATCGACATGATCGATCCATAACAAACTATAAGAAAATGGTCACCCAAATGGACAATGAGGTGAGCTGTTTAGAGAAGAACTTAAAAGAAGCTCAAGAGGCACAAGAAGCCCTCTATGTAACATATCAAACTAGAAGATCCATGGCATGTCAAGAAAAAAGATCAAACCAAGGGGCAACCCAAAACCCCTCCAATCTAAACTTCCACTCCTACAACACAAGTAGTGAAGCATTCATGTCTCCCTTCCCTCATCATTCAACATAACAAGTTTTAATCAAACAAGTAAAGGATTCCTATAATGCAAAATCAACTATAAACAATCTGACCCAATTTTCAAAACATGAACATGACGCCATCTACTTACCCAACTTTTTCTAGATATCAACAATCTAGCATACCCTTTCAACAAGTGCAACAAGCTCGACCTATATGGCTAATGTTTGGAGGAGCAAAACCCTCTACACATAACCCCATTTGAGGAACATACTTTGAGTATTTAAAAGAGCCTTTTGACTGTACAACATTCGTAATATTTGTCATACTACCACACCCTCTCTTTAAATTTCCAAAATTCAAAGGAGTGGGTGACCCCAACTATCATATCAAGGCCTACATCACAGTAGTGCAGGAGCTCCTTCCATGGGATGGAGTGGTAGAAAAGATTTTTCCAAAGAATTTGGAGGGTATTAGTCTAGATTGGTACTATCGACTTCTAGAAGCATCAATCCATTCTTTTAGACAACTTATCAATCAATTTATGGCTGCCTTCGACATAAACAAACTAGTTAAAATATGAATACACGAATTTTTAATGATCAAACAAGAAATCAACTAGTTAGTCGAACATTTTATCATATGGTGGAGGAAAATCCTCTACTCTTCAACTAGCACACCAAACATCATAGGGAACTATGTGATCTCTTCTTACACACTCTCAATGAGGACATATGAGAAGGTGTCTAAACACTCCCTTATAAATCATACGAAGAAGCACTCGAAAGTGCCCTTAGAATTGACCAAACTACTATCAATAGTGGAAGAAGGGTGTATAATGTCAATGTAAGGTTGGTAAACCACAATAGCAATAACAAATCCTTGACAAACAATAAAAACATAGATGGGTCAACAGACACTTCACCATCCAGGAACAACAATCGTGATTACAATAGTTATACAAATTTGGGGAACCAAAATGTTAATAACTATCCCTCAAGAATCAATGGGTATTCATACAACAATCAATACAATCCTTATCAAAAACCTCAAAATTATGATCATAATAAATACTGCTCATTTCACAAGAGAAGGGGGCATGATCTATCAAGTCATGTTAGGAGTACCTTCGCTTTATATCAAACCTCCCAAAAGATCAAACATTCATGGACACATTCCCACACTCACAAGATGAAGGAAATAGTCCCAAAACTATCAAAGTTACACCTTTGATCAAAACACCTTAGGCCTTGTGGAATTAGACAAAGATTTAAACATTTGTACTACCCAAGGACTAGAACAATCAGACTCCACCCCTAGTGATGCAAACTTTTCTCACATGCTATAACTTCTCAAGAATTCTCCAATGCACAAGAATGCTCTCCTCGATGCCTTAGATTTAGTCCATCTTGTCCAAACTACTCCAAACGAAAAGCATTCTTCGACATTCAATTTTGAGAAATTGCCTTCAGATAAGGCATAGATGAACATGGTGATCTCCCCCTATGCCTAATAGTCCAAGTTCAAGACTATTCCATCAAACATGTGATGATCGATGATGGATCTGCAATCAACATAGTCTTTTTTCTCTCTCCTTCAAAGAATGGGTTATGATGAAACTCACATCACATGAGAAACTTCCATCCTTAGAATTCACGATAACGTAAACATTTGAACCATGGGTAAGGTCAATCTTCAAATCACAAATGTTGGGTCCCAAAAGTCTCCCAACTGAATTTTATGTCATCAACGAAGAAACCACCTACAAAATGATCCTAGGAAGACCTTAGATTCATAGGATGAGGGTAGTTCCCTCTAGCCTATTTCAAGAAATCCACTTCTCACACATGGGTCAAACCCATATCATTAAAGGAGACTCTGATCCTTTTAGCATTTACAGAATTGAACAAGCCAAAAAGAAGGGAAAGGCCATAGAAACCACCAATGACCAAAAAATCAAAATTCTTGGAAAAGTAGAGACATCCAAACAAATCACAAACATAGCCAAAACTTCAAAATTTATAGGGGAGGGGGCAACAAGAGAATTTCCCTTTGATCCACACTCAACAAAGTCTTAAACTCCCTATAACTTAACAACCATTCTAATCAACCCAGACATAAATATCCACACATTCGAGACCACCACTACCAAATAAAAAGAACCAAAATCCACACAAACTAGGAGAGTCATCACCAATTCTAATTGCCCCTCAAAATTTCAAAACAAACATTGAAACTCTACAAGAATATAAAATGACAAGGCTAGGGGGCAAATCACCAAAATGATGAAATATGTGAGTGCATAAAACTTCTCACCAAATTCAAAGACATTTTCACACCAAGCCTAAGAATGATCTTGCAAAGACTCTCAGACGATGGATATCAAATAACCAGGTCAATACAAATAGAAAAACAATGCAATAAGAATATCATCCCAAAACAATTAAAAGTTAGAGACCTTGTACTCATAATCTGCAATCTTATCAACAAAGGCTGAAAATTCAGACCAAATTGGATAGATCCATACATAGTCAAGGAATATGTAAAAAATGATGCTTACTTCTTGTGCACTATGGAAGGAAAAAATTTTGGTGTCTAGAAACTCAGTAAAAATTATAAAAGCATAAAAATCTAGAAAAAAAATCAAATAAATTCAAAATTCATAAAAATTATAAAAACATGAAAATTCAAGAAAAACATGCATTTCATTCTACTCACCATGCACTTGTTAGTGATATGCTCTTATTAGATTTTCTTTTAGTAAGGAGTCTTAAGGTTATCTAGTATAGGTTGTCTCTTCTAAGCCTTAGAGATTTCTTAAAAGCATCATCATTCATTTTTTCCTTCTACATTCCCAACAAGTTCAAACAAAGTCAAGCTTTTAGCTTTATACTAATCCTATTCTTAACGATTCATGTCATCAAGTCTAAGAGAAGTAAGTACTCAAACCTACAGTACTCAATAGAAGCTTGCAAGTAGACATTCCCTAATCCTCCTTAGCGAGAGGGAAGTCCGATGGCGTAGTGAAAGTTCTTGGTGGCCTCTAGACCCTTATTCATCCTGGCCAAAAATGTCAGGGGGATCATAACTCTGCAAAGAAATTTAATTTAATTTTTTTTAAGTTAAAAAAATACAAGAAGAGATAAAAAATACTACAAAAAAATCAAAAAATGAAGAAAAAGAAGAAAAAAAAAAGAAAAGAGAGGATTGCTTCAATGTCTATACTCTCGGGTGGAGATAAGTCTAAGATTGAAGCTACGAGGGTGGCATCCATTGGATAAAATAAAAAAGAGAGGTACAAAGCACACACATGCACCAGTTGGGCAAAGCCAAGAGTTTAGCTATCTTTTATGACCATATTTTTCTTTGGAGCCCTCCTTTATCTTAGGTCTAACTTGTTGGCCATCTTTGATCTAGGTCTAGAAGGTGCTAATAAAATTTGTTGTTTGTCTAAGTGGAAATCTTGATCAAATTGTTTTGTCTAGATAAGGATTAGTGTTTAGCCTTTTACAAAGCTAAGTTTATAAATTGTTCCATCTCCTCCCCATTCCCACTTGATTCCCTAATAAAATTCCATCTCAAAGTCTAGTAGGTCATCCTATACTAGGTCAACTCACAATACCCTAAGTCAAAAATCCTACTTAAGAGAAATCACACTATTTGTCCCATTTGTGTACATACAAAAATAATAAGACATGTAATTTCATCATAGTATCTAGCACATAGTACTTTTCATTTTTATATATGTGAATCGCATCCATACACACTGCATACATCATAAATAAAAAAAGATAAACAAAAACAACACCAACATTATCATCCATATGTGATCATCATAGGTACTCATAATCATTTGCATAAGCATTAATAAAACTCTATCCAACCATATGCACCAAGAGGGAAAGCAAAATACAAGGTGCCGATTGAAACTACATATAGATCTCAACCAGTTAGGTCTCACAACAATTGGTTCATAAAAATGTCTAAGTCACGCCTCCAACAGAGTTAATAGATCAAAACTATGCACTCAAGCATGCAAGTATCCCCATGCAAGGGGACAAGAGAAAATCTCTTCAATAAGCATAGGTTTCTCAAATACCTCAAGGTGTTAAGTCATATCTTCACAAAATCTTTAGAAAAACCATTAAAATTAGAAATTAAAAAAATCTTAAAAATTGTAAAACTTTGAAAATTCCTAAAAACCAAATATGTCCTTCAAAATATGCAATAAAAGGAGAATTTATTGTTCTCCTCTCTAGCTTAGCATGTGTTTGTACTAATTTATTTCCTTAGCCCAGGCTTTTGTCCTCGTATTGCATCTCTTTATCATCATTGTAGGTTGTCATGATAAGGTGAGATGACTCAAGTAAACTCAATATCTATGGTATGTTCTCTCGTCTCCATTCTAGTACTTACTTCAACTTATCATATATTTGACTTATGCTTGAATCAGTTTGTATATCAGGTCCAAATGAGGGGTAAAGACAACAGGGAAATGTTAGTGTGAAAATAGCTTTTACCTATCTAGATTGACTAGGTCCTATTCACACTAGGCTTAAGCTCACTTAGACAGGTTGTTTAGACTTTCATCTCATCTCATTTGTACTCAACATGTGTCCTCACACTCGTCTCATGTGAGTCAATATGTGTCAATCTTTGGAGGGTTATCCAGTCGTTGTGTTCGACCATCTCACCTCCTCAACCTTGCCTATTTATGGAAGGCTTCTATGTACATTTTTCACTAGTGGAAGGCTATTACGCGCATTTTGATTTTGGTTTCTCCAACATGGTATCAGAGCCACATGAATGCACATCCCTTGCCACATCAAGGTGACTCCAGCACTTAGCCCTATCATCGGAGCATTGTAGAGCCAAACAAGCCTTGTTGTTGAGTCCAGAAGGCTTGAGAAATGAAGAATAGCCTTTCGTTTGACGCTTTTTAGTAAAGTTAATTTTTTGCAAAAAAAATTGTGCCATGTACTTGCATAGTACGACCATATCTGTACCCTCTGGATTTTTGGTAAAAAAGCAAAAAAAATTAGCAGAGGACAATTTTCCCTCTGCCACTATTGGTCAATCTATTTTTTTGCAGGTTTACACAGTGAATCAGACTTGGGTTTGGTCCTCTCTAGCCTCTTTTTTGGCCCATTTGGCTGACCTGCATCGGGCCTTGGTTTCCTTGGTAGGATTGGCCCCTCTACACTACTCTCAGCCCATTTAACCGACCTTTATTGGGTCCCGCTTTTTTGGTCTTTAGAGGAACTCAGTGCTCATTTTTTTTTTGGTTCTGGCTCTGGCTCTGCAGATCATCGATTCGAACAACCGCCTCTATAGACTCTTACTAAGATCTTGACTACTTCATAGGCCTGGTTCGGGCCCGTTTTGAGGCAATAAGGCCCTATTCAATCCAAGTCGGTCTCCATTCCGACGACATTTCAGTGTTCGAGCCCGTTTTGGGCGTTTAAGTCACACTTTATTTCTGGGCATTTCACTTTTGAGGATGACTTTAGCCCTGGTTGAGCACTGTTTAGCTGGCCCCTTTAGTCACTTTATCCCTACTCGACCCTATTTGGGCTCCGCAGGCCCCAAGGTCTTGGAATTCTAGCTTTAACGAGCCTCATTTCGACTATTTGTTTGGAAGCATGAACACATTGTCCATAGGATTCTGGGACGACCCCTTCTTAGCGTCCGACTCCTATAACAAAGATCATGTTTCATTTTGGAGTGGTTCGACCTTCTACAAGTATTGGTTCAACCTTCCTCAACTTTGCAACCCTTCAGCCGACCCTGCTTAGATTCATTGGCCAGGTTCAACCCTCTTCGTAGGCCAGCTTCCAAGTTAGATCAGATTTCATTTTTTGGACTATTCAGCTTGGACTGCTCAGATTTTGTGGCTATTTTCAGTCTAAGACTCTCACGGCCCTGCGTGACACTTGATCTCGAGCCATTTTATCTTGGATCAATTTTTGTTTTTAGAGGCAACCTTGTTCTAAGATTATTAGGCCCCATTGTTGCATCTAGGACTCTATCTGGGACAGACTTCCAGTCTAAGCTGACCCACTCAGCCCATCTGACCCTAGCGCTCCAAATCCAGCTAGGCAGATCCAATTTTTAGTCCTTTTTTGGACACCTGTATTAGACTCTTAAGTCCAATTTTTCAAGCCCAACCGGACCACTTGGCCTCCTAGGATAGTCTGTCTTGGAACGGGACACTCTATCCCAAAACAGGCCCACTTGTCCCAAAACGGGATAGCTTGTCCCGAAACGGCAAAGCCTGTCCCATAATAGGACATCTTGTCCTCCAAGGCCAAAATTGACCCTTTTCTTTTCATTTTGTCATAACTTTCACCCATGAAGGAGAAAATTACAAATTTATAGTCGTTGGAAAGGTAATTCTATTGCCAACACAACAGTGTCAAAGAAATCATCAAATTGTAGCATTTTTTAATGTATTTTAGGCCTCCAAAGTTTGGTTTGTACCAAATTTCGACGGGGAGTCATTTTCACCCCAGATTTTGAAAAATTTCAAACTTTTTTTATGACTTACCAGAAACATGTAAGGACAACATCTACACTTATTATCTTAAGTTTTGGATTGCCAATTGGTAAACATCGCCATGAGTTATAAACAATCAATTTCAGCATCCAAACTTAACCACATTGTACCTTTTTTTGCATATTTTTTATGGGGGCTCATAATCATTTTGGGGGGCACACTTGCATTTTCTCTTTGGATATTGCTACAAATTTGATCATGTCTCTCTTACACAATCCCTTATGTATGAGTATTATTCATAATCCTTGTAATAAATAGAAAATCAAGTGTGGATATTGTGGAATGAAATGACATACAACAAAAGATTGTATTCCTCGTCAAATTATTGAAATGAAACAACTTCTTTGTGATTATCGTATTGCTATAACTGATCATTATAAAGCACTTGCAGAAAAATCATCTAGTCTCACTTAGACATCTTGTGAGACACCATGATTTGGGGATGAACAATCTAGTCAGTTGACTTGCATTGAGATATCATCTCCACAATCACCTGATGCTACATCCGAATCCAGAGTTGACTCATCTATGGCTTCCAACGATTCTATGCACTAGGATATTGATATTGGTTTTCCAGATCTGCCACATTGGGATGCATATCTACTAGATATATCAATTATGTTTGTAGAGTCCTACATTGTAGATTTGGAAGACATCATTGAGGACCTATCTTTTTTTTATGACAACTTGAATGAATTTGCATCACCATTGTCTTCTTTGGATATGATTGCTCTTGCTTTGCCTACATCAAATTCTATAGTGACAGATTTTGTAGATATTCACGATTCTACATATTTGACTCAGTCATCATCTATTTTGACATCCTTATAGTAGCATAAAATTCTCATTAGTCCAATTATCACCATACATCCATGGTTCCTATTCCTAAATCTTTTATGATATCTGATTTATCATATCAGCATTTGTCACACATTAGCATTGGCTTGGAGATACTTGATCATCCTATGAAGACATCATGGGCATCATCTGTGTCTTTGAATCATGTGCATAATTTAGAGACTTTTATCCTTCTTCCTGCATGTTCCTATATGGAATGGGAAGATCACTTGCACACTTTTGTGGTTTTATTTCTTCCCAAGGGGAGAAATGTGGTTTAGCATTCATGGATCATCTTCAGTATCTAGTGTCGAGCATCTACCCATACTTCAGGAGGTATTTTGAGGGGAGTCTACATGGTTTCTCTTCTCATATCCATTTTGGGAAGAAGCATTTCTTCACATGGAGTTTATTTCTTCTCATTTTCTTGGGGAGTCACATAGACCTTCTCATCTTTTCTCTCCTATGGGGGGAACATATATTGTACATTAGTGTTAGAAGTAGTCCTTGGGGGATCATGTTGAGTCCTCCTTCCTCATCACTTGTACAATTTATTATGTATCATTTCTCTTTTGGAGAGGATTTTTATTTTCCATTAGGTTCTCCTTTTCTCTAGTTTTTGAGAAATTTATTTGTACATGGGTACCTAACTATTGCAAGTATGTTCATACCAGTGTTGTCATTGGTGTCAACTGTGCTCTTGTTTTGATGCTTACTTGTGTTGAGTTAGTTGCTTTGTATTGGCTTATATACGTGTTGTAAATAATGAGAAAGTGTTCTTGATATTGAGTTTACAAGTGCTTTTGAGAAAATGTGCTCTCCTAGTGGAAATAGTGTGTTGCAGAGTATCTTGGCTTGCAGAAGAATAGTGCAGTATTTTTTTCCGCATATCCTGTATACTGAATATCTTTGTCTACAGATTGGAAGTTATGTTAAGGGATGTCTATAGTTGCTATGTTCCAAGTTTGAGCCTCCGATGTGAAGATTTGAGTGAGTTTTGTTCACCAAAGTAAAAACTATTTTTTCTAAGCATTGAGTGATGACAGGGAGAATGTATTCTACTCCGCATTTCTCCGCATTTAAGTTTTACAGTTTGTGGTTCTGGAATTAAGTTTGTAATGATGTTATGTGTCTTTAGTTCAAATGGTTCATGATTTTGTGCTCCGCAAGTGATCTTTCCTTTAAGACAGTGGTTGATAGTAATGTTTAAGTGCTCTAGTTTGTAGAATCCTTTGGATAGAGTATTTGGGGATTGTGTGGAAGTTCTCGGTGATTGTAACGTGCTTGTGGATGTCTCTAGATCATGTTCCTTCCTTTTGATTGGTTTGCAAAGTGTAATCTAGATCGTGCATGAAGCGTGTTCATAAAGATCTTAGTGTTAACACCAGTTTTGGCTGACTTGGTTGTTTTCACTACTTGCCATTATACTTTGTAGTTTGTGATTGCGTGTTGTTGTGTGGAAGATTGCATTTGAGTACTAGCTAAGGCATGGTGCGGTTCACATTCATTTCTTCTCCTTCACAAATTTATTTAGGTCCAGACCTATTATAATGTATGTGTGTATGCCGACCTTGATGTACATTCCAAGATTGATGAATTGTATAAATATATGTAATGAAGTCGTGAATAAAGTATGAGGATGCGAAGATACGAAGATAAGTGTGAAGTGAAAAAGCAGAGCAGAGCAAAGGAGAATTATTGTACTTCAATGGAACTGAACCTTGGCATAATGTAGATGCTATTATCTTAATTCACCAACTTTTGAAAGTGAACCCCTTCTTTTGGCAGTGAGCCTTTTCATTTGAGTAGTAAGCCTTTGATTTTCGGTATTGTTATTACATATTATATTGTGAGCTAACACTCACCGTGGTTTTTCCCTACTTAGGGTTTTCCACATAAAAAATCTGGTGTCTCATGTGTTGAATGTGTGATTATGCTTAAGTGTCTGATTTCATGCTTTCATGGTTAAATCATAATAACAGTGATTAAGTGATTGATGTGTTGAATGTTTATAAGAAGTTAAGTTTTTGGTGACAACTGATTCACCCCCCCTCTCAGTTGTCTTGCACATTTCAACAATTGGTATCAGAGCCAAGTTCCTCAGAAGAAAGCCTAACAACTTGAGGTAGATCTGGGATGGGGAACAAGAAGGAGTCTCCACAGTTTGATGGAATGGATTATGCTCTTTGGAAGGTATGGATGAAGAGTCATCTCATTTCTCTTGGTTATAGTTTCTGAAAGATGTCATATATAAAGTAAACTCTTCCTCCAAATGGTCCATCAGATGAAGATGAAGTCAAATAGTATGAGTTAAATGGAAAAGCTAGAGATGCTTTGTTAAATGCCTTATCTAACACTGAGTTAGTGAAAGTTATGGATCTAGAGATTGCTTATGAGATCTAGACTAAGTTGAAAAATTTATATGAAGGAGATGATTCTGTAAAGAGTGCCAAATTACAAAACTTGAAGGTGAGGTATGAAGCCCTGAAGATGAGTGAAGATGAGAACATAACAATCTACATGCAAAAAGTTGATGAAATTGTCAATAGAATCAAAGGTCTTGGAGGAACTATTAATGAGGATGAGGTTGTGCTGAAGATTCTTAAGTCATTCCCTAAATCCTATAGTCACAAAGTGTCAGCAATTAAAGAAGTTATGAGTGTGAACGAGATTACAAAGGATTAGTTGCTCAGGAAGCTTACTACTTTTGAGATGAGAGAGTTCGGTGATGCTTTTCCAAAGACGAAGACTTCTTTCAAAGCCAGTACTTCAGAGAAGACCTCAAGATTTGAAAAGTATGCTTTGGAACTAGATGATGACCTAAATGAGATTGAATCCAACTTTGTGGATAGAATTCAAAGAGGTAATGGTAAGTTCAAAGGCAAGTTACCATTCAAATGCTTTTCTTGTGGTAAGATTGGCCACTATGCCTCCAGGTGTCTAGAGAAAATTGAGAGAGGTAAGAAGAAATTTGAAAGTAGACCTAGAATCATAAATAAACACTATTATGTTAGAGACTTTGATGATGATGGTGTAACAGATGATGAGTCTGATGATACTAGTGCAAATGAATGCTTGTTTATTGCTATTAAGGAAGAACCCGTGTCTACTAATTCTGCTAGTTGTGTAAAAGAAGAAAAACCAATGGAAGAGAGTGCTCTATCTGTCTGCCAAGTTGAGAAGGATAAGGATGAATGGATTATTGACAGTGGATGTTCACATCACATGACCGGTGATAAAAGTTAA
This sequence comes from Cunninghamia lanceolata, assembly GCA_027924645.1. Taxonomy (NCBI): domain Eukaryota; kingdom Viridiplantae; phylum Streptophyta; class Pinopsida; order Cupressales; family Cupressaceae; genus Cunninghamia; species Cunninghamia lanceolata. Next base: position 5,528,146 of record BSBN01000684.1, read on the forward strand.
GCTTATAAGTTTGGAAAAGTATGATGGATGACTAGTTAGGTTTGGAGATGATGCAGCTGGTAAGATTTGTTGAAGAGGATCTATTTCTTTTGATGGAAAGCATAATATAGATGATGTCCTATTTGTGAAGGGTTTGAAGTATAATCTTTTAAGTGTTGGTTAGGTGTTGTGAAAAAGGATATGATCTGAGATTCAAGGATAATGGATGCAAGATCATGGAAAGCTTTGGAACAATGATTGCTACTGGTAAGAAGACTAGAGGTAATGTTTATCATTTGAAAGGAACTAATGATTGTTATATGTTAGCTCAAATAGATGAGAGTTGGCTATGGCATAGAAAGATGTGTCATATCAATTTTGACAACTTGGTGAAGATAAGTTCAGTACAACCTGTGAGAGATTTGTCTAGGCTTGTGAAGCCTGCTAATACTATTTGCAAGGACTGCCAATTGGGGAAACATACAAGGACAAGTTTCAAGAGTAAAGAACAATTTTTTGCTGGATTGCTTGAGCTGGTGCATACAAATTTGTGTGGTCCTACAAGAACAAGAAGCTTGCAAGGAGACAGGACTCCTGAGCAGAATGGAGTTGTTGAAAGAAGGAACAAGACAGTTTAAGAGGCTGCTAGGTCAATGATGATGGAAGCAAACCTACTGAAAGTATATTGGAGAGAAGCTATTCATACTGCCATCTACATTCAAAACAGGGTTCAAGTCAAAGGTAATGGTACTAAAATTCCTTATGAATTGTGGTATGGAAGATATCCAACAGTGAAATACTTCAAAGTTTTTGGAAGCAAATGTTATATCAGAAGAGATGAAGAGTTAGGCAAGTTTGATGCTAGGTGTGATGAAGAAATTTTCCTTGGATACTCTACTAAGAGTAAGGCCTACTAGTGCTACAATAAGAGATTGAGAAAGATCATTGAGAATGCTAATGTGAAAGTTGATGAAGACAGGGAAAGAATATAAGATCTGAGTGGCTATGAATTAGATGAACCTGCTGCTACAGTGAATGAAGAAAAAGTTGAACAAAAGGACAGTCAATTTGAAGAAGAAAAATCTCCAAAAAGTGTTGTTAAGACTCCCAGGTATGTAAGGATTAATCATTCTGAAGATCAGATTATTGGTGACAAAAGCAAAGGGATATTGACAAGGAAAAGAGCTACAGAAGAATAGGTGAATTACTGTAAGTGAAGCCCACAAAGATGAAAGTTGGGTAAAAGCCATGGAAGAAGAGATGATGTAGATAGAGAAGAATCAAACTTGGGAATTGGTTCCTAGACCCGTTGATAAGAATGTGATTGGAACTAAATGGGTTTTCAGAAATAAGATGAATGAAAATGGAGAAGTAGTAAGAAACAAAGCAAGACTGGTATGCAAAGGATATTCTTAGGTGGAAGGTATAGACTTTGAGGAGACTTATTCTCCTATGGTAAGGATTGAAGAAATAAGAATGTTTTTGGCATTTTCAACACAACAATTTCAAGGTGTATCAGATGGATGTGAAGTCTGCATTCTTGAATGGAGAGCTAGAAGAAAAGGTTTACATTGAATAATCAGAAGGATTTCAGTCATCAGACCAAAGTGACATGGTGTGCATATTGAAGAAAGCCTTGTATGGACTCAAGCAAGCTCCCAGAGCCTGGTATGCAAGGTTGGATAAGTATTTTTTGCAATTAGAGTTCAGTAAAGGTACTACAGATAGTAATCTCTATTTCAAAATTAATGATGATCAAATTCTGATTGTTGTAGTCTTTGTTGATGATATTATCTTTGGAGGCAATGAAGGTATGTGTAAGAGATTTGCAAAGGAAATTTAAAAGGAGTTTGAGATGTCTATGTTTGGTGAAATGAATTTCTTTTTAGGATTGCAGATCACTCAATCAGAAAAAAGAATTTTCATTTCTCAGTCCAAGTATGTGAAAGAATTGTTGAAGAAGTTTGGAATGGAGGATTCTAAGCTAGTATGTACTCCTATGGTAACTGGTTGCAAGCTAAGTAAGAATGATGAATCACCTAAGACTGATCAGAAAAAGTATAGGTCTATGATTGGAGGACTACTTTATCTAACCCATACAAGACCAGATATAATGCATGCAGTTTGTCTTGTGGCAAGATTTCAAGAAGATCCCAAAGAGTCACATGTGATGGCAGTCAAGAGGATCATGAGGTATTTAAAAGGCACTTCAGACTATGGATTGTGGTACCCCAAAGATACTGATTTCACTCTTAGTGCTATACAAATGCAGATTGGGCTAGAGATGCCGATGATAGAAAAAGTACAAGTGGAGGTGCTTTCCTCTTGGGTAACAGATTGGTTTCATAGTTGAGCAAGAAGCAAGAATAAGTTTTTTTGTCTACTGCAGAAGCAAAATCTATTGTTACAGCATGTTGTTGTACTCAAGTGCTTTGGATGAAGCAAACATTGAAGGATATAAGAGTTGTGTATGAAGAACCAATTTCAATCTTTTGTGACAATACAAGTGCTATAAACATTTCAAAGAATTCTGTGATGCACTCAAGAACAAAGCATATATCAATAAGGTATCACTTTTTGAGAGAAAAGGTAACAGAGAATGAAGTAAAGATGGAACATGTGTCTACTAAGGATCAGATTGCAGATATTTTTACAAAGCCTCTGCCTAAGGATACTTTTGAGTATCTCAGGGAAAAGTTAGGGGTTATTACCCCTTCTACTCTAAACTAAGATGCATGGAAAGTGCATCAGTCCAGTGGTGCCCAAAGTCTTATTCTTTGATCTGGATTGATGTTTTGAAGGCTACCCCTCAGGGGGAGCAAGTAGATGTTACTGATATGAGTTCCTGATAAAGAGCAGTAAGTATTGCAGTATTGCTGATAGGGGGAGTGGAAGAGTAATTCCAGTTTGATCAGAGTAGAATTATGCAAGTATGTGCAAAGGAAGAGAAGTGATACCCTTTGCCATTGATGTCAAAGGGGGAGAGAAATCATGTGAAAAACTTAGGGGGAGAAATAATTCAGATGTGAAAAAAGAAAGGGGGAGAAAGTAACCAATGCAAAATCTTGTCTTGATGGTTCTTATGTTTTTTCACATCAATGTTTCCATTAATGACAAAGGAGGAGATTGTTGCAAGTATGTGCTTATCGGTGTTGTCATTGATGTCAACATATCTGTGTTGTCATTGGTGTCAACTGTGCTCTTGTTTTGATGCTTACTTGTGTTGAGTTAGTTGCTTTGTATTGGCTTATATAGGTGTTGTAAATAATGAGAAAGTGTTCTTGATATTGAGTTTCCAAGTGCTTTTGAGAAAATTTACTCTCCTAGTGGAAACAATGTGTTACAGAGTATCTTGGCTTGCAGAAGAATAGTGCAGTGTTTTATTTCGCATATCCTGTATACTGAATATCTTTGTCTGTGGATTAGAAGTTATGTTAAGGGATGTCTATAGTTGCCATGTTCCAAGTTTGAGCCTCCAATGTGAAGATTTGAGTGAGTTCTGTTCACTAGAGTAAAAACTATTTTTCTGAGCATTTAGTGATGACATGGATAATGTATTTTGCTCTACATTTCTCTGCATTTAAGTTTTACAGTCCGCGGTTCTAGAATTAAGCTTGTAATGATGTTATGTGCCTTCAGTTCAAATGGTTCATGATTTGGTGCTCCGCAAGTGATCTTTCCTTTATGACAGTGGTTGACAGAATATTAAGTGCTCCGGTTTGAAGAATCTTCTGGATAGAGTGTTTGGGGGATGTGTGGAAGTTCTTGGTGATTGTGACATGCTTGTGGATGTCTCTAGATTATGTTCCTACCTTTTGATTGGTCCACAAAGTGTAATATGGATCGTGCATGAAGCGCATTCCTAAAGATCTTAGTGTTAACACCAATTTTGGCCGACTTGGTTGTTTTCACTACTTGCGATTATACTTTGGAGTTTGTGATAGCATGTTGTTGCGTGGAAGATTGCATTTGAGTCCCAACTAAGGTGTAGTGTGGACCACATTCATTTCTTCTCCTTCACAAATCTGTTTAGGTCCAGACCTATTCTAATGTATGTGTATATGCCGACCTTGGAGAATCTTCCAATGGTTGATGATTGTAATGCCGACCTTGATGTACATTCCAAGGTTGATGAATTGTATAAATACATGTAATGAAGTCATGAATAAAGTATGAGGATGCGAAGATGCAAAGATAAGTGCAAAGTGAAAAAGTAGAGCAGAGTAGAGGAGAATTATTGTGCTTCAATGGAACTGAACCTTGGCATAATGTAGATGCTATTATCTCAGTTCACCAAATTTTGGCAGTGAGTCCTTTTGGAAGTGAGCCCCTTCTTTTGGCAGTGAGCCTTTTCTTTTGGTAGTGAGCTCTAGGTAGTGAGCCCTAAGGCAGTGAGATTTTTGGTATTGTTATTACATATTATATTGTGAGCTAACACTCACCATGGTTTTTTCGTACTTAGGGTTTTCCACGTAAAAAATCTGGTGTCTCATGTGTTGAATGTGTGATTATGCTTAAGTGTCTGATTTCATGCTTTCATGGTTAAATCATGATAACAGTGATTAAGTGATTGATGTGTTGATGTTTATAAGGAGTTAAGGTTTTGGTGACAACTGATTCACCCTTCCCCTCTTAGTTGTTTTGCACATTTCAACACTAACATGGCCTAGTACCTGAGACCCATCATTAGTGCTTAGCTTTCTCCCTAAGTATCACTTAAGGGGGGTGTTAGTGTGAATTTCTTTTTTACCTATCTAGATTGACTAGGTCCTATTCAGACTAGGCTTAAGCTCACTTAGAGAGGTTGTTTAGACTTTCCTCTCACCTAATTTGTACTCAACATGTGTCCTCACACTTGTCTCATGTGAGTCAACATGTATTGCATCTTTGGAGGGTGATTCATTTATTGTGTTCGACCATCTCACCTCCTCAACCTTGCCTATTTATGCAAGGCTTCTATGTACATTTTTCACACTCTTAATTTATATGATAGACATACTTTTGTGCTCTATTATTTCACTAGTGGAAGGCTATTACATGCATTCTAATATTGGTTGCTCCGATAGTAAAGATCATGCTTCAAGAATAGTACCTACCTCTAATGTAAACTACTGTACCCGAGGGAGCAAATCTGTAAGTATGAAAGAGGTGCACAAGTCGACATAGCAGTCTAATGATGATATAGAGTCCTAGTCATGCCCATGAAGGCGTGAATTATATACCTCTCAGCAATTTCTTTCTTGGTGACGTATCTCCTAGTGTTTCTCCCCCTTGATCTTTCCTCCCCAACCTTTCGACTAACTTTCCAAAGTCTTGCATACCTTCTAGCCGCTTGCCTAATCCACTTTGAGTGGGTTACCCATATGACTTGTAGGATCACTCGGGTGACCCTGCAACTTAAGTGCTGGTTGCCTGGGTGACCTGCGTTAAAGGGGCAACCCACTTCCCGTAACATGTGACCTTGTCATCTTTTGTCAAGTTTGACACAAATGACATTGTCTAGGGAGGAGGCTATCTTAGTCATGAAATTTTAGCATGGAAAAGGCAACCCAAGAAACTCCACCTAAACATGAACATGGAAAACCTTCTCGTTAGAGATGATGAAGTCTCTAGTTCAAGGTGTCAACACTAATAAAGACACATGAACATACCAAGGAGCATGCTTGAGGATAGCCTTGGCATGGCTAGTTTTAGCAAAACAAAAAAAAAGAAACTCTTTTTAAGGTTTTGTACAACATCAAGGTGAATTCCATGCAAGACCTAGGCCTTGGTTACCCATTCTTCTATCATGCTTTCAAGGGGTACCCTTCCCACAAAATAGGCCTATCAAGGTAAATTTTTCTATCTAGTGGCGTGCACTATCAAACTTTGGAATGGGAAAAACCACATGTAAGGTGTTTCAATGGATGGACCTCATAGAACGCCTTGGGAACAAACTTAAGATGCTTGAGTAGGGAAGCCATAGCCATGCATCGTCAAACATTCAACCTCAATAGAAATTGCAAAGTTAGGGAAGGTTCATGCCATTTATAATGAACACAAATGCTCACAGGAGTGGTAACCTGTAAGGCACTACAATAAATATAGAGAAACAATGCCAAATCCTACTTTAGAATGAAGTAGTATAACATCAAGGAGACACAAACTAACACTAGCAAAGCTAAGACTGAAACCCTAGCAGCATTTATTATTAATTGATTAACATACAATTAATAAATTATTTGATAGATTATATAGCTAAAAGTAATTCAATATCATATATTCTTTCCTTTTGTTGGACCAAAAGTACACACAAAAAATAAAAATTACTATAATATATATATATATATATATATATATATATATATATATATATATATATATATATATATATATATATAAGTTCTTTTGTTCATGTCAACTTGATGTAGGCTACTCTTTGGAAGCCTTAATGGTTTTGTATATATATTAAATAAAAAATTATATACTCATTAAGGTTTGGTGGGTTTTAAGTAGTGCCATGGTCAAGGTCACTTGATTTTATAAATTCCATCATTGTATAATTTGTTTGATTGTGAAATAGGTTTGAAGTTTTTAGCAAAAGTATATTTCATATAGATTTATATGACAAATTATTCGTGTATATATATACACATGTTCATCATGTATGTACATATACATGTGTATGAGATTAATATGAACTTTAGGGACGTCTATTTCCTAACATAGGAAGAATTACTGTGAAAAATGGTGGTTAAGCTTCAAGTTGCTAGAATTTAATAAATGAGTATAAATATTTAGTGAGCCTATCAAAACGATGCTATGCAAAAGTCAATCTAGCTACCGTCATAGGTTATGGGCTTGTAGGAAAGCATAAATGAAGGAGGAATATTGTTGAGTATTGTAGTTGGCATTGCCTCGGTGGACATGAATAGAAAAAGGGTAGTAAAGATGTGTTTAGTTTTTGTTTGAGCCTATTGTGTTCAACTATGTGAGGGAGAGCTTTTTGTGTGTCTATTTCTAGTTGTTTGCTAGTGTTGTGATATTGTTTTTTGACAAATCTAATAAGATCATATCATGTGAAGTTGCAAACTTGTAGTGAAAACCAAGTGCACTTCCATGTGCTAGTAAGAAAAACATAATGACCATTAGAATTTCAAGAGATTTAAACAAAATTTGATGATAGTTGATTTATTTCTATGCTTGCTAAAATTTCTAACTAGTATAGGGGCATTTCACATGCTCCTTCAATGAATTTCCCTACTAGCTATGCTTGAAGGTTATTAATAGAGACAAAAAAACATAAATAGACATGAAAAAAACCCTCACATAGAGTTGAAGAATAGAGAGTCAACCAAAATTTTAACACAACCTTGCCCCATCATTTATCCACATTTTTTAGTTGTGTTTAGTTATTTTCTAGGTTTGTGTTGTGCAGTTTTGTGTGAGTCAGGTTGCTTAATGTCATTTATGGTTGTGTTTTTTTGTTTTGTGCATGGGGCATGGTTGTTCTAGAGAGAAGGCTTGGGGCTTTGCATGGTGAGGGTTTGAAGGTTTACTATCATTTTGTATAATTATTCTTTCCATGTCATTGTGTTATGCTCCTTTTGATTTTGGTGTTGGGGCTAGTAGGGAAATTAGAGGATTTTGCTCAGGGTCAACCATTAAGGTTCGATGGGTGCAAAGCAATGACCTGGTAGGTGCTACTTGATTTGGGAAATTTCATAATAGTTTTGTATCATATTTCTTAGGAAAATTCATTAAAGGAACATGCACCTCAACCTTGTCCTTATCCCCATAGGCATATTAGTACCAATTTTGACTAAAAATATCATTTGTTCATTGATATAAATTGCCAAATTATATTTCTCACATTTACAAGATTGAAACTCTTTGGGATTTTATGGGTTTGCATGGTGACAAAGGTGGGACTGAATTTGTATGTATACAGAGAGTATCTAAAGGTTATTTGTCAAATTGTATGTAGTTTTTCTTTCCATGTCATTGTTACAAATAGTTTTTGTTGTGTGTGTGTTTCTTTATGAATGGCACTCTGTTCTCTGTGCTACTCTTTGAAAGCGTTATTGATTTTGTGGCTTTACATGTTGATAGAATGGGATTGAATTGTATATATGTAGAGAATGCATATACTTAGGTATTATATATATAGAATGTTTGAAGGTTATTTATATATTCTATGATGTTGTCCTTTCCATGTCATTGTTGAAAATACTTTTTGTTGTGTGTGTGTTTTTTTGAATGGCTCTCTACTCTCTTTGTTGCTCTTTAAAAGTCTTAGTGCCTTTGTGGGTTTGCATGCTACTAGGAATGGGACTAAATTGTATGTATGTAGAGTATGCATATACATATGTATATATACATATATACATATATGTATTTATGTGTATATATGCATATATATACATGTACATACATACATACATACATATATTACTATTATGAACTTTATGGATGCTACTCTTTTGAAAGCGTTAGTCCTTTTATGGTGTTCTATGCTGTTAAAAGTGGAACTGAGTTGTATGTATATAGAGGATCCTACTCTTTCAAAGCATTGGTGCTTTTATGGCTTTGTATGTTGTGAAAAGTGGAATTGAGTTGTATGTATATAGAGTATGTGTATACATATATATTTTATAAATGTATATAGATATACTATGTATATATGTATGAGATTAATGTGAAGTTTAGGGAAATCCATGATTTGACATTAGAAGAACTACTATGCAAACTGATAGTAAAGCTTTAAGTTCTCAAAAATTAGTGGATATGTGTAAATGTTTAGCAGCTATTGTCATGCCCACATTTCCCATGCGGTCACGACACACAACACACGTGTCATGTCCACATTTGTCATGTGGTCATGACACGAAATATCAAAAACTTTTCAGCATGTCCCTAGAAACCCCCTCGCACGCGTTTGTGTGCTCGGTGGTAATACGCATAAGGCGTAAACATGTCAATCAAAAAATTAGGGAAGTGCGTCGGCCTACGCAAACCCTTGTGTGATGATAGCCGACTAGGGGGTTATGCGGCACGAGTTGCGTCGCTTCTAGGGTTAGAACAGTTTTAATTCAAAGCCTAAGCTTCCTAGGCGAAAGAGGTGATTCTGACCGAATCAAAATCCAACCCTAACTCTAATGCATAAATGAAATCATAAATAAATACGCATCCGATGATATGATGGTCGCATGATAAAATAGAGTGATTAAAGGAAGTCGTAAAAATGTCATAAAAGTAAAACCCTAAAATCTAGGAAAAATTCGACAGCATAACGCATTTTCAATAAATGAAATAAAAATTTTAAAAAGGAAGTCACCAAGAAGAATTTAATGCAAAAAAAAAAGAATTAAAATAATTACACAAGGAAAATTAAATAAATTTCAAGGTCCAATAAGTTTGACCACCCAACAAAACCATAAAAATTAAATTAAAATAAACGACCAAAGTAAACTCAATACTTGAGTATGTTAATAAATGTAATTTCGTCAATTGCATTTATTAATTAACTCAAGTTGCAATAATTAAAAAGAGGATAAATTAAAATATCCCCTCAGAATAAAACTGAATGAATTAAAATTTAATAAAGGGATTTCCCAACACATAAAATTAAAACATACTAAATAATTTAAATGAAAACATTAAAATTAAATAACTTAACAAGGGTTAAAGAACCCCATAAAAAAAAGAAAACAATCCATCCCCACAAAATGAAATTTCACATTAAAAAAAAAAAAAGAAATCCAATCTAGAGAATAATAAAATCAACTTACTTAGAGCAAAAAAGAGTCAACAATTCAAAAATGACTCCAAGGTAAAAGAGGGGGAATTATAAATTCTGGTGTTCATAGAAGAATAAAAAGAATAAAAGAAATTACAATTTTAATTCCCTCACAATCTCCACTCAACGCTAACACCACTAATTTATTATATTCAACAAGAGTTGCCCTAATAATATTTTATTGTTTCCTTATGGAAAAAATAAACCCTAACTCATTTCTTTGTCTTTCTCCTCTTTTGTTTTGTTTTTCTCCTTTCTTGTTTTCCCATTTGTTTTGCAGGTTGAAGTTTTGAGAGAGGATTAGCAGCCATGGAAGGACCACACAGAGGTATATACATATTATATATAAATATGCCCCCTTTTTTTGATACATAGAGATCAATATATATATATATACCACACAGAGGTATATACATATTATATATAAATATGCCCCACTTTTTAATTTTGATACACAGAGGTCAATATACATGTATGTATATACACACTTACATATTTATGTTTTTAAAACATTAAATATTGTAGGACCAAGAAACACAGGCGTCGGCCATGGCCGGACGACATATTAGTGAAAAGGGGTGATGAGGACTTAACACAACTGTTGCCGCCACTATAGTGAATGGTATGAGGGGAGGGTTTCAGAGATTCCAGAGGCCACGCGATAGACGGTGAGAGGGTTTTTGTTGGAGGCACGGGTTTTAAACAAAGTAAGGGATGTGGGGAGGGCGTTGAGCCCCCACCCCACCCTTGGGTGTGGGTGGCGGCTCAGCCCCCTCCCCACACCCCCCGTAGATAGCAAAACTAGTTAGTATGGTGGGCGGCGGCCATCGTCGCCGTCCCCATACTAACTCTTTTTTTTTGTTTCCTTACTTAAAACTCAGACCCAATAAACCCTATGGTTCGGTCATCAATTTCAGATTTTAAAATGCTGTAAAACAATTTTATATAATATATTAAATGTGTATGTATACCTATTTCTATATATATATACAATGACATATATACATACAGGTTTTCAACCATACAGTTTGTTTAATACAATTAATTATATATGTATATCTATCTGTATATATCTATATATATATCACCAACAATAAAGTAAGAGATATTTAAAACAGAATTATATTTACACTTAATGCGTATATATACAATGTATTATATATATATATATCATATACATACTTATAAACAATTCTCTGATGGGATGAATTAACCAGATTTGAGGCATAAAATAAACCAGTAGAATATATATATATATTTTGCAAATAACTTAACAGTATTATCTTTTTTTTTTTGTTTGCAAAAATAACACATTAACTAATTTTTTTCTTTCTTTCTCCTTTCAAATCTAAAATGACAGCAATGTAAAATTTCTTTTCCACATATCATGCAACTAAAATTTCAATAGCACTATTGTTTTCTTTTCTATATAACATACAACCATTTCCAACTACAACAATTAAAATTTCATAGATGAAAGTAAAATAAACAACAAGCTATATTTTCTTGTCTCAACTTCCCATTAAACATATAAACACAACAACAAGTTTATAGCAACCAAATTTTGAATAAATTTTGAAGAGTACTCACAAATATTTTCTTACAACAACCAACACAAAGGATAATAATGATTTTGACAATAATTACAATAAGGCCTCTAAGGCCATGGCTCACAACAGCCACCCAAAATAAAGCAAATATGGTAAAGATGAGCTTCTCCAAGCTCCATTTCTTCAACTAAAAACCTGCAATAACCAACACAACAATGGGGAACCAAGCCACGAAGGAATTCCCTCCTCCCTACAATAGACCCGCTAGTGGGTCACCCCCGAGCTGGGGAGGTAGGATTCACACAGTTTTGCACACACACACACACACACCACAACACAAGAAAATTCTCCAAACACACAAAAGAATTCAATTCCCATAGATTTACACAATACTAAACTCATGAAAATAAGTTTGATGGGGGTAGGGGAGTGGACCCCTCAACTCAAGAGGTCACTCCAAGATCTCAAAATCACCAAGTCTCAAGGCCTCAAGCCAAAACCACATAATACATGTCTCCAAATATCTCAAAAAAAACTATCATGGCACTCTTGCCATCAAAATACTCTCAACACCATAGAAAAACCCTCAAGGCTATAAGTAGCACAACAATAAGGAGGTGACCTCGAGGAGGTTCACTCTCCCCCACCCCATACAAGTTGAGCCTTACCTCCAAATGGAGGTGCTCTCACCAAACTCCCAACCCACACAAAAAGAAACAACAATCAACATAAGTTACAAACACCAACATAAGAATGAAGTATACAAAGGGAAATGGCCATAGCCATGGGCTTACCTTCAAAAGCCCTAAAAATGGAAGCATGTTTGGTGAAGAGCTCCAAGCTTCTCCAAGTCTCCCAATCTCCAAATTTCTCTAACTTCCCAAAACAAAGAACTCCAAGAATAGAAGGAAAAATCTAAAATGCAAGAACCCCACACTCCTCTTCAAGAGGAGATAATATAGGCCTTCCAATTTGGCCTTGAGGAAACCTTCTCTTTCCTCATCCCATGCCACTTGCAAGGGAGAAGGAGTGTGAGGGTGACAAGTGTCACCTCCCAATTCCATTCAAACCCTCACCTTATACACTTGTGCTCTCACACATGTGTGAGAGACCAAGTGGTGAGGTGGCAATTCCCTTCAAGCCTCCATGAAGATAAGGGATGCCATATGGCATCCTCTTATTCTCCAAGAGAATCATCTCCCCCCAAGATGCTCTCACATGTGTGAGTCTTGGAGGGAGATCCCACACACTTGGGAGTCTTGAAGACCTCCCAAGTTTTCTTGGTGAAGGGATCCCCAAAATTTGGGAAGTGAGATGGGTCTTTCCCAAAGCATGACTCATCTCCCACCCTTAGCCATTTCAAAATTCGTCACTTTTACTAAACCTTAGTTTAGAGTGACCAAAAGTGAGTTACCCTCAGGTTTAGTTAGTTAAAATTGACCCTAGACCCTAGGGTTACCACCTAGGGTAAGTTTGGGACACTAAGGTACACCTAGGGAGGCATAAATTTCACTTTAAATGGCCCATAAATAAAAATAATACCAAGTGGTGTAAAAAAATATATAAATATATAACACATGATACAAATCAATTTTAACAAAGGGGTACTAGGCCAAAACAATCAAATGATCAAACGTGATCCTCATCCCTCTTGGGAATGGATCAGTTTCACAGGGAATAACATATGTGTGAACACTGCCTCTGATTTCCCATGGCCTGGGAATATCATCCTACACAACTAGATCAAGTGTCAATCACATCATAGATAATCATAGCCGAAGCAACTAAAATTAAATTCATGTCATTGCATGCAACAATAATCATTTACAACATAATTTATTATTAAAACTGCATTTCTATCTAATGTCTTATAATTATCATCCAATAATATATCCACATAATGAACTTGAAATCACATCAATAATCATCATCAACTATATCTCATATATCAACATCATCATAACATAAAAATATGATCAAATCAAATCACCACATGTCTAATCAATGTCAACCCAAAAGTTAGGAGCTATAATCTAATTTGCATAAAGGAAAATAATAGTCTCCCAAAGTCTGATAATATCATCATCTAAAATGTAAATGATCAAAATAGGGAAGTGAAAATAATTGGTCTCACATCCTCCCCCCTAAGACTGAACTTCCTCCTGGAAGTCATCAAAAAGGTGAGGATAGAGTGCCCTCAAATTGGCTGCATCCTCCCAAGTAGCTGTGACCTCATCTTAACAATCCCACTGGACGCTAACCTGGTCTAGCTCTCGACCTCAAAGGCCCAAAGTTTGACGAGCTAATATGCGAATTAGCTCCAAAGCCAACTGCCCGTCCGCCTCTACTTGTAGAGCATTCCAGTCTAATACATGAGATAAATCAGATATATATCACCTCAATACAAAAATATGAAAGACATCGTGGATACGTGACAGGCTAGGTGGCAATGCTAGATGGCAGGCAACATGTCCTATCCACTCCAAGATCTCAAAAGGTCCTACAAACCGTGGTGCAAGCTTAGAGCCCTTTCCATAACGGAATGGACTCTTGTGTGGCTGTACTCTAAGGAATACTCTGTCCCTAACTGAGAAGCTCCGATCAAGTCTCTTAGCATCGACATACTTCTTCTATCTATCCTGTGCGTCCTGAAGTCTCTGCCTAATCAATGTGACCTGCTGCTCCATATCCTGAACCAACTCTAGACCAATGGCAATTCTGTCCTTTATCCGATTCCAACTCAATGGTGTCCTGCATGGTCTACCATATAAAGCCTGAAAATGAGGCATACCCAACGAGCTGTGATGCCCATTATTGTAGGCAAATTCAACCAGATACGTATACTCCTCCCATCTAGATTGATGGTCCATAACATACATACGAAGCATGTCCTCCAACACCTGATTCACCCGCTCTATCTATCCATCTGTCTTGGGATGATAAGCGGAGTTAAAGTTGAGCTACGTGCCCAACACCTGCTGTAAAGCTCTCTAAAAGGCTGAAGTGAACACTGAATCCCTATCAGAAATGATGTGGTGAGGTACCCCATGCAATCTCACAATATCGTCTAAGAATACAATTGCCACTACTAGTGCATTATATGTCATGCATACAGGTGAGAAATGCGCCACCTTGGTCAACTTGTCAACTGTCACCATGATGGCATCATGGCGATGCAAAGACATAGGAAGACCAATAATGAAATCTATGGAAATGGTGTCCTATTTTCACTCAGGTATCTCGTGAGGGTATAAAAGACTTGTTGGATGCTGATGCTCGGCCTTGACCCTCTGGCACTCAAGGCATCGAGCAACAAACTCTGCAATATCCCGTCTCATACCTACCTAATGGTACAACTATTGTAGGTCAGCATGCATCTTCTTCACCCTTGGATGTGCCACATATGGTGCTTTGTGAGCCTCTGATAACACTACAGTACGTAGGTCACCTGTGCGGGGTACATAGATGCACTGTCGATGACGAAGTAACCCATTTGCCTCTAGTGAGTATCCTACAAACTTGCCCACAAGGGCCCTCTATGAACGGATCTCCTGCTGCACCTCAAGAAACCACTCATCCTCAAGCAGATGCTAAATAATGCATCCTCTCAAGTCCATACTTAGAGTTAAGGTCAAGATCTCGTGGCACCTCTAACTCAATGCATTAGCAACCACGTTCTCCTTCCCTTTGATGTAGTGGACATCAAAGTCGTACTTGCAAAGAAACTCCATCCAACGCCGCTGACGGACGTTCAGAGTCAGTTGCGTAAATATGTACTGAAGGCTGTGATGATCTGAATGAAGCTCAAAGCGACGACCCAATAAGAAATGTCTCCAACGAACTAGAGCATGAACCACTGCTGCGAGCTCCAAATCGTGAGTGGGGTAGTTCAGCTCATGGGTCTTGAGCTTTCACGACTCATATGCGATCGCTCTACCGCCCTGCATAGGTATGGCTCCCAAACCCTCAAGTGATGCATTTGTGTAAACCATAAAATCTGCTGCTGGATCAGGAACTGCTAAAATGGGAATGCTCGTAAGATGCTCCTTGAAGACCCCAAAGGCCCTCTCACACTGCTCAGTCCATAGAAAACTCTTCTATTTCTGTTTTAGGGAAGTGATGGGGGTGCGCTAACCGAGAGAACCCCTCAACAAATCTACGGTAATAACTAGCTAACCCCATAAAACTCCTGACCTCTGTCAGATTGGTGGGTGTTGGCCAATCTCTGATAGCCCTGATCTTCGATGGATCTACTAAGATACCATCACCAGATAGGATGTGCCCCAAGTACTGTACCTCTATCCTGAAAAATGCACACTTCGCCAGGTTCCCATAAAGATTTTGCTCCCTCAAACATTGTAAAACCTGACGTAGGTGCTCCTCACGCTCCTCCTCGATCCTCGAATAGATCAATATATCATCAAGAAAAATAATCATGAACCAATCCAAGTAGGTATGGAACACCCCGTTCATGAGACTCATGAATACTGTAGGGGCGTTCATCAAACTGAAGGGGACCACAATGAACTCATAGTGGCCATATCGAGTTCGGAAGGCGGTCTTATGGATATCCGCCTCTATGATACGCAACTGATGGTAACCGGACTTCAAGTCAATCTTAGAGAACACCCTGGTTCCCTGCATCTGATCGAAGAGATCATCAATCCTAGGCAGAGGATAACAGTTCTTCACCGTCACCTTATTCAACTGCCTATAATCCATGCATAATCGAAGAGACCCATCCTGCTTCTTCACGCAGATGACAGGAGTGCCCCAAGGTGAAATGCTCGGTCAGATGTGCCCCTTCTCGAGCAAGTCCTCAAGCTGTAACTTGAGCTCTGTGAGCTCATGAGTGGTCATCCTGTAGGGTACACGAGATATTGGCTTAGCACCCGGCACTAAGTCAATATGAAAGTCTACCTCACGATGGGGTGGCATCCCCGGTAACTCTGCTGGAAACACATCAACAAACTCTCTCAGGATGGGATGGTCATCCAAAGATGCCTCAGGCTCGTCATCTGATCTGTCACTGTAATAGTGAACATTTGGCATCCCTTCTACATGCAACGCTTAAGCTACTGAGCGTATATCATACACACTACTGTGGGCTTTTGAGTGCCCATTATCTCAACTAATGTACCATGATCATCTAAGCAGCTAATCATCTTTCGGCGATAATCTAGCTTGGCTTGATGAGCCGCAAGCCAGTCCATACCCAAAACCACATCGTAGGATCCTAATGTCATAACTCTAAGGTCACATACTATGGCAAAGGGTCCCAAAGATATCTCACAGTCATGGACTAAGGCATCTACTGACATCTTGGCCCCTGAGGCCAATTCAACCACCCACCTATCACCCTGCCTAGAGGCCACCAGCTTGCAACGCTCCACTAACAATGGAGATATGAAAGAGTTAGTAGCACCGGAGTGAAAAAGAATAGAAATGGGGACACCCCCTATCATACCTGATGTCTCAATCATTGATGCCTAAAAATCAGCCTGGCGGTTATCAACCACTGCGAACATACGGTGGGACCTGCCCAGATCCCCAACCATTTGCTCTGATCCTCCTGTACGAGGCTGCCCCCTGTTGTAAAGCCCTGTGGACACTCTCTGGCTAGATGTCCTGCTCCACCACACACATAACATGGGCCCCTAGCCTGCACCTATCTAGTCTGAGTCCTACTCGACTGCTATTGTCCAGATCTACCTGTGGACCCCTGTGAATCCCTGTATGACTACTATGACCTCGCAGGTCCCGTAGGTGGTCCCTGCTGCCTCTGATCTTTGCGTGGGCCCTGCTGCTGCCAACCTCGATTATGCCCCCCATGTGCCCTCTACCATGGCATGGATCTCTGCTACTGCTGTGGGGGCCTAGGAGGTAAGGATGCAGAACTAAATCCTCCTCTTTGAGGTGGCAGTGGTGGTCTACGGTAACCCTGCTGATGCTGCTACTGCCCATGATCCTGAAATTGAGGGCGTGAACTCTGCCCTCATTCCTGTATCTCCTCAGCTATGTATGCCTTCTCGGCAGCATCACTCAATGTCTGGGGGTCTGCCATGCATACAGACCCTACTATGCTATGGTTCAATCCTCTAATAAGCTTATGAACCAGGAGTTTCTTGTCATGGAGATACTCTGCATATCAAGACAACTCGATGAATCTGCCCTCATACTGAGCAACCATAAGTCTTCTCTATTGAAGGTTGTGAAAATCATCTATGCGACACTGTCTATAATGATCTGATAAATATTGTGCATTGAAGCGCTCAATGAAAGTCTCCCATGTGAGTGTGTCCAATGATAGATGGTGCTTGCACTCCTTAGTGCGCCACCAAGTAGCTGCTGCATCTCGCAATAGGTGGACTACCACACGTGCCTTCATGTTGCCCTCGTAAGGACGCAACGCGAAGCATTTGTCTAGACTAATGAGCCAAGCATCAGCCTCAGCTCCCTTTATAGTCCTAGAGAATGTAGGAGGATTTAGCCTCAACAAATCCCTAATGGGATCTCCTTAGTCTCTGTGCTCTCTGATAGGCTCATCAGCATAATAATCATAAGGCCTGTTAACAATCTGCTCCACTCACACTGCCTCCTCACGCCTACCATGACGTGGAGGGCTCCTGCTATGGACCCTGTAGGCCGATCCAACCTCCTCCGCCATCGTATCTGGTATCTTAACATATGGCTCCACACGTGGTGCCTCTCGCGGTTTGACGCGGAGCTCCACACATGACTCTTCTCGTGGCTCCACGCGTGGCTCCTCTCGCAGATCAATGCGGGGCTCAACAAGTGGCTCTATGCGTGGGTCAACTACAGCCGGTGGTAGTCTATCTAACACTGCCTGTAGTGCCTGCAATATCTGTGGCCCAATATTTGGTATAGGTATGTCCGGTAGTGCTGGTGGTGCCTGATCCTCAACTGAAGAATCACTGTGCACCTCGGCGGACGCAGTGTGGCGGGATCGCCCTCGCTGAACTCATTGGGGAGGCATCCTACAAAAATGAGGTAATTACAAATTAATCAAAGTTGTGGAATAATAATGTGCCCAAAACAAGCCCAGTGCTTAAACTTGGGCTTTGATACCAAATGTCATGCCCACATTTCCCATGTGGTCATGACATGTAACACACGTGTCATGTCCACATTTGTCATGTGGTCATGACACGAAATATCAAAAAACTTTTCTGCATGTCCCTAAAAACCCCCTCGCACGCGTCTGCATGCTCGATGGCAATATGCATAAAGCGTAAACATGTCAATTGAAAAACTGGGGAAGTGCATCGACCTATGCAAACCCCTACGTGATGATAGCTGACTAGGGGGTTATGTGGCGCGAGTTGCGCCGCTTCTAGGGTTAGAACAGTTTTAATTTGAACCCTAAGCTTCCTAGGCGAAAGAGGTGATTCCGATCGAATCGAAATCCAACCCTAACTCTAATGCATAAATGAAATCATAAACAAAATACGCATATGATGATATGATGGTTGCATGATAAAATGGAGTGATTAAAGGAAGTCGTAAAAATATCATAAAAGTAAAACCCTAAAATCTGGGAAAAATTCGACAGCATAACGCGTTTTCAATAAACGAAATAAATTTTTTAAAAAGGAAGTCACCAAGAAGAATTTAATGCAAAAAAAAAAAAAGAATTACACATAAGGAAAATTAAATAAATTTCAAGGTCCAATAAGTTTAACCACCCAACAAAACCATAAAAAATGAATTAAAATAAACGACCAAAGTAAACTCAATACTTGAGTCCGTTAATAAATGTAATTTCGTCAATTGCATTTATTAATTAACTCAAGTTGCAATAATTAAAAAGAGAATAAATTAAAATATCCCCTCAGAATAAAATCGAATGAATTAAAATTTAATAAAGGGATTTCCCAACACATAAAATTAAAACATACTAAATAATTTAAATGAAAACATTAAAATTAAATAACTTAACAAGGGTTAAAGAACCCCATAAAAAAAGAAAACAATCCATCCCCACAAAATAAAATTTCACATAAAAAAAAAAAGAAGAAATCCAATCTAGAGAATAATAAAATCAACTTACTTAGAGCACAAAAGAGTCAACAATTCAAAAATGACTCCAAGGTAAAAGATGGGGAATTATAAATTCCCCTGCTCATAGAAGAATAAAAAGAATAAACGAAATTACAATTTTAATTCCCTCACAATCTCCACTCAACCCTAACACCACTAATTTATTATATTCCACAAGAGTTGCCCTAATAATATTTTATTGTTTCCTTATGGCAAAAATAAACCCTAACTCATTTCTTTGTCTTTCTCCTCTTTTGTTTTATTTTTCTCCTTTCTTGTTTTCCCATTTGTTTTGCAGGTTGAAGTTTTGAGAGAGGATTGGCAGCCATAGAAGGACCACACAGAGGTATATACATATTATATATAAATATGCCCCCCCTTTTTTTGATACATAGAGGTCAATACACAGGTATATATATACTTACAT
The DNA here is from genome assembly GCA_027924645.1 of Cunninghamia lanceolata. Lineage (NCBI taxonomy): Eukaryota > Viridiplantae > Streptophyta > Pinopsida > Cupressales > Cupressaceae > Cunninghamia > Cunninghamia lanceolata. The sequence continues at coordinate 5,547,941 of BSBN01000684.1, forward strand.
ATTTATGTTTTTAAAACATTAAATATTGCAAGACCAAGAAACATAGGCGTCGGCCATGGTTGGACGACATATCAGTGAAAAGGGGTGATGAGGACTTAACATAGCTGCCGCCGCCACTACAACAAATGGTATGAGGGGAGGGTTTCAGAGATTCCGGAGGCCACGCGATAGACGGTGAAGGGGTTTTTGTTGGAGGCGCGGGTTTTAAACAGAGTAAGGGATGTGGGGAGGGGGCTCGGCCCCCTCCCCACACCCCCTGCGGATAACAAAACTAGTTAGTATGGGGACAGCGGCGGTTTTAAACAGAGTAAGGGATGTGGAGAGGGGGCTTGGCCCCCTCCCCACACCCCCTGCAGATAACAAAACTAGTTAGTATGGTGGGCGGCGGCCATGGCCGCTGTCCCCATACTAACTCTTTTTTTTTCCCTTAAAACTCAGACCCAATAAACCCTATGGTTTGGCCATCAATTTCATACTTTAAAATGCTGTAAAATAGTTTTATATAATATATTAAATGCGTATGTATACCTATATATATATACAGTGACATATATACATACAGGTTTTCAACCATATAGTTTGTTTAATACAATTAATTATATATATATATTATATACATATATATATATATATTATATCATATACATACTTATAAACAATTCTCTGATGGGATGAATTAACCAGATTTGAGGCATAAAATAAACCAGTAGAATATATATATATATATATATATATATATATATATATATATATATATATATATATATATATTTGCAAATAACTTAACAGTATTATCTTTTTTTCTTTGTTTGCAAAAATAACACATTAACTAATTTTTTAATTTCTTTCTACTTTCAGATCTAAAATGACAGCAATGTAAAATTTCTTTTCCACATATCATGCAACTGAAATTTCAACATCACTATTGTTTTCTTTTCTATATAACATACAACCATTTCCAACTACAACAATTAAAATTTCATAGATGAAAGTAAAATAAATAGCAAGCTATATTTTCTTGTCTTAACTTCCCATTAAACATATAAACACAACAACAAGTTTATAGCAACCAAATTTTGAATAAATTTTGAAGAGTACTCACAAATATTTTCTTACAACAACCAACACAAAGGATAGTAATGATTTTGACAATAATTACAATAAGGCCTCTAAGGCCATGGCTCACAACAGCGACCCAAAATAAAGCAAATATGGTAAAGATGAGCTTCTCCAAGCTCCATTTCTTCAACTAAAAACCTACAATAACCAACACAACAATGGGGAACCAAGCCACGAAGGAATGTTGTCCTCCCTACAATAGACCCGCTAGTGGGTCACCCCGAGTTGGGGAGGTAGGATTCACACGGTTTTGCACACACACACCACAACACAAGAAAAGTTTCCAAACACACAAAAGAATTCAACTCACATGGATTTACACAATACTAAACTCATGAAAATGAGTTTGATGGGGGTAGGGGAGTGAACCCCTCAACTCAAGAGGTCACTCCAAGATCTCAAAATCACCAAGTCTCAAGGCCTCAAGCCAAAACCACATAATACATGTCTCCAAATATCTCAAAAAAAACTATCATGGCACTCTTGCCATCAAAATGCTCTCAACACCATAGAAAAACCCTCAAGGCTATAAGTAGCACAACAATAAGGAGGTGACCTGGAGGAGGTTCACTCTTCCCCACCCCATACAAGTTGAGCCTTACCTCCAAATGGAGGTGCTCTCACCAAACTCCCAACCCACACAAAAAGAAACAACAATCAACATAAGTTACAAACACCAACATAAAAATGAAGTATACAAAGGGAAATGGCCATAGCCATGGGCTTACCTTCAAAAGCTCTAAAAATGGAAGCACGTTTTGTGAAGAGCTCCAAGCTTCTCCAAGTCTCCCAATCTCCAAATTTCTCTAACTTCCCAAAACAAAGAGCTCCAAGAATAGAAGGAAAAATCCAAAATGCAAGAACCCCACACTCCTCTTCAAGAGGAGATAATATAGGCCTTCCAATTTGGCCTTGAGGAATGAGAAGGTGACACTTGTCACCTTCTCCTTCCTCATCCCATGCCACTTGCAAGGGAGAAGGAGTGTGAGGGTGACAAATGTCACCCTCCAATTCCATTCAAACTCTCACCTTATCCACTTGTGCTCTCACACATGTGTGAGAGACCAAGTGGTGAGGTGGCAATTCCCTTCAAGCCTCCATGAGGATAAGGGATGCCATATGGTATTGTCTTATTCTCCAAGAGAGCCATCTCCCTCCAAGATGCTCTCACACATGTGTGAGAGTCTTGGAGGGAGATCCCACACACTTGGGAGTCTTGAGGACCTCCCAAGTCTTCTTGGTGAAGGGATACCCAAACTTTGGGAAGGGAGATGGGTGGGTCTTTCCCAAAGCATGACTCATCTCCCACCCTTAGCCATTTCAAAATTCGTCACTTTTACTAAACCTCAGTTTAGAGTGATCAAAAGTGAGTTACCCTAAGGTTTAGTTAGTTAAAATTGACCCTAGACCCTAGGGTTACCACCTAGGGTAAGTTTGGGACACTAAGGTACACCTAGGGAGGCATAAATTTCACTTTAAATGGCCCATAAATAAAAATAATACCAAGTGGTGTAAAACAATTATAAATATACAACACATGATACAAATCAATTTTAACAAAGGGGTACTAGGCCAAAACAATCAAACGATGAAACGTGATCCTCATCCCTCTTGGGAATGGATTGGTTTCACAAGGAATAACATATGTGTGAACAGTACCTTCGATTTCCTGTGGCCTGGGAATATCATCCTGCACAACTAGATCAAGAGTCAATCACATCATAGAAATTAAATTCATGTCATTGCATGCAACAATAATCATTTACAACATAATTTAATATTAAAACTACATTTTCTATCTAATGTCTCATAATCATCATCCAATAATATATCCACATAATGAACTTGAAATCACATCAATAATCATCATCAACTATATCTCATATATCTAACATCATCATAACATCAAAATATGATCAAATCAAATCACCACATGTCTAATCAATGTCAACCCAAAAGTCAGGAGCTATAATGTAATCTGCATAAAGGAAAATAATAGTCTCCCAAAGTCTGGTAATGTCATCATCTAAAATGTAAACGATCAAAATAGGGAACTGAAAATAATTGGCCTCATAGCTATTTCCTTCCATGTTCTACGAAATAAAACATAACGATCATTAGAACATCAATAGACTTAAACAAAATCTACTTTCCAGACTTTGCATTATGATTATTAATGTTGAAAAGAACTCACAACACTCGATTGGGTCACATCCTTGGTCAACTAAATTTTGATGCCACATAGGAGAGATAAAGGTGACAATATCACCATAAACTGTTTCATGATTGCTACACAAAAATGATTGGTAGGCCAAATAAAATGACATGCAATAGAAAGAAAAAAACCAAGATTTTAACTTCTTGTAAACAAAAAAGTCTAGACCTAGAAATCTTTGTAAAGAATTATGCATAGAATACTTCCTTAGGAGGTCTATTAGACCTTGCACATTCTAGAATATAAAATTCATGAGTGAGTGTCAAGGGTCATATCCTCACTATCCAATTCATGGAGAGTTGAATAGTTGTTTCGAAAAAAATCTTCCCCTAAATTGAAACTGCCTATCCAAATGAAAGGTTGGTTAGGCCATCATTTCTATAGTACATATTCATCTTCTTCCAATTGCCTAGGTGGGTTATAGGACCTCTACTAGATCATCAGGGGTAGAGAAGTGTGATGAGCCTAGTGGTATTCGTTTGAGATGATAACATCGACACTGCTAGTAGCACTTTGGTGAATTTTGTCTTATTCGCCTCCCTGGACATCTCCTAGTGAGAGTGATGCAGCCATTTAGCCGGACCTGCATGATAAAACTCTAAGGAAATATTTTTTCTAAGAATTATTACTCATGGCTATAGAGTATCAAATAAACGACGAGAGACAAAGAAAATTTAGTGAATGGATTTAGTGAATGGAACATAGCCTATAGGAACCTTCACCTCCATCAAGCGTCTCATATTCTTCCTTCATATTCTCAAGATCCTTATAAGAGGACACATAAACAAGGGAATCGAGATCCTCATTTGGTAACTATTGTTTAAGTATGAAAGTCAATCCATACACATCTATCAACTTCTGCATTAGTTCTATGATGCTATGCTACGAAAATAAAACTAAAGATTTTGGCACGTATTGATTAGGAATTGCATATGTACTACAACTACTTTGTGTATGGCGGGGCCCAATCCACATTCCCCTAACCTTGTAAATCAACAATGGACAGGAAACTTGCAATGCATGGAAGTGTAGTTCACTCATCTATTGATCAAAAGTTGGAACAAACATAATATGGAATGAATAATAATTAGTAGAATTATTGAGCAACAGGACTCTTTGCCCATCTAATTTACAGCTAGTATCAAGAAGTTAAACTCTAAACAATTTTCTCATCCATAGGTGTTGTCATATGAGCCACAATATGGTTGCCAATAAGGAATACCCCATGAGAAGGCATTCATTCAAGGCATCTCATTCAATTCATTAGTAGGAATTATCTAGTGCATAGTATGATATACTTCTAGCAGATCATAGAGTAATGCATCTTCAAACTATAGGTGAAGGGGTTGTACACTCTAATAGAGTAGTAAGGTCAATCTCCTTATGTAAACTACCAAGTGCCATCCAATATCAGTTGATGGCCAAAAAAGATAAAAAAACATAGGTGGTGAAAGAAGTGGAAACAATCAATAAGTAAATGAAGCATAACCTAATTTGACCTATACAACTATATTGCACACATTATACATCAGAGTATGTGGTACCGTAACAATCTATTGCACCTCATTTTCATAAAAAACTAGATGTAATTTATGGATTGGTTCAACATAGAATTGTGGAACAAGATGATGGTGGTGAACATTTTATTTTCTTGCAAAAAAATACCAAGAAACTTAAGAACTCAACAACTAATATTTTTTTTCTTTTTGTGATGCAGGATTGATTTTACCCTATGATGCTATTACATCAAACATCTAGGTAAGAGTTTAGGCTATATGGTAGAACCATACTTTTGACCCAAAAAAGGCCACAACTTGTCCTTCCACCAGATTAGATACCTCTCCAATTTTTCACATCTTTTCTTCCTCTACTTCCAACTACTTGTTGGACCATAAATCATCCTCCTCTGCCAAATCACCCTCTTTCTCTTTTCCTAGCTACTTGTAGTGGTCCTTCTCCACCAAAAGCCATCATGGCTCTTCTCATCGCTTGTCCAACCTTCTATTACACCTACACATAAACCATTAGAAACAAGATTAAAAAGGAAATAAAAATTTCCCATAGGTGCTTCCTCCTTCTCTGTATTATGCTATTTAGGCATGCTTTCCAATTCATCTTTTGTGAGGTTTTTGTTTCCTAGCTTTGTGTGATGTCATTTACAAGATAACTTATTTTTTGCATTGTCCTTCTTTGTTGCATTTTTGCATTGTCCTCTTCCTTTGTACCACAAATGAATGTATCTAATCTCTCCCTCAATCATCGTAATTTCTTCTTGAAGAAATGGATGATCTCCTTCTCTCTTTTCATTGATCATGGTTTTCTTAGACATCCCTCTAACTACTTCTTGTCTACCATGTTCTTTAAAACCAATAAAATGTCATCACATAAGTTGCTCCCAATGATCTATATCTTTGTTGCAGCTTCCTCTCTAAGTTGGATTGCTTCCACCGCTACAACATCTTGGGTCACCTCTTGTGATAGGCTGCATTCCTCTAAGACCAATAAGGCTTCATCACATATGGGGCTCCCAAAGATCTCTATCTCTGTTGCATCTTCCTCTCTAAGGTGGACTGCTTCCACTACTACATCTTGGGCTATCTCTTGTGATAATTTGCATTCCTCTTCACTATAGTCTTCAATCTCTTCTCTTCTCTCATTATAATTCTCAATATTTTCTCCTTCTTCAAGGTAATACAACTCAACATCTTCAGCTAGTTCATCCTCTTCATCTTCTCCCCATTCATCCATCTTTGCTTTTTGAAACTCTTGGAAAATCACATTTAAAGCTCTTCTATCCACTAATATTTTTGCTAAGCCCTCAAGGGATTTAATCTTTCCCTATATTAACAATTCTATTCCTTAGCTAATCCTTGAGTATGTGGTTTTCCTTTGTAACTATAACTCTTGCTCACAAGGTGAGTGTGATTTATAATTTGAAACAACTATAAGAACCTAATTAGATACCACAATTACTTTAGAATTCCTACTCAACTTCAATTCACTAATGAAACTAAGAAAAATGCAGAAAACATAAATTATACCTTGCAAACTAATTTATCCTTTGCATTCCATTGTCTCCTATCTTCTCAAGATCTTGTTGATTATGATATTGCTCTCAGAATTGTACTTCTTTGCTTTTCAAGATGACAATGAGATGAATGGAATTGTGGATTCAAATGCAAATGTAAACAATGCAAACTATGCTAATGATAATGATATGAAGCTAATGATAAAAGCCATTGATATTGATAATGAGGATAATGATATGCAACTAAATGATGCTATGAAGCTAGGTGATAATGCAACAATGGAGATTATGATATTGATATGCAAATGGAGGCCAAAGGCACACTTGGATACTTGATGGAATTTCTATAGCATGTAAGTACTATGGCTCTTGTGATTGTGAAAAATGAAGGTGAGGAGTTTCCTTTTATAGGCCAAGGATGGCTCAGATCCAAGTGCCAAAAGATCCATGGTTGAAGAATAAGTCTTGTCACATGTACGGTCAAGATCAAATTGGTTGGGATGAGGGAGATAAAGGTGGAAGATGTTCCTACTACTATGACAAGGTGGAGGAATACGTGGAACCATAAGCCACATGTCATGATACTCACAAGGACCAATGAGATAAAGGTGGAAGACCATGAGAAGAACATGGAGAAAGGAGTCTTTGGTTGTTGGAATGTGAGAGGGAATATAAGATTTAGGAGACAAGTGTCTTTGACCATGATGATGGTTGAGAGGAAATAGGGCACATGTTTGAGAGGATAAATACTTATTTAAATATTAAGAACATTTAATTATTGGAGAAACATGGTGAGGTGTCCAATGATGTGGAAGATGACAAGGATGAGATGATGTGGATTTTAGACATATGACTTTATCTTAGAGGGATTAATTAAATAATGATGATTATTTAATTAGTGATGACTTTAGAGGAATTTAGGAATGTAATTGTTAGAAGAATATGATAAACGTGGACCAAATAAATAAATTAGTATATTTATTTATTGATAGAAGAATAATAATAAAATAAAATTAAAATATTTATTTAATTCGACTCGAGACATTTTTATGTGTATACAACGAGTATCTATCCTCACCGGTCTTTTTCACCTTCTCACAACTCTTCAATGTACATGTTGTAGATTTATTTTTCTTTGACTTATTTTTATTGCATGCCTCATACTCCTCCAACATTCACAATAACTCCTCTAACTCAAACTTGAGATTTTTGCAACTCCTTTTGCTAGCCCTTTGTTTGCTTCTACCTTTACCTTTGTCTTATTTTATCTTCCAACCTAATTATCCTCTTTCTTACATTACGACACAACTCCATCTTTACATTCACAACCATAACCACAACTGCTCATTAAACCATCAAAACTATTATCACAAAATCTCTATTGCCAGCATCTTAGGATGATTTGATACCAAACTAATGCAGACATTTACTTGGACTTGCATGGTAAAACCCTAAGGCAATATTTTATTTTGAAAATTATTACTCATGGCTATATAAAGTATCAAACAAACAAGAAGATACAAAGAAAATTCAGTGAATGGATTTAATCATTAACTTAGAAATTTACAACAACTAAAAGAACATAGAATTAAAGTTACAACTCAATATCACTCTTCATGTATATAACATCTCTTGTTTATATCATAAAAGGAATCATCTCCAGACTATCTAATCCCTTACCTAGTTATTGTAGTCCCATACGACTAGCAAGGGACCATCATTTCTACTTCTGATCACATGAATCCTACCAATACCTCCTCTCCTTTTTCCTCAAAAAACTCACTAAATAGCCTATGTTTACCTCTATCTACTAGTTGTCCTACCACATTCACCCTTTATTTTCTTTCTAATCCCAAAATAGAAGTAGTCGATAGTTGTTCCCTATATTCCTCCACAAAAATAGAGCAATTGAACAAACTGCTAAATTTAGTAAAGCAAAATCCTAAAATGACTGAAATAGAAAATTAGTGGTGAGTGGAATATGGCATTAAACAAGGAGTTTCAAATCAGAGAGTGAATAATAGATTTTCCTAGGTCCTAAGGTTTTGAAATTGCGCCTTGATTTTTTTATGACTGGTCACCATTGCTTGTTGAGGGCTTAGGTTGAGTCCCACAATGGCTATTAGTCTTAGTTTTGTGACTAACCACAATTGACCATCCATCCTCTTTTTTACAGGAGATGGGTTATTAGCAATAGGTTAAGTTGTGGGTTTGATATGAGTAACTAAAGGACACTCTTGTATCTTATGCTTAGAAGATTGAAAATGATAACATGTACTGGGTAGGTTCAAATAGAGGACATGTTGAGTGTGTCTCATTTGGCCAATCTATATATCAATTATCTCGTTTAGATCCTCAAAGAGGTCAACTTCAACACAAACCCTCTTCTAGGGTCAAGCTAAGAAAAACTTGTCAAGTTCGACACAAATGACATTGTCTAGGGAGGAGGCTATCTTGGTCAAGATATTTTAGCATGACAAAGGCAACCTAAGAAGCTCCACCTAGTCATCGACATGGAGAGCCTTCTTGTTAGAGATGATGAAGTCTCTAGTTAAAGGTGTTAACACTAATAAAGATGCATGAACATACCAGGGACCATGCTTGAGGATAGCCTCAACATGGCTACTTTTAGAAAAATTAAAAAGAAATAAACTCTTGGTAAGGTTGCATGACATTAAGGTGAATCCCATGCAAAACCTAGGCCTTGGTCACCCATTCTTTTAGCATGCTTTCAAGGGGGACCCTTCCCACAAAATTCCCTATCAAGGTAAATTTTTCTACCTAGCAGCATGTACTATCCAACTTTGAAATGGGAAGGACCACATCTAGAGGTGTTTCAATGGATGTACCTCATAGAACACCTTGGGAACAAACTTTTTAAGATGCTTGAGTAGGGAAGCCATTGCCATGCATCGTCAAACCTTCAACTTCAATAGCAATTGTGAAGTTATGGAAGGTTGATGCCATTTACAATAGATAAAAATGCTCACAAGAGTGGCAACCTAGAAGGCACCACAATAAATGCAGAGAAACAATGCCAAATCTTACTTTGGAATGAAGTAGTCTGACACAGGGGGACACAAACTAACACTAGCAAAGATAAGACCAAAACCCTAGTAGCATATATTATTAATTATTAACATACAGTTAATAAATTATTTGATAGATTATATAGCTAAAAGTAATTCAATATCATATATTCTTTCCTTTTGTTGGATCAAAAGTACACACAAATAATGAAAATTACCATATATATAATTGTCTTTCATTTATTTTCCTTCAGAGATTATAGGCTTTGTCTTAATATTTGGCTTATGGCTGATTGGTGATTTAGTTACTCTTATGCTCATTCTCACCATTTGCTTAAAGCCATTCCCTTTTTGTAAAATCCCCTATAGGCTTCCTTTATATGTTCTTATTTAAGTTATCATTATTTTTCTAGTTGTTATAATTAGATTTAATTTAACAATAATAGCCTTGTGAGTAGTTTATTTTTCAATTAGTATTTTCTTACCTTATTTTATCTGCTACTATAATATTTTTCTTGTTTCTTTTACCTTTTTTCCTTTGCTCCTCCTTTTTAAGTGTTAAGTTTGGATTCCAAATCATAATTCTCTCCTCATCCTAATGATGGATCCCTAAGAAAGCATCAATGCAAAAACATATACATAGTTGAATCAAGAAGCACTTACAATCTACTTTATAGACTTTGGAAAACTCATGTCTACAATTACACTATACTTAAATAAAATAAAAATAGTATTCCGACTAGTATTTTCTTACCTTATTTTATCTCTAATAGAATATTTTTCTTGTTTCTTTTACGCTTTTTACTTTGCTCCTCCTTTTTAAGTGTGATAATTTGCATTCCTCTTCACTACAGTCTTCAATCTATTCTTTTCTCTCATTGTAATTCTCAATATTTTCTCCTTCTTTAGGGTAACACAACTCAACATCTTCAGCTAGTTCATCCTCTTCATCATCTTCCCATTCATCTATCTTTACTTTTTGAAACTCTTGGAAAATCACCTTTAAGGGTATTCTATCCACTAATAATTTTGCTAACCCCTCAAGGGATTTAATCTTTCCTTGTATTAAAAATTCTATTCCTTGGCTAATCCTTGACTCTATGGCTTTCCTCTATGACTATAACTCTTGCTCAAAAGGTGATTATTTATCCTCACCATTCTTTTTCACCTTCTCACAACTCTTCAATGCCTTTGTTGTATATTTATTTTTCTTTACCTTCTTTTATTGCATGCCTCATACTCCTCCAACATCCACCATAACTCCTCCAACTCAAACTCCAATTTTTGCAACTCCTTTTGTTGGTCCTTTGCTTTTGGCTTTGGCCTTGTCTTATTTTATCTTCCAACTTGATTATCCTCTTCTTACATTACGACACAACTCCATCTTTGCATTCACAATCATAACCACAGCTACTCACTAAACCATCAAAACTCTTCTCACAAAATCTCTATTCCCAACATCTTAAGATGCTTTGGTACCAAATTGATGCAAACATTTACTTGGACCTACATGGTAAAACTCTAAGGCAATATTCTATTCTAAAAATTATTTCTCATAGCTGTATAGAGTATCAAACAAACAACAAGAGCTAAAGAGATTTTAGTGAATGGATTTATCATTAAATTAGGTTTACAACAACTAAAAGAACATAGAATTAAAGTTACAACTCAAGATCACTCTTCTTACATTACGACACAACTCCATCTTTGCATTCACAATCATAACCACAGCTACTGACTAAACCATCAAAACTCTTCTCACAAAATCTCTATTCCCAACATCTTAAGATGCTTTGGTACCAAATTGATGCAAACATTTACTTGGACCTACATGGTAAAACTCTAAGGCAATATTCTATTCTAAAAATTATTTCTCATAGCTGTATAGAGTATCAAACAAACAACAAGAGCTAAAGAGATTTTAGTGAATGGATTTATCATTAAATTAGGTTTACAACAACTAAAAGAACATAGAATTAAAGTTACAACTCAAGATCACTCTTCTTGTACACAGCATCTCTTGTTTATATCATAAAAGGAATCATCTCCAAACTATCTGATCCCTTGCCTAGTTATTGTTGTCCCATACGGCTAGCAAGGAACCATTATTTCTACTTTTGATCACATGACTCTTGCCAATACTCCCTCTCCTTTTTCCTCAAAAAACTCACTAAATAGCTTATGTTTACCTCTATATACTAGTTGTCCTACCACATTCACCCTTTATTTACTTTCTAATCCCAAAATATAAGTAGTCGATAGCTATATTCCTCCACAAAATAGAGCAATTGAATAAACTGCTAAATTTAGTAAAGCAAAATCCTAAAATGACTAAAATAGAAAATTAGTGGTGAGTGGAATATGCCATTAAACAAGGTGTTCCACATTAGAGAGTGAACAATAGATTTTCCTAGGTCTTAAGGTTTTGAAATTACACCTTGATTTTTTTATGACTGGCCACCATTGCCTATTGAGGGCTTAGTTTGAGTCCCCTAGTGGCTATTAGTCTTAGTTTTGTGACTAACAACAATTGACCATTCATCCTCCTTTTTTACAGGAGTTGGGTTATCAACAATAGGTTAAGTTGTGGGTGTGTTACAAGGAGTAACTAAAGGGCACTCCTGTATCTTATGCTTAGAAGATTGACAATGATAACATGTGCTGGGTAAGTTCAAATAGAGGAGATGTTGAGTATGTCTCATTTGGCCAATCTATATATCAATTATCTCGTTTAGATCCTCAAAGAGGTCAACTTCAACACAAACCCTCTTCTAGGGTCAAGCCAAGAAAAACATGTGAAGTTCGACACAAATGACATTGTCTAGGGAGGAGGCTATCTTGGTCAAGATATTTTAGCATGACAAAGGCAACCTAAGAAACTCCACCCAAACATGGACATGGAGAGCCTTCTTCTTAGAGACAATGAAGTCTCTAGTTAAAGGTCTCAACACTAATAAAGATGCATGAACATACTAGGGACCATGCTTGAGGATAGCCTCAGCATGCCTAGTTTTAGCAAAATGAAAAAGAAAAAGAATCTTGGTAAGGTTTTGCACGACGTCAAGGTGAATCCCATGCAAAACCTAGGCCTTGGTCACCCATTCTTTTAGCATCTTTCAAGGGGGCCCCTTCCCACAAAATACCTTATCATGGCAAATTTTTGTACTTAGCAACATGCACTATCAAACTTCGGAATGGGAAGAACCACATCCAGAGGTGTTTCAATGGATGTACCTCATAGAACACCTTCGAAACAAACTTCTTAGGATGCTTGAGCAAGGAAGCCATTGCCATGCATTGCCAAACCTTCAACTTCAATAGCAATTGTGAAGTTATGGAAGGTTGATGCCATTTATAATGGACAAAAATACTTGCAGAAGTGGTAGCCTAGAAGGCACCATAATAAATGTAGATAAACAATGGCAAATCTTGCTTTAGAATGAAGTAATATGACATCAAGGGGACACAAACTAACACTAGCAAAGCCAAGACCAAAACCGTAGTAGCATATCTTATTAATTGATTAGCATACAATTATTGAATTATTTGATAGATTATATAGCTAAAAGTAATTCAATATCATATATTTTTTCCTTTTGTTGGATCGAAAGTACACACAAAAATGAAAATTACTAGATATAATCGTCTTTCATTTCTTTTCTTTCAGAGATTATAGGCTTTGTCTTAATATTTGGCTTATGGCTGATTGGTGATTTAGTTACTCTTATGCTCATTCTCCCCTTTTGCTTAAAGCCATTCCCTTTTTGTAAAATCCCCTATAGGCTTCCTTTATCTGTTCTTATTTAAGTTATCATTGTTTTTCTCTTTGTTATAATTAGGTTCAATTTAACAATAATAGCCTTGTGAGTAGTTTATTTTTCAATTAGTATTTTCTTACCTTATTTTATCTGCTAATATAATACTTATCTTGTTCCTTTTACCCTTTTTCCTTTGTTCCTCCTTTTTAAGTGTTAAGTTTAGAATCCAAATCATAATTCTCTCTTCATCCTAATGATGGATCCCTAAGGAAACATCAATGCAAAAACATATACATAGTTGAATCCAGAAGTAGTTACAATCTACTTTATAGACTTTGCAAAACTCATATCTACAATTACACTATACTTAAATAAAACAAAAACAATATTCCAACTAGTATTTTCTTACCTTATTTTATCTCTAATATAATATTTTTCTTGTTTCTTTTACACTTTTTCCTTTGTTCCTCCTTTTTAAGTGTTAAGTTTAGTATCCAAACCATAATTATCTCCTCATCCTAATGATGGATCACTAACATCAATGCAAAAACATATACATAGTTAAATCCAGAAGCACTAAGAATCAATTTGATGGACTGGAAAACTCATACCTACAATTACACTATACTTATATAAAATAAAAACAATATTATAACTTCACTGGATAATAACATTACATTTCACTATACATCTACTCATAAAGTTATTCTTTCAGTGCTCAGTAAAAGGTAGTTATAAACTCCCAACACACAAATTCCTATTCTGTAACACATCACCACTCTGCTTATTCTTTTCAGATCTCTATCCTCGCAATCTAATGCTGCAATCCCACATTGTTTGTTCTTTGGACATCTAACCAGCGGATGCGGATGGCTGAAATTCAAAATTCAAGTAGAACACTTCTTCTTTGGGGGAGCTAATCCGACGGTCAAGTCTGTACCACCATACAACCACTGCTAATGTTAAGCCAAAACCAATCCCCAACCCCAGCCCAACAGCGATCACTGACACAGACTCCTCTGCCCTGCTCCACACCGATTTCTCCACCGTTTCTGAAGGTGAAACCAATGTTGAATTTTTTTTGACGTCTTCTTTGCATTTCATGAAGAGAAATTTAGAGTCACAGAAACAAGGAGGGTTTCCCTGGTACGATCTCTCATCAAAAGTCACAAACTGCGGTCCTCCCGGTATCTGCCCACAAAGATTGTTGAAGGAAACATTAAAATAGGCCAAGAGGAGCAAGTTAGACAGCTCGTTGGGTATCTGCCCACTCAAATTATTCAGAGACAAGTCCAACTGTTCCAGGGTTGATATTTGCCCCAAAGATGCCGGTATCCTTCCTTCCAGCTGATTTCCAGACAGATTTAACAGCCTCAGGCTACTCAGATTCCCAATACTTTCTGGTATTTCCCCAGTAAGATTATTGTATGACAGGTCCAGTATAGTGTTTGCTGCCAGCACATAAGTAATTGTAAACTCGATTCCTTTCATTACTATGGGAATTTCTTCATATAGTGTGTTACCTGTCATGTGAGAAGATTCCAAGTTTCGAAATCCCTTCAGGCCCTCCAGACGACGGGGAATTCTTCCGCTGAATTTATTATTTGATAAATCCAGCAACTGTAAACTGGTGAGGTTTGTGATCCACAGAGGAATTCTGCCCTCAAGTTCATTAGAGCCAAGGCTTAAAACTCTCAACTCTTGAGAATTTGCAAGGAGGCCTGATGGAAACTCCCCTGTCAATTGATTGTTGCTGAAATCCAGAAGCTTAAGATGTGGACAATTGATCAAGGAGGCAGGCAAAGTACCAGAGAAATTATTAGAATTAGCTGAAATAACTTTAGTGGAAGAAGAAAAATTAATATGCAGATCCCCATAGAATGAGTTGCTGGATAGCTTTAGCCTCTTCAAGGCTGTGCAGTTCATCAATGTTGTTGGCACTCTTCCTTTCAAAAAATTGTTGTTCAATACCAAATCGGTTATAGACTCTCAGTTGCCTATGGATTGCGGAATTTGTCCTGTCAACTGATTATGAGATGCATCCAGCGTCTGAAGATTTCTGAGTTGCTCAATACTCTGTGGTATAGGTCCAATTAATTTGTTTGAAAATAGCAATAAAGCATTCAAAAATTGCAGTTCTCCTATACCCTTTGGAATTTCTCCTGTCAGATTGTTACTGCTAAGGACAAGATTTTGAAGCTTGCTCAAATTTGTTATCCCTTCAGGTATCCGACCTGTTAACATATTTGTACCTAGATTTAAATAGGTCATCTTTGTCAGCTTTCCAATGTCCTGCGGAATGGTTCCACTGAACTTGTTTTCAGCAAAATTGAGGGTAGAGAGAGGAAGCATGGCAATACTCATGGGCAATGATCCACTAATATTGTTGCCTCCCACATCAATCCACACAAGATTGCTACAGTTTCCTATTTCTGCAGGAAAAGTACCTGTAAGATTGCCTGGGCCATACAATGATAACTGGACAAGATTTTTCAAATTTCCTAGTTCAGGTGGTATATTGCCATACAACAAAGCATTCCCCAAAAACAATACTTCCAGTGATGAACAATTACCCAGAGCTGCAGGGATTTGGGTCTTCAAAATGTTATCATTCAGGGAAATGTATTGCAATTTGTCAAGCCTCCCCAATTCGGATGGAATACTTCCTGTTGTGTTGTTATGACCAAACGCAAACGCAATAAAGTATGATTAAGAACAATTAGCGAGAGAACAGGGGATGGAATGTTGCCTTCAAAGTAAAGAGATGAGAGTAGTGTACCTGTGAGATTGTTAACGCCCAGGACCAAATGAAGGAGAGACGTGCAGTTGCTCAGAGAAATTGGAATGCTTCCACTCAGATCATTGTACGACAAGCGGAGTTGCTCTAACTTTTCCAGGCCACCGAATTCTTCCGGTATACTCCCCGTCAAGTTGTTGTGTGAAAGTCTAATCCACTGAAGGTGCGTGCAATTAGCAAGAGATGTGGGGATGGAACCCATCAGTAGATTTGTATTGAGGTCAAGTATCCTCAACGCTTTCAGTTGGCCAAGCTGAGGTGGAATACTTCCAGTGAAAGAATTAGCAGAGAGGTTGAAAGTGTGCAGTAAGGAGAGGTTTCCGATGGAAGGAGAAATGGTACCTTTCAATCTCAATTGAGGGAGAATGACGGCCTCCACTTTGTGGGTATGCTTTCTGCACGAAACACCATTCCACGAGCACACGTTTTCTGAATTGGCAGTAGTCCAGTTGGAGAGCGAATGCGTGGGATCGTCTGTAATGCCATTTCTGAAGGAGAGGAGAGCTTCCACGTCATCACCTTCAAGCAGTAACATACGATCCTTCAGAACAGAAAACCTTTCCCCCATGCTGCGGTGATGTAAAGAAAAGGCATGAAGAGAATAGGAGGTGTTTCGATTGGGTTTTGCGGTGGCAGGGGTTAATGTTAATGGCAGAGCCAAGCTTAACCAGAGCATTTGAATTAACAGACGTCCAGTCATTTGCGTGCCTTCCATTTTCTAACAAACCATCTAGCCAGTGGCCACTTTAATAAAGGTTTATAAGCATTCATTTTCTTTTTGCCGTATTGACTCAAGGCAATCCGATGACTTTGAGACTTACGGTGGGGTCTTCCTCGACTTGAGTCCAGGAAATAATCGTAATACTTTTCCAAGATGTTGTCAGTTACTTTGTTTTTATGTGCTAATTTTCTTGAAGCCCACAACATCAACACTGTATTCTGTCGTGTAACTACGTTTATAATTTTAACCAGTGTCAGAAAAACCTCTAAAGAGATCGAACCGACTATTCTTAAACATCATCCATTTCAATAGTCAAATGTCAATTTTGACTAATAAAAATATGACAAATATATACCACTTTTAAAGCATTATGCTCTAGAAAGCAATGAGTATCATTTTTGCACAACACTTTTTGAATCATGCAATATAGCATAGATACATCATACAACTTTGTTCGTTCTTGTTTGGTGTCAACTTGATCACTAAAGTACACAGAGACTACCATATGATCCCACAAATTGGTTTGATGGACCCAGGAAAATTAATCTAAAAAACCACATGTCTGACATCAACTTCTCTAGGCTTAAAGACTCAACCTTTCCATCAGATGTAGGACTTATCTCTAATCTCCTTTGAAATAAAATTATAGGTTTGTGAGCACCTCTGAGCATGAAACACATTTGCCACCACAAAGTTGAAACAACTGATAAGCTAGGATATATATGGGGGCCTAGGACTATCGAATAACAATGCAAGACATCATTAGACATGAAAAGCTTGATAAACTTCAATGATGTAAACTCTAGATTTGCAGACACCCAATCCTTCCAAAGTTGAACGACTTATTAAGTGGAATCTACAAGGCTTTTTGCCTCGTATATTCACTTTCTTATTTCTTGGGGACTTGAGCTACTTTATATAACGGAGTTGAGTAGATGTTTGAAGTTTGAAATACCAATTTGAAGTCTATGGGGCTTGTGTTTGGTGGACCTGAGAGTTTCATTAATCAAATTCTAGAGGGGACTTGTGTCTAAACTTCACTTTGTTTCATGCCCGTGTTCTTGATAGACCCAAAAAACATTATGCAATAGAGCTCAATGGGTGGTCTTAGGTCCATGGTATTTATACTATCAAGTCCATGGTTGTAAAGTGGTGATTGAGTGAATTAGGGTTTGACATGTTGCTTGGTAGGGACATGGACTATGGTCTAAGGGAATCAAAAGTAGATATGGGCAAGCTCTATCAATTTTTCTTGGTCCTTCAACCAATTTGTGAATTCCCCAGAGGTAAGGAAGTAGATACAATTTGATTGATTAAATGCCTTTAGGTCTACTACGGTCTATAAATTCATGGCGTTAAGGTCTCAAACATGGACTTAATATAAACTTTGACCTAAGATGCTTTCATGTATATCTAATAGTCCCCTAGAGCTCCAAGCTTGATAATGTCAATCATGAGAAAGTGACTTAATCAAGGTTGATCGAATCTTCCAAGTCTATAGGGAATATATGAAGCAAGCTTGAACATGTGAACACATTCTAACCTAATGGGAAGTTATCATCTCTAAAAAGACTTTGCATGCTTAAACCTTTGAAATCCTTGAATACAACAAAGCAAGCAAACTATAACTAATAGACACAAACTTTTATTAAGTAAATTCTATAAGGATTTTCATGTTCTTATTTCTTGTAGACATGAGATGCCTTATATAACTACATTGGGTAGCCATTTGAAATCTAGATATTGAGTTTAAGTTCAAGTGGGACCTACATATTTTAGACCTGAGAGTTCCATTAATTAGATTCTAGAGGTGGCCTTGCATCCAAAGTTTTCTTGGTGGGCACCAAAAACTTTATGCAATAAAGCTTAGTGAGTGGTCTTGGGTTCATGGCATTTATACTCTCAAGTCCACAATTTTACGGTGTTGTTTAGGTGAATTAGGGTTTTACATGTGGCATGTACAATGCCTTAAGGGAATCAAGAGTAGACATGTGGTGAGATCTGCTAGGTTTTATTGGTCCTTCAAACTAATTTATTAGTTCACTAGACATAAGGAAGTAGATACAATTTGATTAACTATAAGAGTCTAGACTCACTATAGTCTACAAATTAATGGCTTTGAGATATGGGGCATGGACTTAATATAAAATTTGACCCAGGATGTGTTTGGGTCAATCTAATAGTTTCCTTAGTCCTCCAAGCTTCACATTGTTGGATGTAAGAAAGTCACTTAATAAAGGTTGACTAGATCTTTCGAGTCTGCAAGAGTCATGAAACAATAAATTTCATCACATGAACAACTTTTGACCAAATGGGACTCTTGACTCTGAAAGGGCTCCATGAACTTCAAACTTTGAAATCATTAGATGCGACAAGGTGAACAAACTATGGCTAAGTGGCCCTTTCAAGACCACCGACCACTCAAACCTTAGGATATTTTAATAAGCTTAGATGCAATCAGGGAATTAAAATAGACTTTAAAACCAATTTGAGCCTAAATACGGTGTGGGGTTAAGACTAAGATGCAAATGGCAAATCTATGCATCTCCCCAACCTTCAGCGACCAACAATATAGTTGTATGCAAGACAATGCATGTCTCCCCTAGAAAGAGGGAGGAGGATAGTCTAAACATCATTACAACCTTTTGTGGCTAGACATCTCAAACAACAATGTGCTCCAAGCCTTTCCTAACAATACTTTGTTCCCTATTTTTATTACCAAATCTTAACAAAATTTATTTTCTTTCAAATTTCATGTTTATTTACATAGCATGGTTATTGCAAATAGTTATCCATGTACACATTATACAATAAGTGTGATTGCTAGTTTATTATACTTTCAACATTTTATTATACTTTCACTGTTCAACTAAAAATGCAAAGAAAGGTTCATCCACACATACCAAGTGGCGATAACATCTTTTTAATTATTGAGACCTTTGGAATCCTATCGTCTCTAGAATTGTCAATGTTAAACAATATGATGAGTGACACATGCTCTATACCTCCATTCTTTAATACTTTACAAGGAGAGTACGTTGAGTGTTATTGTAGTATTGTCACAAACTAAAGTTATGAGGTTAAGAGCAATCTATGTAGTGGAAGACATGAAGAAATAGTTAGTGGGACAAGTGGCGATAGGAAAGAGAGGGCATTTATATATACATTATATCATATGCCCTCATTGCTTGCCATTCACCACATCTCATCAACATCACCACCCATTTTTCTATAGTTTTGTAGTGTGGTGATTTGAATGACATAGATAGATGGAGAATCGGAATTTGTTCATAATGCATACAATAAAACCATGGTATTGAATGTTAAAAGATGCATACCACTCCTCCACATATTGTAATTTGGGAATTGCCAAGGAGAATAGGGAAGTGAATAGGGAATAATGGTTTAGAAATGTAGAAAAAAAGCCATGTGATAATCGAGTGTAGGACATAATGTCAAAACATTTAGATTGTCAAGCAAGCACACGTAAATTACGCTCCCAAATTTTTTTTTGGTTAAACTGGGAAAGGGCAAGGCCGAGAAAATTAGAAAAGCCATGGTTGCTTTAGAAATTTGGAACGAAATCAATCGCCTCTAATTGGAAGGGCATATTGAAGATTTTAAAAAGAACAAGTAAGATAACAAGACATTCACATAGATTGATGTAAGTCAAATTTGATTTTAGTGATTTTTTTTGGATTTTCAAACACATATTTTTCATATTTTTGGTCAAAGTAAATTAGGTTTTAGATTAGATATTTAAAAAATCTTACATTTTCCAAGTTATTTAATTTTAAAAAAAATGTATATTTGATTTGATTTATTAATTTTATTATATAATTGTAAAATTTAAATATCTTAATTTATTGGTATATATATATATATATATATATATATATATATATATATATATATATATATATATATATATATATAAGGGTTTAAAAATTATGTTGTCTAAATAACAAGATATCTTGATATTAGGCTTTTGATTCGTAGATTAATTAGAAGGTACCTTAAAAGAGACTATTGTAATTAGGCCTGTCATATGTAGGCTAATACTTGAACAACACCATGAATAACATATGTAAAAATCTATTAGGGAATAATACCACCATAACAATGTGGCTAAAATATAACGTAATATATATGTCATGGAGTGTTGTCGATTAAAGAGTATTCTTAGAGAAGTGTAACTATTAAAAATTGAGTTTGGGATATGGAAAGATTACATTAAAACTACACACTAAAAAATACGTATACAATTTCTTTTAAAAAGACACAACCAAAGAAGATATAATTTTTAAAACATTTGATTTAGTTAAACAAAACAACAATTAAATATTTTTGGAAATAAATTCGCAATAGGTAATCCACAAGGACACACTTTTGAATATTCAACTTATACCTTCTATCATCAATTTTTTATAGAAATAGATAAAACCTTGTTTCTTTTCCTTGATGGCAAAAGTTTATATTTTAAAAGAAAAAACACCCAAACAAAAATGTAATCGAATTGTTGGAACATTTCAAAATTTCATGTTAAAGTAAATCAAAATAGTAAATAAGTTCTCAATGCTTAACCCATTAAATATTAGAGATCAACTCAATACCTTCAATCATATAAATTTTATACAAATAAATGAAACCTTAAATATTCATTTGCCTTGTCAAGAATTACTAAAGTTTCATGTTATTGAGAGAAAATGAATTACTATTGAAGCTAAACTAATGATGTACATAGTATGGGGACCATAATAAAGATATCATTTTTACATCTTCTTGATCATGGTCCACTAAGAATGAATAATCCATTTATCAATAGAAGATATACCTACCCTAAATTATTGTGTAATTGTTATGGTCCTAAGAAGTTTCCCTTTCGTTGTTAGGGAAAAGGGTGTTGTACACCTTGCACAGGAAAATAAATATTTAGTTGTGGTGCATCTTTGAAAATGTGTTTAGCCACATTGAATATTTATTTTGATCCACTTGTAAAGTTGTATGGGACATTGGTTAGGTATTTTGTGTGGGACATATAGGACACATATTTAATATTCATGGAAAATATTTAATTTTTGGGTCAATGGTTTTGTGCTCTCGTGGTTTTGAGACACATGCTTTAGCTAATACAACTTAGTGGTTTTATGTGAGGTAGAATCTATAAGAGAAAACACATGTTAAGTGGTTGAGGTTGGATGCCATTTGTATTGATCTCTCCTATAAGTGCATATATGAAGCATCACATGGGATGTGTGGTTTCATGGTTACCCATTATTCTTCAACACATGGAGGATGCACTGGAGGAGCTTGATGCTTTAGAGATGCTCATGGAAGCCGTGTAAGTGTATTGTAATATTTTCATTACTGAATAATACATTGAGTGTGGATGCTTTTGAAGGCTGGGGTTTTCCCTCATGAAGGGTTTTCCCAAGGTATATATTGTGTCATCTTGATGGTATGTTTGTCTATTATTTTGCATGGCAGGTTTTGAGTACTTGTTTCTATATTTTTCTCTCTTGGGGTTATACATGGAAATATTTTATATTGTTGCAATTTTTTCTTTCAAGTGGTATTAGAGCCTAGTTGTCAAGTTGTGGGAGGAGATCTCCTAGGTATTTGTAACCCTTGGTAGGAGTAGATTCTTGTGCATAATTAATGTTTAGGATGGTAAATGTGAGAGGAGTTTGTTATTGTTGGTTTTAATGGTTTATGTGTAATCCTCCATTCCCAACAAACATTCCAAGGGCTTATCAACTGAATTGAATCTCCACTAAGCGAGAGCAATCCCCTATCAGGTTGAGCTGCCACTTGGGAAGCTATGGACTCTTGGATATATCAAACAATGTTTCTATCTAACGCTCAAATGTACTTAGAAACCCTAATTATGCAAATTAGTAAGCAAATCATCAAATTACAGCAAATCCTTTCAAATTGAGGTAAAGGACAAAGATATTTAACTTACTCTTTTTTGAAGTTTGGAAGGTAGAAATATCAAGGACACGGGGACTAGCGCCCAAATCCAAGGTACCTATTTCTTTGCGGGATCCTGATCTCCTTCTGACACTGATCTGCACTACAACTTCAGTTTCCAGAAATTCCACTACGGAGGACATGAGGACCAGTGTCCTGCTTCTTTTTCAGATCCTAAATCCTCTATGTCTGCTACTCCTTCCTGCAACTCCACTCCATGGGATTTGACACCTGTAACTTGCAATCACAAGGAGTATGGGAGGGGGTTGTGGTGTTTAGAGGGTTGCCTCGGTCAAGCCCTAGAGAGACACTCAAGTCTTCTAAACACCATTGTTAGATGAGAGTGCGTATCCCAGTGGGATAGAGACAAAAATCCAAATGATAAATGATTGAAAACATAATAGATATCACCTTGTAGTGAAGATCTCATGGAAGGAAGATGCTCTTCATGCCATGAGGAGATGGATGTCAAATCTGCAAACACAAACATAATAACAATGCTCTGCTATGCAAAACAATGAATATTTTAAATGCTATATGGTCACAAGTATACATCAAATCCACCTCATTTCCATCTAGTTTCCCTCTAGTTTGCAAATGAAACCTAATCATGCTTATATATGCAACTACAAATATTCCCGCTAAGAATTTCGTAATTCAAACTTTAGATGTTGGCATAGGACCTAATTAACGGTCATAAAATTGACATTTGAAATTAGGGCAGACCCAAAATAGGGCTGGACTAGGGTGCTAGTGCCCAAGTCCACCCTACCATTTTTGTTTAAGATTTATCAAATTGTATCCCCCTAGGTCCTATTTGTCACAAGACCCAAGGGTTTTCTCATCGGGAGTCAGAAATAACATGCAAGATGCTCTAAATGCATTATAGGACTCGGGAGCTAAACCTTAATAGAAAAAAGCCCCTAAGGTTACTTTTTCTGACATAACATTTATCCCCCACTTTAATGTATGTATAAACGCAAGGCCAATACATGCATTAAAGTATGGTCAACAAACACAACAAACACGCCAAGCATGGAGAAGACACGCCAAACACATATTGAAGTTAGTAGCAGACATGCAAAACACAGAGAAGACAGTTACAGTCACGCAAAACACAGAGAAGACAACATTGAAGACATGCAAAACACAGTGAATGCAGTGAAGACAGTGATGATTTTGTTTTCATTTTCATTTTCATATATATGAAATGTAGAATGCAAGTACAATAAAGTAAACACACAACCCAAAATGTAGGAGGGACTCATCGCCACCGATCTTTAGACTACACATGGGGCAACAAACACGCAAAACAAATCTCAAAGTGCAGGAGGGACTTGTCGCCACTAGTCTTTAGACTGCACTTGAGAACAAACACGCCATACAAATCCCAAAGCATAGGAGGGACTCATCGCCACGAGTCTTTAGACTATGCTTGGGAACAAACACGCCATACACACACACATGGAAGACACGGAGAAAACACGACAGACAAATGATGGAGTGTACCTATTTCTAGGTTCATCACCATCTCAGGCACATTACAGGCACACATCGACGATTGGGCTTCACCACAATAATCACCAAAAACACTCTTAAGGGTTAGGTTAGTCACAAAACTGCTCCCCACCGACTAGGAGGACTTTTGAAAATGACATGATTGTGCACTCTCCTCGATAAATACAACATCCCTTCCTCACATGGAGGGCTTAAGATAAAAAGTATATGAACGATATCTTGCCTTCGCAGAGGGCTTAAATTATTGCAAGTTGATTTCAAACAAATCTCAGAGTGCAGGAGGGACTCATCACCACCAATCTTTAAGACTACACCTGAGAACAAACACTTTGCTAGCATTTAAATCATACATCTTACCTTATATATGCCTCCACCTTAAGGTGGTTGATGCTGCGTACTGATATCAAGCACGTTAAGGTAGGAAGAAAACACACAAGGGAACATGAGCTCTCGCAAAGCTCATGCCCCCTGGAGGTGACATGAACTTTACGATCGCCAAATGTTCCCACAAACACATTCCTGCAAGAAAAGTGTTAGTGTCCATATAATCATGATAAACAACAATGCATAGAGAACTAAGGAATGCAAGATTCAAGATAGACAAAGTGCATGGAGTAGCAGTATTGTTATGTTTTGTAAGTGCGATAAGATAACATCAAGATCACACAATGATTCTACTAGCCAAGTGTTGGATAATATATAACAACCCCGTCGTCATGTATGGACTAGATCTTTTTTTGATTTCTCGCTAAAGGGACACTAGGTACGCATCAGTATAATATGTTTTTCATCATCTGCCTGCTAGATAGAACCACTAGAGGAAGGGAACAATGAAGCAAGAGAGGAGAAACACGTGTCTTAGGGATAGTCACGTAGGAGGGTGCCCCCAAATCACCAACCGCAACGCTATGTCCATAAGGCACAACACACAATAATGAAAACATAGGAGAAGCAATATAGAAGAATGATGATACAAATAGAAGAAGGGTCACAACAAAGGCAGTCTCCCAGTATCCTTGACCTTATGAGAGTATCAAGGGTCATCCTAGGAGGCCTAAACAACACATAACACATCACAGGGGAAACACATCACGGAGGTAAAGGGTTAGAAATACTTACCTGCTAGTACAATCGTACTAAATTTTGGAACTTGTGAGCCTCTTGGAGAGATGCTCCATCAAGTTTTGTGCGAAGCTTGAGTGGTTCTTATGAGAGTCTTGTTTGTTGTCGGGAAGTACATGTGATGTTTGTTTCTCATATCCTTGTGTATATTATATCTTTTGTTGCTTATGAGGAGGAGAACCACTATTATTTCCAACTGATGATAATCGCCTTGCTCTTTTCTAATTTTTAGCTAGGATTCTTTGTTGAGTCTGTCTATCATAGTGAGAAGGACTATCTTGTACTATCTCGATCTTTTTGTTTATCAAAGTCTCTAGTTCCATTTGTCTTTCTGATGGATGTTGCGTATCTCCCGATCCCTGAAGGGATAACAGAGGTGGAACTTTAGAATAAATACCATTCCTTTGTGCTCGAGGTGATACTTCAGTATTTTCCTTATCCACTTCTATTATAGCAATAATCTAATCATAGTTCAGGTAATCATCTTCTACTTCAAGTGTATTTTGTTCCATTATGTTATAATCGGTATGCTTAGGAAAGGGATTAGTGAAGATCTATAAGTTCTGATTTGACGGAGCAACCAACTTATTCCCATTATCATTCACACCCGATACCCATATCACATTCAAGTCAATGAGGTCTTGTATTTCATGTTTAAGATGCATACATCATTCGGTATGATGTCCTTGTGTCCAGTTGATGCAGAGCGCACACAGGAAGCGAACAACTTATCAAAATTGATCGGTGAGAGGCTGGCCTGTGTCTTGGCGATCTACTCCTATCGGCCAAGCATACCCTGTTGGCCACCTTACTATTTCTCTGGCCGATCTCTCAACTCTCCCCGACAGTCAACTCCACTTTATCTTCGAAGAGACTTCCTCTATCGGCGGTGTCTTCTAACCTCCTGCTGATACCCCGATGGCGGTTAAGTTTCCACTTGCATTAACTGTGGCGGTTAGCCATGACCTTGTCGGCCAGACTTCGATCATTGGTGAACCCCTTGTGTGTCCTCCTGATACGCTGATATACCAACTTGTATATGCTTGGCTTGACTTGCTATTACTAGTGGGCTAAAGTTTCTTTACCCTGATTTCACCATTACGTCCAGTCACCATTTGTATCTGATGAAAGGTGAATTCTCAACATGCTTTTGTGATATGCATTTGCAATGTACATTCGGTGAACCAATATGAAACTTGCGCTGATGTATGTTTCTTCGGTGAGACTTCCTTCATCCTTCGTTGATACACTTCTTATCGGCCCAACACTTTGATCGGTATAACTTCCACAACTTTCCCCGAGGGGCTATGTTACGCCAATGGTAACTCTTCAACTCGCAAACATCAAACTAGTATACAGAGACAAAACTCGACAGAATGGAAAGGGTCTACAATCCTCTGCAGACACTAGATCAACCATCAATTTGGTCACTCCATTCACAACACTTTGCCTATCATTTCAAAGACTAGTCACATAGAGATGCCTAGTCAATTCATGCCGAACCTCCTTGGATCCTTGGGTGTTTGACCAAAACCACAGAAAGCACAAAATTTACACTATATTCCTCCATCACATTGAACATGAGAATCTTGATTTCAGTGGACAGAGGAGATACAATCCATTTATTCACAGAACCCTAGTTTCTAGGTTTTCATACCAGTCTTTATAAAAAGAACGAGATCTCACAAACTACAACACTTTAAGACACTAGACTACTATCAAATGGAAACTACTTCAATTCCTGAACATCTCCAATCAATTTTAGATGATCAACTAACCGTACAGACCGTACAAAAAGACTATTATAGAGAATTACTTAGAAAGAACAATGTTTCAACACACCCAAAAATACAAATCTTCATTCATGCATGCTTCTTCTTGTCATTACATCCAAGTCCTCACCTATAAAAGGCTTGAGAGATCAATTAACATTCATCCCAACCAACAAACTGATTTGAAAGACAGTTA
Organism: Cunninghamia lanceolata; assembly: GCA_027924645.1. Taxonomy (NCBI): domain Eukaryota; kingdom Viridiplantae; phylum Streptophyta; class Pinopsida; order Cupressales; family Cupressaceae; genus Cunninghamia; species Cunninghamia lanceolata. Next base: position 5,575,189 of record BSBN01000684.1, read on the forward strand.
GCCATTGGGTTTCCCCTCTCACAAGAAAACTACATGTTTTCATTGTGTTATTACATCAAATTTGACCGAAACATGGTCTACATAGGTCTAGGGACCAAATTGACAAAAAACCTTATTACAAACATGATGGGGCTTAAAAGCCTTATTGAAAACAAAAACAAAACATAACTCCTGCACCATAGGGAAGGTGCTCCTGCACCATACTCCCCCTGCAAGAAAAACTCAAGTCCCTTGAGTTGCCAACTGTTGGAGTGTCTTCCCATGCTTCAAAATGTCAGCCTCACTCATCCATGTAGCCTTTGAATCAAGAAGATCCTGCCACTTGACCAAGTACTCCTTGTACACACCCTTGTCTTTTTGATAACCTTGGAATCTAAGATACATTCCAATTGTAAAGGCTTACTTGGAGGTAGATCTCTGACCCAATCTTCATCTTTTAATCACAACATCTGATCCATCTTTAGCATTCAATGGAGGTCTGAATGGAAAAAGGTCTGAAACATTGAATATGGGAGAAATACCAAGACCGGATGGCAATTCTATTTCATAAGCATTTGGGCCGAACTTATGCACTACCTTGCATGGTCCTATTTTCTTCATCAGAAGCTTGGTTGGTTGTCCTTTAGGTAGCCTTTCCTTTCTTAGATAGGCCATCACCAAATCTCCCACCTTGAATTGTACATCTCTCCTTTTGAGATTTGCCCTATCCTTGTATTTAGAGACTATTTTTTTCCAACTGAACTTTGACTTGATCATGAACTGCCTTCATGGTGGCAAAAAAATCTTCTCCTAGAGCACTCCTCTTATCCCAACCTTGTAGGTCTTTGAGTTCAAGTGGTCCTCTTGGATGGAAACCATAAACAATTTCAAATGGACTCTTCCCAATGCTTTTATTCACTGAATCATTGTAAGCATACTCAGCTTGACTTATCACCAAGTCCCATGCCAACCCATGCTATTTGGTAAGGCATCTTAGAAGGTTTCTGTGGGACCTATTAACAACCTCAGTCTGAACATCAGTTTGGGGATGGTAGGCTAATGAGAAAGACAATTGTGTTCCCAATTTTCTCCATAAGATCCTCCAAAAATGACCAACAAACTTGGAGTCTCTATCAATGAAAATTGAAAGGGGCAAACCATGGATTCTAACCACTTCTCTGAAAAAGAGACCAGCAATGTGAGATGCATCATTTGTGCATTTGTATGGCACAAAATGAGCCATCTTACTAAATCTGTCCACAATGACAAAAACACTATCCACACCCCTTGCCGTATTAAGAAGACCAAGTACAAAATCCATACTAATGCTCTCCCAAGGCCTGTTGGGAATAGGGAGGGGTTGGTATAAACTAGCATTAGAAGACATACCTTTGGCCTTTTGACATATGGTACAACTTGCAACATATATCCTTACATCTGACTGTACTTTTGGCCAATAGTAGAATCTAGTGACTTGTTCCAAAGTCTTGTCCAACCCAAAATGTCCTCCTAAGGTTCCATTGTGCTTCTCTTTGATGATGTTATCCCTCATTGAACATTTTGGAACACATAGCAAACTGCCTTTGAATAAGAGACCTTCCTGCAACACAAAGTCTGAATATTCACCATGAAAAGTGTTAGCCAAATTAGCGCAAACTTCATAAGTAGCTTTGAAATCTACATCCTCCTTGTATAACTCCTTCAAACAATCTATTCACATGCTTTCCATCTATACTTCATGTATGACAAGCATCCTTCTACTTAAAGCACTAGCCACTTTGTTGGAAGCACCCATTTTATGCTTAATAGTGAAGGTATAGGCTTGCAATTGTTCCATCCACTTAACATTCCTATGATTCAACTTTTCTTGACTATTTAGAAAGCTAAGAGCATGGTTATCAGTAAAAACAATGAATTCTTTGGGCAGCAAATAGTGTCTCCACGTTTTGAGAGCTTGCACCATTGCATAAAGCTCTAGGTCATAGGTAGAGTACCTTTGTTTAGCCTCATTCAACTTCTCTGAAAAAAAGGCTATTGGATGTCCATCTTGACTAAGAACACCTATTGCTTGCTGACTCGCATCACATTCCACTACAAAAACTTTGTCAAAATCTGGGAGTACCATGTAGATAATTCAACCACTTTCTTCTTTAACAATTCAAAGCTATCATCTGCTTGCTTTGTCCATTGAAATTTGCACTTTATTCCACCCTTGATGGTGTTGAGAATAGGAGCACTTATGTGACTGAATCCTCTAATGAACTTCCGATAAAAAGTTGCCAAGCCATGGAAGCTTCTAACATCTCCCACTGTCCTAGGGGTAGGCCAATTGAGAATGGCCTCAACCTTTGTGGGGTCCATCTTCAAACAACCATTACAAATCACAAAACTAAGATACACAAGTTCAGTTTTCATGAAATCACACTTATCCAAGTTGATCATCAACTTACTCTCATGCAACTTCTTCATCACTTGTCCAAGATGCTTCACATGTTCTTCTTTTGTCTTGCTGAAAATAAGTATGTCATCAAGATAAACAATTACAAATTTGCCAATGAATTCAACAAGTACCTCATTCATCAAACACATGAATGTGCTTGGGACATTGCTAAGGCCAAATGGCATGACAAGCCACTCATAGAGACATTCATTTGTCTTGAAGGCAGTCTTCCATTCATCTCCCTACCTAATTCTGATTTGATGATAACCAGATTTCAAATCAATCTTTGAATAATAACATGACCCTCCAAGATAGTCCAAAAGATCCTTAATCCTTGGCATATGGAATCTATACCTTATTGTGATCTTATTTATGGCCCTTGAATCCATACATAGTCTCCACTTCCCATCTTTTTTTGGAGCAAGTACACTAGGGACTGCACATGGACTAAGACTCTTTCTAATCAATCCTTTCTCTAAGAGTTCTTGAATTTGTCTACTCACCTCTTCATTTTGCTGTGGTGTCAATTTATAGGCAGCCTTATTAGGCAATGTGGCACTTGGAATCAAGTCAATTTGATGACTTATATCTCTCACGGGTGGTAAGGAGTTAGGAGTATCCTCTACCACAAGATCTTGGTACTTATCCAACAATTGCTACACTTCTAGTGGAATCTCTTTCTTCTTTTTGTCTTGCTGACCTGATTCATCTTTAGGCTTCATTATCAAGGCATACCCTTGGGTATCCTTCTCCTTCATGAGGTGTAAGAACTCTTTGCCACTAACCATCATGACATTGGTGTCATTACTCTTTTCTCCAATATGCTCTTGCAAAGGATCCATCCTAAACTTCTTTCCATTCTTGGTGATGAGGTATTTGTTCTTCTCACCATCATGTTGTGCCTTCACATCATACTTCCATGGACGTCCAAGAAGAAGGTGACAAGCATCCATAGGAATAATCTCACATAGTACCTTGTCCTTATAATCACCTGTCTCAAACTCAACCCAAGTTTGTTCTTCTACCATATAATTTTGACTCTTATTCAACCAAGAGATCTTATGAGGACTAACATGGGGTAGTCTTTTCAACTTACACTTCTCTACCATTTCAGTAGACACTACATTCTCAGTAGAACCTTAATCAACAATGATTTTACAAAGTTTACCATATGCTATACCTTGGGTTCTGAAGAGGGTCTTCCTTTGTGGGGGCTCTTGCTTCAATGGCATCTTCATCATGGTCCTCTTGATCATCATGTTCTCTCCTTCAAGGACTGGTGCAACACTACCAATGGGTGAATTCACACTTTGGCAATCATCATCTTTCAACAACTGATTCCTTCTTCCACTATCATGGGAACTAGTTGCCTTCTTAGGGCATTTGCTCATAGTATGGCCTACTTGATTGCAGCCATAGCATCTACCAGTGAAAACTCCAGGTCCTCTGCCTGCACCACCACCTCTACCTCTGCCATTTGGTCTTCTCCAACCTCTAAAACCACCACCTCTATGGTCTACATCAGAATGAGACTCTTGTTGACTTGGGTTTTCATTTCTACTTGACTGTCCTCTACCAAAACTGCCTCTTCCCCTATTATTTCTACCACCTCTTCCTCTGGTGTTTTGATCACTCTTCCTTTTCAACTTCTCCTCTGCCCTAGAGGCTAATTGAAAACACTCATCCACTATTTTAGGAACCACCATATTGAATCCATCTTGTATGTTATACCTCAAGCCATCGAGATATCTAGCCACCATCTCTTTCTCCTCCTTGTAATTGACTCTCATGCTCAATCTATGAAATTCTTCAGTATATGTAGCCACATCCATATCCTTTTGTCTGAGATGATTAAACTTCCTAGTGGTCTGCAACTCATAATCAGATGGCATGAACTTGTCTCTTAGCATGGCCACCATTCTACTCCATTTGGTGATAGGGTTCTTTCCAACTTTCTCTCTATCCCCTTGCATATAGTTCCACCAAACTAGGGCAGAACCTCTCAATCTTGTCTTAGCAAACTTGACTTTCTTGCTGTCACTATACTCCTTGAAGTCAAAATAGTTGCACATGGCCTCAATCCAATCCATGAGGGCATCTCCATCTAGTTTCCCATTGAATGTCGGAACATCCATCTTTGGATCGCCACTATCTCCATGAGCACCTTTGAGTGCATTCAAGAATGCCTTTTGGTTAGAAGTTATATTTGTTCTTAAGGGCTCTCCTCTGCCTCTTCTTCTTCTTCTGTATCAGAAGCACTTCCATCCTCTTTACTCTTACCCTTGGGCCCCTCTTCTTTCAACCTTGCTTCTAGCATCTCCTCTACCATCTTCTTGATGGCTTCTTTGCTCATAGACTTGGAAGGCATTGTGCTAGCCTCAGTTTCTATCTCCTCGTCTGACATACACTGCTCCAATTCAAGTATTGGCTCTGATACTAATATGATGCAGAGCACACAGAGGAAGCGAACAACTTATCAAAACTGATCGGTGAGAGGCTAGCCTATGTCTTGGCGATCTACTCCTATCAGCCAAACATACCCCATCAGCCACCTTACTATTTCTCTAGCCGATCTCTCAACTCTCCCTGATAGTCAACTCCACTTTGTCTTTGAAGAAACTTCCTCTATCGGCGGCGTCTTCTAACCTCCTATCGATACCCCGATGGCAGTTAAGTTTCCACTTGCATTAACCGTGGCGGTTAGCCGTGACCTTGTCGGCCAGACTTCGATCGTCAGTGAACCCCTTGTGTGTCCTCCCGATACGCTGATATACCAACTTGTATATGCTTGGCTTGACTTTCTATTACCGGTGGGCTAAAGTTTCTTTACTATGATTTCATCGTTACGGCCAGTCACCGTTTGTATCCGACGAAAGGTGCATTCTCAACATACATTCTCAACATGCTTTTGTGATATGCATTTGCAATGTACATTTGGTGAACCGATATGAAACTTGCGCCGATGTATGTTTCTTCGGTGAGACTTCCTTACTCCTTCGCTGATACACCTCTTATCGGCCCAACACTTTGATCAGTATAACTTCCACAAGTTTCCCCGAGGGGCTATGTTACGCCGATGGTAACTCTGTAACTCTACAACTCGCAGACATCAAACTAGTATATAGAGACAAAACTTGACAGAATGGAAAGGGTCTATAATCCTCTGCAGACACTAGATCATCCATCAATTTGGTCACTCCATTCGCAGCACTTTGCCTATCGTTTCAAAGACTAGTCACATAGAGATGCCTAGTCAATTCATGCCCAACCTCCTTGGATCCTTGGGTGTTTGACCAAAACCACAGAAAGCACAAAATTTACACTGTATTCCTCCATCACACTGAACATGAGAATCTTGATTTCAGTGGACAGAGGAGATACAGTCCATTTATTCACAGAACCCTAGTTTCTAGGTTTTCATACCAGTCTTTGCAAAAAGAACGAGATCTCACAAACTACAACACTTTAAGACACTAGACTACTAGCAAATGGAAACTACTTTAATGCATGAACATCTCCAATCAGTTTCAGATGATCAACTAACCGTACAGACCATACAGAAAGACTGTTACAGAGAATTACTTAGAAAGAACAATGTTTCAACACACCCGAAAATACAAATCTTCATTCATGCATGCTTCTTCTTGTCATTACATCCAACTCCTTGCCTATAGAAGGCTTGAGAGATCAATTAACTTTCTTCCCAACTGACAAACTGATTTGAAAGATAGTTACCCATTGGGTTTCTCCTCTCACAAGAAAACTAGATGTTTTCATTGTGTTATTACATCAAATTTGACCGAAACATGGTCTACATAGGTCTAGGGACCAAATTGACAAAAAACATTATTACAAACATGATGGGGCTTAAAAGCCTTATTGAAAACAAAAACAAAATAGGACTCCTGCACCATAGGGAAGGTGCTCCTGCACCACCAGTGGTAATGACAAAAAGCATTAGCATCGAAATAAGGTCCTTGTGTTCTACTAGTATCTAAAGGTTTAATTGGGGGAAGCTTCATAAGATTATTACTCAGAGCTGGATTCATTATAGAATGATAGGATTTAGATATCAGAGTAAACTTTCTTTGTTGATACGATGCCGTCTTTGGATTAGTGATAGCAAACACTTGTGAAAAGTTGTTTGAATTTGGTCCATTAACCTTGATGAAACTCCTATTATTCCTTTTGAAGTTATTTTGTGATGGTCCACCCATGGATTGTCCAACTTGAGTCGATGAATTCTGGATTTCATACTGACTAGATGAAAGTTGATAGTCATCAAGGGCGGTGCATAAATGTTGAAACGCATTATACTTCATCAAGAGAACCTTATAACAAATGTTAGGTTGTAGATTTGTAATAAAAACCTTCCAAACATCCTCATCCTTCATTTGGTATTGAATTTGCGCATAGATAGATTGATACCGACTGATGAACTCAGTTAATTTCTCTTTTGGGCCTTGCTTGCAATGAACTAAATCAATCAAGGAGACTTGAGGTCCAATATTTTCTTGAAAGTATTGTAAAAATTGATCAACCAATTGTGAAAAAGAGTGTATTGAATTTGGAGGTAAAGAGAAAAACCATTCTAGAGAAGTATCTTTGAGAGATCGCGGGAAAAGTTTTGCTAACAAATACTCTTCAAAGTAGAAATTGCTACACATAGCCATGAATGCTGCCAGATGAGTATTAGGATCACCTTTTCCACCATATTTTTCAAAGCGAGGAGTCTCAAACCTCTTAGGCATAGGAGTTCTCAAGATTGCATAAGATAGAGGATTACAAGCATGATAAGTTGGTATACTAGGTTGTGAAGAATTTGTCAAGTTTGTCACCTTTTGTTGTAAAGAAGTCACGCCTTGCAAAAGTTAGTTTAAGATGGCATCATTGGGAGATGCAGTTTGCTGTGAAGAGTTAGAACCAAAGTGAAGCAGTGATTGAGCCTGAGTAGTGATGGGAGGAGGCTGGGAATAGTTCAGTGGTGGCTAGACATATTGATAGGTGGAAGGTAGTTGGGAATAGGTGGGATGGAGAGGTGGTTGAGAGTACTCACTCATAGAAGTCCCTTTAGATGCCAAGTTTTGATAGTTACATACCACAACTTTGTAATTTTGTGAATTTGTCCCATTAGATACTCCAATACTAGTGGTAGAATTACTACAAGCATTTACATTGGTGGTTAAAATTGTTGATGTAAATGTAGATATTCTCGTAGTCGGTATAGGTGCTGATACTTGTGTATGAGACAATGAAGACATGCTCTTAATACCATCCACACATTCAGTCACCATCATGACATTATTGTGTACTATATGCATTAAACCTCAAACCACATTAATACCATCTTGTCCCTCTTTTATCAATTCTCTTATGTGGTGGATCACAGGGACAACTTCTTCTGCTATCCTTTCACTTCCAACAAATGCTTGAAATTTGGCTAGGTCTTTGTCAAGTTTGTTTATTTTCTCATCAGGTACATGTGCGACTAGATCAATAGTGTCATCAACATCATGAAATGTTTGATCTTCCATAGTGGTTGTAGAAGGTATAATGTCTTGCAAAATTTGTGTCTCGCCTTTTGTAAAGAAGGTATTCAATGGATTTTCAGAGATAGTAATGTCGAATTCTTCAAAGGCACTAGATCCAATAAGTCTTATGCTTCTTCTTAAAGGGATATTTCTATTAGGGTAGCGAGTTATAATACTCATACAAAATCATGCACAAACTAATAGAACAAACCCTAAGAGCAAGATATGTTTAAGATAAAAAAATGCTTGATTGTTCAACTTTTTTCAATGCAAATCACTAGGAGAAAAGGTGTTGTGAGGAAATTTATGAAGGGAAGAGAATAATATGTTTGATATATATTCAATAAAGTAATAATATCCTTCACAACACATTTTGATGCAAACCTAGAGTGATGACAATTCAAAACCTAGTGAAAATACACTAAAATATGCAGTTTTTCACAAATTGTTAATGCAAAGACCCAGTAAAAGGGTGTTGTAAAGAATTTTAAGAGGTGAAGCAGGTTATATAAGTAATATTATTCACCTAAATCCATAAAATCCATCACAACATGCTTGGAGTGCAAATCTAAGTCAAACCCTAGGGAAAATATAGTCAAAATATGTAATTTTTTGCAAGTTTTCAATGTGAAGGCCTACTAAAAAGGGTGTTGTAAATAATTTGATGAGGGGATGTAGATAATAACCCTAATAAAAGTGAATTAGTGCAGAAAAATTCCTTACAACACACCTATAGTGCAAATCTAGAGAGACGATAAGGCCAAAATCTAGTGAGAAAGCAAGGTTTTTAAACCCTAGGCATGAAATTTTGCAAGCAAACCACTATGATGCAACACTATAGTTAGAAATAAATCCTAATGAGTGTTTGAAAATGGTAGTAAAATCTAAAACAAGATTTTGACTACAAAGCCTAGCTAATGCAAAACTAGGTTTTTATGAAAAATGCATAATTTCAAGCAACTTTTGTCAAATTAAGCACAAAAATGCAATGCAAATGTATTCTAAATGATGAATTTCTGCAATTTAAATAAGATATAATTAAAATGACACAAATTTAATGAAATTGAATGCCAAATAATTCAAATTATGCTAAAATGCAAGCCTAAAGTACCAATTTTTTCAAAATTTTCAATTTTTTTGTAATTTTTGAATGCAATAAGATGAATGAATGCAAATCTATCAAAAAACACTTAGCAAGGTGCCAAAAAGTTCAAAAACATGGGTTCACCAAAATGTTTAGGATGGGAAAAGTGAGAGGAGTTTGTTATTGTTGGTTTTAATGGTTTATGTGTAATCCTCCTTTCCCAACAAACATTCCAAGGGCTTATCAATAGATTTGAATCTCCACTAAGTGAGAGAAATTACCTATCAGGCTGGGCTGCCACTTGGGAAGCTGTGCACTCTTGGATATATCAAACAATGTCTCTATCTAATGCTCAAATATACTTAGAAACCCTAATTATGCAAATCAGTAAGCAAATCATCAAATTACGACAAATCCTTTCAGACTGAGGTTAAGGATAGAGATATTTAACTTACTATTTTTTGACGTTTGGAAGGTGGAAAAGTCAAGGAAACGGGGACTAGCACCCTAGTCCAAGATACCTATTTCTTTGTGGGATCCTGATCTCCTTCTGACACTAATCTGCACTGCAACTTCAGTTTTTGGAAATTCCACTACGGAGAACATGGGGACTAGCACCCTAGTCTAGGGAAAGCACCAGTGTCCTGCTTCTTTTTAGATCCCGAATCCTCTGTGTCTGCTACTCCTTCATACAACTCCACTCCTTGGGACTTGACATCTATAACCTGCAATCACAAGGAGTGTGGGAGGGGGTTGTGGTGTTTAGAGGCTTGCCTCGATCAAGGCCCAGAGAGACATTCAAGTCTTTCGAACATCGTTGTCAGATGAGAGTGCATATCCTGATGGGATAGAGGTAAAAATCCAAATGAAAAATGATTGAAAACATAATAGATATCACCTTGTAGTGAAGATCTCACAGAAGGAAGATGCTCTTCATGCCATGAGGAGATGGATGTCAAATCTGCAAACACAAACACAATAACAATGCTCTGCTTTGCAACACAATGAATATTTTGAATGCTATATGATCAAAAGTATACATCAAATCCACCTCATTTCCATCTAGTTTCCCTCTAGTTTGCAAATGAAACCTAATCATGATTATATATGCAACTACAAAGATTCCCACTAATAATTTCGTAATTCAAACTTTAGATGTTAGCATAGGACCTAATTAATGGTCATAAAACTGACATTTGAAATTAGGCAGACCCAAAATAGGGCTGGACTAGGGCACTAGCACCCAAGTCCACCCTGCCATTTTTGTTTAAGATTCATCAAAGTATAACCCCTTAGGTCCTATTTGTCACAAGACCCAAGGGTTTTCTCATTGGGAGTCAGAAATAACATGCAAGATACTCTAAATGCAATTATAGGACCCGGGAGCTAAACCTTAATAAGGAAAAGCATCCAAGGTTACTTTTTCTGACATAACAGTTAAATGCATAGCCTTGCTGGAAAAGAATGAAGACTTCAAGGCCACATATGTGTTTGTAGGCTTGGATTGTTGTAAATCTGGGGTTTGATGTAGATTTGGTAAATGGGTGTTTTGTTAGGGCTATTTTTGTGGAGTTTTAGGGAGTGAAATTTTTCTAAAGGCCTCCTAGACAAAAACAAACCTCACCATTGAGTCCAGAAGGCCCAAAAACCTATATTTTGATATAAAACTTGACTATGTTCAAAATGAAGAAAAAAATTCAACGATTTTTTAGGCTATAGGTGAAATTTGTAGTAGAATATTCCCTACAAATGTATGGAATCCATATGATAATATTGTACAGTGTGGTAGTCAGCATCAATAGAATATTCTTTTGGAATTATAGTTTGTATGGAAGTCATTAGAAAAAAATATTAAAAATTGCACAAAGGTGATGATGATGTCACAAAGTCTATAGATTTAAAAAAAAAAAAATTAAAAATTTTAAATGATAGTCAAGGGCTAGTTGGAGGTCCTGTGGGTGAGTAGTGCCTAGGTGGTAGCCCCTAGTCATGACAATCACCCAACAGACAGCCACATCTAGATCATGGGGGCTAAACCCTTAGTGTTATGGGGTGGCTGCACCATTGGTGGGCTACCATTGCCTGGGGGGAACTATTCCAACCCACCATACCATAATTGTTGCCAGCTAGCCACTGGTTGAGAAACCTAGAAACCACCCAGTTCCCACTAAATTTGACTTTAAAGCCTAATAGAGTAATTATTTCCAAAGGGCATAACTTTCACCCACGGTGTTGTATTTTTGACTTCTTATAGGCATCAGAAAGCTCTCTCTGATCATAACTATGCAGTGGTCTAGGTTTGGTCATAAGATTTTACTATCTAGGACATAATTTGGTGCCTAATATTGACATTTCCCCTGAATGGTTAACGATTCCTATCTTGAGCATACAAAATCAAATCTTAGATTTCGAATACACAATTTGGAGCATTTGCAATCTCCTACATAATAGACTAGGTGGTTTCTCACTTGGATGAGCAGAGATAGGTTTTTACTTGTTTGAACACTTGTAGGAGCCTAAAATTTGGGGTGTGATTGTATGAGTATCCAAATGAATTTGTGAGTGAAAACTTGTGGGAGTCCATGTTTTATGAGACCAATATGATGACCTATAGTAGGTTATCAGATTTGATGCTTCTTGATACATGTTTATAGATACTTTTAGAGTGTTGACTTTGATGAAGACATGTACATAGGTTGTCTTCCATTTTTTAGACATGGTTGATATGTGTGTGATACTAGGAGTTTCATCTCAATGAGTTGGGTATAGGTACAATGATAGTGATGGTTATTGTGTCATGGATATTCATGTATGTTTGAGCATTGGCATGACCTATCATGAATTCAGTTGATAGGGTTAGGTTATGACATTATATTGATTCATGATTATAGGTGGTGTGGTTCATTGTTTAGGTGAGTGCGAGATTATGATGGGCCAAATAGTGGCAATGTCAAAAAAATCTTGCTAGATGAAAAAGTGCTAACATTTAGAGATATTTAGATTTTGATGGAAAAAGTGTTAATATTTCTGGCTCAAATATGGATCCCCCTAAAAAATGCAGTGGGTTTAACTTAGAATTAGGGAAGTGTTGGAGTACAGGACCACTAAGAGGGGGGGGGGTGAATCAGTGGTCTATAAATTTTAACACTTTTTGCACCTTTTAACCATTGGATAGAAAATGAGAGAGACCTCAAAGATTCATTAAACACATATACACAAGAATAATGATAAGTGGAATGGTCAAGACCTTGATCAAACATAAAACATTAGGGCACACACATCATGAACTATAACACATGTTTTGATGAGTGGAAAACCCTTAAAAAGGGATGAAAAACCACTCTTGAATTCCTTCACTTTATTATGCCTCACTGGCAAAATCAACAACCTTCACTAGGTACAATTAGTGTCTCACTGACATAGCCTCATTGACAAATCAATAGTGTCTCACTGACACAGCCTCATTGGCAAATTGATGTCTCACTAACAAACATGTGCCTCACTGGCATAATGGTATCTCATTGACAAATCATAAATATGAGAAAGAAAACTTAATTCATGGGGTTACCCTGATTCTCTATAATGCATCAAATGACTTAACCTTATTCAACATATATACAACCTCACTTGTCAATGATTACATAATACAAAAAACAATTCAATATCTCCTACAAAACATGTCAATATTCTCTGCAAACCACTTCAAGACCTTATATCTCTTTTTGTCTCCAACTAACACAACCTTCAAACATAACCTTCACAAACACAATGATAGTATAAACACCAAATCAGACCCAACATAAGACCATATAAATAATAATTCAAAGAACTTACTTCCCCTGCAGACATAAAAGATACACACTATATCACATACAACTTATTATGTAGTTTGGTGCCCCTTTCATACACTGAGAACCTATTTCAATTTCATAGCTTCCAAAACCATAGTTTTCCATCACCAAATCTCATATTGCTTTTATGTATATGCAGGTATATCTTTCTAGAGCACACGAAGCCGATCCAACACTAAAGAAACATCTCTCAGTCCATTTAACAAATTTCTCTAGCCTTCCTGGTTCAGTAAAAAGTCTGTTACAAGGGAGTTAGGGCTTTATCATCAAACTAAATGTCAAACTAAAGGATGTGAATGATCCATTGGAATTTGAAATGCTTTTAAACTTCCACCATTTGATTTGGGCTTGGCACCCTCGTAGCCACTATTGATTTTATGTTCCTGCTTAACAAAAGAAGATTAACCATCGGGCCTGATAATACCTAGTCAGAGGGGCCGGTCAAGCAACATTAGTGACAACATAAAGTTTCCACTTAAGTGGACTCCACCTGCTACACCCGGCCACTAAATGGTTATAACAAAAAATGCATACAGGTAGATAGTGAATTATATATACTTTGAATAAACTACATTAGGGTTTAAAATACATTTTAACAAAACCCTAATATAGAAGCCTCTTGACACATGTTCATAGTTCCCAACAATACACCTTAATGACAATCATATCTACATTCAAACTTTGTGAACCATAAACATTATGAGTGAATCTCTTTGAATCTCTAACAAGCAACAAAGCTCTTGAATCTCTTTGTGCCTTTAACAAGCATCATGGCACCAACCAAAATATGAACACCATATAACTATTACTGATGTGATGGGATGTTACTATTCTTTCATCATCTCCATCAGACAAGGAACACTTAATGAACTCCTCAAGCATGATCAACCACCATGCAACCTATCAATACAACCTTGGCATCATTGTGTGTCAACTCAACCATGGCATCACTATAGGCATCTTTAATAATGACAAGCAAACATCAAGAACAAGCTCCTGATGACACCAACATACACCAATCACCTTATCTACATCAACATCATATCATCAAACCCTTTGCCACATTTACTACACTTTGACACAAATAGTGATATTAATGCACCCTTGTCATGAACCATCATGAAACAAGTTCATTGTCTCTTCATCACCTAATATGACAACTTCTTGAAAATGCAACTTTCTGAACTATGTCGTATCCAACATGAACATCATGTCATAATGCATGTGAACTCCTGTGTGCAACCTCTTATGAAGCATGAAGCAAAATCATAATAACTGCTATCAAAGATGATCAACAACTCTTAAACACAATTCAAAAGCATCATATGGTCCTGGCATGGGCATGAACACATCATGACAAACACATCTCTCCAATCCATCTTTTGATATCAATTACAAACATCATGCCTTGCCAAAGTCAACAAACTCCTCCTTTGGCATTGATGTCAAACTAACATTGCACTTTCACTTTTCATCTTCTCCCCCTTTTGACAACAATGACAAAGAAATGAAAAGCTCCCCCTTTCTCATCAATACTGATGTGGATGTTGATGAAGATATGTAACCATTTGACACAATAATTACTGTTACACCTGACTGTCACTAACCAAGTGTCCATTGCTTATTTCAAGACTTTCACTGCAATGAGAACTTGATGAATCACTCTAATTAAACCAAGGAATGAGCATGTAATCCCCCTGTCATCGAGATCCTGTCCTGTCAAGCATCATTCAACTTTGTGCAATGCAATAGATCCAAAAGCCACTGCTCCAAGTCATTGTCATTCTTCCATAATCAAATGAAGATATCTAGCATATGAAAAGAGCTTAACTTATCACCATATACCGATACAACTATCTTATCTGATGTATACATTGATAAATTTGTCATTAAACTATATCATTGTCATTCTTTCACTATCAAATTTCAAGACAAGCAACAAAAAAAATTATCCTCACTGACCCACTGTGAACCAAAAATCACTGTCATGTCATTTGTCACTAAATGACTGAACCAAATAAAATAAGACTGTCACTGTTACAACTATTATAAATCATCAATGGTGCAGACCAAAAATACCACTGTCATTATGGCAGACCAACAATACCATTGTCAAAAATGACTGTAATCTATCATTTTGTACACTGTCATATCCCACAACTGTCAGAAACTAGATAGAAACCACTATCATAACATACATAACGTGAACCTTGCAGAGAATATATTCAAGAGGCATGAGAAAAATATATATGCAAGAGGCATAAGCAACTTCATTTTCAACATGAGCAACATGATGAGCAACATGAGAAACACCACTTTCATACTTTCAACATCATAAACCATGAGGCAAGACATAAAAACAATGTTATTTCATTATATTACTGTCAAAGTAGTATTTCACTGTTATTGCATCTTATCTCTCCACACACAAAAACACTGTCATCTTCTCACATAAAATCATTGTCATTCAAACAAGCTCCCCCTAACTGTGATAGAAATACTTCATTTCAGTAGAAGGAATACCACCAACTAAGACAAAAAATCACTGACCTAGATTTTGTCAAGTCAAATGGAATCATGACAAACTTTGAATGTACTCACATATATGTAGATGTATATGAAGATTACTACCAAATACCAAATCACTGCAACTTGTCACTAGAGATATCACAAGACCAATAGGATCACTGTACTCATATATGCATTTTTCATACCTCAACTTTGAAACATGATGAGAAGCATGAACTCAACTCCTCTTGATAGCCACCAAAGCAAAAACAACTCTCGAAGAATGCCAACATTGTGAATGCAATATCAACTACCAAGACCAATGAGCAGTATTAGTAGCACTGTCAAATTTTAAGATTGATCAAGAAACAAAATATACTTGTTACTAATTTTTTGTTTACACTGAAAATTAGTTGGACCTAAGTGTAATTGTTTAGAAGGAATAATAGAAAACTTCAAGGTTATGCATTCTTAAATGGTTGATGCCTTGACAAAATTGAAAAGAAGATCCAGTTGTCAGGATAACCCATCAGTCCAATCAGGACTGATAAGTTATCATGACAAAAGAATTGATTATCAAAGGATCAAACATTCAAGGAGATACAATTGTTCTACAAAGTTTGATCTTTCAGGAGTTATAAGTTAAATTGATTATTCAGATTAATCAGTTTTGAATAAAGAGAGAAAGATATGGTATTGAACTATTATTTCATGTCATGTTTTGAACATACATCCAAGTATCTGTTACTTTATCTCATGCATTGATTAAAAAGGAAATACATATAAATCATATGCATCAGAGAAACTAACTGATCATGTTAAAAGAAATGTTCAAATGTGTCCCACACAAGCCATGGGAGTAACTAGACTGAGCAATTGCAGACATGCAAGCTATGTATCTGTTTGATAAAAGAAAAGAGAAAAGAACATATGATAAATCTAAACATCCATCATTGCTTGATGATGGAGGTTGCTATTGAAGCTGGCCTTCAAGTCTTTAGTCTTAATTCTTCTCTCCAAACCACCATCCTGTTGAAACCTGCAAAATTTTGGGGACAACCCTCTTAGTGCTCCGGATGTTTACAGTTATCACATGCTTTTATCAAACAGAGACATCTAATTATCATATCATGCATTCAGATAAGATTTCAGATCAAATAATGATACAAATCAAGAATAAATCATGAAGGAGTTCAATCAATGCTATCAGGTACTTTTTTATACTAACTTGCTTGTTCACTGTGCAGGTATAGGACAAATTTTGTTGCTGATTTGAAGACAAATAAACATGTGGATTAAATGTGGATCGCACAAGGGTTTGAGCCCAGCATGTTTATTTTCATTTTTTCAAAAGAGTATCAGAAAAAAGATAGGATACATCATTCCAAGCTATATCATGCATCATCTAATCAACTTACATAAAGAAGATGTCATCATGACATCATTATAGTTGATTGAAGCAAATCAATGCTATATGACTGAGTCAAGATTGACAAAATGACAAATTTAGAAATTAGATTACAGTCATTTAAGGAGTGATACAAGTTTTTAGTTTATTGTGCCTGATAAAGAGGAGAGAGACAGAGTAAAGAAGGATACAAGAACTTATGTATCATTTGAACAAGTTGCAGAATAAATCATGTGAAGGGTTATCTCATTATGACAAAGGAGCAAGATGAAGCAACATTTTATACCAGGTATTTCTCATGTTGTTTTCATACTGTTTAAGATGATCAAAGTTTAAACAGTTATATCACATTCAAAGTTGCAAGTGTCTCATAGAAATAGTCAAGCAAAATGCCACATGGAACAATAGATGAAACAGTGGAAAGCAAGATAATCATAAACAATATGCCAACTTACTGCCATAAAATGAAACTTCACAAGATGTATGAGATAAGTGTGCAGTCACCCTGAAAAGAGACATAAACTTTGCAAAAGGATGTCACCAATGCCTCAGAACTTCAAATCATCAAAGATACATGAAGATGCCACGAAACAATTCTACTGGAGCAAATGGGTTTTATTTTCTCAAGGGTGAAATAGCCAGGCCAAAAATCTCATATAATTCAGGCATTAAGGAGAACCTATAAATGAAGATGAATGCTACAGTCTAAATGGAGTTAGATATACAAACAGTCAAGCACCCAGGGATGAAGCACATAATGCATAATAGATACCACAACACAATGAATGGTCATTACAGACATGACAACAAACTTTCAAGATCAAAAGAGAGACAGTCATGACTAAAGTTGAAAGATGCAAATAACAAATACATACAACATGTTCACAATTCATCAAATGATAAAGATTGTCATTAACCATTAGTGATCTTAAAGGAATAACAAGCTATAGAGTAGCTGTGTATGTCATCACTTACATGACAGTCAAGTACACATCCAAAAACAAGAGACTGTCATGTATAGAGTTGCAAATATAGTATACATAGAGTACAGTAGAGCATAAAGAATGCAACAGTTTAAGGATGAATAGAGTGGATTCCATGCATTTCAACATTATTGTGCTTTGACAAACTTTATTTCTCATCCCCAAAGCTACAGTGATGCCATGGTGCAGTAAAGAGAGATACAGTGCAGTACAAAGAGATATAGTCCAAGAGAAGTGAGATAGCATGAAGATCAAGATACAGCTACAGTCACCATCACCATGGACAGTCAGGGACAGTGACCAATGAAATGACTTATATAAGCAACAGACATTCATGATATATCATAATGGTCATATCCATCTACAAAAGAGCATGCAAAATGATAAGATAGGCAGTCCATGTGCACAAGAATGACTACAGATAAATGGATGGACAAAGAACAAATATCTATAATACATAGGTGCATAAATGATGAAAGTGGAACAACTAAAAGAGATATGAAAATGCATAAGGAAGCTACAGGTATACCTTAAAGATGGACAAGGAGGCTCCAGGTGCTCATATCATACATGATACATACCATGCAATTGACATTCAAGTGATAAGATAAGCAGTCAGGATGTACAAAGGCACGTTACAGGTGTATTGATAGAATGTGTAACAATAGAAGAAATAAGAACATGTGTCTATGCTACAGATATGCCTTGCAATACACAAAGACAACTACAGGTATAGGAGAAATATGCATGATATATACAACACTATAACATTGAAATGATGAAATGAACAAAAGAGAAGGTAGCAGTGATATGCCATAATGATGCAGTTGTAGTAAACAAACAACAAGAGACAAAAATGCATGATATCTATGCACAAAACAATCCCAATACATATGACAGTCAAGAGATAGCATGACACCTATGCCATAATATATATCCAGTTGCAACAAACGCAGTAACCAATCAAGGATGTTGCCACATGACATACAGTCCATCACATTACAGTCAACAACCTGAGGAGATATACATAAGAAGCCATTTATGCTACAGGTAAAATGGAAATAGATAATAACATCACATGTTTTGCTGTCATACAGAATACCAAAATGTGCATCTACCTAGTAGCTACTGTGAAAAGATAAGGTAAAGTGTATCATCAGCAATGTGAGACAGTCACAAGGATAGGAGGAGAGGTGTTATGTGAAGGAAAGAAAGAAAAACCCACTTACTAATGCTTCAAACTCCCTATACTTTTTTCCAACAGATGGAGAAAAAACCACAGTCAAGGTGGTGTGCTACACAAAAAGAGAAACCGTTTTTGAAAAACTATATACCCATGTCAAGAAATCAAACCCTAATGGTATTTTTTGCAGACACAGTAAGAAACTTCAAACAGATGCCATGATACATTCATAACCATGCCAGAGGAGCAAGAAACATGAAAGAAGGTATACCCATCTGCCAAATAAACAAGATCTCTTCAAGGATATATCAAGTCGTTCTTTCTTTATAGATAAAGAGAAAGAGATTAAGAGTATGGCCGTGGCATTATAAAGGTTTTTTATGCAGGATGAAGTTGAAACCCTAACTTCAAGACTCACAAACCCTTGAGTGTCTACAGCTTTTGATGCATATTTTCAAGAGAAGCATAGCCATGGCAGGTAGAGGTTTTGAAAATGGAGGAGATGTCAAAACCCTCATCTTAAAAAACATTAAAACCCTCAAGTTTCTACATGATGAAAATAGATCAAGGCAAAAGAAGAAATATACAGTTATGGCCGACAGTGACATAGCATTTTTTTCTATAAAATGCAATACCAATGTCTACCTACAGACTTGTCATGCTATAAAGAGTGAAACCAAAGATAAATGAAACTACAGAGATAGAATGGCAAGTGCTTACCCTTGTTGCTGGTAGGGGGAAAGATCTTCCACGACCTCATAGTGGCCTCAAACATCCAGAGAGCAGATGAAGACAGTCAAGGAAGAAGCACACAGAAACAAATATGGAGGTATTAAAAGATTGCACAGCAACAAAGAGCAATAAATGAAGAAGGCCATGACCATTGAAAAGAAATAAATCTACAGACCCATAAATGTTTCATATAAAACTCATATAGGTGTTACCTTCTTCCTAAATCATGCAGAGTTCCATGGCAACGACAAAGAGGAGCCGTTGAAAGGAGAAGACCAAAGCCATGATGTAGATAGTTGAAACCCTCGACCGGCATAGAAGTTACAGAGCTCAAAGAAGGAAGTCAAATGAAGAGTGAATGAGCAAGTTAGGGTTATTTTCCTTCTTTTGTTCGAAGGTTCTTTGCTTGAGTGTATTTTTGACATAAAAAAAACCAATAATTACATTATCCACAAAACAAATGCCATGGTCAAGACTTGATCCTAGCCATCATAATATGGAGTGGCTAACAACAATACCTTAGAGTTGATTTTTCTTAAGTCAAGAGGCCAATGTGATGTATGGGAAAGGCTCCAAGCCTTGTAAAACCTTTTGAAGATTCCTTGGTGGTCGGATGGTGAATGAACAACAATACACATGCTCAAGTTCCTTATCCATTCTCAAAGCATCCAAAGATAGGTATCTCCTCGTTATGCATGGTGGCTAATAGCCAAGAGGATGTATGTTTTGACACAGTATATGCATATGCTATACATGGAGTTTTCAAAGGTAAGCTTTCATGCATGGTGGAGATATGATTTCATGGGGTGATAAGGTATTGTCTTGTAGTGTTTATTGCATAAAGGCAATTGTAGTAGGACATTGCATGGTGGCAGTATATAATGATGGCAGCATATGATGGGCATTTTTTATGCATGGGGTCAAATTGCATAATGGAGTTGTTCTTCCTTCCTTAACCTCAAATTGCATATGGGGATATAAGGAGATTTAGAAAATGTGATGTACGTGCACAATGGCAACAAGGGGGAGTCATAAGGATATTTATGCATTTTTGTTTTGTGCGTGGAATGTTACAGGAGTGACTCAGTTTCTTTTTATTTTCCTTGCAGAGGGAGATATTTTTTTTCTCATTCATGTATTGGAGTGATAAGGAATTTTTTAATTATTCCTAAGTCCTATTTTGCAAAATAGGCAAATGTATTGGAGTGATAAGAAGTGATATTCTTCTTCTAATCATGCACAATTTTACACACGAATTAATTGTAAATATATAATAAAGTAATACTCTATAAATTACTTTATTATTTTCCCCAAGTTGTAAAATAAAAAATAGAAGAAATTGTAACCAATAATAGAGTAATATTCTATTACTTTATTATTTACTCACAATCAATTTTGCTCATGTAAAATCATGCAAATTGATTAGTTGAGTTAACTAGACCACCTAGAAGGTTTTGCATGACTTTTAGGAGTATTTTTAGGGTCCTTGGTCAAAATTTTGGTCAAACATATGGAGAGGCCCAAATTGAATCTATTTTTGCTCAATTTGTGGCAGTTTTAGACCCTAATTTTGAGAATTTTTGAGGTTTCTCGGGAATGAGTATTTTTTAGAGGCAGTTATTTGCAAGTCCATATTTTTTGCATACCTCTTGGAGAGAGCAGTCCTATATATTGTAAAGAAAAAAATGTTTTTGCTAGTTCTTGATTCTCGTTTTGATTCAAACTGATTGGAGAATTCTTGTAGCTCACTTTTACAGTTTTATTGAGAGATCGACATGTTATAGGTTATCTTTTATCTTTTTTGCAAAGCTTTCCTTTGTTTATTTCAGATCAGTTGAATTACCTTTCCTTTTAGTGTTGAACGTTGAAGTGATTTTGATGAAATTTTACCATGTTTTATTATTAAACCTTTAAAATTATTGTCTCACCTCCTTGTTTACAACATTAAAGCATATATTCATCACAGGTCTTAGGTTGTGTTAACCAGAAATAATCTTTTTATGCTATGAAAAAACTATTTCCTTCATAAAAACTTGTTTTCAAACCTTCCTTGGAATCATTTTTGTGGTATTTATGCCAAGTCTGGATTGTGTAGAAGTTAGATTTCTGAGTAAACATTGTGAATTAGATTGCATTATTTTTATCCATATCAGGTGCATCACCATTTTACCTTTAATATTCATTTAGTTTCTTTCTTCCCTTTTCCCAAAAAGTAAAAAAAAAAAATACATCTCAATAGAACATTTGAAGGGAACTAGCTGACAATCTGGAGGTCTAATCTTGTCATAGGGCACCCACAACATAAGATTAGTCAGATGTTACACGGAATTGCAGTGCTTTAACCAGCCTTGCATACGAGTGCAATTCCTAGTGATAACAGTTTTTGGCACGCCCGGTGGGACTTTGAATTGATTTTCAATTCAAAAGGACTTATTTCTTTTTGTTGTTTTTGGTATGAGCAGCAGAATTCCAGCCTTTTAGAGGTTTCTTATCATTACCTGGCAACTCTAATACTTTGGATTTTTTAGATCAGATCTTGCAACCTATGAAAAAATATCAAACAAGGTCAAGTAAAAATTCTAAGAAGAAGCATAATCAGTTATCTTCACAAAAAAGGAGAATAAAAGCAGAGAAAGAGGCTAATACAACATATTTATCAGTTGTTACAGATCTACCAAGTACACATCCTGACTTTGCTTCACATCAGAATCCATTGTTTGCAAGTTCATCAGCAGAATTTTTAAGTTCTCCACCAGCAAGCCTAGAAGAATAGATTCCTATTTTCCAAGAGGAACCACTTCTTCTTGAGTTTACTGCTGAAGAACCTATATTACGAGAAATATTCCAAGAGGTTTCAGTCCAAACACCAGCTCAAGTTTTACCCACTCCAATGTCTTTACTAGGAGGAGGAGGAGGAGTATTACCACCTCCTGGTGGAGGAGGTGGAGGAGTGTTACCACCACCTGGAGGTGGTGGAGGAGGTCGAAGAAATCCACCACCACCTCCTCAAAATCAACCTTTTGTGTCATTTAATGGAGGCAACCCTTTGAATATGAATCAACATGATGACATACCGATGGCTGCATTGAAAAGTTTACCAAGTTTTACAGGAGAAGATGGGAGTACACCCAGTGAACATATCAGAGATGTGGCATCTTTATATGCTGTTCACCACATCACCAAACAAAACATTACAATCAGGTTGCTAGAAGCATCACTAAAAGGTAGAGCTCTTCAATGGTTTAGAGGCTTAAGAGTCAATTCAATTAGATCTTGGGATGAATTAGGTGCCACTTTGAATAGGCAATTTCAGGACAAGTCTGATCATTTATCATTAGTAGAACAAATGACTACTATTAAGAGGGCTCCACAAGAATAAATGATAGATTTTAATTTTAGATTTTAGAAAACATGGAATAGAATCCCTGAAATAGTGAAACCATCACCAGAGCATGCTTTTTGTATTATTTAAGGGCATTAAATTCTGATATTACTGTTATGATACAATCCATGGGAGGGGTAACTTTACCAGCTACTTTTGATATTGCAATAAGAGAAGAAAATAGTTTAATACAAGCTGGTAAGATAGCACCTAGGCCCCCAATGCCAATTTTTCTAAATATACAACCTTTAATACCAATTTCAGCTCCACATATTTCAACAATACCATCTTTTGGTTATTCAGTAAATACACAAAACAATACAGATCCCATTCATTATGAATTTAGAGAGCTGAAAGAAAATCAGCAAAGCATAGCAAAAATACTACAGACTGTAAGCAATGACTTAGTGAGTCTGAAAATTCAAACAAATCAGAATAATAGACCTTATCAAGCAGCCCCTTACCAAGCAAATAGACCTGGTTATCAGGGAAATTATTAGGGTCAAAGAAGAAACTACAACAATAGGCCAAATCAATAGTACAATCCAAATGCTGTCAGTACATCAAAAGAAATAGTGACTATACAAAACAACATGGTTGAAGACTATGCATGGTGCTATCCTTGTAATCAGCCTCATAATCAGGCCACTTGCCCAAATGGAATAGTAAGTCAAGCTTTGATGGTACAGAATAACTATGTTGCTTCTGAAAATTCAGCAAAGTGATGTAAACAACCAGCTGGACATTCAGCCTCAGTATGTTAATCCTAATGTAGCTTTAATGAATTGGCAGGCTAATGAATTTTGTGGTGTAAATCAGTTGCTAGGTCAAAAGCAATCTTTTACTAATATTGCAACAAACACAAGATCGAAAAAGAAAGCTGTTGACTTGCAACAACAGTCCAGAAATACAAATCAGCAAGCTGAAACTGGTAAACAGCAAGTTGGAAATGTATCACAGCCAATTGATAAAGGGAAAAATGTTGTTTCTATAGCTCAGAATGAGCAAAATCAAGCTTCTACATCAAAGGATTTGCACATTTTGTCAAGACAACCAACTACAGAAATTAAATAGCCAGCAAAAGACCAACCAGAGGTTGCTGTCCCAAAAGTACAGCAAAAGGTTAGTGGCCCTATTTTTAATATTTTGGATCATATGAAAAAGACAACAGTAAGCATGTCTATTTTAGATGCTTTACACATTCTAGGACAAAAGGATTTGTTACAAAATGCTTTATCTCAGTTGCCTTTGTCAAATGAAGTACAAAAATCACATCAACCTCAGATTATGATTGCAAATGAAACAGAAAAAAGAATAGAACAACCTAAACCAGTAGGCAAAACTCCACCATTTTATGTCACTTTGATTGTGGGTGACTATTTAATACATAATTGCATGATAGATTCAGGAGCTAGAAGTTCAGTTATGCCAAAACAACTAGCTGATAAGTTAGGTCTGAAATATGAACCTGTTGTTAGAGGTGTTGTACAAATGGATGGAACTGAAGTGAGTACAGTTGGAATGTTCAAAAATTTAGGCCTTATTGTGCATGCTTGTCTAAACTTTGTTATATACTAGGACATTTATGTCATTGATTTTCCACCTACCTTTGCCATTTGTTTATCTAGAGATTTTACAACAAGGTTAGGTGGGTATTTATCATCTGATTGGACACATTTATTCTTCAGAACTAGATATGGAACCAAGGTTACAATCAAGTCTGAACCACTGGCAAAAGATCATTTGGAACCTTACACACCCAGTTCTATAAATATAAATCTTCCCATTTTTTATCAAGAGGATTTGATTCCTGTCCAAGATCCAAACACACCTTTAGAAGGAATTCTAGATTTGGTTCTAGACCAATGGGCAGCAGAAAATCATGAAACAGATCCATTTGAGCAAATGGATGAGATTGGCCTTGGTGTGTACATGATTCAAGAAAATAATACAGTCATTCCAAATCTGATTAAAGAAGAAAAACAACAAACTGTAGAGTCTAAAAATGATGTTTGGGAACTATTTTTTGATGGTTCTAGAAGCAAGGTAGGAGCTAGAGGAGGAACTATTTTAGTTTCTCCCACAGGTGAGAAATATTATTCATCTTTCAGATTTGCTTTCAGATGTTCTAACAACTTAGTTGAATATGAGGCTTTAGTTCATGGACTAGAATGGGCAAGGAAGAGAAAAATTAGATGTTTAAAAGTTTTTGGAGACAGTGAGTTAGTGGTTAAACAAGTCAGAAACCTTGCTGCTACAAAAAATGACTTGCTGAAATTATACAAACATAGAGTTTGAGACATGATAGAAGAGTTTGATGCATTTAATCTGATATTTGTACCTAAAACTGACAACAAGCAAGCTGACAAACTAGCTGCTTAGGAGCTGAATATGATATTCCTGTTGAAATGAAGAATATTCACTCTCCTTTATACGTCAAAGTTGCTGTTAGACCATCAGTTCCACATAATAATGTCAGTTGGCAAGTGTTTGATAGTGATGAACAGATTGTAAATTTCTTAATAGAAGAAGCTAAATTTTCTGCAGGTAATCAACATAATTTTGTACACTTCAGTTAAGATCAAATAATCTACCTAAGGGCTTAGTGACCTTGGAATATATCTTTAATACTGATGATCAAGTAACAAAAGACAAAACCAGCTTGTCAATAAAGCAAGAACATTATGAACCTATTGAGATCTTTAAAGGAATGTTGCTCAAGCTGGGAAGGATATGGACAAAACAAGAACAACAAGCATTCATCCAGCTTTGTTAAGAGTTTAGTGAAATTTTTGCATGGGAATATGGAGATCTGAAAGGTTTCAACCTTGAGTTAGCTCAACACACAATAGAGCTGGAACCCAAAGCTAAACCTGTCAGACAGAAGCAAAGACCATGGAATCCCAAACTAGAAGTGCTCATGAAAACAGGACTCAATAAACTCATTGAAGGTAATATCAATTTTCCTATCAAACATACTTCATGGGTTTCTAACTTGGTTCCTGTCAAAAAGAAAAATGGAGAAATCAGATTATGTGTTGATTTCTGTGATTTAAATAGAGCATCTTTAAAGGATCATTATCCTTTACCATCTATGGAACAGATATTGCAGATTATTTCTGGATAAGAGAGATTTTCTTTATTGGATGGTTATTCAGGTTATAACCAAATTCTTGTAAAAGAGGAAGATCAATACAAGACAACTTTTACCACAAAACGGGGCACACTAGCATACAGAAAGATGCCATTTGGCTTATCAAATGTAGGTGTAACATTTCAGAGAGCAATGGACATGGCTTTTCAAGGCCCAATTAATAAAATTGTGCTTGTATACTTAGATGATGTGACTATTTTTTCTAAAAAGGCTGAAGATCATTTTCATCATTTAAGACTAATCTTTGAAAGATGTAGAGAATTTGGGGTATCATTAAACCCAAAGAAGAGTATTTTCTCTGTTCATGAAGGAAAACTGTTGGGACACATTGTGTCTAAGGATGGCATATCAATTGATCCTGAAAGAATTACTGCAATACTAGCATTACCTCTTCCTGCACATAAGAAAAGCTTACAAAGCTTTCTGGGAAGAATTAACTTTATAAGAAGGTTTATTCCAAACATAGCAGCACTTTTACAACCTCTTACAACAATGCTAAAGAAGAATTTCCCTTCAGCTGGACCAAAGAGGGAAAGTAGTGTTTTGAAGAAATAAAGGAAGCACTTGCTGCTACTCCAACTTTGATAAATCCAAATTTTGATAAAGACTTCATTTTATATGCATTTGGTAGTGTGGATACTATATCAGCTATGTCAGCAAAACAATGAAGGAATGGAACAACCTGTGGCATTTTTTAGTCATGTTCTACATGACTACGAGGTAAGATATTCTTTTGTTGAAAAGCATGTACTAGCTGTTATCAGGAGCTTAAAGAAATTCAAACATATGCTTTCAAATAATAGAATTCAGTTAATGGTTGCTCAACCAATAGTGAAAGAATTTTTACTCAGTAAAGATTTAAATGATAAGAGAGCAGGGCAGAAAACAAAGGTCATGGAATATTACATACAAATTAAGGTAACCAAGCTACTATGAGGCAAAGGATTGTGTGAACAGTTTGTAGGAAATGAAGGATACATCAAAGAACTTGAAGGAGAGGCCAAGACAGTGCTTCAAAACAATGAAACAACTGCTATCCCAGACCCCCCTGCAAGTTGGGTGCATGATATGATTCATTATCTACACACTGGTGATTGTCTACAAGGCTTGGACAGATCTAAAAGAAGATATTACAGATTATAGACAATCCCTTATGCCATAATTGATGGAATTATGTACAAGAGAGATTTTAACAATATTTTACTAAGATGTGTACAACCAGATTAGACTCAAAGGATTCTAGAAGAATTTCATGATGGACCTGCTAGAGGTCACTTTGTAGCTAGAACAACAACTCTGAAAATTATGAGAGTTGGTTACTATTGGCCTGACATGTTCAAGGATGCTCTTGAATGGGTAAAGAAATGTCTAAAATGTTTAGTTTTTGCAGGTAAACAAAGGCTGGTAGCAATGCCCTTGCAACCAATTCAAGTGGAACAACCATTTGGCAAGTGGGGATTAGACTTCATTGGTCCTATTAATCCACCTTCAAGCCAAGGACACAAGTGGATCTTGACTGCTACTGATTATTTCACTAAGTGGACTGAAGCAGTTGCTTTGAAAGATGCTAATGAAACATCAGTCCTAAATTTTTACCAAGATCTAGTGTCTAGGTTTGGAACTCCTGACTCAATTATTTCAGATAATGCTTTAGCATTCATTGGATTAAGAATATCTGATTGGTCTGTCAAAAATAACATACTATTGAATACTTTATCAAATTATTACCCTTAAGGTAATGGACAGGCTGAATCAACTAACAAAAATCTGATTAAGATTATAAAGAAAACAGTTGATGAGAATCAGAGGTCTTGGCATGATAAATTAAAGTTAGCATTGTGGGCTGATAGGATTACACCTAAAAGATCAACAGGTAATTCACCTTATGTGCTTACATATGGAAAAGAAGCCAAGTTACCAATAATAGTGGAGTTGCCAACACTTAGCTATATAAAAGAGCTAGAGTTACTTGAAGAACAACCAATGGAAATCAGGCTTGCACAACTGATTGAACTTGAAGAGATTAGAAAAAAGGCCTTGAGAACATTGGAAGTACATCAGGCCCAAATAAAAAGGACTTTTGATAAAAGAGCAGTACCAAGAGTTTATAAAGAAAGAGATCTAGTTTTCAAGTGGAATGAAATGAAAAGCAAACCAGGACAACATACAAAGTTTGAAGCAATGTGGGATGGACCATATATAATCACAGAGTGCAAGCAAAACAATGTGTTTCATTTTGCTAAGTTAGATGGCGAGGTGTTGCCAATCCCAGTTAATGGGATTCACCTCAAGATATGTTACTAAGTAAGGCATCCTTATGCTACAAATAAGTGCTTTTGCACAGTTAGTTTCAGTTTTGTTGTTTTGTTTCCAAGAAGTGCTCTTGCACATGTAGCTGGTTTTGTTTTAAGCAAATTAGTTTTAGTTTCAATTTTTAGTTAGTTGCTGCTGTTGTTTTTAGTTAGTGTGAGTTGCAAAATTTCTCTAATTTCAGGGCAGAAATGACTCTATGACCAATGATAAGGCAAGGCTACTAGTTCTAAACTGTTTAGTAGGCAAACACCCCTGAGAGGTCACCATAAATGTTACTAATTTTTTGTTCACACTGAAAATTAGTTGGACCTAAGTGTAATTGTTCAAAAGGAATAATAGAAAACTTCAAGGTTATGAATTCTTGAATGGTTGATGCCTTGACAAAATTGAAAAGAAGATCCAGTTGTCGGGGATAACCCATCAGTCCAATCAGGATTGATAAGTTATCATGACAAAAGAATTGATTATCAAAGGATCAAACTTTCAAGGAGATATAGTTGTTCTACAAAGTTTGGTCTTTCAGGAGTTATAAGTTAAATTGATTATTCAGATTAATCAGTTTTGAATAAAGAGAGAAAGATATGGTATTACACTGTTATTTCATGTCATGTTTTGAACATACATCCAAGTATTTGTTACTTTATCTCATGCATTGATTAAAAAGGAAATACATATACATCATATGCATTAGAGAAACTAATTGATCATGTTTAAAAGAAATGTTCAAATGTGTCCCACACAAGCCGTGGGAGTAACTAGACTGAGCAATTGCAGACATGCAAGCTATGTATCTATTTGATAAAAGAAAAGAGAAAAGAACATATGATAAATCTAAACATCCATCATTGTCTGATGATGGAGGTTGTTGTTGAAGCTGGCCTTCAAGTATTCAGTATTCATTCTTCTCTCCAAGCCACCATCCTATTGAAACCTACAAAATTTTGGGGACAACCCTGTTACTGCTCTGGATGTTTACAGTTATCACATGCTTTTATCAAATAGAGACATCTACTTATCATATCATGCATTCAGATAAGATTTCAGATCAGATAATGATACAAATCAGGAAGAAATCATGAAGGACATCAATCAATGCTATCAGGTACTTTTTTATGCTAACTTGTTTGTTCACTGTGCAGGTATAGGACAAATTTTGTTGCTGATTTGAAGACAAATAACATGTGGATTAAATGTGGCTCCCACAAGGGTTTGAGCCCAGCATGTTTCTTTTATTATTTTGAATAGAGGATCAGAAAAAGATAGGATGCATCATTCCAAGCTATATCATGCATCATCTAATCAACTTACATAAAGAAGATGTCATCATGACATCATTATAGTTGATTGAAGCAAATCAAAGCTATATGATTGTGTCAAGATTGACAAAAGGACAAATTCAGAAATTAGATTACAATCATCTAAGGAGTGATACAAGTTTTTAGTTTATTGTGCCTGATAAAGAGGAGAGAGACAGAGTAAAGAAGGATACAAGAACTTATGTATCATTTGAACAAGTTACATAACAAATCATGTGAAGGGTCATCTCATTATGAAAAAGGAGTAAGAGGAAGCAACATTTTATACCAGATATTTCTCATGTTGTTTTCATACTATTTAAGTTGATCAAAGTTTAAACAGTTATATCACATTCAAAGTTGCAAGTGTCTCATAGAAATAGTCAAGCAAAATGCCATATTGAACAATAGATGAAATAGTGGAAAGCAAGATAATCATAAACAATATGTCAACTTGACTGCCATAAAATAAAACTTCACAAGATGTATGAGATAAGTGTGCAGTCATCCTGAAAAGAGACATAAACTTTGCAAAAGGATGTCACCAATGCCTCAGAACATCAAACCATCAAAGATACATGAAGATGCCATGAAACAGTTCTACTGGAGCAGATGGGTTTTATTTTCTCAAGGGTGAAATAGCCAGGCCAGGAATCTCATATGATTCAGGTATTAAGGAGAATCTATAAATGAAGATGAATGCTACAGTCTAATTGGAGTTAGATATTCAAATAGTCAAGCATCTAGGGATGAAGCACATAATGCATAATAGATACCACAACACAATGAATGGTCATCACAGACATGACAACAAACTTTCAAGATCAAATGAGAGACAATCATGACTAAAGTTGAAAGATGCAAATAACAGATACATCCAACATGTTCACAATTCATCAAATGATAAAGACTGTCACTAACCATCAGTGATCTTAAAGGAAGAACAAGCTATAGAGTAGCTATGTATGTCATCACTTACATGACAGTCAAGTACATATCCAAAAACAAGAGATTGTCATGTATAGAGTTGCAAATGCAGTATACATAGAGTACAATAGAGCATAAAGAATGCAACAGTTCAAGGATGAATAGAGTGGATTCCATGCATTTCAACATTATTGCGCTTTGACAAACTTTATTTCTCATGCCCAAAGCTACAGTGATGCCATGGTGCAGTAAAGAGAGATACAGTGCAGTAAAAAGAGATACAGTCTAAGAGAAGTGAGATAGCATGAAGATCAAGATACAGATACAGTCACCATCACCATGGACAGTCAGGGACATTGACCAATGAGATGATTTATATAAGCAACAAACATTCATGTTATATCATAATGGTCATATCCATGTATAGAAGAGCATGAAAAATGATAAGATAGGCAGTCAGTGTGCACAATAATGACTACAGATAAATGGATGGACAAAGAACACATATCTATAATACATAGGTGCATAAATGATGAAAGTGGAATAGCTAGAAGAGATATGAAAATGCATAAGGAAGCTACAGGTATACCTTAAAGATGCACAAGGAGGCTCTAGGTGCTCATATCTTACATGATACATACTATGCAATTGACATTCAAGTGATAAGATAAGCAGTAGGGATGCACAAAGGCATGTTACAGGTGTATTGAAAGAATGCATAACAACAAAAGAAATAAGAACATGTGTCTATGCTACAGATATGCCTTGAAATACACCAAGACAACTATAGGTATAAGAGAAATATGCATGATATATATAACACTATAACATTCAAATGATGAAATGAGCAAAAGAGAAGGTAGTAGTGATATGCCATAATGATGCAGTTGTAGTAAATAGACAACAAGAGACAAAAATGCATGATATCTATGCATAAAACAATCCCAATACATATGACAGTCAAGAGATAGCATGACACATATGCCATAATATATATCCAGTTGCAACAAACGTAGTAACCTGTCAAGGATGTTCCCACATGACATACAGTCCATCACATTACAGTCAATAGCCTGAAGAGATATACATAAGAAGCCATTTATGCTACAGGTAAAATAGAAACAGATAATAACATCACATGTTTTGCTGTCATACAGAATACCAAAATGTGCATCTACCTAGTAGCTACAGTGAAAAGATAAGGTAAAGTGTATCATCAGCAATGTGAGATAGTCACAAGGATAGGAGGAGAGGTGTTATGTGAAGGAAAGAAAGAAAACCCACTTACTAATGCTTCAAACTCCCTATACTTTTTGCCAACAAATGGAGAAAAAACCACAGTCAAGGTGGTGCTACACAAAAAAGAGAAACCATTTTTTGAAAAACTGTATACCCATGTCAAGAAATCAAACCCTAATGGTATTTTTTGCAGACACAGTAAGAAACTTCAAACAGATGCCATGATACATTCATAACCATGCCAAAGGAGCAAGAAACATGAAAGAAGGTATACCCATCTGCCAAATAAACAAGATCTCTTTACAGATATATCAAGCCTTTCTTTCTTTACAGATAAAGAGAAAGAGATTAAGTAAGAGTATGGCCATGGCATTATAAAGGTTTTTTGTGAAGGATGAAGTTGAAACCCTAACTTCAAGACTCACAAACCGTCGAGTGTCTATAGCTTTTGATGCCTATTTTCAAGAGAAGCATAGCCATGGCAGGTAGAGGTTCTGAAAATGGAGGAGATGTCAAAACCGTCATCTTAAAAAACTTTAAAACCCTCAAGTTTATGCATGATGAAAATAGATCAAGGCAAAAGAAGAAATATACAGTCATGGTTGACAGTGACAGCATTTTTTGCTATAAAATGTAATACCCATGTCTACCTACAAACTTGTCATGCTATAAAGAGTGAAACCAAAGATAAATGAAACTACAGTGATAGAATGGCAAGTGCTTACCCTTGTTGCTAGCAGGAGGAAAGATCTTCCACAGCCTCATAGTGGCCTCAAACTTCCAGAGAGTAGATGAAGACCGTCAAGGAAGAAACACATAAAAACAAATATGGAGGTATTAAAAGATTGCATAGCAACTGAGAGCAATGAATGAAGAAGGCCATGGCCATTAAAAAGAAATAAAGCTACAGACCCATTAATGTTTCATATAAAACTCATATAGGTGTTACCTTCTTCCTAAATCATGCAGAGTTCCATGGAAATGACAAAGAGGAGCCGTTGAAAGGAGAAGAGCAAAGCCATGATGGAGATAGTTGAAACCCTCAGTTAGCATAGAAGTTGCAGAGCTCAAAGAAGGAAGTCAAATGAAGAGTGAATGAGCAAGTTAGGGTTGTTTTCCTTCTTTTGTTCAAAGGTTCTTTGCTCGAGTGTATTTTTGACTTACAAAAAACCAATAATTACATTATC
The DNA here is from genome assembly GCA_027924645.1 of Cunninghamia lanceolata. Classification (NCBI taxonomy): domain Eukaryota; kingdom Viridiplantae; phylum Streptophyta; class Pinopsida; order Cupressales; family Cupressaceae; genus Cunninghamia; species Cunninghamia lanceolata. The sequence continues at coordinate 5,608,385 of BSBN01000684.1, forward strand.
CACAAAACAAATACCATGGTCAAGACTTGATCCTAGCCATCATAATATGGAGTGGCCGACAGCAATACCTTAGAGTTGATTTTTCTTAAGTCAAGAGGCTGATGTGATGTATGGGAAAGGCTCCAAGCCTTGTAAAACCTTTTGAAGATTCCTTGGTGGTCGGATGGTGAATGAACAACAATACACATGCTCAAGTTCCTTATCCATTCTCAAAGCATCCAAAGATAGGTATCTCCTCATTATGCATGGTGGCTAACAACCAAGGGGGTGTATGTTTTGACACGGTATATGCATATGCTATACATGGAGTTTTCAAAGGTAAGCTTTCATGCATGGTGGAGATATGATTTCATGGGGTGATAAGGTATTGTGTTTTAGTGTTTATTGCATAAAGGCAATTGTAGTAGGAGATTGCATGGTGGCAGTATATAATGGTGGCAGCATATGATGGGAATTTTTTATGCATGGGGTCAAATTGCATAATGGAGTTATTCTTCCTTCCTTAACCTCAAATTGCATATGGGGATATAAGGAGATTTAGAAATTGTGATGTATGTCCACAATGGCAACAAGGGGGAGTCATAAGGATATTTATGCATTTTTGTTTTGTGCATGTAATGTTATAGGAGTGACTCAGTTTCTTTTTATTTTCCTTGCAGAGGGAGATATTTTTTTTCTCATTCATGTATTGGAGTGATAAGGAATTTTGTAATTATTCCTAAGTCCTATTTTGCAAAATAGGCAAATGTATTGGAGTGATATTCTTCTTCTAATCATGCACAATTTTACACATGAATTAATTGTAAATAAATAATAAAGTAATACTCTATAAGTTACTTTATTATTTTCCACGAGTTGTAAAATCGAAAATAGAAGAAATTGTAACCAATAATAGAGTAATATTCTATTACTTTATTATTTACTCACAATCAATTTTGCTCATGCAAAATCATGCAAATTGATTAGTTGAGTTAACTAGACCACCTAGGAGGTTTTGCATGACTTTTAGGAGTATTTTTAGGGTCCTTGGTTAAAATTTTGGTCAAACATATGGAGAGGCCCAAATTGAAGCTATTTTTGCTCAATTTGTGGCAGTTTTAGACCCTAATTTTGAGGACTTTTGAGGTTGCTCGGGAATGAGTATTTTTTAGAGGTAGTTATCTGCAAGTCCATATTTTTTTGCATGCCTCTTGGAGAGAGCATTCCTATATATTGTAAAGCAAAAGTTTGTTTTTGCTAGTTCTTGATTCTCGTTCTGATTCAGACAGATTGGAGAATTCTTGTAGCTCACTTTTATAGTTTTATTGAGAGATCGACAGGTTACAAGTTATCTTTTGTCTTTTTTACAAAACTTTCCTTTGTTTATTTCAGGTCAGTTGAATTACCTTTCCTTTTAGTGCTGAATGTTGAAGTGATTTTGATGAAATTTTGTTGTGTTTTATTATTAAACCTTTAAAATTATTGTCTCACCTCCTTGTTTACAACATTAAAGCATATATTCATCACATGTCTTAGGTTGTGTTAAACAGAAATAGTCTTTTTATGCTATGAAAAAACCATTTCCTTCATAAAAACCTGTTTTCAAACCTTCCTTAGAATCATTTTTGTGGTATTTATGCCAAGTCTAGATTGTGTAGAAGTTAGATTTCTGAGTAAACATTGTGAATCAGATTGCATTATTTTTATCCATATTAGTTGCATCACCATTTTACCTTTAATATTCATTTAGTTTCTTTCTTCCCTTTTCCCAAAAAGTAAAAAAAACAAACATCTCAATAGAACATTCGAAGGGAACCGGCCCACAATCTGGAGGTCTAATCTTGTCATAGGGCACCCACAACCTGAGATTAGTCCCATGTTACACAGAATTGCAATGCTTTAACCACCCTTGCATACGGGTACAATTCCCAGTGATAACAATACTGTCAAATGTTAGACTCACTATCATAAGAAATCCTGTCATCACCTGCAACAATATGTATATCAACCATCAACACTGTCATACTCAACTGATCAATGCAATGCTCTTACATAATGCAATGACACACTCTTACTCCACCTGAAACTATGCTGGATTTCTTGAATATTGATGAAGCAATTACACTACCACAAACATTGTACATTGTCCTTTCACAATCATAGTGACAACACCATTGGCAATAGCTACAATGGGATCATCAAGCATTGTCTTAATGGCAACAAGGCATAGATCACCGTGTAACTAAAAGACTATAAGAATATGACTACAAAAGAATGTACTATTCAAGGAAGCTCCCCCTGAGATCAAAGTATACCTCATGAAATTTCCACATTGTCATATCTACTTAAGACCATAAGTACTATCACATTGATTGATACACTTTCACAAAAAAATGGCACATTGACATCCTGACAACAAGTCATTTACAAAATACCACTGTATCTATTTGGATAGTATCTATCATGATAACAACAGTTGCCTAATATACTCAAACAGGTCTAACATAGTAGACAAAGGTACAAACCATTGACACACCTTTTACCTACAAATCAGTTTTACTTATAGGTTTAATAACAAGAAGACAAAGATGAAAGACTTCCTGATAATATTGATAATAATGCTAGGTCTTATTGATGAACATGACCACTATAATAATTTGCTCATAACAACAATCAACAAAGATTACTGCAATCATGCAAACCTAATCTTGTTTGATGTCTATCAAACAACACACCACCACTATACTGTACTGCCATGTTTGACTGTTTTCCACTGTCCTTTTACTATTATTTTACTGTCCATTGCAACACTCAAAAACTGTACACCACTCAAAGCAACTATAGACTTCAAACACATCATACTAAATGCACATCTGCTCTACTTGAATTGCAACTGATCTGCTTAAACATCACCTACCAATCCACTTACCAACTATCATGAAACAATGGGGATGAATGATGTGACAAGAAATATCTCCCCTTAACCTCATGATGCATCTCATGCAATTGATGATGTGTGTTGTGCAACATGCATAGGTTCTTTCTTCTTTTTCTCTTGAACTTGCTTCCTTCTCCAAACTTTCATAGGCTATTTCTTTTGCTTGTTTAACATATTTGCCTTCTTAATGTGATTAGGTGGCTTCACAGGGTTTCTTCTGCAATAATGTGTTGTGTGTCCAAGAGTTTTACACTTATAACATATGATATTGCTATCTAGACCAAAGAGATGATAATTTCTTGATATTCCAAGAGTACTTCCATAATTATATCTTCCATGCACCCTACAATTTCTTGCTATATGACCAACTTTATTATAGTTATAACAAACATTGTTATAGTCCTGATTTGACAAACTATAAGAATGCTTATCCTTATTCCATCCAAAACCAATTCTCGAGTGAGTTCTACAATCTCTAGCTCTATGACCATAAACATAACAAGAATAGCAATAACCATGAAACTGAGAGTTGTTGTACCTTATTGAATGGTATTGCCTGATAGGTTGAGATCTTGAGGTTCTACTTGTCCTTATACCTTCATCAACATATTTATCTTCTGTCTTATCTACATGAGCAGTAACATAATGACCCAAATCTATCTTCTTCCTTGGTGTATTCCTAACTTTAGAAGTCTGCCCTTCTTCATATCCTAGGCTTGTAGTATCCTTATGATGCTTTTGTTTGTTTAACATGTCATTTAAGCATTGAATACTCTTTTCAAATTGTAGATTCTTGTGCAACCTAGAAGATGCATTTTCCAATTCCTTTCTCAAAGAGACTATTTCTAGTTCTAGTTTTAGGCATTCATTAGTTTTGACTTCAAGATCAGATTTTGTAAAATCAACTACCCTTTTTGCTTCTTCTATCTTTGTCTTTAGGCTGATAATAAGTTTATTGGACTCTTCAAGATCTAAAGAAAGTTTTGCAAGATCTAAAAGTACCTTGTCCTTGGAGTCTTTTTATTGTTGAAATTGGTCTTCTAGTCTCGTATTCTCTTTTCTGAGTTGCTTGATTGTATCTAGAGCAGATAAGAGTTCACCTTCTATATCAACCTCACACTCCTGTTCATCATACTCTTGTTCATAGTAATCTTCGCCCACAAAGAGGTCTCCTTCTTTGTCATCAATCTCAACAACAAAATCATCTTCTCTTTCATCAAGTTCTTGTTCACCTACACTCACAATGAAGTCTTCCTTTTTATCAAAACTCTCAACTGCAAGACCATTCTCTTTATCACACTTTGTATCAACATTTAGGGGTGACTCATGCAACAACTCATTACTTGACTTGATTGGGGCTTGTTTTACATCCTTTTTCTTGACATCTCTCCTTCCTCTATTTCTTCTACACTTTCCCATAGTACTCCACTACTAAGACCTAGCCAAACCTATTAGACTTCTACAGGGAACCTATGCTCTAATACCACTTGTTGAAGTGCATGACCACTGAGAGGGGGGGTGAATAAGTGGTCTATAAATTTTAACATGTTTTGCACCTTTTAATCATTGGATAGAAAATGAGAGAGACCTCAAAGATTCATTAAACACATATACACAAGAATAATGATAAGTGGAATGATCAAGACCTTGATCAAACATAAAACATTAGGGGACACACATCATGAACCATAACACATGTTTTGATGAGTGGAAAACCCTTAAAAGGGATGAAAAACCAATCTTTAATTCCTTCACTTTATTATGCCTCACTAGTAAAATCAACAACCTTCACTAGGTACAATTAGTGTCTCACTGACACAACCTCACTGGCAAATCAATAGTGTCTCACTGACACAGCCTCACTGGCAAATTGGTGTCTCACTGACAAACATGTGCCTCACTGGCATAATGGTGTCTCATTGACAAATCATAAATATGAGAAAGAAAACTTAATTCAGGGGGTAACCCTAATTCTCTACAATGCATCAAATGACTTAACCTTCTTCAACATACATACAGCCTCACTTGTCAATGATTACATAATACAAAAAATACTTCAATATCCCCTACAAAACATGTCAATATTCTCTGGAAACCACTTCAACACCTTATATTTGTTTTTGTCTCCAACCAACACAACCTTCAAACATAACCTTCTCAAACATAATGATAGTATAAACACCAAATCAAACCCAACATAAGACCATATAAATAATAATTCAAAGAGCTTACTTCCCCTACAGACATAAAATATAGACACTATATCACATACAACTTATTATGTAGTTTGGTAGCCCTTTCATACACCGAGAACCTATTTCAACTTCATAGCTTCCAAAACCATAGTTTTCCATCACCAAATCTCATATTGCTTACATGTATATGCAGGTATACCTTTCTAGAGCACACGAAGCTGATCCAACACTAAAGAAACATCTCTTAGTCCATTTAACAAATTTCTCTCACTTTCTTGGTTCAGTAAAATGTCTGTTGCCAGGCAGTTAGGGCTTTATCATCAAACTGAACTTCAAACTAAAGGATGTGAATGACCCATTGGAATTTGAAATGCTTTTAAACTTCCACCATTCAATCTGCGCTTAGCGCCCTTGTATCCACCATTGATTTTATGTTCCCGCTTAACAAAAGAAGATTAACCATCGGGCCCAGTAATACCTAGTCGGAGGGGCCAGTCAAGCAACGTTAGTGACCACATAGAGTGTACACTTAAGTGGACTCCACCTGGTACACCCAGTCACTAAATGGTTATAACAAAAATTGCATACGGGTAGATAGTGAATTATATATACTTTGAATAAACTACATTAGGGTTTAAAATACATTTAAAAAAAACCCTAATATAGAAGCCTCCTGACACATGTTCACAGTTCCCAACAATACCCCTTAATGACAATCATATCTACATTCAAACTCTATGAACCATAAACATTATGAGTGAATCTCTTTGAATCTCTAACAAGCAACAAAGCTCTTGAATCTCTTTGTGCCTTTAATAAGCATCATGGCACCAACCAAAATATGAACACCATATAACTATTACTGATGTGATGGGATGTTACTATTCTTTCATCAGCTTCGACATACAAGGAACACTTAATAAACTCCTCCAGCATGATCAACCACCATGCAACCTATCAATACAACCTTGGCATCACTATGTGTCAACTCAGCCATGGCATCACTATAGGCATCTTTAATAATGCCAAGGAAACATCAAGCACAAGTTCCTGATGACACCAACATCCAATAATCACCTTATCAACATCAACATCATAACATCAAACCCTTTTCCACATTTACCACAATTTGACCTGAATCGTGACATTAATGCACCCTTGTCATGAACCTGATGAAGGGGGTAAATCATAAAACACACAACAACAGAAATAGAACATAGAAAATAAAATATTTCTTTTTTGATCTGGGCAACTCATTACATTACCAAAGCTCAAATACAATCAGAGGAATTAACCATCCACAACCTGTAACACATTACAACTTCCTATCACAAGACTCTAGAATCATCAGCCTTCTGTAACCCCAAATCTGCTAGGGTTTCTATTTTCCTGCCTATTCTTGACTCTACACTTTCCCCCTTAACTCTACTACTACACAGGGTTCCCAAAAAATGGGTATTAATAGCCTTTTTGGCGGCCAACAACCTAATTTAAAAATTTGCATATCCCTCCAAAAATAGGTCAACTTCTGGGAGCCATAACTTTTGATCCAGGTGTTCGATTGATAAACTGTTTTATGTGTCAGAAAGATCACGGAGTACACTACACGCTAAGAACCCCCTCTGCCAGTTTCGGCCATTTTCGGGCTTGTACGAGGCCGTTTAGTGCCTCAAACCTTAGTTTGAATAATTTTCAGGCATTTTTCAGGAAACGAAAACTTTAATATCTTTCAGCTCGCAAATGATCTTTGCGTGATTCCTTCACCAAAGGTCTAATATCTTCAACATCATTATTCAAGCGATTATGGAACCAGAACCACAAATTTTGAAAAGAAATGGAAAGAACATCAACAATTTTGAAACACATCTATTTTTTTGGGTGATGCAAGATTGCCCTTACACCACTGGATGCTTCTGCATCAGACACCCAGGGTAATTAGAGAAGTGACACTGTCATGTCTCATGTTTGTGTGAGCACAACCCAAATGGTCAACCTCTTCCTTAGACAACCAAGAAGAATCTTCAATAGGCCTTCCTTTCCATTTCACCAGATATTATTCATATTGCCTGTTCGGAGTACTTCTTCCCACACGGCTATCCAAGATCTCTTCTATCTCCTCGGTTGAAGTAGATGCTAGAATACTCCACTGCTCTTCTGTTGGTCCATCCTCTGTTCCACCTTCATGATATTCTGATAAGTCAACAATGTTGAAAATAGGGGAAATGTTGATCCCACTTGGCAGCCCTACCTCATATGCATTCACTGAATCATGTTTCTTCAAAATTCTGCATGGTCCAAATTTCTTCATTTTTAGCATATTGTATGTTCCAATTGGGAACCTTTCTTTTCTCAAGTGAACCATGACTTCATCTCCTACCTGGAATTCCTTATATCTCCTCTTCTGATCTGCCTTAGCCTTGTATTGAATATTCATCTTATTAATGTGCTTTATCACCTCTTCATGCAAATTCTTCATGTGTTTTGCAAAGTCTTCAGCCTCGGCACTTGTCTTTTCTCCTTTGTCTAGCTTCCTTAACTCAGAAGCATTTCTTGGGCTATTGCCATATACAATCTGGAATGGTGATTTACCAGTACTCCTATTGACAGAATTGTTGTAAGCAAATTCTGCCTGTGGTAAAATCAAATCCCATCCCTTGGACTTATCTCCTACTAAGCATCGTAGCAGGTTAGCCAAACTCCTATTCACCACTTCGGTCTGTCCATCAGTCTGTGGATGGTGTGCAGAACTGATATTCAAATCTATCTTCAACTTCTTCCACAATGTCCTCCAGAAATAACCAACAAACTTGGTATCTCGATCTGAAACTATGCTCTTTGGTAGACCGTGTAATCTCACCACCTCTCTGAAAAATAACTCTACAATATGAACATCATTAGTCTTCTTGCAAGGAATAAAATGTGCCATCTTCGAGAATCTGTCCACCACCACAAAAATGGAATCATGTCCTCTCTGTGTCCTTGGTAAACCAAGAACAAAATCCATACTAATATCATCCCATGGCTTCTCTGGTATAGGTAGTGGCTGATATAGACTTGTATTCTAACTTGCTCCTTTCGCCATCTGACATACTCTGCAACTTTGCACAAATTTCCTCACATCTTGTTGCAACTGTGGCCAATAATAATTTTCCCCAACAATAGCAATGGTCTTCTCTTGACCAAAGTGTCCAGCCAATCCTCCACTATGCTTCTCCTTAATTAGGTTCTCTCTCATGGAACTCCTTAGAATGCACAACCGGCTTCCTTTAAACAACATGCCATCTTGGGTTATGAAATCCAACCATTTTGTCATGTCCAAAGTCACAAGCTCCAGGCAAGCTTTCCAAGCCTCTACAAAATTTGGATCTTCAGGATACAAACTCTTGAGCTCATCGAACCCAACGACCTCTATCTTCATTTCTGTCAACAAATTTTGCCTTCTGCTCAAAGCATCTGCAACTCTGTTGGACTTCCCACTCCTGTGCTTCAAAATAAAGGTATAACTCTACAAAAACTCAACCCATTTTAAGTGCCTTTGATTCAACTTTCTTTGACTATTAAGATACTGTAAAGCTTGATGATTAATATATAAATCAAACTCTTTTGGCAACAAATAATGTCTCCATTTCTTCAAAGCTTGAACTATTGCATAAAACTCCTAATCATAAATATAACACCTTTTCTTGGCATCATTAAGCTTCTCACTAAAATAGGCAATGGGATTACCTTCTTGACTCAAAACAGCTCCTATAGCACTACCACTAGCATCACACTCTACCTGAAATACCTTATTGAAATCTGGAAGTGCCAAAACAGGTTGCTCTGTGACTTTTTTCTTCAATGTATCAAAGCTTTTGTCTGCTCCTTTAGTCCATCTAAACTCTTTTCTATCCCTTTTCATTGTCTCAGTTAGGGGTGCATAAATGCTACTAAAATTTCTGATAATCTTTCTGTAAAAACTTGCCAAACCATGAAAAGATCTTACCTCTGTGGCACTCCTTGGCGTAGGCCATTCAAGGATAGCTCTCACCTTCTCTGGGTCCATCTTAAGACCTTCCTCTGAGACAATAAATCCCAGGTATAACAACTCCTTCTTTGCAAAACTACATTTCTTCAGATTAATCAGTAACTTCTCCTCCCTCAGCTTCTCTAAAACTCTTCTGATATGCATCAGATGCTCATCCCAAGTCTTACTGAAAATCAAAATATCATCCAAATAAACAATAACAAAACTTCCTAAAAATTCTTTCAGTACCTCGTGCATGAGCCACATGAATGTGCTCGGTGCATTGGTTATCCCAAATGGCATGACTAACCACTCATACAAATTCTCCTTTGTATTGAAGGCTGTCTTCGATTCATCTTCTTATCTGATTCAGATCTGGTGATACCCACTCTTCAGGTCAATCTTTGTGAAGTACCTGGCTCCACTCAAACAATCCATTATGTCATCCATTCTTGGCAATGGAAACCTGTACTTGATCATGATCTTATTTATGGCTTGAGAGTCTGTACACATTCTCCACTCTCCATCTTTCTTTGGTGCTAGTACTGCAGGTACCACACATGGACTTAAGCTCTCTCTTATCAATCCATTCCTCAACAACTCCTGAACTTGTCTGTTCAAATCTTCACTCTCTGCTGGAGTCATTCTATGGGCTGCCTTATTTGACAAACTGGCTCCTGGTATCAAATCTATTTGATGAATTATCTTCCTCACTGGTGGTAAACCTTCTGGTACATTATCAGAGATAATATCTTGAAATTCTTCCAACATTTCTGAGACTTTGTTGGTACATCTTCACATTTCTCTTGACTAATCTTAGGAATCAATGCAAAGCAATGACACTTATGCTTCATACCCTCCAAAAATTTTCTACCATCTACCAAGCAAATTCTGGCAGTACTACATACCTTTTCTTCCACCTCCTTCAAGGGCTTCAACTTATGACGAACTCCATCCTTTGTTAGGGAATATGTGTTTGCACGACCATCATGGACATCACTCCTACCATACTGCCACGACCTCCCTAATAGCATATGGCATGCATCCATCGGTATGATGTCACACAACACCTCATCATGGTAGTCACCAATCTTAAACTTCACTAAATACTGCTCATTGACCAAAGCTCTGTGATCCTTCTGTAGCCATGCAATCTGATATGGATGTGGATGCTTTCTTCTTGTCAATTTCAACTTGTCAACCATCTCCTCTGAAACAAGATTATCAGTGCTTCCACTATCAATAATAATATCACAACACTTACCTTCACATTTGCACCTTGTGCAGAATAAACTCTTCCTCTGATTGGGTTCTTTCTCCTCATTCAACAAAGTTCTTTTGACAACTAGGGTTTCTCCCCTTTCAGCATCTTCAAAACGCTCAGACTGTGCATCTTCATCTACATGTACAACTCATGCATTACCTTCAGGTCTTCTATTTATCCTTTCTTGATGTTGCGGACACTCGTATGCTCGATGCCCTTCTTCTCCACATTGGAAACAGGTTCCTCTGAAACCTCCTCTTCCGGTTCCTTGCCCAGGTCTGCCTCTTCCTCTTCCTCTTTGCTCACCATTGTTCTGGTCACAAGGACGGTAGGCATTATCCCCTCTCTGATTTCGGCTGGTGCCAGCTTCTTCATTTTCTTTTGATCTTCATTACAGCCCCTATAGTGTCTTTCACCAGTCCTTCCACCTTGACCTCTTCCCCTTTGCTTGTTGTCAAATCTTTTATTCATCTTCTCTTCCACCTTTAGGGAAAACTGGTATGCATCTTCTATGGTGGTCATTCTGACCAGGCTCAACTCCTCTTGAATACTTGGCCTCCACCCATTAATGTAACGGGCTACCTTCTCCTTGTTGGCCTCTGCATGACCAGTTCTGATAGTAATCTTATAAAACTCTTCTGTATACTCCTTAACAGACTTGTTGCCTTGCTTCAATCCTTGCAGCTTCTTCAATAACTCCATCTCATAGTCCACAGGAATGAACTGCTTCTTCAGTTTCTCCACCATCTGATCCCATCTTGTGATCTTTCCTTTTCCTCTTCTATTCCTCTCTATCTAGACCTCCTTCCACCAAATACTGGCATGGCCCTTCAATTTTGTTTTTGCAAACTTGACCCGATCTGGGTCTTCCATAGCTTCATACTCAAAATACTCCATTTCATTGATCCAATCAATAAGCTGTTCCAGATTCAAATCTCTAGAATATGTAGAAATTTTGATCCTGGGCCTCTTTCCAATCTTAGAAATGGCCTTCAACAACCTAACTTCTGCAGGATCTCCAGCAACTTCTTGTTCTTTCTCAGATAGCTCTTCTTTAGCTTCATCTTCGCTTTCTTCTCTTGTTCTCAGCTCAAACCCTCTTCGTAGCTCCTCTTGCAATGCATCGATTTGCCTTTGTAGGGCTCTAAAACCCTCTTCTATCAAAGCATTGCTCCCAATACAATTTCTTCATGGAGGCATCTTGATCTCCGCAGCAAACCCACAACCTCAGGTCCTGGTGCAAATTGCCTCACGGTTTGCGATCTGTCTACACACTCAAGAACCCTTGCTCTGATACCACTTGATGAAGGGGGTGAATCATAAAACACACAACAACAGAAATAGAACACAGAAAATAGAATATTTCTTTATTGATCTAGGAAACTCATTACATTACCGAAGCTCAAATACAATTAGAGGAATCAACCCTCCACAACCTGCAACACATTACAAGTTCCTATTACAAGACTCTAGAATCATCAGCCTTCTGTAACCCCAAATTTGCTAGGATTTCTGTTTTCCTGTCTATTCTTGACTCTACACTTTCTCCCTTAACTCTACTACTACCTAGGGTTCCAAAAAATGGTTATTAATAGCCTTTTTGGCGGTGAACAACCTAATTTCAAAATTTGCATCTACCTCCAAAAATTGGTTAACTTCCAGGAGCCATAACTTTTGATTCAGGTGTCCGATTGATGAACCGTTTTATGCGTCAGAAAGCTTGTAGAGTGCTCTATGTACTAAAAACTTGCTTTGCTGGTTCCAGCCATTTTTGGGCCCATACAGGGCTGTTTAGTGCCTCAAACCTTAGTTTGAATAATTTTTAGGCATTTTTTAGGAAATAGAAACTTTAATATCTTTCAGCTCGCAAATGATCTTTTCTTGAATCCTTCGCCAAAGGTCTTATTTTTTAGTTATGTAACTTCCTATAAAATTTCACTTCATTCTGTGCCCAAATGCAAACTTTCTAAAAATAACAGGTTGCTATTTTTAGCAGTTTGGAAAAACTGAAAGTTCTACATCATTATTCAAGCGATTATGGAACAAGAACCACAAATTTTGAAAAGAAATAGAAAGAACATCAACAATTTTGAAACACATTTTTTTTTGGGTGATGCAAGATTGCCCTTACACCACTGGATGCTCCTACATCAGAACATCCTAAAACAAGTTCACTGTCTCTTCATCACCTGATATGACAACTTCTTGAACACGAAACTTTCTGAACCATGTCATATCCAACATGAACATCATGCCATAATGCATGTGAACTCCTATGTGCAACCTCTTGTGAAGCATGAAGCAAAATCATAATAACTGTATACACCTAAAAATGACACGACTCGGTCTAAATAAATATTCTTAATATTTATTTAAGTCTGATTCTTCTATCAATAAATAAATAAACAAATTTATTTATTCGATTCATATTCCTCTAAGTTAATTAAATATCAAAATATTTAATTACCTCTTCTAAAGTCAAAATTAAATAAAATCCTTTAATTAATTTAATTCTTCCAAACAATTAAATAATTCTAAATTATTTAATTAAGTTGTTTATTCCTCCAAATTTAAATAAATAAATCAAATTTATTTAAATCCTCTCAATCTCTAAAAATAAAATAAATAAAATATTTTATTTATTCTTCTATCTTGCACAAACAATTAAATAAATTTATTTATTTAATTTGCTTTCTTATCTTCTAATTCTTCAAAAATCTTCTAAATCTTCTAAAAATAAATCTTCTTCATGCACACAAAATTAAATAATTTATTATTTAATTTCTCTCAAATCATGCAAAAGCAAATCACAAGTTGAGTTATCTGATTCAATCAATCTTGTTTTTATCAATAACTATTAAATTAGAAAAAAAGTATTCTAATTTATGAAGTCAATCTTATCTTTATAAAAGAAAGCAGTTAACTCAAATAAAATAGCTTTTTGTGTGACATTTATCTTCTTCCTATTCATGCACATCCTCTCAACCGTTCTATACCGTTGATCTTCTTATTCTTTCTATACCATTGATCTTCTCTCTCCCAAGTCTATAAGTACAACCCTATTCCTCCATTTCAATCATCCAAACTTTTAGTAAACTTACTCTATAGGAATTACAGTGCGCCTTTGGCACCAAACCATTCCATAGCTTGCGATCACCCTTTTATCATTGCAATTGTGTTGAAGAATCTCTTCATTACAAACCTATCACAACCATTTCCACTTGACATCTTGGAAAATAGCAAGGAAGTGTACCTTCTGAGGGCCATATTCATACACAAGATCATTTGAGATAGGTGACCAATGGAAGCCACAAAGTAAAAGGTTTGCAAGGTTTTGTTCTTTGTTTGTTTGATCTTCTTTGTTTCTATATTTTATTGAGTTATTGGGTATTATTGATATCATTGATATTATTGCACAAATTTCCCTTAACATTTTTGGCGCCCACCGTGGGGCCTTGCCCCAATTTAACCCAAAAACTAAGTTTTTGTGTTTAAGTTCCGTACACAGGAGGATTCTGTGCATTTGATCAATTCTAACACGCATCTACTGTCTATTCCGGTGCATTTGATCTTTCAATGCATATACCTCCTGAAGCTACACATGTGTTCTGAAATGACGCATCTATTCTTTCTGCACATATACTCTATTTCAACGCTTTTGACCTCTGTCTCAGCGCTTTTGTAATCCTGCACATTTGTTGTCTGTTTTTGTGCATCTGATCTTTGTACCTGCGCATATGATTCTGACAGTGATTTTTTGAGTTTTCTTGTGATTTTGCTAACGCTTAACACTTCTCACATGAATATTCTTTGATCTACTTGTAGGTTAGGGTCTGGTCTAGTCATATAGCTGCATTTGTTAACTCATCTCTTGATCTTAAAGGAAAGTAAATGGATGTTCATGCAAATCTCATTTAGTTCTAACTAGGAGGATGGTAATTTGATCTTGTTGCATCAACAAATTGAATATAATCCCATTGCTAGGAGGATAAAATTGAACCATTGCTATCTTGCTCTCAAAGTTAACAAAATCGCGTGTGTGCCCAAGTAGCTAACTCATTTAGTCTTTTTCATTTTAACTAGGGGAAAAGAACCATTGTCTTTCATGTTCTTGGAATGATACTAGGCCTATGCTCTCCCCTATCTTGGGTGACCAAAATGCCAAACATATCATTTCACATGTTTTTCCTTTAGAGAGGCCTACCCATAGATATCCTTCCGTCCAAGTGGGAATGACCTTAAGTGGTAACAAGCTCAAGCCAAGCTCTGCCAAGCCACTATAAATAAATTGTGTTTGGAGTGAAAGCTTCAAACAACGAGTGACATTGTGTTATATCGACAGCCAACTTCCCCCAAAACCCTCCAAGGCGTAACCCTTGTAGGTTGGGAGACTCCATAATGGAGAGTAGTGCTGCCGCATGTATAACCACTTGAACAGTTGTACTTACTAATCATCCTTTGTTTTAGTAGCCAAAAACCCCTATAAGCCAGTGCAGGGAAGGGTGATTATTACCTCTCGAAGATGCCTCAACTAGAAATAGTGAGAATTCATTTTATATTGTCCCAGCCAGCCTAGGATTTGTACTTGCTTTTTAGTCAAAAAGAGTAAAAAAAAATTAATAAAAAAACCATGATTGAGAAATCAGATTGAAAAGACCAAACTTGCAACCAAGAAACCAAAAACACTGAAAAATGTGTCGAAAACTTTGCAAAAACATTTAAAAAAACTAGAGCTGCACATTTACCCTCTGAAGTTGCACATTTGTTTCGACCTTCTATGCATATACTACAACTTTCTGCGCATTTGTCACCTGTTACTATGTATCTGCCATTAACTAGAGCTGTGCATTTATATCAACTTGCTGTGCTTTTATCCTCTGTTTCAGTACATCTATTGCTATGCATCCATGACAGTGAGCATTTCCACATATTTTGATAGAAAATTTTAAACATTTCTGGGTACCCATTTCAGCCTTGTTCCAGTTTCTGAGATCAAATTTACCATGCAGTCATTTCTCCCATCTATCTCCATATCAAACCCTCTCTTTTGTTGGTCATCTCGTCCACCTTTTACCAGGCCTCCCCACAAACAAGTCAAAGTATCCATATCAGATTAGTGCAAGACCTTTTTTAGATCATTTCAGATTCAAGTAACCCTAGTAGGTCACAGAACTTCACTAGTGGTCTTGGTGCATAAGTAGTCTCTACACAGTAAACGAGTATCGACTATCCTTAGTTGTGGCTATCCTCTTGTATCAACCAACTTACTTGGAATCATTGATCCAAAGAGTCCCTTGTTCAAATCCCGTCAACACAAGTATCCTCTTCTCACCAACCTACACCAACACCTTGCCAGAGTCTCTAGTTTCACCCCACTTCTTCCCACATCGCCTTGCATGGTCTTAACTAGATCCCAATACCAAAAACAAATTGAAATGGCCAGAACATCAGACCACATTGTATCCCCTCATGAAGAATTCCAAGGAACCCTCCAAGATTAGAAATTTCAACGCATGCTAGACAAAGTGCTCAAGGAAGACCCTCAAAAGTACTTTCTTCATCTTACAAACTTAGGATTTAAACTCCCCGCCGACTTTGATGTCAATGCATTAAAAGAACTAGGAGAGGAAAGAACTCACGACAAAAGCACAAATGAGGAAAGCTCCCTTGACACAGAAAAATGAAATAAAGTTATAGACCAAAACATACCTATGGAAGCAATGTAGAAACAAATTGAAGACCTAACACAATAGATGGGGGCATTCAAAATAGGTCCACCCACTAAAACTTATTCCTTGGAAGACATTGCACCATACCCCTTTGACATAAGTTTGAACATGGTACCCTTCCCCTTTCAATTTGAAGTTCCTAAGTTTGACAAATACAAAGGAAAAGGAGACCTAAGAGATCACATTAGGGAATTTAGCGCTGCGTGCCTAGAAGTAGCTCACAACGAAACTTTCCTAATGAGACTATTCCCTAGATCTCTAGGTGGACAAGCCATGGAGTGGTTCTCACGACTTCCCTTGGGTATCAAAACTTTTGATGAGTTAGTAAACCAATTTGTCACACACTTCTCATATAACATTGAAGATGAAGTTTCCATGCTTGACCTATGCAATACAAAGCAAAAGAGTGGTGAATCCTTCGCCGCATTCTTACAAAGGTGGAGACACTCATAAGCAAATGCTCATATCACGTGCCTAAGAAGCAAATGACAGAGATGTTCGTTCACAACCTTAACCCTGATCTAAGTTACCAAATCCAAATTCAATACCCTACCTCAATCATGAAAGTCACTGAGATGGGATTATTTATCGAGAAAGCTATGATCGCCAAGGGGCAAATAAAGTTGTACAAGGACACCCCTAACTCTAACTACACCACTGACAAGTCAAAGTTTTGGACAAAGAACAAAAATATCGTAAATGATGGAGTAGTTGATGCCAAAGAAGTGGCTCCTAAACCACAACAACCAATCTTTACTTTTTAAGGAGCATCAAACAATGCTACGCCAAACAAACCTTCATCTAGCACACCAAAACCATGGTTCACCTCCACTCCTAGACAAAAATTCACACCACTAGGGGAGTCCCAGGAGTCTGCGTTAAGAAAGCTATTATCCAACAATGAGATCACTCTTCCCCCCACTAGCGACTATGAACCTCAAGTAAAACCTCACTATTGGAAAGACTTTTGAGGAAGGTCAGAGTTCCATCGCAATAAAAAATTTGGAGGAAAGTACTATCCTGGATCCTATCCCTATCAACCTGAA
Organism: Cunninghamia lanceolata; assembly: GCA_027924645.1. NCBI lineage: Eukaryota > Viridiplantae > Streptophyta > Pinopsida > Cupressales > Cupressaceae > Cunninghamia > Cunninghamia lanceolata. The sequence goes on from BSBN01000684.1 coordinate 5,625,542, forward strand.
TACTCCTCACATATCTATTCAAACTATCGCACCCAACGAATCAGATCTATCTTCTGATATCCTCCCCCTTGTACATCCTGAACTTATCGACTGGGATTTACGAGGAACCTCGCAACTAGACATGTTCCAAAATGATGATGCCTATATTGACTACATGGAACTTAGGGACCACCTACCTAAAGGAGATCATAAGGCAGTCTTCGCCATTGAACTCAACACTGTGGCTTATTTTGGAGAGGGTGCCAAGCCTTCTAGTCGCAAAAACATGAAAATAAAAATTGGACCTGATGGTGAAAACCGCTCTGCGGTAGTGTCAGATCCCAAAATAGTAAAAAGAAAGGACGCATTGGATAGTGAAAACCTCTTTGAGGCACCAAATGATGGAAGGCTTGACACTCTCCCCAACGACATGTATTAGGAGAAGTCTCAGATTTTTGTGGAACCTACAGAACCTGTCAACATTGGAATAGAGGAAAAGCCTAAGATCATTCACTTTGCCAAGTCTCTATCTCCACCGGAAAAGACAAAGTTTGTACCATTTTTCAAGAAAAAGCAAGTCAACTTTGCTTGGTCATACACAGATATGCCCATTTTAGATCCGGATTTGATCCTACATCATCTTCCACTAGATCCAGGAATCAAACTAGTCAAGTAGAAGCTCAAGAAGATGCATCCCCATATTGCATTACTAGTAAAAGAGGAACTCAAGAAATTGCTGGATGTAGGGTTCATCAAGGCAATCAACTATCTAGAGTGGGTATCCAACATAGTCCCATTATCAAAACCTAATGGCAGAGTCAGATTGTGCAATGATTTTTGAGATCTAAACAAGGCTTGCCGCAAAGATGACTTTCTGTTACCTAACATTGACATCATAGTCCACTTGACAGTAGGACACACCATGTTATCTCTCATGGATGGCTTTTCCAGGTATAATCAAATCAGGATAGCACCAAAAGAATAACATAAAACAGATTTTACTTGTCCATGGGGCACTTTCTACTGGATGTCATGCCATTTGGGTTAAAGAAAATAGGGGCAACATATCAACATGCTATGACCACTATCTTCCATGATATGATGCACGTCACAATGGAAGACTATGTAGATGATATCCTTGCAAAGTCACTAACAAGGGAATCACACCTAGATGTACTAGAGAAGTTCTTTCATAGACTAGAATACTACAAAGTCAGGTTAAATCTGAAGAAATGTGTGTTCGGAATCACCTCCGGCAAGCTCTTAGGCTTCATTGTATCAGCAAATGGGATTAAAGTGGATCCCGCCAAGGTCAAGGCTATTATGGAAATGCCACTGCCAAAGAACATCACTCAACTATGGTCCCTACAAGGCAAGTTACAGTCTATTAGGCAGTTCATCTAACAACTAGCAGACAAGTGCCAACCTTTTACTCACCTATTGCACAAAAACATACTATTTAGATGGGATGAAAAGTGTGAGGAAGGATTTCGCAAGCTGAAGGAATACCTCATGAACCCTCCTATTTTGATGCCACCTATCCAAGGAAAGCCTTTGTATCTATATATATCTGCTACACCAACAGCTCTTAGAGCCCTCCTAGCACAACAGGATTATGAAGGCAAAGAAAGAGCTATCTACTACATTAGTCATACATTGGTGGGCTACGAACTGCAATATTCCCAAATAGAAAGATCGTGTCTCGCTGTGGTTTTTGCTTCTTAGAAACTACGACATTACATGCTAGTACATTCAGTCAAGCTTATTACAAAGATAGATCCACTAAAATACCTATTAAGCAAAGTAGCTCTAACAGGTCACCTAGCCAAGTGGGTAATGTTGTTAAGTGAATATGACATTGAGTATGTAGAAAGGAAGGCTATCAAAGGACAGATCATTGCCGATCAGTTAGCAGAAGCACCATTACAGGACAACACACCAATGACATTTGAGTTCCCAGATGAATCCATATTTAGTATCACAACACACTCATGGAAACTTTACTTTGACGGCTCCTATACAAACCATGGATTGGGGGTAGGAATCTTGTTGGTCACTCCTCAAGGCAACACCATACCTAAGTCTTATCGTCTGCTATTCCCATGCACAAACAATATAGCAGAGTATGAAGCCTTGGTCATTGGTCTCAAAATGGCAGCAGAATGGAAAATAAAAGAGCTACATGTCTATGGTGACTCTCAACTGGTAATCAATCAAGTCAACAATGACTATCAGACCAAAGATGACAAGTTAATCCCATATAAGCGTATGGTAGATGACTTTAAAGAGTACTTTGTGATCATCTCCTTTGAGTAGATACCTCACATTGAAAACAAAGCAGCAGATGCCATGGCAACCATTGCCTCGCTCCTCGAGATCCCAGAGAATGAGTCATGGTATGAGTTCTTGGTAGAGTCAGCTATGCAACCAACTTGTGATCTTCTTGAAACACACTCCATATGCCTATTAGTTGGATCTGATTCACCCTTGTATGGTAAGATTTACACTTACCTCAAGGATAACACCCTACCACCTAACTTGTCTTCTAACCAATGTTGAACCTTCATTCGCCAAACCTCTCGTTACACCATTATCGCTAACACCCTGTACTGCTGAGGTTTGGATGGTACTTTACTCCAATGTTTAGAACATGAAGAATCTCAAACCGCCTTACGAGACATGCATGAAGGAATTTGCGGAACACACTCTAGCGGTCCTTCTTTAGCTAAGAAACTCATGCGTTTGGGATATTATTGGCCGAACATGGAAATTGATTCATATCAGTTTGTGAAGAAATGCTAGCAGTTCCAGATACATGGTAATCTCATCTATGCACCAGCTCAAGAGCTACGACCTTTAATGACACCTTGGCCCTTTTGTCAATGGGGACTCGACCTTGTGGGAAAAATTCACCCACCATCATCCAACGGCCACAAGTTCATAATAACTGCCACTAAATATTTTACCAAGTGGATTAAAGTCATTCCTCTCACCACTATCATAGGCAAACAGATCTCCTCATTCATCCTCAATTACCTCATTTGTAGATATGAAATTCCCTCATCCATAGTTAGGGATAATGGAAGACCTTTCAAGAACTAGGATGTCCAAGAGTTTTCATGATAAATTCAAAATCCAGCACCATTTCTCCACCCCCTACTATCCATAAGGCAACAACCAAGCAGAGGCATCCACCAAAATAATCCTAAAAATCCTCAAGAAAACTGTCAACAATGCTGGCCGTGATTGGCACATACAACTGAATCCCACTCTGTGGGCCTATCGAACTAGTATACACACTCCTACAAGTGCTACCCCTTACGCCCTTGTCTGTGGATCCGAAGCCATTTCACCCATTAAGGTTGAGTTACCATCTTTAAGGGTGTTGTTAAAAGGTCTTATCACTGATGAAGACTACAGAGTTTCCAGACTGCAAGAGTTAGAGCTATTAGAGGAGAGGAGACAAAATGCCTTTAACCATCTCAAAGCCTATCAACAGAGAATGTCACGAAGCTACAATCACAGGGTCTGTCCAAGGGTCTTCAACGTTGGTGATCTAGTACTCAAGGAAAACCCCCACAATCAATAGGATCAGGAAAAGAAAGGTAAGTTTGAACCCAACTGGCTTGGTCCTTATGTCATCATTGCCGCCTATGGGTCAGGAGCATATCAGTTAGAACATCAGAGGGTGAGATGTTCGATTACTTGATCAACAGTATGCATCTTCGCTGGTTCTATACCTAAGAGAACCCCAATGTAATGGGGGCAAAAATTAGAAAAAAAAAAAAGGAAAAACAACAAAAAAATTGTCCTTTGGTGAAAACCTGGCAAACAAGTGCCTTGGATAGGTACCATGATGAAAACTTGGCAAACATGCATCATGTGTACTTTCTAGCTTTCGTGCAAATAAAAGCAAGTGGTGAAAACCTGGCAAATAGGTGCTACTTGCGATAAACCACTTCCTCCATCTTTGGGAAACCAATCACCTTGTGTCCAATTCCTCCTACCATCATTTCTCATCTGATCCATATCTAGTCCACAATAAAAAACCTAACGATAACCTATCATGGCTTGATACTGTTTAGGGGAAAATTGGATTTGTTAATCTTTTAGTGTTTAGATGTTTAAATCCACCTTTTCACTTAACATTCAAGGATCTAGGGTCGAGTGGTGAGCACTATCATACCCTAGGTCACTTACAAATGTAGGGAAACTTGGATTAGGGAATTTAATTATCAATTTTTCCTTTTCTTATGTCCAATTAACCATTAAAACCCTAATTATGCAAATACGACAACAAATTGACGAATGACGGAAAAAGCTCTTGTAGATAGGAGTAAAATACCAAATCACAGAATACATGTTTTCAGGGTTCTGAAGCGGAATAGTCAGGGACACTGGAGCAGGCACCCAAGTCCAAGGTACCAGTTTCTTCATGGGATCCAGACCTCCTTCTGACACTGATCAGCCCTGTAACTTCTCTTTCATGAAACTTAGATGCGGAGGACAGTAGAGTGAGCGCCCAAGTCCTGGAAGTGTTCCTGTGTCTTGCTTTTCTTTAGATCCCAAATCCTTGATGCCTGCCAATCCTTCTTGCAACTCCACTTTTCCCAAATGCAACACCTGTAACCTACAATCACAAGACTTGGTTTGGGGGTTGTGGTGTTTAGAGGCTTGCCTTAGTCAAGCCCTGGAGGACACTTAAGTCTTCGAACACCGTTGTCAGATAAAGAGTGTGTGCCCTTGTGAGGCAGAGCCAAAAACCAAAGGAATCAATGATGAAAACACAATATTATGTCACCTTGTAGTGAAGCTCTCATGGGAGGAAGATGCTCTTCACACCATGAGGGAATTGATGCTCAAATCTGCAAATATCAACACACAAAACATACAAGTTTGCTCTTGCAACACAATAGAAGCCTTGAATCACCTTGAGAACACTTGAACATCACAATTGCTATCTAATTGAAATCTAGTTTACAAATGAATGCCTAAGCATGCTTATCTATGCAACTACAAGCACTCCCACCAAGATATTCAAAATTCAAACTTACCGTGTTGGCAAAGGGACCTAATAACGGTCACAAACCGACACCCAGAAATTAGGGCTGCCCCAAAATAAGGCAGGACTAGGGTGCGGGCGCCCAAGTCCTCCCCCCTATTTTGGGCAGGGTACTGCTCAAGGGGTCCACCTAGGCCCAATTTGCCATGGAACCTTGGTCTCATTCCATCGGGATGCCAAAATATGAACTAAGATGTCCTAAATGCATGCTAAAGACCCGGGAACTAAACCTTATGAGGGAAAAGCCCCCAAGGGGACATTTTTCGACGTTACATTTAGCCTCCACTTTAATGTATGTATAAACGTGAGGCCAATACATGCATTAAAGTAAGGTCAGAAACATAGAAAACATGCCAAGCACGGAGAAGACACCAATCACATAGAAGACAGTAACAGGCATGCAAAACATGGAGAAGATAGTTACAGTCACACAGAACACAGAGAAGACAGTCAATGCATAGAAGACACATTAATGCATGGAAGATAGAAATGATATCTTTTATTTTCTTTTTCTCATATATATGAAATGCAAATGCCAGTACTGGAAAGTAAACAAACCTCCCATAATACAGGATGCACTCATTGAGCAAGTCTTTAGACTATATATATGGGGCAACACACATGCAAGACACGCAAAACCTCCCAAAATGTAGGATGCACTCATCGAGCAAGTCTTTAGACTGCATATGGGGCAACAGACATGCCACACAAAACAAGCACGCCAAAACACACACACTTGAAGACAGAGAGAAAACACGGCAGACAAGTGATGGAGTGTACCTATTTCTAGGTCCAACACCATCTCAGGCACATTACAGGCACACATCGACGATTGGGCTTCACCACAACAATCGCTGAAGACATGCTTAAGGGTTGACTTAGTCACAGAACCGCTCCCTGCCTCCGTAGAGGACTTTTGAAAATGATAGGATGATGCAATCTGCTCTGAGAAATACACCATCCCTGCCTCCATAGAGGGCTTAAGATAAAAAAGATATACGTGATATCTTGCCCCCACAGAGGGCTTACATGATTGATTGATTGATTGCAAACAAACTCAGGATGCAGGATGCACTCATCGAACAAGTCTTTAGACTGCACCTGAGGACAAGCACATAGCTAACATCTACAACAGATAGCTTACCTTATATATGCCCCCACCTTAAGGTGGTTGATATCAGGTATTGATATCAAGCACATTAAGGTAGGAAGAAAAACAAACAAGGGAACACTGACTTTCGCAAAGCCCATGCCCCCGGAGGTGACATGTACTTTATGATCGCCAAATGTTCCCACAAACACATCCTTGCAAGAAACATGTTAGTTTCTACAAAATCATGATAAAAAACAACATTAATGCATACGATTAACCACACAAAGAGTCAAGGTTATACAACAAATTCGGAGTTTGAGGATAGCCATGGGGCTATATCACGAAGCTCTCCGAATCGAGTACCACCAAGGCCAGATTCAAAGGCAAACAAAGGTGCATAGAGCAACAGTATTGTTAAGGTTTGTAAATGCGATAGAAACATCATCAAATTCACTACACGAAAAGCACGAGTGCTTCCACTAGCTAAGCATCGGATAAAATATACAACCCCATCGTCATATTAGGAACAGAGTCCTTTTTTGATTGCTCTCGAAAGGGACACTAGGTCTGCATCAGTATAAATGTTTGTCATCATCTGCCCGCTAGATAGAAACACTAGAGGAAGGGAAACAATAAATAAGAGAGGAGAAACAAGTGTCTTAGGGACAGTCATGTAGGAGGGTGCCCCCAAGTCACCAAACACGATGCTATGTCCGCAAGACACAACACACATCAATGAAATCAGAGAGACAATATAGAAGAATGATGATACAAATATAGGGTCACAACAGAGGTGATCTCCTAGTATCCTGAACCTTACGGGAGAATCCGAGGTCATCCCAGGAGGCCTAAACAACACATAACACATCACAGGGGAAGCACATCACGAGAGAGATAAAGGGTTAGAGATACTTACTTGTAGGGCCCCTGCCGGGCTAGAGATTGTCTATAAGCAAATCGTCGTCGTCGTCTTCCCACTCCCTAATGTTGGAGGATAGTGGGACATACGGTACCATATCCAAATTTATATCTTGTTCATCATGTTGTTCGTCGTTAGGATCATTATTGTTTGGTTGAATGTTGGGATCAATGTTTTCTTGTTGAGAGGCGAGGTTTATAGCATATTCTTGTCTTCTTTTTCTTCTTTCTCTCGCTTTTCTGTTTCTCTTTCTTCGACCACTTATCTCTTGTAAGACAGGGCCTTGCTCTTTCATAGGTTTTTGCAAATTAGCAGATGAAGCACCGGGATCAAACCTCATTTGTTGCGGTGAAATATTTTGTTGTTGACAATGACCTCCCGATCCTTGTAAGGATTTCGGGGGAGGAACCTTAGCATAGGGACCTTGTTCTTTCGATCTAAAGTTTTCTTCACATGTGGGTTGTTTCTCTTTTGTCATTTCTTGTATAGGAGGACTAGGTGCTAGATGTAATAGTTTCGCTTTATAATTTCTATAGCTCAAAAATGTGAAGTCTGTTCGTAGCTCTAATTTGTCGTTATTTTTGTTGCAAAAGTAATCCAATGTGAAGTGTTGTGTAGTTAAGGTTTGTATGTATTTCGATGAATGACATGCACTTGTCCATTCAAAGGAAATTTAACACACTTATAAATAGTTGAAGGGACTGCTTTTATAACCTTTAACCAAGGGATTCCAAGTTTTATGTCAAAGGTATCAGAATTAGGGGTAATATCAAACCATTTTTCAACATATTTCTCAAATACAGTTACTAACAATGATATCTTACCCAATGGTTTCTTTAAGACTCTTGTATGTGTCTTAATCATCAAGTTCGAAGGGCTATAGGGTCCTTGTATTAATTGATTTGAAAAGAAGAATTTTTCAATGGCAACATTAGTCATGCAATTAGGATCAATAAGAGTTCCCTCCACATTTTTTCCCATTATTTTCGCGGTGATGTAAAGAGGTCCTTCAGAATCATCGATTGTTCTATCGTGAGGTGTAAAGACAATTTCAGGTTCGGGTGCTTTTCTTTTCATGTAGGGTCTAGGAGGGAACCTATTATTGTTATTGTGATTAGAGGCCATGTTTTTATGCTCAAATCAGATTTGAAAGTTACTCCAAAAGTATAGCAAAGGCAAGTGTAAGTTTATATGCAAAAAATGGCCTTAAAATGCTTGGTTTTTCGTATTTTTTAAATGCAAATTAATGAATCAAAGGGTGTTGTAAGGATTTCACTCAAGGGCAGAAATTTATATGTCTAATATCAGTCCAAAACAGCAATAATCTCACTATCAACACATTCTTGATGCAAATATAAGATAATGCCAAGTCGATTATAGTGAAAATATGTCAAAATAGGCACTTTTTTCACCAAAATTCAATGCAAGAGAGCATAACAAAGGGTGTTGTGAGGAAAATGATGATGGAAAACAAATAATATCAATAATAAAAGCCACGTAGTGCCAAAATATCCAACATAACATGCTTTTAGTGCCACTTAAGGTTAAACCCTAGTGAAAATATAGCAAAAATAGGCTATTTTTCATTGTTTTTCAACTCCAACCTAGCAAAAGGGGTATTATAATGATATTTAGGAGGTAAAGAAAATAATATCAATAATATCAGTCACCTCAATCCATAAAATTGATCACAACACACTTGGAGTGTAAACTAGGTCAAACCCTAGGGCAAAAATAGTCAAAATGTGTAGTTTTTCACCAAATTTTCAGTACAAGAGCCCTTTAAAAGGGTGTTGTGAAGTTTTTTATGGGGGAAGAAAATAATTACCCTGATAAAAGAAAAATAATGCCAAAATACCTTTCACAACACACATATGGTGCAAGTTTATAAAGTCGATAAGGCTAAATTTAGTGAAAATCGTTGTTTTCGAAGCCCTAGGTTTGAGATCTTGGGACAAAATTCTACATGAATGTTTTGAAGTCTGATTTTTGATGGAAATTAAATAATATTAGATTTGAAAATGATTTTCAAGCTTGAACATGCAAAATGCGCATGCAAATTTAATGAAAATGCATCAAAATTGCTAGTTTTTTGTTGAAATTTTCTATGCAAGATTGCAAATATTTTAAATGTAAATGCAAATTTACACTAAAATGAAAGACTAAAGCCAAATGTTAATTTGAATGAGCCTCTAAAATCAATAGAAAAATCTGATAAAAGATTTTGCCTACTAACCCTAGATTTTGGAATTGTCAAAATTTCCACAAAACCCTAGCAATTAAATGATGAAAATGCAAAGCAAGATTTTGAATTTTTGTATTTTTCTGTAGTTTATATCAGATCTGATGCAAAAATCATGAATTAGGAAAATTTAGGAAGAACTAATGCAATTTAGTAAGCCCAACAATGCAATTTTTTTGAATTTTCCAAAATTTTCAATTTTTCTTGAATTTTTCACAATGCAATAAAATGAATGACTATATGAATGAATGAAATCAATCCAAATTTGAAGACACACACTCAACAAGTTGCAATTTAAGTCCAAAAATATGAGTTCATCAAAATATTTATGGGAAAATTGGATTTGTTAATCTTTTAGTGTTTAGATGTTTAAATCTGCCTTTCCACTTAACATTCAAGGATCTAGGGTCGAGTGGCGAGCACTATCATACCCTAGGTCACTTACAAATGTATGGAAACTTGGATTAGGGAATTTAATTATCAATTTTTCCTTTTCTTATGTCCAATTAACCATTAAAACCCTAATTATGCAAATATGACAACAAATTGATGAATGACAGAAAAAGCTCTTGTAGACAGGAGTAAAATACCAAATCACAGAATACCTATTTTTAGGATTCTGAAGCAAAACAGTCGGGGACACTGGAGTACGTACCCAAGTCCAAGGTACCAGTTTCTTTGCGAGATCCAGACCTCCTTCTGACACTGATCAGCCCTGTAACTTTTGTTTCCTGAAACTCAAATGCAGAGGACACTAGAACGAGCGCCCAAGTCCTGGAAGTGCTCCTATGTCCTACTTTTCTTCAAATCCTAAATCCTTGATGCCTGCCAATCCTTCCTGCAACTCCACTTTTCCCAAATGCGACACCTGTAACCTACAATCACAAGACTTGGTTTGGGGGTTGTGGTGTTTAGAGGCTTGCCTCAGTCAAGCCCTAGAGGACACTTAAGTCTCTGAACACCGTTGTTAGATAAAGAGTGCATGCCTTTGTGAGGCAGAGGAAAAAACTAAAGGAATCAATGATGAAAACACAATATTATGTCACCTTGTAGTTCAGATCTCATGGGAGGAAGATGCTCTTCATGCCATGAGGGAATTGATGCTCAAATATGCAAATATCAACACACAAAACATACAAGTCTACTCTGGCAACACAATAGAAGCCTTGAATCATCTTGAGAACACTTGAACATCACAATTGCTATCTAATTGAAATCTAGTTTAAAAATGAATGCCTAAGAATGCTTATATATGCAACTACAAGCAATCTCACCAAGACATTCAAAATTCAAACTTACCGTGTCGGCAAAGGGACCTAATAATGGTCACAAACCGACACCTAGAAATTAGGGATGCCCCAAAATAGGGCAGGACTAGGGCACAGGAACCCAAGTCCTCCCCCCTATTTTGGGCAGGGTACAACTCAAATGGTCCACCTAGGCCCAATTTGCCATTGAACCTAGGTCTCATTCCATCGGGATGTCAAAATATGAACTAAGATATCCTAAATGCATGCTAAAGACCTGGGAGCTAAACCTTATGAGGGAAAAGCCCCCCCCAAGGAGACATTTTTTGACGTTACAGATACTCTATCTCTTTTGTTGCCTTATCAACTAAGGTCTTATCTAATATCCTATCCACAGTGTTAGCCTAGCATAATGCTTGTCATCAGTATCATAGGGTCCACCCTAAACAATGCTACCTCTGCATCGTCACGTAGGCAAGGCAATTATCAATGCACCCCCGAGGCTTCCTGGTGCAGGAGCACCTACCTGACAGCTGGTCTTGATAAGGCAGTTAGTAGTTTTAGGTCTTGTTTATGTTTCCAAGAAGGTCTAATAAGACCAAATGCATGTAATAAGGTCGTGCTAATCATGATAAGATCATGCTGACCATGCTTTTACTATTTTTAGGTAGTTTGTTAGAACAGCTGTCATGATGTATGTTCGGTTGGATCTCCCAGCCGCTTGGAGAGATTTCCCAGCCGCTTGGAGTCAGGTCAGTAGTACTCGAAGGCAAATCTATTTAAGCATGAGGGTCGGTTGACTGTAGATCATGAATCGATCGAGCTAGGTTGTAGAGAGTGAGGCAGCGAGAGAAACTGATCATTGTATTTGCATCTTTTGAAATCAAATAAAGTGTTCCTGTTTGTGTTCATCCTCTGTTGAATTCCATTGCTTGATCGATTTGCTGGTTTGGGTGGTTGTATGGATTCACTGATCCATTCCACCGGTTGATTCGTCTGATCGGTGGAATGGTAATGTACAGTAGGGTAGATGTTAGTTTGTTTATTTGCATGCAGGTGTGCAGGATCGCCGTCGAGAGATGTTGAAGACCCTAGCATGGGTATGTGCTAGGTCGAGCTGATAAAGTGTGGAAGATCACCCTGAGAGTGGACCGGTCGTCCCTGGAGGATCGGCGAAGTGAAATTTTGCTAAGGCTGAAAGTTTGTTAAAACGGCATCATCAGGATATTTCTGCAAATATCCTGCAGTCTATTTGGGTATCGTCATCCGGATAAGTGAAGATGAGCATGATGCTTTCGAGTGCATGAAGTGCAAGTGCGTCGGGGTGATCATCATCAGGAGGCGCCGAGGAGGAGCGTATCGGCATCAGGTTGAAGATCGGGTTGACCAAGTTGATCGCGGGCCAAAAAAACTAAGTTTGGCCAACAGCAGGATATGACGTCATCATCATCATGATATACGTCATCAGGACATTTCAGAGCGGCAGGATATTGAGAAGTTACGGGTGACATCATCGTCATCAGGATATACGTCATCAGGATATCGGGTGACGCAAGCATCGAGGGGACGGTGCGAGAAGTTAAGGTTTGTCATCATCAGGATAAATGGGAAGAACCGGATGTTCGTTATCCTGTTGATTATCATGATGTCGAATATCATGATGTTGAAGGTAGTGAAGACGGAAGTTGTCGCTGAAGTGAACAGTGGACGTCAGGAGGATGTTCGTGCTGGTCGAACATGATGATGCTGCCGATAATCGAGTAAGGTGATGCTGTTGACAGGCGAAAGTGCGAAGGCTTGTCTGCAGGAGGATATCACTCGGCAGGTGAAATATGATGATGATGCTGACAGTGAAGTCAAATATGATGATGATGAGGATGAATATGATGATGATGATGGGCTGCAGACATCCATGCTGTATGCAAAGGTTATAGTGTGGATGCCTCTGCATCATAGTGGTATCAGAGCTCAGCAAAACATCTGGGCTGTTGTGTGTTGATTCTGTCACCAAAAGGGCAGAGGTAAAGTTGAATTGTGTGTTGTGTGTTGATTGAGAGGTTGACAAAATGCCTCCGAAAGGTAGTGGTACTGCAAGGGAATTGCAGGAAATGAAGGAGAAACATGCTAGAGAGATGAGGAAGATGAAGGAGCTTGCTGAAGCACTTCAAGCCAGGCTTACAGCCCTGGAAAAGAACAAAAAGAGGGAAGTGGAAGACAGTGAGTCTGAAGAAGATGAAGATACTGTAGAAGAGTATGAAGAGGTAGCTGAAGATCTAGATGCTGAAGACCAGAGATTGGCAAAACTGTTAAAGGCAGTGCAGAATGATAAACCTAAGGTAAAGGTTGATGTTTCCAAGTATACTGGAAGTTTGAATGAAGATGAGTTGTTGGATTGGATTGCTGCACTTGATAATCACTTTGAATGTGAAGATGTTGCTGAGGATCAGAAGGTAAAGATTGCAAAGACCAAGTTAGGAGGTCATGCTTTGGTATGGTGGGATTATGTACAATCTGAGAGAAGGAAACAAGGGAAGTCAAAGATCACTTCATGGGATAAAATGGTAGCAAGGATCAAGGGTAAATTCTTGCCAAGGGATTATGAAATCCAGATGTTTAAGAAGCTGCAATTTTTAAAGCAGAAGGAAAGGGATGTGAAGACATATACTGAGGAGTTTTATAAATTGAGCATGAGATCTGGTCATCATGAGAATGAGGTAGAAAAGGTGGCTAGGTACTTGGCTGGTTTGAGATTTAACATACAGGATGAGTTAGTGTTAGCTAACCCTAAGAATGTGGAGGATTGTTATCAAATGGCAATCAGGATTGAAGAAAAGATGAATAGAGGACATGATAAGTCCATGAGAGGAAGAGGAAACAATAGGGGAAGAGGAGCAGCCCCTACACAAAAGCAAACCAATGAGGGTCAAGAAGACACTGGTAAAGGACAGGGACAGTCTGATTTCAGGGGTGGATGGAAAGGTAATAGAGGAAGATTTGGAGGTGGTAGAGGTTCTACTACATTTTCAGGAAAATGTTACACCTGTGGAGAGTTTGGTCATCCATCTTTCAAATGTCCAAAAAACAAAGGTTCATCATCCAGAAATGATAGAACAAATGACAAGAGAGTACAACTTGTGCAAGAAGAGAAAGTAGAAGAAAGTGTACAGAGTTCAAACACTTATAAAGACAGAGAGCCTGATAATTATGGATATCCAGAGAGTGGAGAATCATTGATGTTAAGGAGAATTAGTTTGCAGGCATCAAAAGATATGATGCAAAGAAGAGCTCTTTTCAAAACCATCTGCAAGAGCAAAGGTAAAAAATGTAAGGTTGTAATTGATACTGGTTCAACAGACAACATGGTATCTCAGGAAATGGTGGATAAACTGAATTTGGAAAGGATTCCACATCCACACCCTTACAAGGCATCTTGGGTGAGTGATAGTCATTCACTTTTTGTCTCTGAACAGGCATATGTGGATTTTCATATTGGAGCATATCAAGATAGAATTTTGTGTGATATTTTGCCTATGGAATGTTGTCACCTCCTGTTGGGTAGACCATGGCAATTTGACAGAAGGGTACTGTATGATGGGTATTCTAATACCTATACCATCAAGAAAGATGGGAAGACTATTAAGTTGATGCCATTGCAGGCAGATGCTGCAACACAGGGGGCAGCCAAAATCATTTTAATGGGAAAGAAGGAGTATGCGCAGATGCCTAGAGGAGCAGGGATGAAGGCAGATAAGGATACTGCAGGAAAAGAAGTTGTTCAGGACAACAGATTGAAGAAAGTTTTAGTTTTGACTGACAGAGGTCAGCAGCAGGTGCAGAAACAGGTTTGCACACAACAACCAGTTGAAAGGAATGACAAGGATGTTGTCATAGTTGGGACTATTGCTTGTCCTATAACGATTGAAAGGAAGATAGGATTGAACATTTCAGAAGTTCAAGAGGTAGTTCAGACAGAGGTTCTGGTCAGACAACCTGGCAAACACAGGGTATGTGAGAGACAGGCCTACATTGACAGGCATGATGATTTACTTGCCAGAAAGCAAGTTACAGTTCAGAAGACTTGGAGCAGCCAAGAGCCAGCAGAGGACAAAGCTGGAACAGATCAGCATATTGCTAAGGCAAAGTGTAGAGGTGGAGGACTTCCACATACTAAACTCATGGGACATGAGTTATTTTCTGTTGGGGAGTATGGTGCAGGAGCACCTACCTGACAGCTGGTCTTGATAAGGCAGTTAGTAGTTTTAGGTCTTGTTTATGTTTCCAAGAAGGTCTAATAAGACCAAATGCATGTAATAAGGTCGTGCTGATCATGATAAGATCATGCTGACCATGCTTTTACTATTTTTAGGTAGTTTGTTAGAACAGCTGTCATGATGTATGTTCGGTTGGATCTCCCAGCCGCTTGGAGAGATTTCCCAGCCGCTTGGAGTCGGGTCAGTAGTACTCGAAGGCAAATCTATTTAAGCATGAGGATCAGTTGACTGTAGATCATGAATCGATCGAGCTAGGTTGTAGAGAGTGAGGCAGCGAGAGAAACTGATCATTGTATTTGCATCTTTTGAAATCAAATAAAGTGTTCCTGTTTGTGTTCATCCTCTGTTGAATTCCATTGCTTGATCGATTTGCTGGTTTGGGTGGTTGTATGGATTCATTGATCCATTCCACCGGTTGATTCGTCTGATCGGTGGAATGGTAATGTACAGTAGGGTAGATGTTAGTTTGTTTGTTTGCATGCAGGTGTGCAGGATCACCGTCGAGAGATGTTGAAGACCCTAGCATGGGTATGTGCTAGGTCGAGCTGATAAAGTGTGGAAGATCACCCTGAGAGTGGATCGGGTCGTCCCTGGAGGATCGGCGAAGTGAAATTTCGCTAAGGCTGAAAGTTTGTTAAAACGGCATCATCAGGATATTTCTGCAAATATCCTGTAGTCTATTTGGGTATCGTCATCCGGATAAGTGAAGATGAGCATGATGCTTTCGAGTGCATGAAGTGCAAGTGCGTCGGGGTGATCATCATCAGGAGGCGCCGAGGAGGAGCGTATCGGCATCAGGTTGAAGATCGGGTTGACCAAGTTGATCGCGGGCCGAAAAAACTAAGTTTGGCCAACAGCAGGATATGACGTCATCATCATCATGATATACGTCATCAGGACATTTCGGAGCGGCAGGATATTGAGAAGTTACGGGTGACGTCATCGTCATCAGGATATACGTCATCAGGATATCGGGTGACGCAAGCATCGAGGGGACGGTGCGAGAAGTTAAGGTTTGTCATCATCAGGATAAATGGGAAGAACCGGATGTTCGTTATCCTGTTGATTATCATGATGTCGAATATCATGATGTTGAAGGTAGTGAAGACGGAAGTTGTCGCTGAAGTGAACAGTGGACGTCAGGAGGATGTTCGCGCCGGTCGAACATGATGATGCTGCCGATAATCGAGTAAGGTGATGCTGTTGACAGGCGAAAGTGCGAAGGCTTGTCTGCAGGAGGATATCGCTCGGAAGGTGAAATATGATGATGATGCTGACAGTGAAGTCAAATATGATGATGATGAGGATGAATATGATGATGATGATGGGCTGCAGACATCCATGCTGTATGCGAAGGTTATAGTGTGGATGCCTCTGCATCACTTCCTGTCCATCCCATATCTTGTCGTCTATCTTCTAGTCCATTCGCATCCATGGTCCAAATCTTGAACTACGTTGCCTCTACGTCATCACGTAGGCAAGGCCATTATTAACGCGCCCCCGAGGCTTCCTGTCGATCCCATGTCTTGTTGTCTATCCTCTAGTCCATCTGCGTTCGTGGTCCAAGTCCTAAACTACGTTGCCTCTGCGTTGTCAAGTAGGCAAGGCCATTGTCAATGCGCCCCTGAGGCACTAGGTTAGTCCCTTAGGGTTTGCTTCCCCAATAAGGATTGTGGTACCTTTCACTAAGCATGCACAACAAAGCACATTTCCAAATAGAAAATCTTGATGCAAGACATCAACCTATCAAAAGCAAAGAAAAAACAAGAGCAAACCTGATCGAAATGATTCTATCTAAATTATGGCAAGAAAGATACATCTAATGCAAGAATGTTTTTTTCCCATTAGTTGCGTCTTAAAGTCTTCACTTTTTGTTATCATGTTTCCTATGCTACTCAAGGATGCAAAAATCTAGAGATGATATGATGGGGGTACGATTCTTTTCTTTGTTTGTTGCTTGTGGGTTTATCTTTAGTAATGTGAAGCCTTGTCTAAGGACATGATCAAACTCAAATGATCATCGAGGACATCAGAGGACTAACATGAAATATATATAATCCTTGTCTATTGATATGCAAGAAATACTCAGGTCATCTCAGTTCAATTATACCTATATTCTTGTATTAACTTGCTAAATCAAAATCCATGTAAGCGATGCTCAGGTCATCTCGGTTCAATTATACCTAGATGCTTGTATTTTCTTACAACACTTCAAAAACACAAAAAGACAAAAAAGCCCAATGATGAAATAGGCACTTCAAAATACTTGCAAAATCAAGATGGCAAAACCATTCACGTCCAAAAGCATCCACATAGCATCCATAACCCATGCAATAAAAATTCTATGCAGAGTATCAATGTTTACAAATAAAATCTTGTGATTCCTTCATTCACATTTCCTCTATCGATCAACTTTCTATCTATCATTGTATCGCTCCTCAACAGTTCTAGCTGTCAGTCCAAGCAATGATCCAAATGCAAGTCCATCCTTAGTCCATACCAATCGAGTCAAGTCAATCTTGTCAAATGATCCAATCACAATCAGTGGTCTTGATCCTTGTCTGGTCGTAAACCAACTCAATCAGTCATAAATATCAGTGGGATATACATTTCCCACATGTATCATGTTGCTCTAGGGATCTATTGTTCCCTGCCATGACAACACTATCCTTTGTGTTGCTCTAGGGATCTATCATTCCCTACCATGACAACACTGTCATATATCAATATCGATTAATCGTTGGTTTACAGGTGGACAGGGGCAATACCTTGTTTGTTCTTGTATCATTTGTGCATACTTGCTTACTTGCTTGTGTGTGTTATAATTCTATATTGCATAGTGTATCATTTCACTTTTTTCTTTAAACCTAACCTATTTTTCACCTTCTTCATCATGAGATTGTCCATCTCACGTCCCCTTGAACCTTCCTTCCCGTCTCCTGAGGGGGCATCCTACCATCATTAAACCTGTACCAAGGGTAAACTGAGACATATCATTATCAGAAAATCTATTCTTTGAAACAACATGATGAAACACATTGCATCAAAGAGGGGAAAAAAGGATACACCTAGAAATGACACGACTCGATCTAAATAAATATTCTTAATATTTATTTAAGTCTAATTCCTCTATCAATAAATAAATAAACAAATTTATTTATTCAATTCATATTCCTCTAAGTTAATTAAATATCAAAATATTTAATTACCTCTTCTAAAGTCAAAATTAAATAAAATCCTTTATTTAATTTAATTCTTCCAAACAATTAAATAATTCTAAATTATTTAATTAAGTCGTTTATTCCTCCAAATTTAAATAAATCAATCAAATTTATTTAAATCCTCTCAATCTCTAAAAATAAAATAAATAAAATATTTTATTTATTCTTCTATCTTGCATAAACAATTTAATAAATTTATTTATTTAATTTGCTTTCTTATCTTCTAATTCCTAAAAAATCTTCCAAATCTTCTAAAAATAAATCTTCTTCTTCATGCACACAAAATTAAATAATTTATTATTTAATTTCTCTCAAATCATGCAAAAGCAAATCACAAGTTGAGTTATCTGATTCAATCAATCTTGTTTTTATTAATAACTCTTAAATTAGAAAAAAGCATTCTAATTTATGAAGTCAATCTTATCTTTATAAAAGAAAGCAGTTAACTCAAACAAAACAGCTTTTTGTGTGACACTTGTCTTCTTCCTATTCATGCACATCCTCTCAACCATTCTATGTACCATTGATCTTCTCTCTCCCAAGTCTATAAGTACAACCCTATTCCTCCATTTCATTCATCCAAGCTTTTAGTAAACTTACTCTGCAGGAATTACAGCGCGCCTTTGGCACCAAACCATTCCATAGCTTGCGATCACCCTTTTATCATTGCAATTGTGTTGAAGAATCTCTTCATTGCAAACCTATCACAACCATTCCCACTTGACATCTTGGAAAAATAGCAAGGAAATGTACCTTCTGAGGGCCATATTCATACACAAGATCATTTGAGATAGGCAACCAATGGAAGCCACGAAGTAAAGAGGTTTGCAAGGTTTTGTTCTTTGTTTGTTTGATCTTCTTTGTTTCTATATTTCATTAAGTTATTGGGTATTATTGATATCAATGATATTATTGCACAATTTTCCCTTAACAATAACTGCTATTAAAGATGATCAACAACTCTTAAACACAATTCACAAGCGTCATATGGTCTTGGCATGGGCATGAACACATCATGACAAACACATCTCTCCAATCCATCTTTTGATATCAATGACAAACATCATGCCTTGCCAAAGTCAATAGGAAGTTGGAGTCCTCAAACTTGCCAAAGAAACTTGTAAAATCACTTGTTTAGTGTTATCCTAAAATTTTCCATGACTTCATCCTTGAAGTTGATAAAGTTTTTTGTAACTACATTTAATAAAACAAAAAGGTTTTGTATATGTTTTTTATTACATAAAAGGGTTTACAAGGGACCCTACTCTTACAACAACTAAAAGGTAATGGAAAAATAAGTCCTAACAAGAGAACCACTAAAAACTGCCACTAGGCATAGAAACAACAACAAAACCAACAAAAAAGCAATAGACAAACAACAAAAAAAACACATAGACAACACATGGGTAGTCAAACATGAACAACACAAGAAGTTGACACCAGCAATAGACTACCATAAGCAAGATCTACTAGGTAGAGGAGCAACCCAAGCCCTGGAGGTTGAGAGTAGCTTTCCATTCTTTTGAGAGCTAGTGTATATTATCCATAAGGGAATCAACTTCATCACTAGAATCACTGACAACAATAGATTTTTCTTCTTGGCATCAACTTTTTTAGCTCCTCAAGTATTTTCATGCTATTCAAAGTACAATATAAGATTTGTCTGCTTAGGCTCAACATATTAGTTATTGATCTCTCCAACTCTCTAACTTTCTTATTCAAAGAAATCATATTTCTGAAGCACATTAATCATATTGTGGTTGAAATAACAAGTGGTACAAGAATAATGTTTTTCGTTGATCTTCAATGGATCATTCTTCCTATTCTTCTCTTCAACAACATTAGGAGGGTTTAAACCTCACTTTTCTTAGTGGCCTTCTTTTCCTCCTTCTATTTTGGGTGGGAGTGCTTCACAGGGGGCTTAATTTGTAGGCTTAGTCACCACCTTCTCTTCAATGGTCATGGGGGAGTCCTTTTTACTTCTCTTTCCTTTTTTTTGAGCAAGGGATTTTCTAGACTTCAAACTATCACTAGAGTCTAGGGCCATATTCTCATGATCTAAGAGAACATACATGTCCTCCTCTGTTGATAACTAAGAAGGGGGGGGGTGAATCAGTTATCCTAATTATTTCTTCTTTTGAACTTTCTTATTAATCAATGCAGCATTGAATCAAACAAACAAACATTACCATGACATGAAAAACACATGACACAGTATTTTTGACGTGGAAACCCTGTTAAGGGAAAAAACCACGGGGTGATTAACCCAAAAGATTATTCTCTGTTAGAAGAATAAGGAATTACAAAATGGCACTTGCCAATTAGGGCTCACTGCCCGAGCACACTGCTCACAAAGAGGCCCACTGCCTACAAGGAGACACACTGTCTACAAAGTGATAAGAATCACAGTCTTGAACTGATTGGAAGCATCTACATATGCTGGAGTTCAGTTCCAGTTAGGCTCAGTACACTGATCTGCTGCACTTCATCTTTCCTCTGTTCTTTATTCTGCTATCCTTTCACATACCGGATCTTTCTTACTACTTCTGCTCTGTTCTACACTTATTTGCATATACCTTCACGCAATCACACATTTCACAACTAAATCCATCCTCTATATATATCCGCACAAGTAATTTCATCACCTTTCTAGTCGGCATTCAGAACAGTCTAGTTTCTTACAAACTCTGTTCTGTCGGCTGAATCCTTGCTCACCAAGCAATGCGGATCAAGCATATACTTGTAGATATCATTAATCATGTCGGCCAAACATGATTCATGCCTTCACAACCTTTACCATCAACAGTAACACATCCGGAAAACAGTCTGATACTCTGTCAGTCAGTTCTTCCTCTGTTCTCACTGTCTCTCAGGAATCCGGTACTCAACTATTCATATCTTTTTCTTTGTTTATCACCGGAGGCTAAATCCTTGGAATATACTACTCAAGGTAGTCCTCTTGACTTCCCCAAATCCGCACTGCACCAAGACACTTCCTCTGAGAGATCCGGACCAATCTGTCGGACCTTGCCACATGCTCTGTTCTTGTTCACCGGACCACAACAATCTTCATTCTGACTTCCGGTAGAGACACACCATGACTTGCGGATATGTGGGATGACCTTTGTTTCCATCAATGACAACAACCATGAATCCATATAGTGTCTCTTGCCAACAATCTCCCCCTTTGGCATTGATGGCAACACTTAGTGAAAAATGACTGAGTGTTTACGCTATGCTCCCCCTTTGCTGATGCTCTGTCTTTATATACAATTTCTGGAACTCCCCCTTAGTTGGATTCCTCATTTTTCACTGCTCCTCACTCCCCCCCTTTGACATCAATGGCAAAGGGTAGGGTCCGCACACCAAAATTTTCAAAAATTTTCTATACATAGCCGCATATTTACATACTCACATGAACTGAAGAATGTTTGCAAAAGATGTCTTTAGTTGGATCAGTTTTGTAGCCCAACTTTGCTTCATTCTATCCAAAATTGAAATGTGACCACTCAACAAAAATGCAAAAGCTTCTGCCCTCTTGAGATCTGTCGGATCATTTGTTTGGGCAGTGGTCTGAGCATCACTGATGGCCTCATGCATAGTTTCTAACTTAGGGATTATAATCCTTCTAAGTTCTCCCATCCGGTTAGTGATATTCTTCCTTTCCTTCTCAAGGTTCTTTATTGCATTTGTGATTGCAATAGTTTGACATTCTTGATTTACTATGGAAGAGAGAGGATCAAAACTTTGAGACAAACTTTGTAGTTTGTCTTGTTCCGCTTTTATTTTCTTATCTATTTCTACTGTTGCCTTTGACCAGGAGATACAAAATTTGTAAATATCACCGCCATCCTTAAGAGCATTTTCTAAGCTCTTTATTCCAATACTCATATTTCTCCTATCGTTAGAGATTAATCCTAATACTTCTGAAAATCTTTTATCCAAAAATTCCTTCTAGACCTTTTCTTCAGCTGATTTTTCTAGAGAATCAAAATGTGTATCAACACTGCTGACTAAGGTTTTGAGATTACCAGAAGAGGAGGCTGTCGGATCTATCTGGATTGATGGCATAATCTTTACAAGCACTCCGGAAGCAGCCTCTATCAACTCACAGTCTTCCATATGAGACTTTAGGAGTTTTTCATTTGCCTTGGCATTTGCAAATGAAGCTATCTTCATTGTTTGTACCGGAGAGAGAGAGTCAAAGTCGAATGGGCCTTTTAGAAGCTCCGGTTCATCAATCTCTAAAGTTTCTTGGCTTAGAAACTTTTGAACAGTTTGTGCAGTGTCTCTTGCCGGAGACAGATGTTTCTTTTCTTCTGTAGTTTTGTCCTTAGGAGTCTTATCTCCTTCCACATTCTTACCACTTACAGTTGTGGTTTTCTCTGTTGGATTTTTCTCTTTTTCTGCATCCTTGGTGCTGTCAGCCTCTTTTTCTTTTTCTGTTGCTTCTTCCTCCTGTAATTTTTCTTCTTCTTGGGATCCGGAGACTGTAGGAGAAGCCGGAGAAGAGATGTTAGTCTGTTCTAGTGGCACTTCTTCCGGAGCAGATGATGCAACTGTTTCTACACCTAAGTCCTCTGTAATAGGAATGTTGAACCTTTTGAATGTATTTCGGAGGATCTCTTCAGTGTCCTTGGCTACTTTGTCGGTCTCACCAAGCATAAGCTGATTCATCCTTGCTTTGCTTCTGAATTCATCCTTGTAGTCCTTGAATATCATGTTCATTGTTTTGTGATCAATTGAAGGATATAGCTGAATAGCTATCTGTTCCCTGATCTCAAGGTCTTTTGCCATGGCATTGTTCTTTCTTATCTCTAATTCCATCTCTAGGCTCTTTGGGATTTCAGAGATAATCTCAATAAAAGCTTTATTGTAGATGTTCAAGTACCTTATTATAGCTTCTTGCAGGATCTTTTGATCTGCCTCGTTGTAGTCATCATAAAATTCAGCCACCGGTTGAAGGTTCCCATCCACAGTGACTGATTTGACTACACTGTCTAGAGACAGGGTGGGCTTTTCAGAAAATTCTTCTGCCATTTCTTCCTTGTCTCGGCCAAAAGAGGGTTTACCGGATCCTTTCTTTTTCTATTTCTTTATTTCTTTCACTCCTTCATCTGACTCAGTTTCTTCTTCATCCTTTTGGCTTTGATAAGCTCTTGAGGCTTTTATCTTGGATCTTTTACCGGATCCCTGGACTTCCAGTTTTGAGCTTTTGGTTTTGATAGGTGTGGATCCTTTAGATGATCTGGTCCGGGTTGAGGATTCCACCGGAGCACTTTTCTTGCTTTTCTTTTCTACCTCTTTCTTTTCTTCCTCAGATTTTCTTCTCTTTTCCCGGCTGGCATCAAGTGCCTCTTTTGAGATGCCTAGGCCTTGAGCAATGTGCTCTACTTCTTTTCTCACCTTTCTCTTTATCTCAGGTTCCCTGAGTTCTACATGGATCTTTACACTCAGCTCCTCAAAGGTTCCAAACCTTTCTGCCTTTGGATCTTTGGGCTGACTTAGCATGTGTTGAACATGCAGTTCCACTATTTGTTCATCCACTTCATACCCCATGGGCATGATCCATACAGTTCTTGGTTCTACTGCCTCCATTAGACACTGATCTGTTTCTACCATGAAGCATACTGTGTCTTTGTACTTTTCAACAAGGGATTGGGGTATTCTTTCTCTTGCATGCATCATGCTTTGGAAGTTCTTGAAATATCCCCATAGAGCTGTGTTTCTTGCTTTAGCATCCCCAAGTCCATGCAAATAGTCTCTGATTTGGATGGCAACCGGTCTGTCATTCTGCCATATCCATCCACTGGATCCGGGAAGTTCATTCATGTAGTAAAAGAAGAGACAAAGGATCAGATTGCCATACTTGAAGGAGTTTTTCTTGTCCTTCTTAATCTTCTACAGATTTTCAAAAAGTTGGTTTACAAGAAGCTCACACAAGTCATAGTCTGCATTCTCCTTTAACATTTGATAAGCTGTGTAGATTACAGTTCCCGGTACTGAATTTTCCCTACTGGAGTGATAGATTTTGTAACCAATTATCATAGATGCAAATTTGACATCCGGTTCAGTGATGTCATCAACTGTCATAGCTCTCTTGTCAAACTTGGATTCGGTTGCATCACTAACTGTCTGATTTTTGACAGACTTGAGAATAGGTAATCCACCGGATGAATGCAGACCGGTTACAGCCCTAATTGCATCTTTGGTAATCTTGAAGGGCTTGTTTAACCATAGGAAGTTGTCATGTACTCTACTTAGTACATACCGGACCCATTCATCTTCTTCAAAACAGGGGAAATGAATGCATTGTGCAAAGTGTTTGTCCCGGATGGCTTTGTACTGAGGTTTGATCTTGAAGGAGTCATCTATCAATTGTTTGTGATAGATATCCATCAGTTTTGCTTCTCCAAAGTCTTCAAAATTCGCATGGATGTAAACCCTAATGTCTTCCGTATGCAATACACCATGTGGAACACTAGAGAAGGCTCCTAGTGGATCTACCTCCAAGGATTTGTAAGGATGTTTCTTGAATGTGGGGCGAGGTCTATCAGAGATCTTAACTATATTCGGAGTAGCCATTCTTCAAAGATTTGCAGTGAGATAATGAAAACGGAGAATACCTTATGCGCCTTCGGTTTGCACGGAGTGGTTGGATTGATTTCTTTATGCAATGACTTCGGCAGGAGATCTTTGGTGTGCTTGATGAATCTTGTTGCAGAGCTCCACTTTTCGCTTCTTCTTGAGTGCAGAATGAGCAAATGATTTTTGAGAAATCCCTTATATTGCTCCGCAAACCCTAATATCTGATGGCAATAAATGCTTGACCTATATTATTTCGGTTTGCCTTATCCGGATAGCTTGGAGTATCCCGGATCAGTCCTGATCTATGAACATCATCCAGATCTTTCAATCATGAATAAATCAAGGTGACACATTACAAGAACATCCCAAACGTTCTGTCCAGTCCGCAGAGTAAAATAATGTACTTCTAAATCTCTCTGGACCCTTTTGTAGTCCTCTGTCATTCCGGAGCATCTCCCGGAACAGGTCTTTACTTGATCGATCACAACTTCTTTATATCTTCATGCGGACCTCTGAAATCTTGTCTGGATCATCTCAGGACTGGTATCTTCAAACCCTTTACTCCGCATCTTGTGCCACATCCGGCACCACTTGATTGGCTGGGGGAACAGGATTTTCTTTGAGTCTCCCCCTGAGCCAGAGCTCACTTTTTAATTTTCGGAAGAAATATCAGCACCAGAGTCTGGTGCGGATCCAACCTCTACATTCTCTAAACTTTTCTTCACCCAAATCTTGCTCATCTGATTCCTAACTTCATCCGCATTCATCTTTTGTTTACCCTTGTCTTGATTCTGATTATACACCGGACCTCTTTTGTCCTGATTCTTGCTTCTGCAGACTTTAGCATTATGACCGGACCTATTACAGATTTGGCAAATAACATTTCTTTGCATATTTGACTGATAACCTCTTGATCTGCATTGATTAGCCATATGACCTACTCTATTGCATGTAAAGCATCTACCTTTGAATGATTTGTTTACTTGCATATTTCTGCATTCATGGGATTTGTGTCCATACCTTTTGCAGTTAAAGCACTGTCTGGAGAAGGATGAATTAATCTGATTCATTCTCTTTCTGCACTGATTAGCTTTGTGACCAAAGTGGTTGCAGCTGTGGCAGTATCCATTGAAAGATGGATATCTTTGAGCATTGGGCTGTCTTACCGGAGGTCTTCTGGGCCTATTCCTTGGATTTTCTGATCCAAAATTTTTTTGACCGGATCCAGAACTTTCTCCTTTCTCATATCCCAAACCATACTTGTCATCTGTCCTCTTTTGACTTCCAAGAAGTACTTCAAGTTGGGCAGAACTTATCTTGAATTTTTCTTTATATTCATTTGCTGTTTGAAGATCTCTTTTGAGAGAGGCAATTTGATCCTCAAGTTTTTCTTCATTATCTTTGGCATCTTCAAGATCAGATTCAAGATGTCTGATAATCCTGTCCATCTGGTGGCATTCTTCTGATTTTTCTTTAAGAGATTGTCTTAGATTGTCTTCATCTTTTCTTTTTTCTTCAATCTCTTGAGTAAACTTTATAGTTCCTGATTCCATTTCATGTCTTAACATAATGACTTCTTTTGATAACTTTTTACATAACTTGGTTTGCTCAGTCAATTCTTCATTTGTATTGCTTTCTTCACTTTGTCTTGCCAATTGTTGGAGCAGCTCCTTTCTCTTTTTCATAGAGAGACTTAATTTGTCCTTTAATTCTCTCATGAATTCATCAGCCTGTTTGAGTCTTTCCTTTAATTCATTGACTTCAGAATTTGACTGTTCAAGATCCTCAAGGGCAGTCTTGAGTTGCTCCCTTAAACCATATGCATCCATTTGAACTCCCAGATCTTCCTCAAGCTGTTAGGCTCTATTAGGAGGAACTTAGCTCTGATACCAATTGTTGATAACTGAGAAGGGGGGGGTGAATCAGTTATCCTAATTATTTCTTCTTTTGAACTTTCTTATTAATCAATGCAGCATTGAATCAAACAAACAAACATTACCATGAAATGAAAAACACATGACACAGTATTTTTGACGTGGAAACCCTGTTAAGGGAAAAAACCACGGGGTGATTAACCCAAAAGATTATTCTCTGTTAGAAGAATAAGGAATTACAAAATGGCACTTGCCAATTAGGGCTCACTGCCCGAGCACACTGCTCACAAAGAGGCCCACTGCCTACAAGGAGACACACTGTCTACAAAGTGATAAGAATCACAGTCTTGAACTGATTGGAAGCATCTACATATGCTGGAGTTCAGTTCCGGTTAGGCTCAGTACACTGATCTGCTGCACTTCATCTTTCCTCTGTTCTTTATTCTGCTATCCTTTCACATACCGGATCTTTCTTACTACTTCTGCTCTGTTCTGCACTTATTCACATATACCTTCACACAATCACACATTTCACAACTAAATCCATCCTCTATATATATCCGCACAAGTAATTTCATCACCTTTCTAGTCGGCATTCGGAACAGTCTAGTTTCTTACAAACTCTGTTCTGTCGGCTGAATCCTTGCTCACCAAGCAATGCGGATCAAGCATATACTTGTAGATATCATTAATCATGTCGGCCAAACATGATTCATGCCTTCACAACCTTTACCATCAACAGTAACACATCCGGAAAACAGTCTGATACTCTGTCAGTCAGTTCTTCCTCTGTTCTCACTGTCTCTCAGGAATCCGGTACTCAACTATTCATATCTTTTTCTTTGTTTATCACCGGAGGCTAAATCCTTGGAATATACTACTCAAGGTAGTCCTCTTGACTTCCCCAAATCCGCACTGCACCAAGACACTTCCTCTGAGAGATCCGGACCAATCTGTCGGACCTTGCCACATGCTCTGTTCTTGTTCACCGGACCACAACAATCTTCATTCTGACTTCCGGTAGAGACACACCATGACTTGCGGATATGTGGGATGACCTTTGTTGCCATCAATGACAACAACCATGAATCCATATAGTGTCTCTTGCCAACATCCTCACCATCCCTAGATTCCACAATGTTGATCTCATGCTCAATGGGTTCTATTGTAGGCCTAGGAAGGCAGACAATGCGATGGGATCATTTCCTAGCCCTCATACTATTTTCAATAGTCCTCTTTTTAGACCCTTCACTAATGGGGTTGTTCATAGCCAACTTGGATTTTTTATTTCTTTTGATATCCTTGCCACCCTTCCCCATAGTGATAGAGGGTCTAGGATGCAAATACAGGTCAAGCTCATGACTCTTGATCTCAATTTCAAGGAGGGTCCTCATAGGGGTCTTGGTTGGTAGCATTGAGGGGAATGATTTTGCCTTTATCCTTCACAATTTTCTTGAGATTCTTAGAGGGAGTTGAAGTCTCAGGCATCTATTTGGGATCTTTCTTAGGGTTGGACTTGTCACATTCCTTTGTAGAATGGTTATGTCTATTTTGTGCATACGGGATATATAACATCCTAGGACAAGGAATTGCTCAAACAAAAGTACTAAAGGAAGAAGATAAGTCCCTGGTGCAACCATATTGCTCCTAACTTCTTGCATACAGGATTCAACTAAGGATAACAAATAATAGAGAAGCTAATCCACATGTGACAAATATGACATAATAGGAGGAAATGATAAGTGAAAATACATTGGAAATGGCCTTCAAAGGTGATATATTTTATGAAGTAGAAACCTCATTTCAAGGGTGGGCAAAATCATCTGCTTGAATCCATTTTGGTGCTTGCAAAGCTGTGCATCACCAATGAGGAAGGAGTTAATGAAATCCTTCACTTTGCTTTTTCCCATTCTTTTAAATTTAATCCTACTATTTCCCAAGCTCGTAGCATCGATAATCAAGCCTTTAGTTACTTCAAAGCTAACACTACCAATATTCACCTTACCCTTAACCCAAGACTATGTAAACTAAATGGAGAGGGCAGGGTTGAATCCATCCATGGATTCAAAGTAGAGTGCAACATTCCCCTTGCAAAATATGTCTCGTAGCTCTTGGTTGTGCTTTAATTCTGTAAAGGATGGGTGTTCAAATCTCACTCTTTCACTTACCATGGATAATGTCACTAGGCTTGTAGCATTGAAAAGGTTCAAACCAAAAATTGAGGGGGGGAGGCGGTTTTCATATAAATGAATTTGAGGACTAATAAGAAACATAACAGGGATGTCACACATAGCCTGCATACCACTACTACTATGGTTCATCATAACCACATGCTTCACGAAGGAGGAAGCAATCATAAATTGGGAACTACCATCACCTTGGAGCATGCGGCCTAGGTAATTGAACTCCAAAATTCTTTTCACATTTGCTTTGGGACAAGAACTCCCAAGTTTAGATTTCAAAGTCATAAGGACCTTAGTGTGTGATGAAGAGATATTACTTTTTGTCCACATACTCAGAGACTTGATAATTAGTAAATCATGCCAATTGATGTACTTTGGAGCCTTGAAGATCCCATTGTGCACCCAAAGAGGCATCAACATGATCAAGATTAGATTAGACATCCTATCTAGAAAGGAAAACAAAATAATTAAGAGATAATTTGTGCACATTTTTTGGAAAGGAAGCCATCAACCTCCAATGCATCCAAATCTCATGTCTTAAACCTTCTTTATCTAGGCCATTGACCGCTTTATTACCCTCCTTAAAGACATGGACCATAGAGAATAGTGAGAAGTTCTTTGTTAACTATCTAATGTCATAAATAAGGTTCTATATATTGCGTTTGAACTTAGAGTAACCATTGATGATATCAATAATGAGTTTGGAGTCTCCTTCTAGAAGAACTTTGTCTATACCAAGTGAGGAAGCAAGGTGAAGACCCCAACAGGTAGTGATTGCCTCCACCTTGTTGTTTGTTTTTAATCCAAGGCTACCATCATAAGATGTAGTTAACTCACCTTTATCATCTCCAATATGTTGGCAAATGGTCAGCGCTCCCTGTGGGATTTGTGACATGGACTAACTGCCTTCCATGGATTCATTAACTCTGACGCTTGTATCAAAAATTGAAAGGTCAAACTTTTGGTTTAACGACAATCGTGGGCCAACAATTGGTATCAGAGCGAAAGGTCACGGGTTTGAATCTCCCTGGGTAATGTTGGATGGGAGTTTGTTGGAAAATGGTCAGCACTCCCTATGGGATTCATGACATGGACTAACCACCTCCTGTGGATTCATTAACTCTGGCGCTTGTATTGGAAATTGAAAGGTTGACCTTTTGGTTTAACGACAATCGTGGGCAAACATAATAACTCCTCCCCTACTAGAATTCCTAGGATTTCCTCTAGAAGCCTCATCAAAATTAAATTTAGACCATCCATCTGGGGGTGTCCTCTATTTCATTTTCCTTCTCAAACTTTTCTTAATGAAATCAACATTATGAATCTTCCTTCTGATTCCCCATCCTGTAATTATTCTAGATTCTTGTTGAGAAGGCAACCTAGTAGGTCTTTCGATAACCGTAGTCTCAATATTCCTTGTTATTGCTTTAGAAATTTTATAGAAAATACTTTCTCCCCTTTGAGATTTTTCCATGAAGATCTAGTTGTTTCGTTCTTTCCAAATTCCCCGCGCAACATATGGGGGAAACTCTCCAAATCTCTATTAAGATCAAGTGGGAGAATAGTTGTACCAACTAGCTCTGAAGGCCTCAAGAGACTTTGACATAACCTAATTGAGCTCCATTTTTTTGAAAAATTTCCCCACAACATATAGGTGAACTTGCAGTGAAACGATCAAGATTCTAAAAATATATGATGAAGGGGGTATATCATAAAACACACAACAACAGAAATTGCACACAGAAAATAGAACTTTCCTTTATTGATTTGGACAACTTATTACATTACAGAAGCTCAATTACAATAAGAGGAATCAATCCTCCACAGGCTGCAACACATCATAGCTACCTATCACTAGGCTCTGGAATCTTCTGCCTTTTGTAACCCCAAATCAGCTAGGGTTTCTATTTTCCCACCTATTCTTGACTCTACACTTCCCCCCTTAACTCTACTACTGCCTAGGGTTCCCAAAAATGGTTATTAATAGCCTTTTTGGCGGCCAACAACCTAATTTCAAAATTTTCTTCTCCCTCCAAAAATAGGTCAACTTTTGGGAGCCATAACTTTTGATCCGGGTGTCCGATTGATGAACCATTTTATGCATCAGAAAGTTCACAGAGTGCTCTATGCACTAAGAACCAACTCTGCTAGTTCCGGTCATTTTCAGGCCCGTAGAAGACCGTTTAGTGCCTCAAACCTGAGTTTGAATAATTTTCAAGCATTTTTTGGGAAACAAAAACTTTAATATCTTTCAGCTTGCAAATGATCTTTGCATGATTCCTTCACCAAATGTCTTATATTTCTATTATGTAACTTCCTGTAAATTTTTACTTCAATCCGTGCCCAAATGCAAACTTTCTAAAAATAGCAGGTTACTATTTTTAGCAGTTTGGAAAAACTGAAAGTTGTACATCATTATTCAAGCGATTATGGAACTAGAACCACAAATTTTGAAAAGAAATGGAAAGAACTTCAAAAATTTTGAAACACATCTTTTTTTTGGGTGATGCAAGATTTCCCTTACACCATTGGATGCTCCTGCATCAGACACCTAGCATAATTTGAGAAGTGACCCTGTCACATCTCAGGTGTTTGTGTGAGGAAAACCCAAATGGTCAACCTTTTCCCTAGACAACCAAGAAGAATCTTCAAGAGGCCTTCCTTTCCATTTTACCAGATATTCTTCATATTGCCTGTTCTGAGTACTTCTTCCCACACGGCTATCCAAGATCTCTTCTATCTCCTCGGTTGAAGTAGATGCCGGAATACTCCACTGTTCTTCTGTTGGTCCATCCTCTGTTTCACCTTCATGATATTATGATAAATTAGCAATGTTGAAAACAGGGGAAATGTTGATCCCATTTGGTAGCTCCACCTCATATGCATTTCCTGAATCATGTTTCTTCAAAATTCTGCATGGTCCAAATTTCTTCATTTTCAACTTATTGTATGTTCCAATTGGGAACCTTTCTTTTTTTCAAGTGAACCATGACTTCATCTCCTACCCAAACTTCCTTATATCTCATCCTCTAATCCGCCTTAGCCTTGTACTAAATATTCATCTTATTAATGTGATTTTTCACCTCTTCATGCAAATTCTTCATGTGTTCTGCAAAGTCTTCAGCCTTAGCACTTGTCTTTTCTCCTTTGTCCAGATTCCTTAACTCTGAAGCATTTCTTGGACTATTCCCATATATAATCTGGAATGGTGATTTACTAGTACTCCTATTGATAGAATTGTTGTAAGCAAATTCTGCCTGTGGTAAAATCAAATCCCATCCCTTGGGCTTATCTCCTACTAAGCATCGTAGCAGGTTACCCAAACTCCTATTCACCACTTCCGTCTGTCCATGAGTCTGTGGATGGTGTGCAGAACTGAACTTCAAATCTATCTTCAACTTCTTCCATAATGTTCTCCAGAAATAACCAACAAACTTGGTATCTCAATCTGAAACTATGCTCTTTGGTAGACCATGTAATCTCACCACCTCCTTGAAAAATAACTCTGCAATATGAACAACATCATTAGTCTTCTTGCACAGAATAAAATGTGCCATCTTTGAGAATCTATCCACCACCACAAAAATGGAATCATGTCCTCTTTATGTCCTTGGTAAACCCAGAATAAAATCCATACTAATATCATCCCATGGCTTCTCTGGTACAGGTAATGGCTGATATAGCCCTGTATTATGACTTGTTCCTTTTGCCATTTGACACATTCTGCAACTCTGCACAAATTTCCTCACATCCTGCTACAACTATGGCCAATAATAATTTTCACAAACAATAGTAATGGTCTTATCTTGACCAAAGTGTCCAGCCAATCCTCTACTATGCTTCTCCTTAATCAGGTTCTCTCTCATGGAAATCCTCAGAATGCACAACTGGCTTCCTCTAAATAACATGCCATTTTGGATTATGAAATCCAACCATTTTGTCATGTCCAAAGTAATAGGTTTCAGACAAGCTTTTCAAGCCTCTGCAAAATCTAGATCTTCAGGATACAAACTTTTGAGCTCATTGAACCCAACAACCTCTATGTTCATTTCTGTCAACAAATTTTGCCTTCTACTCAAGGCATCTGCAACTCTATTGGACTTCCCACTCCTATGCTTCAAAACAAAGGTATAACTCTGCAAAAACTCAACCCATTTTAAGTGCATTTGGTTCAACTTCCCTTAACTATTAAGATACTACAAAGCCTGATGATCAGTATATAAAACAAACTTCTTTGGCAATAAATAATGTCTCCATTTCTTCAACGCCTGAACTATTACATAAAACTCTTGATCATAAACATAATACTTTTTCTTGGCATCATTAAGATTCTCACTAAAATAGGCAATGGGCTTACCTTCTTGGCTCAAAATAGCTCCTATAGCACTGCCACTAGAATCACAATCTACCTAAAATACCTTATTGAAATCTGGAAGTGCCAAAACAGGTTGCTCTGTGACTTTCTGCTTCAATGTATCAAAGCTTTTATCTACTCCTTTAGTCCATCTAAACTCTTTTCTATCCCCTCTCATTGTCTCTGTTAGGGGTGCACAAATGCTACTAAATTTTTTGATAAACTTTTTGTAAAAACTTGCCAAACCATGAAAAGATCGTACCTCCGTTGCACTCCTTGGCATAGGCCATTCAATGATAGCCCTTACTTTTTCTGGGTCCATCTTAAGACCTTCCTTTGAGACAACAAATCCCAGGTATACCAACTCCTTTGAAAAACTAGATTTCTTCAGATTAATTAGCAACTTCTCCTCCCTCAGCTTCTCTAAAACTCTTCTAATATGCATCAGATGCTCATCCCAAGTCTTACTGAAAATCAAAATATCATCTAAATAGACAATAACAAAACTTTCCAAAAATTCTTTCAGTACCTCGTTCATGAGCTGCATGAATGTGCTCGGTGCATTGGTTAGCCCAAATGGCATGACTAACCATTCATACAAATCCTCCTTTGTCTTGAAGGTTGTCTTCCATTCATCTACTTCTCTGATTCAGATCTAGTGATACCCACTCTTCAGATCAATCTTCGTGAAGTACTTGGCTCCACTCAAACAATCTATTATGTCATCCATTTTAGGTAATGGAAATTTGTACTTGATCATGATCTTGTTGATGGCTCGAGAATCTGTACACATTCTCCACTCTCCATCTTTCTTCAGTGCTAGTACTGCAGGTACCGCACATGGACTTAGGCTCTCTCTTATCAGCCCCTTCCTTAACAGCTCTTGAACTTGTTTGTTTAGCTCTTCACTCTCTGTAGGAGTCATTCTATGGGCTACCTTATTCGGCAAACTAGCTCTTGGTATCAAATCGATTTGGTGACTTATCTTCCTCACCGGTGGTAAACCTTTTGGTACATTATCAGAGATAATATCTTGAAATTCTTCCAACATATCTGAGACTTTTGCTGGTACATCTTCACATTTCTCTTGACTAATCTTAGGAATCAATGCAAAGCAATGATGCTCATGCTTCATACCCTCCAAAAATTTTCTACCATCTACCAAGCAAATTTTGGCAGTACTACATACCTTTTCTTCCACCTCCTTCAAGGGCTTCAACTTATGATGAACTCCATCCTTTATTAGGGAATATGTGTTTGCACGACCATCATGGACAGCGCTCCTATCATACTGCCATGGCCTCCCCAACAACATATGACATGCATCCATTGGTATGATATCACACAACACCTCATCATGATAGTCCCCAATCTTGAACTTCACTAAACACTACTCATTGACCAAAGCTCTGTGGTCCTTCTGCAACCATGCAATCTAATATGGATGTGGATGCTTTCTTCTTGTCAACTTCAACTTGTCAACCATCTCCTCTGAAACAAGATGATCAGTGCTTCCACTGTCAATAATAATATCACAACACTTACCTGCACATTTGCACCTTGTGTGGAATAAACTCTTCCTCTGATTGGGTTCTTTCTCCTCATTCAACAAAGTTCTTCTAACAACTAGGGTTTTTCCCCTTTCAGTATCTTCAGAGTGCTCAGATTGCACATCTTCATCGACATGTGCAACTCGTGCATTACCTTCAGGTATTCTATTTATCCTTCCTTGATGTTGTGGACATTCGTATGCTCGATTTCGTTCTTCTCCACATTGGAAACAGGTTCCTCTGAAACCTCCTCTTCCAGGTCCTTGCCTAGGTCAGCCTCTTCCTCTTCCTCTTTGCTCACCATTGTTTTGGTCACAAGGGTGGTAGGCATTATCCCCTCTCTAATTTTGACTGGTGCCAGCTTCTTCACTTCTATTTAAATCTTCATTTCAGCCCTCATAGGGTCTTTCACCAATCCTTCCGCCTTGACCTCTTCCCCTTTGCTTGTTGTCAAATCTTTTATTCAGTTTCTCTTCCACCTTCAGGGAAAACTGGTATGCATCTTCTATGGTGGTCATTTTGACCAAGCTCAGCTCCTCTTGAATACTTGGCCTCAACCCATTAATGTAATGGGCTACCTTCTCCTTGTTGGGCTCTGCATGACCTGTCCTGATAGTAATTTTATAAAACTCTTCTATATACTCCTTTATAGACTTGTTACCTTGCTTCAATCCTTGCAGCTTCTTCAATAACTCCATCACATAGTCCACAGGAACGAACTGCTTCTTCAGTTTCTCCACCATCCGATCCCATCTGGTGATCTTTCCTTTTCCTCTTTTGTTCCTCTCTAATTGGACCTCCTTCCACCAAATACTGGAGTGGGCCTTCAGCTTTGTTTTTGCAAACTTGACCCAATCTAGGTCCTCCACATCTTCATACTTGAAATACTCCTCCATGTCATTGATCCAATCAATAAGCTATTTCGGATTCAAATCTCTAGAATATGTAGAAACTTCGATCCTGGGCCTCTTTCTGATCTTCAAAATGGCCCTCAACAACCTAACTTCTGTAGGATCTCCTGTAGCTTCTTGTTCTTCCTCAGATAGCTCTTCTTTAGGTTCATCTTTGCTTTCTTCTGTTGTTCTTAGATCAAACCCTCTCCATAGCTCCTCTTGCAATGCATCGATCTACCTTTGCAGGGCTCTAAAACTCTCTTCCGTCAAAGTATTCCTCCCAATACGATTTCTTCATGGAGGCATCTTGATCTCTGCAGCAAACCCACAACCTCAGGTCCTGGTACAAACTACCTCACGATTGTCAATCTGTCTACACACTCAAGAACCCTTGCTCTAATACCACTTGATGAAGGGGATAAATCATAAAACACACAACAACAGAAATTGCACACTAAAAATAGAACTTTCCTTTATTGATTTAGACAAATTATTACATTACAGAAGCTCAATTACAATCAGAGGAATCAATCCTCCAAAGGCTGCAACACATCACAACTACCTATCACTAGGCTCTGGAATCTTCTACCTTTTGCAACCCCAAATCAGCTAGGGTTTCTACTTTCCCGCCTATTCTTGACTCTACGCTTCCCCCCCTTAACTGTACTACTACCCAGGGTTCCCAAAAATGGTTATTAATAGCCTTTTGGCGGCCAACAACCTAATTTCAAAATTTGCTTCTCCCTCCAAAAATAGGTCAACTTTCAGGAGCCATAACTTTTGATCCGGGTGTCCGATTGACGA
Organism: Cunninghamia lanceolata; assembly: GCA_027924645.1. NCBI lineage: Eukaryota > Viridiplantae > Streptophyta > Pinopsida > Cupressales > Cupressaceae > Cunninghamia > Cunninghamia lanceolata. The sequence goes on from BSBN01000684.1 coordinate 5,661,822, forward strand.
ACCGTTTTATGCGTCGGAAAGCTCTCGGAGTGCTCTACAAACTAAGAACTAGCTCTACTAGTTTTGGCCATTTTTGGGCTTGTACGGGACCATTTAGTGCCTCACACCTAAGTTTGAATAATTTTTAGGTGTTTTTCGGGAAACAAAAACTTTAATATCTTTTATCTCGCAAATGATCTTTGCATGATTCCTTCACCAAAGGTCTTATATTTCTGTTATGTAACTTCCTGTAAATTTTCACTTCAATCAATGCCCAAATGCAAACTTTCTAAAAATAGCAAGTTGCTATTTTTAGCAGTTTGGAAAAACTGAAAGTTCTACATCATTATTCAAGCGATTATGGAACCAAAACCACAAATTTTGAAAAGAAATGGAAAGAACATCAACAATTTTGAAACACATCTTTTTTTTGGGTGATGCAAGATTACCCTTACACCACTGGATGCTCCTGCATCAATATAATAAATGCCTCATTATAATTTTAATAGGTAATTATTAATAATTTTCTATATACATTATGTATGATTTTCTTGATTGATACACATATAGAAAAATATTCATAACTGTCAAAATATTTATCCTTTTTTAAATCCAAAAGATGCAAAGCATTCTAGGCTTTATTGACTATAGGTTTTAAAAAATAGTTTTGAATTTATATTTTTTTGACTAAGTTAGGTTGGCTGGAAAATTATTTTTTAATATTTTTAAAAAGTCACAATAAAAAAAGTCATAAATAATTATTTATTTATTAAAAAATTCAAAAAACTATGCATCACTTCTCCTCATGTGTCCTTTACTTAAATCCAAAGTTTGGAGGAAAAATATTTTCTTTTACTCATACTTAGGTTGGCAAGAATGACACCTACTTTTTACATTTTTCTAAAAATTCTAGTACTAGTGCCTCATTGAAATATTCAATATTCACAAAATTAATTCTATTTTTTTAAAAAGTAGTATCTCATAAACTACATTCAATTTCTTGCAACTTTTATTACTACCTTATTTCAACATTATGTAGATAACTCATTCAATTTTTGATGTGAAGTTACTTAAGTCTATTTTTATCATTTACAATGCTACTTAGGAGTATTGTTTGGCCCATCATGATCATACACTCATCCATTTGGAGGTTGATGTTTACCTCTTGGATGCTTGTTTGGTTCCTTGACTATGGTTACTCATTGTGAATTTATTTGACAAATCAGATCTTGAGTTGATTTGATGCTTGAGTCATGAGAGGTCTATAAGTTATCTTCTTTACTATCTCAGTTTGTAGGTTACTGATGTGATAATGAGGTTTCACTGGTTTTGGATCTGTAGTGTTTGTTGGTGTCATGGAAGATATATTACATTATGATTCTTGTATGTAGTGAGAGTTATTTGACATCTTGAGTTAGCCATCTTGGTTAGCCATGGAGGACTCTTGGAGTCTTTGGTGAGGTGTCAATTTATGACTTATCAATCTTGACAGGGGATCCTTGGTTTAGAGGATGTTTGGTGTTGTTCCATGGTGAACTCTTGATTGCACATTAGAGTTTTGACATGATATAGGTGCTCAAAGGAGCAGGATATGTTCATTGGAGCATATGACATTCTAGGAGAAGATGTTAGCTCATGATGTCATGGTGAGTTCCTAATTGTATAGTTGGAGCTTTGGTAGTGATTTGAGTTAGTTCTCTTGGTATCGAGTATATTGGTCACGTTCTTCGGAGCTTCATGATAGTGCAGTGTTGCATTTGGATTTTAGCAATGGGTTGATCATTGTTGGTTCTCATGGATACTTAGAGACTAGGGTGAGGCTAGAGTTCTCTTAGGTTTAGAGGCATTTGCTGAGACGGTTAGTATTTGATGAGGTTTCAGTCAAAATATTGAGGAGCCTTCACTTAGATATGGACATGAGTTCATGATGGACATATTGAGGAGATTGTTCTTGGAGAGAGTCATTGTGGCTTGTATATCCTGGAGGAGCAATCTCATTTCCCACTCGTGGTCTACTCGATAGAAAATCATCTGATAGGTATTGTCCACTTTGTCTTAGATGTATTTTGTTTTATGCTTTATCTTCTCATGGATATGGATCTTGAGCTAGGGTTGTTAGTTCTGGAGGGTTCATTTGAGGAGTTAACAGAAATAAAAACACTATAATAGTTGAAGACAAGAGAAATATTAAAGGGTAAAAACACAGCTAAAATACATGAAAACACACTAGTTATACCTCAAGATCTTCTTACTCCTTGATAAGGTTGAGAGTTTAGCACCCACAAGCTCTAGCTTTACCCATGACTATGTTCTTCAAATGTGAAATGCTCTCAATACAAAGGCAAATAACCATAGCCTAGCTAATGATGGAAAGCATGAGAGAAATTTTGGCATAATAATGTTACTCTAAACTTGGATGTTAAACTGGCTTGTGGAGGCTTGTATTTATAGGCAAATTGGAGGGGATTTTGATCCAAAGGTGGAGATTCATTGTTGAGATCAAGTGATGAGATTGATTGTGAGATGGAGGGCTAGGATTTGATCAACAAATTTGGAGGGTGGAGAATAAAAAGGAATCTTTTATTCATTTTGAAGAGGACTTAGCATTAAATGTGATTTAGATAGATGAGGAAATTTAAAATTAATTTCCATGGGATGAGTTGGAATTAAAAATTCCATTTTATGTGGGGTTGTGCAAGCTATGTGACACATGCATATTTTTGGGGCCTTACATTTGTAGGATAAAAAAGAGGAATATGTTTTTGCACAAAAATGGTAAAGTTGAGTTGGAGTGTTTATGAATATTTTGTAATTTTTAATTTGTGGGTGTGGGAGAAGGTGTTAATCATGCTTTGACCAAGTTAATCATGGTGATTAGCTTAGTTCCTGTAGATGGAAAAAAATAGTGGATGAGGTAATCAGGGTTTAGGATTAATTAAATAATGATTTATTTAATTAATCTAGGTCTAGTGGTCATGTAGGCTAGGGTAGCTAATTAAATAATAGGTATTTAATCAACTGGGTTAGGGGTAGGCTAATTAGTAGGCTTGACTAATCAGATAAACATGTTTTACCTAATTAATTAGGTTTAGGGAAGAGGACAAATTAATTAAATAAATATTTTACATATTTATTTAATCAATTGGATGATGTTAGTAATGTATGACTATTGAATTAATTAAATTAATTCAATTTTAGGGATGAATTAATGAGGGATGGGTGAATGATTTAAGGGTAGGATGAAATAATTAATTAAATAATAATTTAATTAATTAATTGGACGAGGAATTGGTGTTGTGAATGATGTTGGAGGATAGTTAGACGATTAAGACATTTTTAGGTGTCTACATTTGCCTCTCATTGATGTGGCATCGTGACCTAGTAGGGATATGGCGTCAAGTCAAAGAATTTGCCCCAGCTGCTAGGAAGGAATGAAATGGATGAGGGATGCCCCCTTGAGAGGTCAGGTGAAAAAAACATTAAATTTTTTAGGTGATCTCTCAAATGGAGAAAATGGTGGTGAAAAATGGATATAGGGCAGAAAAACAGGTTGACAGGAAGAAAAACGGACGAAAAAGGTTATATTTTGCACCTTGGGGAGAGAAAAGTGTGTTGGAGGGTGACATGGCATGCTATGAATAGAAGATGTGGGCCCAAAGTGCCACATTTACACACATTGCGATTATTAAATGAGAGGAGATATGAGACAAGATGGCACAACCACCCTTCCCCATTACGAGCATCAATCCGAGCGAGTGCACACCTACCTGAGATCACCGTTGGTGGACCTACGGGTATGTGGACTATCCTTGACTTTGTCAATTTTAGGGTTTTGGGTCATTTATTGCACGTGAAAGGGTAGATTAGGTGGATTGGTGCCATAACACAACCGTTTGGCACAATCTGCGTATGAATTGGCTCCATCCTCTAGATTGGCGTTATAGGCCAACTGGGGAGGGGAAGAGTTTTGGTGCCATTTTTGAAATTTGGGGCTCCATCGTCAGGATTGGCACCATCTAGAAATCAGGTCTTTTGGGGAAATGGTGCCATCAGTCAAATTTTTAGTGCCAAACTTTGGTTTGGTGCCATAGTTCTGAGGGTTTTGGGTTTTGACGTCATGTGTTGGTGCTTTGGTGCCATCATCTGGAATGGCACCATACCCAAGGTTTGTGGTGCCATCCTCTAGAATGGCACCATGGCTTTGGTTGTCGAATGACATTTTGGCACTAAACACTAGTCTAGAGCCAAATGTGGGAGGATTGGTGCCATATCAAAAGGGATTGGCACCATCATGTAGATTGACTCCATATCTGGTAGAATTGGCGCCAAAGTAGCCAAACTCTAGTTTGGCGCCATGTTGGCTAAAATTGGCACTAAACTCTGTTTTGGCACCAAAGGGGTTAGGATCAGCACCATGGCACTAATTTGGAAGAATGATAAGTTTTTGATGTTTATTTTGTAGATGCAGATTGATGGGCATATTGTGGCTTTGCGAGAGCAGTGAGTTCTCATAGTTATGAGGCTATTAGAATATGGTTTTGATCAAGCTACATTAGCCAGGTTATGGAGATTGGGCCTACAGACAGTGTCTGAGATGCCCATTATATGAGCTCATAGGGCCATGATGACGGCCCTAGTGGAGCGATGGTGGAGCAAGACATGCTCCTTCTTCCTACCCACAAGTGAGATCACCATCACCTTGGAGGATGTGTATCAGATTCTGAGGTTGCCAATTATCAGAGTGTGGGCCACCTATGACATTGCCAAAGGATGAGCAACCCTTGATAGGGCCTTTACCCCAGGTCACCCAGTTCTGACATGAGATCAATGATAGATGAGCTATGCTCAGACTTTGGCAGTGGGAATGGATGACTTTACATTATTTCTGTGTGCGATGATTGGGGGTTTGGTGATGCTAGATCGATGTGCGTAGGGCTTCTCAATTGGTTGGGGGGAGGAGATTGAGTAGATGGTGTGGCATGAGATAATGTATGCATGGGGACCATGCATGCTAGGTCAGTTGTATCATGAGATGCACACTATTGTATATCACTTGGATGGTGCTTTGTCTGTTGGGGTGACATTGACGTATGGGATTTTGAGCATATAGGCATTACGAGGCCACAGGGAGCTCTATTTTAGGCATAGCTTGAGGTGTTCATCTTTTAGTACAGGTCACCTATTTAGTATTCCTATGTTGGACAGCTGTGATATTGGCAGTGAATTTTTGATGACTTGGTTACAATGGTATGGCAGCCATACATAGGGGTGGAGGCCTGGCCAGACGAGCACATTCATTTGCCCTATGTGTTTTAGGCACATTACTTGATGGGTTGAGGGGATCATACCATTGATAGGTATCTCCCCTCACAGGTGATGAGACAATTTTATAGCAGGATTGGCCACAGGCAATAGCAATTTTTGCGAGGACGCCTCGAGATGTTAGACGGCCACCATAGATAGCACCCAGGTGGTGATTCAAGATATTGTAGGATTGTAGCCCTAGTAGTGGGATTGGCAGAGCATAGTGGTTGACGTAGGGACCACCCTTGCATATGATCGATGGTGAGCAGTGTGGAGGCTGATCCGCTTGAGAGATCCTGCGACCGAGCCTGACATGATAGTAGAGGAGGGGGAGGAGTGAGATGAGATTAGGGAGGAGATAGTGCTGGAGGAGGTGGAGGTTGATGAGGATGATGCTATCAAGATGTTGGCTATAGCAATAGTGAAGTAGGTGTTGGGGAAAGGATGGGGGTGGGGATAATAGAGTCCTTAATGGCAACAAGCAATTGGGCAGGTTCCACAGTAGGGGTAGCAGCAATAGCATGCACAGGTAAGAATATAGATGGCACCACTGCGGGCACTGCCATGACAGTAGGGGTAGAGGTAGCACCACCTTAGGTACCACCACAGGCACCACCCTAGCAACAAGCATAGAGGGGACAGATGCCGCCTCCATGGGTACCACCTCAGTAACAGGGTCCTAGGTAGTCCCCTCCATAGGCACCACCTCAACAGCAGGTCAGACCATAGACACATGCATGACATGTACCTATAGCTCAGATGGGACCATTCATAGGGGTTGGGGCTGCAAAGGTAAGGAGTTCAGGGATAGGGTCTGGTCCTGCTCCAGGTACTCATACTATGCGTCAATGTAATCAAGCTGACCAGGAGGACATTGAGACCCTATGAGCCCAAGTGGCCAGTTTGAAGGACCTGGTGACTCGTCAGAGACAAGAGCTTGCCTAGTTACAGGGAGCAGTTGCTCTGCTCGATGGAGGGAGTGGGGGAGATGGAGATAGACAAATTAGTGCATTATAGGCATAGCTAGGGCAGTCATAGACACATGTGACACAGTTGCAGGTGCAGGTGGTCGGGGTCACCGTAGAGAGACACATAAAGAGGTCTCTGTGTCAGGCTATAGATGCATAGGTGGGGGCTTTATAGACGGAGGTTACCTGACTATAGGGGATGGTAGTTGGGTCTAGTATTGGATAGATTTACTCAAACTCCTAGTAGCATATCCAACAGTTGCAGGATTGACTCTTAGAGAAACATTTGAGAGCCGAGTATTATTATGGTTCTTATTATGCATCTATTCCCAATGGTCAGCGAGTACCTAGCTATATTCAGAGGAGCAGATCTAGATCATACAAATCTGGGAGATCTCAATAGTCTGTGTAGCAGCCACAGGTACCTCCATAGTAGCCACCTCAATAGCCACCTCAACAACAGTAGCTGTCGCATCTTGGGTCTCTTACCGACTCTGCTAGGGGTTCATCAGCCCAGGGTTGATAGTTTTTTATCTGATGTATTTTGGCCCTTGTGGTGTTTTGTATCATGACATTGTAATTTCTTGAGCGATGTATATTTTTACAGTGATGTACTTTATGGATGTTTATGTTATGATGGTTTATGGTGATGTTGTTTATGATGGTTTATGCATTTATGGATGTTTATGGTATGATGTTGATGTTGTATTTATGATTATGATAGATGTTTATGGATGTTATGGTTTTATGTGATGTTTATGATGGTAATTATGGACATTTATGATGTGATGGATATTTATGAATGTATTTATAGATATGTTAGGATGATGTTATGGATGGCATAGATAAATGGATTATGTTTTATAGATGGTTATGGATGTTATTTTATTATGGATGTATTTTTTATTTCTCTATGTGATGATATGGATGGGATATATGCTCAAATTAATAAACATATATTATATGTGATGAAAAAGGAAATGGATAAATGGATATGTTATGTAATGGACCAATGGTAAATGATAAATGATAAATGATGAACAATATAATGGTTAATGAAGTGGTTAAATGATGAAATGATTAATGAAATGGTAATGATAAATGTAATAGTAAAATGATAGGTGACTATGATAATGCCAATGGACAAATGATTAATGAAATGCTAATGGATAAATGTAATGATAAAATGGTAAGTGACTATGATAATGCAAATGGACAAATGAATGAAATGATAATGGATAAATGTAACGATAATGAGATGGGATGGGTTGATGCTATGGTTGGATGCCATGATACATGTGATGTTCTTTAAACCCTAGGCGATGGGGTTAGGTGATTGGGGTAGGTTTAGGGATGGTTGGGATAGGTTTAGGGATACCAGGTCAGTTTAGACACCACGTTATTAGAGGGGTTTTGTTGGAATGGCTGATGTATGTAAAGTGGATTGGTTTGATTGTGGGGGGGGGGAATATTAGATTAGGGGGGTATGTTAGAGTGGATGAGTGGATGGGGGGGTGAATCATTTTTAAATGGCAAGTCTAGATAGTGTGTTGAATGGTTGGTGATAGAAAGGGAGATGGGTAAGCTAGGTAAAGTACTTGCATTAATATTATTGAGAGAATTTCTAGGTTTATTATAGAAAAATAGGATATTTTTCACCAAGGTATGAAAGGACCAAGGTGATGATATATATCCATCTTTGCATGGACTAGACTCACAAACAATAGGTTGACCTCATGTATGCCCAGGGTAGTATAACCTTGCCTAGATGAGGGAAGGGGATTCATAGCATAAGTTCTTTTAATACATAGAAGGTATGATTAACCTTATATGCAAAGGGGAAACACTATTCTAGAATTGAACCTACATCTTCAAGATATGAATACCATTCTTGGAGTAATGAAATCAACCCACAAGAATGACATACAAAACAATGACCATGTCCATTCTAGGTGTTTTCTACCACATACCATGATATAGTGAGATCAAGGTAGCTTTGGGATGATCCCTAGAACAAGTCAAAAGATAAAAATCAATAATAAAAAAGACCGACGAACCATACAAACATCCATTGTTTCTCTTGCCAAGATAAGTGTTGATAATATGATGGATTATGCCTATTGTAGGAATGATATATCCGTTGAGGCAATAATTGATTGTATGTTGTTGGAGAAATTTCAAAAGGTGGGCAAAAGGATATTAGGCCATATGTGATGATTATGATTGGTTTGATGATTGACAATTTCTGTGTAAGATGTTATGTTTTGAAGTTATGTTTAGCATGTTTATTATTTGGTGAATTTAGTAAGCTCAGAAGATAGGGACCATCTAACGGGTTGGATGGGTGCATCTTATATACCTGAGTACTGGACACTTCCTTCATATTCCAAACTGCCTACATGCCTTTTGTCCACGGGATAAAGGTATTTTAAGATGTAGGTGAGATGAATATGCAGTTCTGGTTTGACTTGATGATGTGGGATTATTTTTGGGCTTTTGTAATTTTGTGATTTTTGTATTGTTTTTGGATTTTTTATGGATTTTATAATGTTTTTGGGTTTTTTAATTTTTTCTAATGTTTTTAGATATTTGAAGTTTTGAGATGTATATGGAGAGCATACAAGGATCCTCGTTCCATGGATTGGCTTTGGGTGGGAAATTGTAGGGTGGGTGATTTCATGTTTTTAGAATTCGAAGCCATGGGCTGCGTGTGATGTGGAATGTTATGATGGATGAGAGGGCTTATTAGATGGTAGAACTAACCACTACACATGGTGCCTAAGATAGGTTTTCACCATGGTACTTATCCAAGGCATCACCAAAGTGATTTTCACCATTGGACGACTTTATTGCACTCGAGTTTTTCTTGATTTTTTTTATTTTTTTGATTATTATTTTATTTTCTGATTTTTTTGTATTTTTTGATTTGGGATACTCAATGGGCTATGCATAGAACATTTTCAGGTGCATGATGTTCATGGGATCATCTAGAGGCTACCCCTTAGGTGTTGCAAGTTGGTATGCTCTTAACCCATAGCTAGTTGTGATGACATATGGTCCCAACCAATTAGGCTCAAACTTTCCTTTCTTATGACGCTCTTGTAGGTTCTTTTGATTTGCCATAAGGACAAGGTCACCTATCTCAAATTTGTTGTTCTTTATCTTTTTATTGTAGCTCATGCGTAGGTGGTTTGGTAGGCTTGAAGGTGATTAAGAGTATCCAAGCATTTCTCATCCAGTAGCTCTAGCTCATTTAGTCATGTAACTCGGTACTCCTCCTCAGTGATTATATTTTGTAATGAAATCCTAAGTGAAGGGAACTCAGCCTCAATAGGAAAAATGGATTCGAAACCAAATACTAATGAGTATGGTGTGGCTTCTGTGGGTGTGTGAATGCTTTTATGGTAGGACCATAGGGTGGGGTTGAGCTGGAGGTGCCAGTCATAGCCAGCTTCATTAACCATCTTTTTCAAGATACGTAAGATGGTTTTATTAGAACAATAGTAGAATTTTGGCAAATAAATGACTAAGTGACTAAAACTTTTAGTCACTACAACTAAAAATGACTAAATTCTACTGATTTTTTGTAACTTAGCTATAAATGAGTAAATAAATGACTAATTTGGTCATTGACTAAAAAATTATTTAGTCATAGAAATAAAATGACTAAATAGTTAGTCACCCAAATTGGTACAGGAGCACCTAACACAAGGTGGCCTCCATGAGGCACTCAACTTCATGTTTTGTTTTGATGTCATATTTTGATGTAATAAGGTCCAATGGACCACTTCCTAAGTGTTTGTGATAAGTTTGGATCCATTTTGTAGGCATTTGTCTAAAATGCCATGTTTTTGTCAATGTTGTCATATTGTTGTCACATGGTGAAAATGTAACCAAGGATGGATCCAATGGATGTAATAAGGTTGTTTAAGTCTCCTTAGGTGTGCCTAGGATGTTTGTGGCCCTTTGAGGGTAGTTGGGCTCTTTTACCCTTCAATATTGTCAAAATGTGCAAAGTTGTTTGGCAGCTTTTAAAAAGTGTAAAGCAAACAAAGGGCAAAACTATAAAAAAACCAATGGTCACCCTCTTGAAAAGTAGTTGGGGATAGTTGGAACTGTAATGAAATGTTTAAAATGCCTCCCAAGGGTCGAGGCAAGGCAGTAGTTGGAGTTGGTGATCAAGAAATATAAACAAACACTGTGATTTCTTAGAATTTTCTTTTTTTTACTGTTCCCGTGCATAGTATGATTCTGTACGGAATGGATGTGGCCTAAATCATACATGGTGGGATAGAGGACTGAGTTACCTTTCTTTTGGCTCTTGTTTGGGCAATTTTCATTGAGAAATAAAGGAGTTCTACTCGTTCTTCTGGAAGTGGGTCTGAAACCCTCAAAATCAGGGTTTGATCACCAAAATGTGAATAACTTTCCATTCCACCATGGAAAAAACCTAAATCCTGGTGGAATGGTAGGTCTCAGGGTTATCTATGAGATTATTTTTGTTTTAGGAGGAAATATGGTGTTTTGTGAAAGATATTTGATGCCCTAGGCTTGGCATCTCTATGTGACAGGCCTAACTGTGAGGATTAGAAGTCTAAAACTTGCAAATGGTGAAGGGTTGTGCAAAGACAAGACTTGGAGTGTGTCTAGGGAGTCTTATGAAGACTTAGAGAACTTTTTTTGTGACTGAGGGGTGTTGGGGAGTGTGTAGAGTCAGAGTTCTTTCTGTGATCAGGGCTAAGTAGGCCTAGTCCTAAAGAGGACAGTCAAGAAATGAGTGATCTATTTTGAAATAACCATAGGCAAATTTATGGTATATTGTTAGGGATCAAAAAGGGTACTTGAATCTAAGTTCCATTTCTTGGGTTGAGCCCATACAAGAAAGTTATTTTGACTGTCCCAGCTTAGTAAGGCTATAAGGATTGGCAAGCCAATATAGTGAATGAAGGGTAGATGGTATAATCCAAGTGCAAGGGTGGATTGGATGATTAAAACCAGTCAAAATAAACTTGTCTAAACCCTCTCCATGTCTATTATCCTCCATGGTTGTGTAGAACCAAGTTTGAGTAGTTGGGTTGTTTGGTGAAGAGAACAATAGACATTGTTGGGTGTGCCAAGTTTGGGCATATTTGAGAGAAGTTGTGTCAAGAAAAACACCTTCCCTACCATACTCTACATCAGAGTGGTATCAGAGCAAAGGGAGTAGGTTCCTTGAAGGTAGAAGTTGAAAGTTGAGAGAAGAAAGGTTGAGAAGTTAAGAACAAGATGCCTCCAAAAGGTGGGTCAACAGTTGCTAGGGAATTGAAAGCCCTGAGAGAGAAGGTTGCAGCCTTAGAAGCTAGAGATAGAAGGAAAAGAGATACTGAAGATGAGAGTGATGAAGAGGAAGAGGGTGAGAATGAAGTCCCTCAATAAGAAGAGTTGGATCCAGAGGACGCAAGGATGGCAAAACTCCTTAAGAAGATCAAAACAAGTGACCGCAAAGCCAAGGTGGATCTACCCATGTATGGTGGTAAACTGGATGGAGAAGAACTCATAGACTAGATTGGGGCATTGGAAAACTATTTTGAATGTGAAGAGGTGGAGGAGAATCAGAAGGTAAAGATGGCTAAGTCAAGGTTGAAGAGACATGCCCTACTTTGGTGGAATTGTGTACAAGCTGATAGGTGGAAGGACAATCCAAAGATCACTTCATGGTATAAGATGGTGGAAAATAAGAAAGGGAAGTTCTTACCTAATGACTACAAGGTTCAATTGTACAAGAGGCTGCAAAATCTAAGACAAAAGGACATGGATGTATAAGACTATATAGAGGAGTTCCACAAGTTAGACATAAGGGCAACACATGAGGAAGATGTTGAGGAAAAGATTGCAAGATATCTTGGTGGTTTGAGGTATAATATTCAGGATGAACTTAGTCTCTCCACACCTAGGATAGTAGAGGAGTGCTACAAGTTGGCCATGAAGGCTGAGGAGAAGTTGAGAAGAAGACAAGAAAAGTCCATGAGAGGGAGAGGCAGCAATACTAGGGGAAAGGGAACTTTTTCTATAAGCAAACAACCATATGAAGACCAAGAGGAAACCAGGAAAGGTAAGGAACAAAGTGTAGACCAAAGAGGATGTTTCAGGGGCTCAAGAGGAAGATTTGGAGGAGGAAGAGGTTCAACTACATTCACAGGAAGGTACTACAATTGTAATGAAATTGGTCACACAACATTCAAATGTTTAGAAAGGCAAGGTTCATCATCAGGAGGTGATAGGAAGAATGAAAGAAGGGTTCAACTTGTGCAAAGACAAGACTTGGATTGTGTCTAGAGAGTATTATGAGGACTTAGAGAACTTGTTTTGTGACTAAGGGGTGTTGGGGAGTGTGTAGAGTTTCTGTGATCAGGGCTAATTAGGCCTAGTCCTAAAGAGGACAATCAGGAAATGAGTGATCTGTTCCAAAATAAGCATAGGTAAATTTTTGGTATGTTGTTAGGGATCAAAAAGGGTACTTGAATCTAAGTTCTGTTTATTGGGTTGAGCCCATACAAGAAAGTTATTTTGACTATCCCAGCTTAGTAAGGCTACAAGGATTGGCAAGCCAATATAATGAATGAAGGGTAGATGGTATACTCCAAGTGCAAGGGTGGATTGGATGATTAAAACTAGTCAAAATAAACTTGTCTAAACCCTCTCCATGTCTATTAGCCTCCATGGTTGTGTAGAACCAAGTTTGAGTACTTGGGTTGTTTGGTGAAGAGAATAATAGACATTGTTGGGTGTGCCAAGTTTGGGCATATTTGAGAAAAGTTGTGTCAAGAAAAACACCTTCCTTGCCATACTCTGCATCACAAATACAAATTAGTCAAAATTTTAAAAAGAACTTTTTGGGGAAATTATTGGCGGAATGTATTGCCGTGATTCACTATTCACGTTCATTCCAACATTTTTCGCTATCTGCATCGCCATCATACCTTGTTCTGCATCACCATCATACCCTATTCTACATCACCTTCTGTTTGCACTCAAATCTCCAACTCCTTACTAAATATCACCATCACCATCACACTCTTCACTTGCAGGTACTCTACCATGCTCTTCATGCACTTAACTTGGAATATCTCTGACCCTTTAGAGCTACTTGTGGTGGACTCGCTGAAAAACAAAAGGTCAGGAATGGAGAGATGAAAGTACTTTCCCAGAGCTTCTTCACATTGAGGCATTTTGAGTTATAGCAGCTACTTACATGGGCAATAAAGAGGAGAGGACCTAGAGACTTTTGAAAAGGTAGACAAGGAATTTAGAGTTTGTTGCAATGAATTTGAAGTCGGCGAGGCCCTCTGTAATGAAGTTGGATTTGGGGACACCCTCTGCAGTGAATTTAGAGGTAATTCGAAAGCCACATTACATTTATAAACACAAAATCTATAGCTTTGTGATTGGTAACTTACAGTAGTTACAATCTAGTGCTCTTAATAATGTTCTTTTACAATCTTGCCACTATTCTGCTTCATAATGTGTTCTAGCTAAATATAATAAAATTTTGCTGTCAGTGACAAAATAAAATTTCCTCAAACAATTTTGATACATTTTCACTGCAAGCGCAAACTGTCCTTGTGCAAAGTAAACATGGGCTAGATTTACCCACACATCAGGCATCTAAACAAAGAAGTTTCTTTCTGCAACTTCTTGTACCTGTGTAAAAATTTCCTTTGCAATATCAAATTGACCCCTTTCAGCTAGCACAATGGTTGCCCCATTTGCAGCATAAACATTTCCTAGTCTCTGTGCCAACACTTTACAATACGGTTCTCTAGCCTTCTCAAGATGTTGTGCCTCCACCTTTGGATCCCTCCTCTCATTACGAAAAGATGCAAAATATTCCAATTTCCAAGTGAAATGTCAAGATAAGAATTTGCATCTGATTCACTTTGTGCAGCTTTAATTGTTTCTTTTGCTTTAAGCTAGTCATCTATTTTTAGTTCCATTTTTCCAAGCATAGATAAAGCATTTGATGAGTTTTTATCCACCTTAAGGGCATCCCCAATCAATTCTAGGCTTAGTTGGATCTCATTCCGACCCTGAGCCATGGCTGCAAGACGTAGACATGCATCCACATAATTAGGAAACTTGAACAATATTAGCCTGTATAAAAGATTTTCTTTTTTAGTATCATGTAGCTATTCAAACAACCTAGCAAGATTAAATAATGTTGTGACTTTATCCCATGGTAGCTCAAGTGAAACACCACCTTCTTCTAGTTAATGGAAGAATTCCATATCCTTAAAGAGCACAGGGAAAACTATAGAATTGGCACTGGGGCTTTTATTTATGAATTCAACCAAAGTGTCATTTCCTAATGCCTCCATAAAAGTTTGTTGATCCAACTCTAGTTCATCACGCTCAAATGAAGAATCCTAATGTTGTTTAACATTTGAATGGGTACATCTTCTCTACTCTTCTTTAGAAGAGACTTTGCTATCTTAAGAGAATCTAAGGCTGCACTGGGGTCTAATGATATTTATAACTCACCCATCTTGATAAATGCATGGGCATCACATGGATCTATACGAGTTGTCTTTCTTAAAATTTTCAAAGCCTTCTTTGCCTGCCCTTACTAAGCATATATATGGCCTACAACTTTTAAGCTCTCACAGTTCTCAGGGTGGACCTCAAAAACCTTTTCAAAATTGGAGAGAGAACTCTTAAGATCTCCTAGCTTCAATTGAACCTATCTACAAAATCCTGTGGCCTATGGCTTTCCTTGACTGATGCCATGTAGTAGTAGCCAGTGGTGTCATAATCACCTTTACTATGATAAGATCATGCAAAATTATAATATGAATGAGATTTCATGAGAGGGTGGTCAGTTGAAACAAGAGCTATCTTAGTCAACTGTTCCACAATAAAATGTTGCCCTATGAAGAAAAAATGGTTTGCCAAATGATTCAATGCTATTACACAGTATGGGTATAATTCAAAGACTCTACACATGTTTTCCATTCCTTCATGAACACTACCTTTTTCACTAACTGTGAGAATCCTATAAGTAAAAAATGCACAAAACTAACCACAATAGGGTATTCCTCATTTCCACTTCTTGCTTTTGTTCCACTGCATCCATCTAACTTGCACTAGTTTCAATATAGCCTGCATCCCAAGAAGAAACACAATAACCCCCGACTGCCATTTGTATGTGAAAGCCATGTAACTGGAAGTTTGACACTATTTTCATGAGAAGTGCTTGAAGAGAAATAATTGTGCCCCCTAGCTATTTACTGTGATTGAAGTAAAGCCCCCACTCAGTGCATGAGCTTGATCATAGTGTGTTCATTCAAAACAACTGCCATTGTTATGACTCAGAGTTTTCTCTTATCTCTGTGACTTCTTATTGAAGAATTGATTCTCACCCTTCTTATTCATAAATTTTTATTATCCTTACAAACATTGTACATATATTTTGAAACCATTAAGCACATTCAGAATACCTACAATACTTCATGTCCATATACAAGACTCATATGAATCATCATAGTGACTGTTATATAAGCTTCACAAGCTACACACCATACAACTCATACAAACTTATAACAACATTTCTCAAGTGAGTACATGAGAATGCATCACCAAAAGTAAGCACATGCATTGAATATATTGTGATCTTTTCTGAGTTGGTTTTGACATGAGATTTGACCTTTTCATGTGTTACTTAGATCACATACAGTCTAGATTTGAATGTTTATGCATGCCATGATTCTTGATTTTTAGCACACATGGCACATTTGATAAGCTCAGCCACTATGATTTAAGTTGTTGTAAATGTTCTTGATTGATTCCTTTATTACCTATGTAGTCCTAAGGAAATCTAACTAATGCTTACTTCTATCTACCTCAAGCCACCTACCAACAAAAGGATGAAACCAAATTTTAAGGATATTTCTAAAGTGCCTTAAGATCTAGGCTCAGGCAATCTGAATTATCTCTGTGTTAAAATCAATTATAAAAAAATTGAGAATCTGGAATTAAAATCTAAGGTGTTGGGTTTATACAAAGTATAGCTTGTCATGTCATCCTATTGACATAGGGTTCATGTCATATGGGAACTCAGAAGGAAGCCACATCATCCTTATGGTCATCACTAGTTAAACCAACAAAGAGAGCCAGACATTATGTTTATTGCAGGCCAAAACTGGGTTTAAATCCATGTATTACTTGGCATGAAAATTCTATGTTTAAACCTTTAGCAGGCCCAAAAAGATTGATTTCCAAATTTGTTCATGTCAAGGAACACATGGAATCAAGTGATTTATATATGGTGAAGCAATGTCAAGCAATCTAAACTTGTGTAATTTGGTAGACTTGAATAGACCTGAGCTGAAACTGTACATTTTGATTTTTAGGTTGTAAAGAAGACAATTCAAAGAATGCCATCTGTAGCTTCAATGTTGTGAGATCAACACAGTAAATTCTGAGATGCAATTTTGCATCATGGACACTAGATGTTTATCTTTTATGTCTTTTTCAATTTAATATATATATTATTCCATTGACAGTGCAAGGAAATGGTATAACTGTACCATTTAATTTGTAGTCACTCATGCTAAATGAAAGGATACAAAGCTTGCCAAAGCTATGTGCTGCCTTGGTAGAGGCTAAGGAACATCTTCACAGGCTCCCTAAGGATACACCATATACAGAGTTTGAGCACAAGTAAGTTAGATCAACAAATTACAAAACCCTAAAGATTGCCAAGTCTTATGATAAGGTTTTATATGTGCATTTGGCCAACTAATAGATTTAATCAAATTGATTAAAATTCTCTGCACTTTAGGCTCCGTTTGGCCTAGGTGGGTGTACCTTATATTCACCAAATAATTATTAGGCTTCAAATATGTTGGTGACTTCAGAATAGATTAAGGGATTTATATAATTTTGTCAATTAAATCATCCACTTCACTTAATCCAATCTGGCATATGATTTGGATTAATTTCTTTTATAAATATTTAAATCCTATTCCTAAAATAGAAAATTAAAATTGGATTTTTGAAAATATATACATGGAAATGATTTTCACAAGAGAACACCCAGTGCATGTTCTTAGGTTATGGAGTCTTTATTCAAAAAGGTTTGTGCTTCCCTTTTAGCTACGACTCGTTTTGTTTAGCAATTCAAGGTCTATGACTTGCACAAACATGCAAATATGTAAATTATCATATTCTTCTTTAATGATCCAATTAATCTTCCCAGGTTATTGTGATTCACCTATAGGATTTTAATCCTTTCTCGATGGAGCCGAATAAACAAACCACATGAGATACAACAAATGTGTTCTGACAAATCAAAAATATACTTGATAAATTGATTTGAATAACAAAGGAAAACTAAGTTGGAGACAACCAGATAAATGGTTAACAATTGAAATCAAAAAACAAATGAGAACTAAAAGTTTAGTACCAGAGAAAAGTAGCTTTTGTATTGATTAGCTTTAAAAAATAGGCTATGCAATGTCTCTTTCAAAAATCAAAATTCCTAGAGAGAGCCCATAAGGTCTTGGATTTCCTATTATAGATTCAAGGGAAGAAACAAGCTTCAAACCTCTCACATTCAAAATGGCTCTATATTCCCAACCCTTGACATTCATTACAATATTTTCACTTTGATAAGTCTAAATTAGGCTTTCAAGTACATTTTGGAATACATTATAAAAACATGAAAAACATAAAGAGACAAAAAGGAGAGTGTCTAAGATGTGGTGGTGTTATTTGATGCCAGCATATAGCTCATTGCTCCTCTACACCAAAACCTATGCTGCTTATCAATCTCCAAGATATATGCTCTTCCATTGAAAAATTGCAAAATCACTAGGCCATTTGTAGTTTTGAATCTCGAGCAAGTTAACTTCGTGATCCTTCCATCTTTTATCTAGCAAAGCTTTGGCATCCATCACAAATTTCCCATACCCAACATCCAAGGCAATCACTCTATCCAAAATCATGTTGAAGATGATGATGTTGACATCTCCATTCTTCTTCAAAACATCCATGATTTGACATACTATTTGGCCAAACTCCACTCTCCGTGCATCAAGGCTCTTGATTTACTTGTCTTCTAACATAATTGAGGGAATAAACTGATGTTTAAATGTGGCAAAAGACTCAATTTTGGCCTGCATCTTCTAGCCTTCACCATTGGCATATTGGTACTCCTCCAAGATCAATCCAATCATCTTTTCTGTAGGCTTCAAAACTGTAGGGGCCTCAGAATTTGTTTGCAAGACTTTATAGAGAATGGTCAAAGTGTAGTGTGAAGTTTGCCATCTTTGATACAATGGGTCCAAAACATAAAAATTCACTTTGAGCTACTCCATGGCCTGAGATAAGGAGGAATAGAAATCATACACATTTCCTAGCTTATCAACAACCAGCTTCATTCTGTGTTCCAATATTTTTTCAAAAACTTCAAGAACTTTCAACTTTGCCTCTTCTTTTGTCATTTCATTTTGTTTTCTCAAATCTTCAATTTCCTTTTCAAATTTCAATTTCAATGCATCATTCTCTTCTATTGTCACTGTGGCATCACTTGTTTCTTTTGGTACAGGGGGTTCATATGGTACAATAGCCTGACTTTGAGAAGAACTCATATATTGTAATTGCTTTCTCAAATTGACATTCTCAAGGAACAATCTATTTACTTCATCATTTATTTCCTTTTGAGTTTTATAATCCTGTACTCTTTGTTCTAATCCTTTTATAATAGCATGAGTGTGTTGGCATGAGACACTGTAAGGCATGTCATGTGTTGTCAATGATGGCAACTAAGTCCATTCCACACATTTACAATGTAGTATCAGATCATACCAAAAGTCAGTTCCAAGGTTTGTCAAGTCCGAATAGACAAGAACAGGGTATATGGCAAAGTTTAGTATTTTGGTCAGCGGATCTCTCTAGTTAATCATTGTGTGTTGCAAATTTGAGGGAGTGTAGAGGAATTTTAGGACAATCTAAATCGAAGATCTCAGCCTCTGATGACAAAGGGATTAAAAGTTATGAGGATCTGAGTACCGGGTCCTAATATGACAGAACAGTTCAGTGAAGAACATGCTGACTTGTGTTAGATCCTTGTGCGGATCTAGTAGAAGTGTTTTGGTGAGTTGTGTATGGGATATAATGTTAGTGGTTGGCATGTATGGTGACTTGTAAGTGTTATTTTTGGTACGTATCAATATTGGTGTATGGAATTATCCAACAGAACAAAGTACTTGTATTGTTTGTTAAGTTCTTCATAAGGCTGACAGAAAGGTGACTGAGTGTATTTATGGATGTTGGTATGCGAATATGGAGCAAGTGTGAAAATGGCATATAGAAGTGTGAAAGAGAAGAAATCTAAGGTTTGAATCATGGTAGAGCAGTAAACAGGGTACAGTGAAGATGAAGTGTGTAAGATCAATATTCTGTGCCTAACTGGAATTGAATTCTTGCATTGGTAGATTGTACTCATCAGTTCAAACAATCAGTAATCCTTTTTGCAATCATTCTTGTAGGCAGTGAGCCTCTTTTGAGCAGTGAGCCTGAAGCCATGTGCCTTCCCCTTTTGTAATACTTTTAATAGAGTATAATCTTTGTGGGTTAACCCCCACTGTGGTATTTCCCTTAACCAGGTTTCCATGTTAAAAATCTTGGTGTCAAGTGTGTTATCTGTGTTTCTGCTCATGTGTTATTGATTTTTGTTTTTCATGATTATATCATTAATATGTTAAGAAGTGGTAAAGAAGAATTAAATGCAGTAAGCATTAAAGTTTTAAGACAACTGATTCACCCCCCTCTCAGTTGTCAGCCCTAATTCCAACAATTGGTATTAGAGCAAGGTTCCTTTGAAAAAGTTTAACAACTTGAGGAAGATCTGGGAAGGCAATAAAATGGATGAATACAACCTCCAGGAACAACTTAAACTTGCTTTAAAAGATCTTGATCAGTCCAGAGTAGAAGTCAAAGAACTGCAAGAGAACCTTAAAGATGCTGAAGACTTCGTTGAGACTTTAAAAGAAAAATTGAGCAAATCCAATGAAAAGAGGAAGGAGCAACTTCTTCAACTAGGAAATCATTATGAAGATAATAACAAGGATAAGGCCCTGAAAGGGAAGACAAAGGAATGTGAGAAATTGGCTAAAGAAGTTGTCTTAAAATATGAGATGGAATCTGAGGTGATGAGGCTAACCAAGGAAATTGAAGAAAGGAAGAAGACTAAAGAAAAATTGAATCAATCTCTGAAAGAAAGTATAGAAGAATGCTACAAATTGGATATAATTCCTATCCATTTAGAGTTTGATCTACATGAAAGCATAGACAATGAGGAAGAGCTTGAAAGGCAAATTATCATTCTCAAACATGACCTAGAAGTTGCAAATGAATACAAGGAGAAGTTCAAGATAATCTCAGCTAAACTTGAAGTGCTACTTGAGAGTCAGAAGAAGGCTGATGATAAGCATGGTCTTGGGTATGAGAAAGGTGAAAGCTCCGGATTTGGACAAAGAAATTCTAAATCAAGGAATAGGAGAAACAAACCTAGAAGACCTCCGGTAAGACGCCTAATGTTCAAAGATATCCATATTTCAATAGAAATTGTTTCAAGTTCAATAAATTTGGTCATAGAGCTACTCAATGTAGAAGTAGAGTGAATCAAAATAGTCCATCCTTCTCCGGTCAATCCTTCAATTGTAAGAGGTATGGTCATAGATCCAATGAATGCAGAAGTATGATAATGAATAACTCAATCAATAGAGGAAATGACAATTCTTTCAATGGCAAATGCTTTGCATGCAATAGATTTGGACATATGACTAATCAGTGTAGATCAAGAGGAAATAAATCAAATGAGAAAAGAAATGTTGTGTGCTTCAATTGTAACCGATTTGGTCATTTTGTAAGATTCTACAAAAGCAAGAATAATGAAAGAAGAGGTCTGGTAAACAAAAAATTGGATGAGCAAAGACAAGACAAAGGCACGGGAAAAATTAATGTGAATGAGATCTAGAATGAAATGAACAATACATGGGTCAAGAAAAGTGTTATGAACAATAGTAATGGGTCTGCACTAGAATCCGATGCTGATAGTTCCTCTGAGAATTGAATTAGGAGCTCTGGCTCAGGGGGAGATGCATTAAAAATCAAATTCCCACAGTCGGTAAGTGGGTACCTGAATCTGGCATGATGAGAAAAGATAATTTGGGTTATTACAGATCATTTGAAAGGATTTTTAGAAGAAAAAAAGTGGATATGATGATTTGCAGAGCAATTGAAGATCGACTATATGCAGAAACAATGTAACCGGATGTGTTAGGGCAGTGCATTTATTACAAAGGCAAATTAGGTTTTGCAGAGCATAAAAAGGTCATTCACTCTTCGTTTGAATCACTTTGCATTTGAAGAGAGAAAGAAGAATAGCGTCTGAACAGAGATTTCAAGGATTTAAAGTGCGACCGGTAGATGGAAAAATCTTGAATATGTATGCTCAACACCTTTTGAGCAAGCCAAAAGACTCAACAATTGAAAGATTTGGGACATATGAGGAACTAAGTGTAAAAATACATGATGGGCTTAGAAAACCTAAA
Organism: Cunninghamia lanceolata; assembly: GCA_027924645.1. Lineage (NCBI taxonomy): Eukaryota > Viridiplantae > Streptophyta > Pinopsida > Cupressales > Cupressaceae > Cunninghamia > Cunninghamia lanceolata. The sequence continues at coordinate 5,683,666 of BSBN01000684.1, forward strand.
ACCAAAAGGAAAGTAAGAAAAGAAGTTGAGCAGTTGACCGAGAATCTAGGCCTCACAAAGGAAGCTGTGAGGTAATTTAGGGAAAGAACTAAAAAGGCAAAGAAGGAGAAGCAGGATAAGAAACAAGGAAGTACTCTGGTAGAATCCTCCTCCACATTAGGGACTATTAGAAGCTCTACTGCTACCCCTGTCTCCCCAAAACCTACAAATCTTGAGAAACTAGAAGGAAAATCAGGGTAAAGAGTGAAAACTAAGGCCACTTGTGTTGCAAGTATGGGCCTAACCGGTGTTGTCATTGATGTCAACATACTCCTGTTGCATTGATGTCAATGATTGGATGAGTTGTGTGCTCAGGATATTGAGAAAACCAATCCTATCAGAAACAAAGAAGAACAGTGAAGATAGTGAAGCTCTATGAAGTGAAGATCCCAGCTAGATGAAGATCAGAGAATGCACATCAAAAGGTTTGTACATATGTGTCTAAAGATGATCCAGTCAAGATTTGAGAGGTCCGCATGACGATTTGGAGAAGTTATGGCCATATGAATAAAAATGGTTTTGGCAGCTGTTCAGAGGTGACAGAGTGACAGAAATTGGTCCGGTGAGATTTGGAAATGCAATATCTTGTTCTGCGGATTTGGTGGAATGTTTAGGAAGCCAATGTGAATTGAAAACTCAATTGGTTCATGGTCTGGAGGTCCACAAGCATTTATTCTAATGTGACAGTGATGACAGATTGTCTTCTTGAGGTTCCAGATGAAGATGCGAATGATTTCAATAAGAAGAAGTGGTGTGGATGTTCTTGGTGATTCAGGAAAGCTTGTGGGGGTCTCTAGATTGTGTCTAGTTCATGTTGGTGGTCCGCATTGAAGATTGAGCTCGTAATTGAAGATTTACTTTCAGGTGATGGTGTTCTTCCTAATCATGGTTGACCAGATGTTTTACACATCATGCAAATGATCTTGAAGATGTTCTACGAAGCATGGCGTGTTCCTCAAGGAAGATTAAAGTCCCAGATATGTGTGGCCGAAAGTGTGGTGATACACATGAAGTTCTTGTAACAAATCAAGTTGTATTTTTGTAATTGCTTTGTAATAGAATATGTTGTGCTAAATTTGATGATCATTCCAAAGTTGATGTCATGTATAAATAAGAATTGCGAAGTCATTTCAAAGTATCTAAAAAAGATGAGAGAGTGGTAAAGAGGAGAATAGCGAAAAATAGAGCAGAGGTGATGAGCTTAAATGGAACTATCTCAAGCATGGTGAAGATGCTAATCTCCAGTTCAAGTATGTAATATTTATATTATTCTATAGATAGTGTGTCTCCTGTAGGCAGTGGGCCTCTTGTGAGCAGTGTGCTCAGGCAGTGAGCCCTAATTGGCATATGTTATTTTGTTCTTCTTATTCTTTTAACAGAGAATACAATCTTGGGTTAGTCACCCTGTGGTTTTTCCCTTAACCAGGTTTTCCACGTTAAAATCTTGGTGTCATATGTGTTAATGTGGTTCTACTCTTGAGTTATTGCATTGTGCTTCCATGATTGAATCATTATTATATAAGAAGGATTTAAGTGTCTAAAGAAAAGAAAGTTTTGTGACAACTGATTCACCCCCCCTCTCAGTTGATTGTCCTAAAACCAACAATTGGTATCAAAGCTAAGTTCCTCTAAAAGAGCTTAATCTCTTGAGGAGATCCAAGATGTCTTCCTACAAGAAGGATAGTCTGAGGTTTGATGGAACTAATTACACTCTTTGGAAAAGCCGCATGGAATGTCACTTGCAATATTGGACCATAACTTCAAAGAAGTATATTCCTCCAAAGAATGGTCTGACAACTGTAGATGAAATCAAAGATGCTAAAGATAATCTTTGACCTAAAGAAGCCTTACTAAGTGCCTTATTTGATTCAGAGCTGACAAATGTTATGGATTTAAAACTGCATATGAGATTTGGTCAAAGCTGGAACTTCTACATGAAGGAGACAAATATGTTAAATGTGCCAAGCTATAGAGTCTGAAAGGAAAATTTGAAAACCTGAAATGAATGTAGATGAGAATATCACTACTTTTATGCCAAAAGTAAATGAGCTTGTTTGTGGCATTAGGTCTGTTGGTGGAACCTTGGATGAAGATGAGATTGTTGCCAAAGTTCTCAAATCCCTACCTCCTGCTTACAAATACAAGGTTGCTGTTATTGAAGAATTCAGATCTTTATCAAATATCACAAGAGATCAATTGGTTGGAAAATTAGCTGAATTTGAATTGGCTAAGTTTGGAGATGCACCCCCCAAGACTGAATCTGCATTCAAAGCTAGTGCCTCTGTAAAAGGCAAACAAAGGTATGATCCAGGAGAGAACTCCTCAAAGAAACTATCATGGTATGAAAAAGAAAGAAAAGATCTGGAAGAAGATGAGGCAGAAGATGCTCAAATTGAAGCCCTTATTGCAAAAAGACTGCCAAGAAGATCTGGTAAGTATGAAGGAAAATTGCCCTTCAAATGTTTCAACTGCAACAAGATTGGTCATTTTGCCTCAAGGTGTTCAAAAGGATTTTCAAGGACAAATCCAAATAGATCATGATTCCAAAAGAAATGTTACTATGTTCATGAAGATGATGATGATGAAGGAGTAACAGATGATGAATCAGAGACAAGAAACAAATCTGGAAGTGACTGGGTGTTTATTACCATCAAGGAAGAAGATCCAATGCCCACTGAATCTGTCAATCATAAACAGGTAGAAAGAGCTCTGGCTGCTCAAGTTGAAGAAAATGATGAATGGGTCATTGACAATGGATGATCCCGCCATATGACTGGTGACAAAAATAAGTTCATAGATCTGGAAAGATATGAAGGAGGAGTTGTAAAATTTGGTGATAATTTTGCTGGTAGAATCAAAGGCAGAGGAACTATTTCTTTTGATGGAAAGAACAAAACCAGTGATGTACTATATGTTGAAGGTCTGAAGCACAATCTTCTCAGTGTTGGGAAATTGGTGGACAAAGGCTATGATCTCCAATTCAAAAATGGAAAATGTAAGATTTTTGAAAGTTCTGGAACAGAGGTTGCATCCGGTACTCAAACAAAAGATAACATCTTCCACCTGGTTGGTACTGGAAAAAGTTATTTATTTGTTCAAATTGATCAGAGTTGGTTGTGGCATAGGAGAATGTGTCATGTAAATTTTGATAATATCATCAAGATAAGCAACACTTAGGCTGTAAGAGATCTTCCAAGACTGGTGAAACCTACTAACAGTTTGTGCAAAGAATGTTAGTTTGGTAAGTAGAGCAGAGTCACATTCAAAAATAAGGAACAATCTTCTACCGGATTGTTGGACTTAGTACATACTAATCTATGTGGACTGACAAGAATCAGGAGTTTGCAAGGTGATAGATATTTCATGTTACTAATTGATGACCATTCCCAGATGATGTGGGTGACTTTTTTGAAAGAGAAATCTGAGGCTCTTGAGAAATTCAAAATATTCAAGGCTATGGTAGAGAATGAAACTAGGTTAAACATAAAATCTCTTAGGTTTGATAGAGATGGATAATTCACATCCGGAGAGTTCATAGAATTCTATGAGAAGCATGGGATAAAAAGACAGTTATCTGCTCCAAGGACCCCACAGTAGAATGGAGTAGTGGAGAGAAAGAACAAGACCATCCAGGAAGCATCTAGAACCATGATGATGGAAGAAAATGTCCCTTAGATCTACTGGAGAGAAGCTGTAAGCACTACTATCTATACTCTTAATCGAGTACAAATTAGAAGCAATACTGGTAAGACCCCTTATGAACTCTGGTTTGGCGTCACTCCTATTGTGAAGTATTTTAGAGTCTTTGGTATCAAATGTTATATTAAAAGGGATGAAGACCTTGGCAAATTTGATGCTAGAAGTGATGAAGAAATATTCTTGGAATATTCTACTCAAAGCAAAGCGTACGAGTGTTATAACAAGAGATTGAGAAAGATTGTAGAAACTACAAATGTGAAGGTTGATGAAGGCATAGAAAAACCCTCAAGGTTTTATGAATATAAAGAAGATGATCAAAATGATGTTTTGTTCCAAGAAGTTCAAGCCCCTTCTGAAATTTAGATCCAGACTGATCCAGAGAATCCTGAAATACAGGAAGAAGAGATAAGTTTGAATGAGCCTGTCCAAGATATAGTAGTGCAAGAAATTCCCAAAACTCCCAGGTATGTAAGACTAAATCATTATGAAGACCAAATCATAGGTGATAGAAGCAAAGGTGTTCAAACAAGAAGATTGCTCAAGATTCAGAGAAGTATTGTCTGATTTCAAAGATTGAACCAAAAATAGTAAGTGAAGCATGCAATGATGAAAGCTGGGCCAAAGCAATGGAGGAAGAGTTGATGCAGATTGAGAAAAATCACACTTGGGATCTTGTTCCCAGACCTAGAAACAAAAATGTGATTGGGACCAAATGGGTCTTCTGGAATAAACTGAATGAAAATGGTGAAGTAGTCAGAAACAAAGCCAGATTGATCTGCAAGGGTTATTCTCAAGTAGAAGGAGTTGATTTTGAAGAAACTTTTGCTTCGGTGGCAAGAATTAAAGCAGTTAGATTATTTCTTGCTTTTGCTACCTTCAAGGATTTCAAAGTATATCAGATGGATGTCAAGTCTACCTTCTTGAATGGTGACTTGAAATAAGAAGTATACATTGATCAATCGGATGGATTTCAATTGTCTGATCATGGTGATATGGTCTGCAAGTTGAAGAAAGCACTGTATGGACTCAAACAAGCCCCAAGGGCCTGGTATGAAAGATTGGATAAACATCTTTTGAAGATTGGTTTCAACAAAGGTACTACCAACAATAACTTGTACTTTAAGATTGATCATGAAAATATCTTGATTGTTGAAGTATTTGTTGATGATATCATTTTTGGAGGAAGAGATAGTATGTGCAAGATTTTTGCAAATCAAATGAAAAGTGAATTTGAGATATCTATGTTTGGGGAAATGAATTTCTTCTTGGGTCTGCAAATCACTCAAACAAAGAAAGGAATCTTCATATCCCAGACCAAATATGTGAAAGAATTGTTGAAGAAATTTGGGATGGAAGATTCAAAACCAATGAATACTCCCATGGCAACTGGATGTAAACTAAGCAAAGATGATGAATCTCCTAAGTTGATCAGAAAAAGTACAGGTCAATGATTGGAGGACTACTATATCTTACTCAAACTAGACCTGACATTATGACTGTTGTTGGTCTTGTTGCCAGATTCCAAGCTGATCCCAGAGAATCTCATGTCATGGCAATCAAGAGAATTCTCATATATCTAAAGGGAATAGTTGAGTATGGTTTATGCTAAGAGACATCAGAGTGGAGTATGAGGAACCTATCACAATCTTCCATGATAACTCAAGTGCAATAAATATATCAAAAAAACTAGTGTTGCATTCAACTACAAAACATATATCCATCAAGTTTAACTTTTTGAGAGAGCAGGTGAACAAGAATGAAGTCAGATTGGAGTTTGTACCCTCAAAGGATCAGATTGCAAACATTTATACTAAACCTCTACCTAAGGACTCTTTTGAGTATCTCAGGGAGAAGTTAGGGGTTATTACCCGTCCGGTTCTAAATTAAGGTGCACTGATGTGCATCAGTCCGGTGGATCTCACAGTCATATCTTGTGGTCCGGATTGATGATAGGAAGCTACTACTCATGGGGAATAGTCTGTATGATTCTGATTGATGCAAGTATGTGCCCTTTGCCATTAATGTCAAAGGGGGAGAGAAGACATTTGAAAAACAAAAGTGGTTGCTGATCATAGGGGGAGGAGCAAAGAAAGAGAAGACATATGAATGATTGTTGTTGATAGGGGGAGCTATGTCAGGAGAAGTTCTTGTCTTGATGGTTAAACAATTTTTCACATCATATGTTGCCATCAATGACAAAGGGGGAGATTGTTGCAAGTATGGGCCTGACCGGTGTTGTCATTGATGTCAACATACTCCTGTTGCATTGATGTCAAGGATTGGATGAGCTGTGTGTTGAGGATGTTGAGAAAACTAGTCCTATCAGAAATAGAGAAGAACAATGAAGACAGTGAAGCTCTATAAAGTGAAGATCCCAACTAGATGAAGATCAGAGAATGCACATCAAAGGGTTTGTACATATGTGTCTAAATATGATCTAGTCAAGATTTGAGAGGTCCACATGAAGATTTGGAGAAGTTATGGCCATATGAGTAAAACTAGTTCTCGCATCTGTTTAGAGGTGACAGAGTGGCACAAATTGGTCCGGTGAGATCCAGAAATGCAATATCTTGTTCTGTGGATTTGGTGGAATGTTTAGGAAGCCAATGTGAATTTAAAACTCAATTGGTTCGTGGTCTAGAGGTCTGCAAGCATTTATTCTAATGTGACAGTGATGACATACCGTGTTCTTGAGGTTTCAGATGAAGATGCAAATGATTTTAATAAGAAGAAGTGGTGTGGATGCTCTTGGTGATTTAGGAAATCTTGTGGGGGTCTCTAGATTGTGTCCAGTTCATGTTGGCGGTCCGTATTGAATATTGAACTCGTAATTGAATATTTACTTTTGGGTGATGGTGTTCTTCCTAATCACGGCCAACTGGATGTTTTACACATCCTGTGGATGATCTTGAAGATGTTCTATGAAGCATGGTGTGTTCCTCAAAGAAGATTGAAGTCCCAGATATGTGTGGCCGACAATGTGGTGATACGCATGAAGTTCTTGTAACAAATCAAGTTGTATTTTTGTAATTTCTCTGTAATAGAATATGTTGTGCCAACTTTGATGATCATTCCAAAGTTGATGTCATATATAAATAAGAATTGCGAAGTCATTTCAAAGTATCTGAAAAAGATGAGAGAATGGTAAAGAGGAGAAGAGCGAAAAACAGCGTAGAGGTGATGAGCTTAAATGGAACCGTCTCAAGCATGGTGAAGATGCTAATCTCTAGTTCAAGTATGTAATATTTATATTATTCTATAGACAGTGTGTCTCCTGTAGGCAGTGGGCCTCTTGTGAGCAGTGTGCTTGGGCAGTGAGCCCTAATTGGCATGTGCCATTTTATTCTTCTTATTCTTTTAACAGAGAATACAATCTTGGGTTAGTCACCCCGTGGTTTTTCCCTTAACCTAGTTTTCCACATTAAAATCTTGCTGTTATATGTGTTAATGTGTTTATGCTCTTGAGTTATTGCATTGTGCTTCCATGATTGAATCATTGTTATATAAGAAGGATTTAAGTGTTTAAAGAAAAGAAAGTTTTGTGACAACTGATTCACCCCCCTCTCAGTTGTCTATCCTAAAACCAACAACCCAAACATATAAAAGCATGGAAAATGATGAAGAAGAAACTGATTCTGATATTGAGATCAAAGAGTTGAAGGCCTCAGGTACAAATACAACCAAGGTAACTAAGGAAAAACCCTCTAGAAGCAAAAGGGCAAGCAAGAGGCAAAAGACTGAAATATTTGTTGAAAAACCTACACTCTCTATGGATGACATCATCAAATCAATCACTGTAGATGGAAATTTAAGGCCAATGATTGAATTCTTTGATTACTACAGTGATGCTGATAAGAGGGTCCTAGAGGAAGCAACTGTCAAATATCTAAACATCTACAATAAGGCTTTGATTGAAATAACTTCTAAAATTCCAAGAAGTCTTGTAGATATTTTGGAGTTGAGAATAGAAAATGCGAAAGGTAAAGACATTGAGATTAGGGAGCATGTGTTGATAAATATGTGCCCTCAGATTACTCTAGATTAGATGAACATGATATTCAAGGAAGTGAAGGATGACTTCAGGAGCAAGAAGAGAATGAATAAACTCATGCTTGGTGAAACAGATAAGATATTCAAAGATACTTAGTATATTCTCCTAAATGCATTGAAAAGACACAATCTTCCTATTGTTGAAGAAGAGACTAATGATGGAATTGACTCCTCAATTCTGAATGTTGAAGAATTGAAAATCAATGAGCAACAAACTGAGTTAGATGACTCCTCTGTTCTAGGACAAGAATCTTCAGAAGAAGAGACTAGAAAGGGAAATGATGACCAAAATGATACTCTAGATCCTCTAGAGCAAACCTATGTGGAGACACTAAGTCCTACTCAAGATGACTCTAAGAAGAATGAGGATCAGAAATCAAAAGAGGCTAAAGACAAAAAGGATACTCAGGATCAAACAGATAGAGTTAACACAAAAGTAAACATGGAAACAAAAATTCCCACTAAAGTTGACTCACAACAAAAGGAAGAAGAAGAAGTCAAGGGTAAGGAAGATAAAGCAGAAGAAGATGGTGCAAATGTTGATGCACCCAAACAAAATAGTCCTGATACTGACACTGAGAAAACTCAAGGAAAGGAAGGTGGTCCAGAAATTGTGGCAAGAGACACTGCCAATGCAGTGAAGAGTTTCCTGAGTACAGAAATGCTAGAGTTTGATGAACTAGAACTGATTCAAGGACCAATCAACCTAGATACTCTCTCTCCGGTCCAAATGATGAAGATAGCATCTTTTACACAAGCCAAGGCAAGATAAAAGATATTGAAATCTCACATGAAGGACAGTGAGTTGTTATTGAAATCTCACATGAAGGATAGTGAGTTGTTAGGCCTTGCATCCGGTATATTGGAGAAGATAATGCCAACTTTCTAAAATAATACATTTGATTCTCCCTCTGGAAATCTGAAGAGCCTTGTAAATTTTGTAAGTACACAATTTGAGTCCTTTGAAAAGTCTGTAGAGATTAAAGTCTAGAATGAATTTTTGCATAAGAGATTTAGTGAGCTAAAGGGCCTAATAGGGAATGATAGAAAGGTACTTGATATTAGTATAAAGAGTATTCAAAATGCTCTTAATGATGGAGGTGATGTATACAAATTTTTTCTATCTTGGCCCAAAGTTATTGAGGATATTGAGAAGAAAATAAAGGCGCGGGAACAAAAATTATTGAATCTATCTCAAAATTTTGATCCTCTAACAGTTTCTCTGGTAAGTCAGGAGTGTCAAGCAATCAGCTTGACTGATGAAATAAAGAAACTTGTTAAAGAAAAGAGCAATATTGTGGAGAGAATGTGTGAGCTCCGGGGATTGATTGCCCCCAAGTTAGAAACAATGTTTACTACTTTATTAGAAGCTCAAGTTGCAGTCCGGATAGGTGATCCTTCATATCTAAAGAAAGCAGAAACACAGGCATTCACACTAAGTGGACACATCTCAATTTTGGATGGCATCAAAAGAAGTTGGGCCTCTAAACTTCCGCATTTGAAAAATAGTTTTACAGATATTCTCAAGTTCATGTAAATATAATAAATGGATTATTTGTACATATGCGGCCTTGTATACAAATTTATTATGTAAATTTTGTTTGCAGATCCCACCCTTTGCCATTGATGTCAAATGGGGAGAAAGAGACAATAAAAAATGAAAGAAAATGAAGAATCCATCAAAGGGGGAGCAGTGGAAGAATATATAAGTGTACACTGTAGGGGGAGTCAGTCATGACACTTAGTCATTTTTCACTAAGTGTTGCCATCAATGCCAAAGGGGGATATTGTTGGCATGAGACACTGCAAGACATGCCATGTGTTGTCATTAATGGCAACTAAGTCCATTCCACACATCCGTAGTGCAGTATCAGATCATACCAGAAGTCAGTTCCAAGAGTTGTCAAGTTTAGATAAATAGGAACAGGGTATATGGCAGAGTTTAGTATTTTGGTCAGCGGATCTCTCCAGTTAATCATTGTGTGTTGTGAATCTAAGGGAGTGTAGAGGAATTTCAGGACAATCTAAATCCAAGATTTTATCCTCCGGTGACAAAGGGATAAAAAGTTATGATAATCTGAGTACCGGGTCCTAATATGACAGAACAGTTCAGTGAAGAACAGGTCGACTTGTGTTAGATCCTTGTGCGGATCTAGTAGAAGTGGTTTTGTGAGTTGTGTATGGGATATAATGTTAGTGGCTGACATGTATGGTGACCAGCAAGTGTTATTTTTGGTATGCATCAATAGTGGTGTATGGATTCAGTCGACAGAATAGAGTACTTGTATTGTTTGTTAAGTTCTTCACAAGGTCGACAAAAAGGTGCCTGAATTTCTTAAGGCAGATATATATAGCCAATGGATTCGAGTGTATTGATGGATGTTGGTATGCGAATATGGAGTAAGTGCAAAAAGGGTAGATAGAAGGGTGAAAGAGAATAAATCTAAGGTCCGAATCATGGTAGAGTAGTAAACAGGGTAGAGTGAAGATGAAGTGTGTAAGATCAGCATTCTGTGCCAAACTAGAACTGAATTCTTGCATTGGCATATGCTACTCATCAGTTCAAACAATCAGTAATCCTTTTTGCAATCATTCTTGTAGGTAGTGAGCCTCTTTTGAGCAGTGAGCTCTGGGCAGTGAGCCTAAAGGCATGTGCCTTCCCCTTTTGTAATACTTTTAATAGAGTATAATATTTGTGGATTAACCCCCACCATAGTTTTTCCCTTAACCAGGTTTCCACATTAAAAATCTTGGTGTCAAGTGTGTTATCTGTGTTTCTGCTGATGTGTTATTGATTTTTTCGTTTCATGATTATATCATTAATCTGTTAAGAAGTGGTAAAGAAGAATTAATTACAGTAAGCATTAAAGTTTTAAGACAACTGATTCACCCCCCCTCTCAGTTGTCAGCCCTAATTCCAATAGAGTGAACATGGTAGAATGGACGGTGAGGGCAGATGCTTCTGTTGTTGATGTATCTTGTAAAGTTTTCACCACAACTGAACCCCTCATCTCTTGCACAACATCGAGCAACCTTGGTTTGCTTGTATTCTTTTGTATGGTCCAGATTGCAAGAGTCTCTATTTTTGGGTTGAAACTACACCCATTAATGTCATCCTCATGATCAAATTCAGAAACAAGTTTTGGATCTTCTTGGCTTTTGACTTGGTCAAGCAAAAAAGACTTTTTTCAAGTCAAGGATAGGAATGATTAGCATATTGCTATTTAGGACCATTTTCCTTTCTTCTTCTAGACTCACATTTATTTCATCTAGCTTCAAATATTTAAAAGTTTGTGTGACAATCTCCTTATGTTGTGATTCATCAACACCCATTTTGTTTATTGCCACCTTTTCATTAAACTCTTTCATTTTCATTTTCAACTAGAAGTCCTTAAACTCTGGACTCTTGATAAAGTCATCATCTTTAATAAATCTCATTGATGCCACAATTCTTTCATCTTCCTCCAATTTTGGTTCACCTTGGGTCTATTTATCCAGTCTAGCCTCAGGCTTGTGTGCATCTGTCTCTTGGCCAACCAATGGTTGATCAACTTCTTCATCACCCAAGTGCCTGAGAATATTGGCCACATCTTTAGTGTCCCCAACTTCTTTAGTCATTTCATAAGGAACAAGTGGAGGCTCACCTTTAGTTCTCTGCCTTTCCAATGAAGCGGATCCAGCAACCTGTGGATCTTGTACTGACAAAACATCAGGAGTAGGCTCATGAATTTCAATTCCTGCAAACCTCTTCATTGTAATCTTGGTAGCCTTATGAGGTTGCTTCCCAGAATCTCCATAGATACTCTCAAAATTATCAATTATCATATCGATCCTCTTTAGAGGATCCTTTTCTTCAACAAAAAATCTAGAAAAATGGGGATTCTGCCTCTTCTTCTCATCTTCAATGTTCTTCAAGATTTCCCATTTCCTTTTCCTTGAATAAAATTCTTCAAAAGTTACCAAATTTCTTATCACATCCTCATCAAAAAGAATTTGATGGGATATCCCCATTTTTGTCAGAATTATTTGCCTTACAAAATTCATGTAACCCTCAAGGTCATAGACTCTGTCAGTTCTAGATTTTAAAGAATATTTTGCCTTGAAATAGGCCTACAATTCCTCAAGATTGTCTGAGCCAATTGACTAATCACCAAATATAGTGACATCAAGTAAAAATGTGCCCTTTTTTTGCAATTTCATCACCTCTTTTTCTATCCACATTATTTGCCACATAAATTCCAGGAACAATATTCTATCTGATACAAATTTTAGTAGTTTATGGGGTGCTTGGGGATAGCCATACACTCTGATGATAGTGTGATCAAGTAAAAAGAACCAATCAACATAATTATGCTTATGACCTTGATTTGGTTTATGTGCAAGTGGCCTCAGCATCACCATGACCTCCTTGGTCAACCTAGGAGACTAATTTCCAAGAGAGTTCATTGTCTTAATAGTAAATTCATCATGAAATACAATGTAATCACCAGTCTGACAAAATGATTCCCACTTATAACACAAACACTAAGTAGGCATCCTCTGTCCTACTTTATCAATCATGCTTATGTCCATTCTGCTTGATCATTTCCTCCTATTTTGATTCAAAATTAGGTGGCACAACAAAGAGTAGAACTTGAATTCCAAGGGTTTCTTACCCTCCCTTACATGCAAGAACCCTTCATGTAGTTTCTTCTCAATGTATGATGCAAAATCATACTTAATATTTGCTTCTGGGTTCTGTATTTTAATGGCCATCATCATCAAACCGATTGGTATTCTTCTCTCAGCATCAATTCCCAAAACTTGGCATAATGCGAAGTAGGTTCCCTTGAAGTACACAACAAATTCCTCCATAGGGAAAGGCTCAATAGCATTGGATGAGATGTCAATCTTTCTATTGTTGGCCCCCCTTTTCATGTATATTGGTAATTCATCTCTCCTCGATGTTTTTCTCAAGCTTCTATATTCTTGCTCAATCTTCTGCAGGTCCACTTGAGTGAGAGCTTGTTTGTTCAACATAAAATAATCCACAATGGCATTTCTGTCAACAGCTACCAATGGTTGTCCATCTGACAACCTGACAGTTTTTATGGCAGAATGGTAATATTGTGTCAGGGCCTTAATTAGTTCTACATCTACAAATACATTCGAGACCACCAATTTTGCCAAGTCTAGTTTCCATGGGTTGCCTACTGGTCCTACACCATCTTTGTTTTGGCAGAAGTACCAGAACAAGTCCCACCCAGAGATAGGCATTGTAGCATCCCTACACCCCTCTTCCACATCCCTAAACACTTTCTTCTGACCTTTGTTTATGGAATTGGAAAATAATTCTAATAGGGACTGTTGATGTGGTCTCTTTTTGGGGGTCAGAGGCTCATTACTCTTGCTGGCAGACTCAGGCTTCTTGGGTGCCATTTTAGCTACTTATGCAAACTAGGGCTTTGAAATCCAAATTACAACACTAACAACTGAAGAATAGAGCACAAAATCTTCACCAACTTCTTGCAAGGAGTGCAAAGATGAACTTACCTAGTCAATTTGAAGCTTACAGAGAGCACACTGAGCTAGATAACATCTTCTCCAAATCAAGTATGTGATCACTAGAATGAGCAAATATCAAGAAATCCTCAAATTTTATTGTGCTAAGAAATTCATCATTTCTATGGTTCATGCCACGAGATCATAAAATCTCAGCATTTAATTCATTTCGAACATAGGCCCTTGATTGAACTAGATCCAACGGCCAGATGAGATGACAAAATATATTGTATTTCTTGATAACCACGGCCCCACAATGACTTGATTTGCCCATTTATTCTTTTACTGTATTGCCATAGGACCTGCCCTTACTGGCTATGGGATTGCGAAAAGCATCTAGTTTGTCCCCTTCCTTTTACCGATACCCCACTGGTATTTGATCTGGTCGTCACGGGATTGCGGTAGCTATATGCTTTCACTTTCCCAGTTTACCGCCTTATCGCAGATACCCCTTGGAATTGTTGTAGAGCTATGATAAATAATTCTGTCATTATTCCTTATTACTACAACACCTCCGGTATCCTTCCAAGCCACCACGGGACCACGGTATTAATCCTTACCTTTGTCTCTGTTTACCGTGATGCCACAATCATATGATGAAACCTCCGCGGGGGTGCAATAGCCTTCTTAAGTTAAGCATTTCATACCTCCAAGTCACCATTTGATTGTGTGTGCCTCGCAGGGTTGCGGTAGACATGATTTATGCTCCTCTTGCTCCCACACAACCACCAAAGCATTGTGAATGACCCGCAGGATTGCGGTAAGAAACAAAAACACACAAATAGTTAGGAGCAATCAAAATTTTCTCAAAATGGTAATAATATCAGACCATGGGAGATAAATGGCAAAACCATTTGGCAAGAATGTGGACCATGAGATGGGTTTATGAACAAAATGGAATCTTGCAGATTTTGGAAGGGTCCTAATATAATCAATAATGATACTATATGTTTTGAAGAAAATTTTCACCTTCCAATGTTCCTTTCTGATCATTGTGATCTCTCCTTTGGTGCTACTGTCACTTGAAGATTACTATCCTCTATATCATGAAACTTCTAACAATGCATTGTCATTGTGGTTCAATCATGCATTCTACTCTTTAAAATTTCCCTATTGTCATGAATTATTCTTACCCTGTGTCATAAGCACTTCCATCAACATTGTTCTTAATGAAGACTTTAACAATGCCTTGGAACTATCATCTATTGAGTTTTGAATTTATTCTTTTATGACTGTCTTGTGGACTGTGACTAAACCCCTTGTCATTGTCATATGAATGGCTACTATCACTTGTGATTATTGCAGTTCATCTTATTTAACTCTATCCTTGTTGATCATGAATTGTCTACTAAAAACTCACTATCTTGTGTGTCTTTAAAGTCATTCACACTTAGCTCATAGTGAGGTATTTTTTTTAGTGCTCATTTTCATATCCTAATGGAGTCATGATATTTGATAAGACCTATAGGTGTGATTATATAAATGCACCATAAGGACTACCCTCTAAGTCCATACTGTGTATTTGGTTGAATATTATCTTATGGACTATCCTCTTTACCATCTAACTGTATTCTTAAGGACTGTCCCACTTCATGTAAACCTCTCTTTCCCATGATCAACACCTTGAAATTGACTATGTTAGCTCCTTGAGATATTGTCCATGCACTCCTTAATACACTTGTAGGTTGTCCTATTTTGAAACTTTGTGGGATGGAAATATTTATTAGTTTACCATACTGCTTTGAAGACAATGAACCCTTGACAAGATTTATGATGTTTTAAAAGCCCTCTTGACTTCTCAGTTACTTGTCTTTATGTATCTTTTAAAGTCTGTCATACTACCCTATCACTGTTATTATTAATTTCAATGCCCCCTTCATGGTTATGCCATGGACTATCATTGTTTATTTGAATAGTCATGACTATGATCTCCTTTTGGGAATCTATAGGAAAGTGTCATGCTTTACTTTGAAGTCCATTTCCTTAAATCTTTGGTCTCTGCTTGTTGCTCCTATCCTAGGGCTTGGGGTCTCCTTCTTCTCTTTTCCCACTACATAGATTGAAGTCTTGTATTGTTGATGTGCCATAGACTCCTTCCAATTTGGGCAGTAGACTCCATTTTGTGAGAATGAATGGTCAATAAAGAGTCAAAGTTTGATACTACTCCCATTGACCCCAAAAATAGTTCATGTTCCTTGTCCATGGTTCCACATTTTGCATACATGTCTACCAGGGCAGTTGCAACTACAACAAATGACAAAATTCCTCTATCCTTCATGCTTTGATGGATGTCCATACCCTGTTCCAAACTCTCCCATTTTGGCACAAGCATGGAGTATGCTGGAAAAGGTTGTCAGATTTGGCTTTACACCTGCTAATTGCATTTGCTTGAAAGTTTCCAAAGCCTTTTCAACAAATCCATTTTTATGCATATCCCACAACCATTGCATTCCATGAGATGACATCTCTTTGAGGTATTCTGTCAAACAGTTCACATGCCTTGTCAATGCTTCCACATTTTGCATACATGTCTACCAGGGCATTTGAAACTACAACATCTAACAAAATTCCTCTATCCATTAGTTTTTGATAGATGACCATAACTTGTTCCAATGCTCCCATTTTGGTGTAGGCAGGAAGGATGCTGGCAAAGGTTGTGGAATTTGGCTTTACACTTGCCAATTGCATTTGCTTGAAAGTTTGTAAAGCCTTTCCAACAAATTCATTTTGTGCATATCCAACAATAATTGTAGTCCAAGAGATGACATCTCTTTGAGGCATTTTGTCCAACTGTAACATCTGACAAAAATCCCTCTCCCACTCACCCGCACAGTCTTTGGTTGGTCTCTACAGGAATGTGGGGAGAAAAGTAAGTCCACTGCTCTCCCGCACCACATTTAGGGTTTGCTTACGGGGATGCCATGCTCACTCAGACTATCTTCCACAAGCCCGCAGATTTAAGTTGCACTTCTAAGTTTTACTTTCATGTCACTGCCTTTGAGTTGCACAATGAGCAAATTTGTTTGTACATTATCCTTTTTGAGAAAATCTTAGGGCTTCTAGTATACTTTACTGTGCATGCATTAATGACTTATCTACTTCTAGTATTATTTCTCTTTGTTACAGTGGATATTTATGCATCTCTCATTTGCTTTTGTAGCATACTGTAATGGTCTCTTGTTAACCCATCAGGTGTTGAAGAAGTTGGAGATGGATGATGAATATGTTGGCAACGAGGAGGTGATGAATGAGTTATTTGATGCATTTTCTTGTCTTCTATGGAAGAGTTATCAGTTAGGCAGAGGGTTTAAGGAAGTCTTAAGATTGTCTTCCTCTTGATAGTAATCACCATGCTATAGTCTAGATTTTTGGACTCTCAAGAAGCTTATAACAGATGCATGTCAAACTATTTAGGGGCCTTTTCCACATTGGTAACCACAAGTATATGCATTCATTGTCATTGGATCTCTAATGCTGAGAATTAATACAACAAATCTAAATTACCTATCCCATGTTTCAGTTTCCAAATTCTAACAATATCCTAATTACCTTATGGTAACAGTGGCCTAACAAGGCTAAAACAGTAGCTATCAGAGATAAGGATAGTTTATTGCTATAGGTAACAATTCACAGTGACAAATTATGAACTAGAGCAAGTTGGGTGCATGAGACAGGATCTCTATAGAGATGACAGTATGATCTTGAACTAGGATAGTGAGCTTCATGGGACAGTCATGGATTTGTGAAGAAGACATCTATGAATGTCTTTGTGCTTTGACTATGCTCAGTGATACTCAGAAAATTAGTTTCTTGCTCATTTTTTGAGCTATGTATTGTAACCATGAAGGTTTTTTTAGCAAAGAGAAAGCATTGTAACTTATTTTCAGATCTGTATGCTATTTGTAAGCATTTTTTACCAATAAAACAAGCTTTTTTTACCTTCTCAAAGTTGTTTCATTATGTAAGCTTCAAAATATACTACCAAATATACTTATGACTAAATGCATGCTTCAAAATGACTAAATATACTACTAATTGATGTTAATTAATAATTAAATTGACTAAATATACTACCAATTGATAGAAATCAGTGAATAGTGAATAAATATGACTAAATATATGACCAGTGTTAAATCAATGAATAAAAATGACTAAATATACTACCAAATTGAACAAAACGATGATTAAAATTAATGACTAAATACACTACCAATGGACAGAAATCAGTGAATAAAAATGACTAAATAAGTGACCAGTTAACAACAATCAATGACTAAATATATCAATGAAAAATAAATGACTAAATAAGTGACTAGATTACAACAATCAATGACTAAATATACTACCGAATCGATCAATCAAAACAACCAATTAATGACTAAAAATGGTTTAGTCATCAATTTGGTCGTGTTATAAATGACTGGCAATAAACTACTAATGGTCATGTGACCATGTTTGGTCATTTATAAATAGTTTTTAGTAGTTTTTTTAGTAATATATTTCTCTTTTTGTACTAGTAGAAGCCTCAGCTTGTCCATTACCTTGAGGGTAATATGGTGTAGAAAAAAGATGTGGGATGTGGAATTTCTCACACAAGGTGCGGACTTCCTAGTTTTCGAATGGTTTCCCATTATATGTGATGATGGAATGGGGAATGCCATAATTAAAAGCAAGTGGAATGGCTTTGACCAACTTAGTGAAGTACTCGATAGCGGTAGTGATGAACTTGTGGCCGTTGGATGAGGGTGGATGAATTTTACCTACGAGGTCAAGTCCCCACTGTGAAAAGGGCCAAGGAGTTGTTATTGGTTGCAGCTCCGGTGAAGGTGCATGGATGAGGTCACCATGTTGCTGACATGGTAAACATTTCGTCACAAAGCAGTAAGCATCTCATTCCATAGTCAGCCAATAGTACCCTATTCTTAGAATTTTCTTTGCTAAGGAAGGTCCACTAGAGTGTGCCCCACAAATGCCTTCGTGTACCTCTTGTAAGGCCACTTCAGCTTTCCTAGAGTCAAGACATCTTAAAAGAGTACCATCAAGGCTTCTTCAATAGAGGGTATCTTCTATGAGGGTAAAATAGGAAGCTCAGTGGATGAAGGTTTTCCATAGTGTGGATGATAGGTTAGGTGGTAGGATGTTGTCATGAAGGTACATGTAGGTCTCTTGATACCAAGGAGATAAGGGACCAACGATGTCGCACACTAGCTCTGATTGTGGTACATTGTAAGGTGGTATTAGAAGCTCTTCAATCAGGAACTCACACTTTTTACTGTCCTTTTTCATGTCGACCAAGGATCCTATAGTGGCCATAGCATCTGTTGCTTTGTTGTTTAACCTTAGAATTTGTTCAAAATGGATATCATGGAAATAATCTTTGAAATTATCTACCATCCTTTTATAGGGAATGAGTTTGTCATCCTTTGTCTTATACTCATTGTTACCATGTCTGATGACTAACTGGGAGTCTCCATAAACTATCAGCTTCTCAATTTTCCACTGAATGGCCATGTGAAGTCCTGTGATGAGGGTCTCGTACTCTACTACATTATTTGTGCATGGAAATGTGATTCTATAGGACTTAGGAATAGTGTCTCCTTGAGGGGTAATAAACAAGATGCCTGCCCCCAAGCCACGATGTGTGTAGGATCCATCAAAATACATTTCCATGTATCTGTTGTTGGTGCTATTGTTAATATGGACTCATCTAGAAATTTTGCATGCAGTGGTTGTTCTATTGGGATAGGTGCATCAACTAATTGATTGATAATCACTTGTCCTTTGATAGATTTTCTTTACGTGTACTCAATGTCAAACTCACTTAGGATCATGACCCACTCAGCCATCCATCCTGTGAGAGTTTCTCTAGTCAGTAGATATTTCAGTGGATCAATCTTGGCAATGAGCTTTGTCTTATGGTTGAACATGTAGTGTCTTAGCTTTTGAGAAGTAAAGACAACAACAAGGCATGCTCGTTTAATAGGAGTGTAATTCAACTCATAGGTCACCAAGGTGCAGCTGATATAGTATATTACTCTCTCTTTTCCTTGTTAATCGTGTTGTGCTAGCAAGGCCCCTATTGTTGTTTCTGATGTTGAGATAAATAGAAGAAGGGGTTGTCCTTGTATTGGTGGAATAAGAACAGGTGGGTTAGCGAGATATTCCTTTAGTTGTTCAAAGGCATTTTGACACTAATTATCCTGTACAAAATCTATATTTTTTCGAAGAAGATGTTGAAATGGTTGGCACTTGTCTGCAAGCTGTGCTATGAAGTGGCAGATGGACTTAAGTTTCCCATGAAGGCTTCAAAGTTGCTTGAGTGTTTTGGGTGGAGGCATCTCCGCTATAGCCTTGACTTTGATGGGATCAACTTTGATTCCTCTTCTTGACATAATGTATCCTAGGAGTTTTCCGAAGGTGACCCCAAAGACACACTTCTTGGGATTTAACCACACATTGTGTTTCTCTAGTCTGTCAAAGATTTTAGCCAACACATTCAACTATTCTTCTCTAGTCTTGGACTTTCCTAGTAAATCATCTACATAATCCTCCATTATGTTGTGGAAAAGGTCATGGAAGATAACCGTCATGGCCCTCTAGTAGGTAGCTCCTACATTTTTCAACCAAAAGGGCATCACAACCCAGCAATAAGTTCCCCATAGACATATAAAGGAGGTCTTATGTTGGTCCTCTTTAGCTATCCTGATTTGGTTGTACTTGGAAAATCTATCCATCAATGATAACATCTCATGTCCTGCGGTGAGATCCACAATGATGTCTATGTTGGGTAGTGGAAAGTCATCCTTAGGGCAAGCCTTATTAAGATCTCTAAAATTTGTGTAGCAATGGATGCCCCCAGTGACTTTGGCTATTGGTATAATATTTGATACCCATTCAAGATAGTCTATAGGGCAAATGAATCCCACATCTAAGAGTTTCTTGAGTTCCACTTTGACAAGGAGTGCTACTTAGGGATTCATTTTCCTTAGATTTTGTTTTACTAGCTTCGCATCAAAATGCCCTACAACATGATTGACAACTAGAGCGAGATCTAATCCTGGGATGTTGACATATGTTCATGCAAAGTTGTGACTCCTCTATTTAAAGAAAGCTAAGAAAGCCTCTCATTCTTTTGTTGTGAGGGATTCTGCTTAGAATGTGATCTTGGGTGTCTCTTATGCTCGAAGGTTCATCTCATGTGATGCTTCAACTAGGATTGGTGATCTTTTTTGATATAGCTGTGATACTTCAGGGAGGTCCATTCTCTCATCTCCTAGCACCTCATAGAGGTTTTCACTAGGTGATATGTCCTTTATTTTGTTTTTTTCTTCATCTGAAAGTGCCACAAGGTGGTTTTCACTAGGGGATGTTATTTTTATTTTCATAATTTTGTGACTAAGAGTTTGGGTTGTCTCCCCGAAGTATGTGGATGTGTTTAGTTCCATGATATAGCCAGCCCTAAGATCTCCAAGGGAAAGTGATCTCTTACCCCCATCATTTCATCTATTGCTTCATCATTTTGTGTGACATCAAGGATGGGAGGTCCTTGTTGCTCCCAATCTATGAGTTGGGGGTAAACAAGAGGTAGGTCATTGGTTGTAGATGGCATGGTGGTCAAGGTGTAGATGGTGCATATGGATGATTCAAAGAGCTTAGAGAAGTCATTAAAAGAGTCTTGATGGTCCTCTTCATTGATGTTATCTACCACAGGGAAGGCCTTAGCAACCCCACTCAAGATATACTCAACATTGGTGGGGGTAGACTCTTGTTTTTTGTACCCTAACCCATGGAGATATGGATTCCTTGTTGCTTGAATGGGCCTAACAATTCCTTTTTCATGAAGGCCTATACCACCTTGTCTTTTGTAGCTCATATATTTGACAATTTTGAGACGTTTTCCATAGATCTCGGTTGGGAGAGTAGGAAATTCTTGATTTTCTTCTTCTTTGTATATCCAAGAGGATATGTCTTTGAGAACATCTTGTTCAAGGAGGTGCTTCTTCTCGAAGGTGGGTGACATCTTACATTTGATGACAACCGTAGAGACTTCCTTTTCCTTAGGAGCACCAAATGTTTTAGGGGACGATGGTAGTAGGCCCACACAAAATGTGCCATGTAGGTCGTACTCACCACATCCCATGTCACTTATCTTGATCTTGACCTTAGGAGGTGTGGATGTTTTTGATGTGGTTGCGATGTTGGAAGGATCTATATAGGAGGTGGATGATGCAAGATTGGCATGTGAGGTGGATTTTTTGGTGGCGTTGTTGTAAGGGTAGAAAGTGTAGTCATGCCCTTCCAAGAAACTACAATATTGGAAAGGATGAGGGTTGGCATAGATGGTAATTTCTATGTCGTTGTGAGAGAATTTTAAGCATTGACGGAAAGTGGATGGGACGGCTTGCATGGCATGAATCCATGGTTGGCCAAGAATAATATTATATGGGAGCTCAAGATTAAGTACTTGACATTTGGTTTCCAAGATCTTTTGTCCTACTTGAATAAGAAGCTTGATGGTGCCTTCAGACAATCTTTCAGTGTCATCATATCCTTTGATGGCTATACACTCACTAGAGTCCACAACCACATCAGAGTATCCCAAATATTTTAATAATTTTAGAGTGCAAAGATTTAGGCTGGAGCCACCATCTATTAAGACTCATTTGATGGTATGCTTATGGATTAGGACTTCAATGTGTAAGGCTTCGTTATGAGTAGCATTGGATGTAAGTAGATCTTTTTCTAAGAATGTGAGGTGGTGAGGTGAGGTGATATGGCTTACCATGGCTTGGAATTGGTCAACGTTCATATTGGTAGGTACTTGAGTTTCCATTAAGGCTTTGTCAAGGACTTCCTTATGGAGGGGAGATGTGCGTAGCAATTCAAGGATGGAAATTTGTGTGGGGGTTTTTCCGAGGTGATCTAAGAGGGTGTATTTGTGAGCGGATGGTGGATTAGTAGGTGCAGATGTGGAGGGTTGATCATTGGTAGGGGCTCTGCGAATGGAAATATAGCCGCGATGAGTATTAACGGTGCAATTTGGTGCTTTAGCCCTAATCATGATGGTGTTGACATGGTTGGAATAATCTTCTATTCATCCCACAATAGAATCGAAAGAAGAGGGAGGTGGCACAACATTGTATTTTTGGTTGGAAGATGAGGCTTTACCTTTGTTATGATCGGGAAAGGGATCCTTGTATGCTCCTAAGTTGGCATTAGGTGATTGTCTTGGAGGTTCATCGAGGGTTATATCACCTCTATCGATAAGGTCTTGTATACAATGTTTCAACCTCATGAAGTTAGATGTCCTATGCCTTTTCACATGATGGTATTCACAATAGGCATTCTCATCAAACCAAAAGGGTTTAAATTGATTTTTGTCATAAGGTTGAATAGGGGGTAATGTGATTAAGTTAGTCTTCACAAGGTTATTCAAGTTATTTTTAATGGGTTCCCCTAAAGGTGTGAACTTACTCTTAGGGTTGTTGTTTTGTCTTGGTGGTCCCCTAGGAACATTGATATTATTGTTCATGGATGTACTTGGTGGGATGGGATTTTGTACATTTTGGACGATCTTCACATCTGTGACACCATCATTGAGGGCATTCTTGTTTTTACCCCAAAATCAAGGTTTTTCATTGGATTGTGCATTGCTGTTCATATGGGAAGTGTTGGTGTTATTGTTGTTGACTTTGTTGTTGTAAATTTTTATAGAAC
This sequence comes from Cunninghamia lanceolata, assembly GCA_027924645.1. Classification (NCBI taxonomy): domain Eukaryota; kingdom Viridiplantae; phylum Streptophyta; class Pinopsida; order Cupressales; family Cupressaceae; genus Cunninghamia; species Cunninghamia lanceolata. The sequence goes on from BSBN01000684.1 coordinate 5,706,712, forward strand.
CTTTAGCAATAAGGGCAATTTTGATGGTTGTTCCTTTATCTTTAACCTCCTCAAAGGTTGATGCACATTGGATTTGTAAATGGAACCCCATTTCTTGGTTAAGGTTAGTCACAAACATGGTGACTAGTTGTTTTTCCAGAATTGGCCAAGGGAGTTTGCTTGCTAAGATTCTCCACCTTTGTATAAAGGCAGTGAAGGATTCCACACTCTTTTGTTTTGTGTTGCAAAGGTCAGTCATGGATATTTCATGTTCGAAGTTATAGGAGAAATGATTCACAAATTTCTCTGTAAGCTCATGGAACGTTCTAATACTGGGGGGAAGATGAGAAAACCATTCGGTAGCTTGACCACCGAGGCTTCTAGGAAATAGTTTCATCAAATAAGTATCATTATATGAGACTTCTACACAAGCTATGTAAAACTCACTAAGGTGTTCCCTAGGGTATCCATTTCTTTTGTATTTATCAAATTTCAGTGTTTCAAAATTTTTAGTAAAGGGGGGGCATGTGTAATCTTCTATCAAACGGATATGGGAAAATATCCTCGAAAGAATATTGCTTTCTTTTGTTTCCATGTTGCATGTCATCAACCTTTTGGATCAATGATTGCACAATGCTAGGTAAATTTTGGGTAGGTGGTGGTTGTGGAATGTAGGTTTGTTGGTTTTGGATTAATTGTTGGAGGAAAGGTGGATTTTGATTTTAGGGTAGATTTTGGTTTTGATTTTGATTTTGATGGGCGAGGTGTTGTTGGTAAGTGAGGAGTTGTTGTAGAACATGCAGCAAAATTTGTTGGTTTTGATTAGGATTTTGTTGTGTAGTTTGGATAGAGGATGTAATAGGTGCTTGGGAGATTGGATTTTTTACATACATGAAATTGGATGAGGGGTTATTACATGGGTTGGTGTTATGGATGTTGGATGCATTGTAAGGTGGTTGGGAGAAGAATTGGGTCATGAAAGCTATGGTGTTAGCATCAAGTTGGGTTGCACTTGTGGAAGTACTTAGGTGCATGGTGTTGTTGGGAATGTTAAGGGTGATTTGTGGTGTAGATGTAATGATGGTAGATGTCGACATGGTCCAGACATTTGGTGTAGTTTATGTGGTGACATTTGAAGCTTGGGATGTGGTAGGGATATTATGGGATGTGAATGGTTGTGATGATGTGGTGACATTAGGTATGGTGGCACCGTTTTGAAGGAGGAATTCAAGATATCTATTAGGGTCTGATTTTAGGACCCTATCAAGTATATCCATGGAATCAGCGTATTGTGTGAAATCTAGGACATCTTGATCCACATTATTGGTTGTGGTTGTTTGGCTAGGTGGAAAAGGATTTATCATAGCATTGGCATCAAATGTTGGTAGTTGTTGGATTGTAGGGATATTGTTTTGGTCGGTGTGAGGGATCCCTATGCCAACATTGGCTCTAAAAGGTTCCATGTCCTTGTTTTTCTTAGCTTGAGACCTTGTCAAGGGCATACAATGGATTTGGGAGTGGATTTGGTTAGATGGATGAAGGTTGGGACCTTAGAGAATAGTTTTCAAAGTATTAGACCCAAGGATAGGTGATGATGACAATTGGGATGATGATATGGATATGGTAAGGATTGGTATAGGTTTTGGCTTTAGAGAATAAATCTCAAAAGTTGCAAACCTAAGGAGGATTAACAATAAAGGTATGAGGATGAATGAGAAACATTAGTGGTTAAAACCTCAAAGATAATGGGTGAATTGGTTTTCAAAAACTTTGGACCAAAGGGGTGAGATAAAATGAAGAATAAAAGGATGTATGGAATGGATAAAGAAAGGGATAATGATGTGACTAAGGTAGTCTTAAGATGGTTTGGATAATAATCAACCAAGGGAGACCTTAGATGATTTGGATAAATGGATTTTGGATGATAATCAACTAGGGAAAGCCCTAGATGACCTAGATGTTTGGATGATTAAAGATGTTGGATAGATTTTGATGATGCTTGAAAATGATTCTCAAATCAATGGTGAGCTTAAATATATCTAGATCTTTGGATTATAAAAGGGATGTCCCTCTTTATTTAAGGTAGACTTATGACCTTAGGCAAAAGGGGAGGATTATTTTACTTGAAGGTAGACTAATGACCAACAAGCAAAATGGGATAGGATGGTAAGATCTAGATTTAATTATTGCACAAAATTTATTTGAGGTATGGTTTTGGGATGTTGATTGACGTTTAGATTTTGGATCATTTTTATTTTGGACTTTGGATGATTTTGATTTTTGGATAAGATGGGTAGAATTTGGATAAGGTTGGGTGAATGTTGGATTTGAAATAAATTTTGGAATGGATGAATTAAAGATCCAAAGGTGAAAATCAAAATGTAGAATTGAAATAAAGTGGTGAATGAGTGGATAGGGTATGACCAAAGATCAAATATCAAAATAATATTTATCTAAGGCCAAATGGTATGATTTGGACAAAAGGTTGGATTATGTGGAGATGAAAAAGATGGATTATGATTGGACTTGGTGATTGATTAATGATCTGAGATGAAGGGTCCAATGGTCAAAATGGAATTATGTGGATGAATTTGGACAAAATGGTTGTGGATGATGATCAAAGGTGGACTTGGATTCTGATAGATTTTGACAAGGTGACCACAGATTCTGACTAGACAAGATTCAAGGATTCCAAGACAAATTACCAGACACATGTGGGATCTAGTCTCCAGATGGCATCAATGTTTGTTGATAAGGTGTCAAAACAGAGTGAAATAGCACCAGAAATCAAAAAGATGGTGCCAAAATAGTGAATTATGGCATCAGAGAAAATGACGCCAAATGGGAATTTTAAGGTGCAAAACAGAGAGGTTATAGCACCAAAATGAAACAGTGTCTTGGATTTTTTCTAGGTATTTGGGAATTTTTGGTCAATCTTGGATTTTTAGACTCAAAATTTTGGATTTTGGAGGTCAAATGGTTGATTTGGAAGGCTCAAATGTTTAATGGTTTAATTTTTTTCAAATGGTTCAAGTGGTTTCAAATAATGTCGATGAGATCTCTTAGCAAGTAGACAAACAATCAAACAAAACAACACAATGGCCAAACGTTTGATAGGAAGTGTGAGCATTATGTGTATGTCCTATAGCCCCTTAAGGCCAAATTTCCATGGGTCTAGACACAATCAAATACACTTGAAAACAATGCTTAGTCTACCTAAGGTCAATGGCCAATGGCAACTTATTCAAGCCCGCAACTTGGAATCTCCTTCGATGCAAATGTAGGGGCACCTAATGCAGGTGTGTACACTTTTGTCTTTGCAAGAGAGGATAGGTAGGGGCCTCCAGGACTAGAAAGATGACCCAATCACCCTCTCCTTAGAAAGCTAATGAGTAGCTTATGCTAAGTCGAGGATTTCTATCTCATCTCAAGGGACCATATGGTGAGTATCTTCAGAGAATGTGCTCTCTTGCATTGAACAAGACATCAACAAGTCAATAAGGTAGGCTTCTAACTTAAGGTGTCTAATGAAAATTTGGGGACTTGATGCTTATTCATGCGGCAGTGACTCACTTAAGAGGCTATCCTAGCCACTTACATCAATCCTTTTGCAAGGAAAGAATGAGGTTGACGTATCACACACACAAGTGTATGGATACTGAGGAATTGTTAGATTAATAATAATTCACCAAGAAGTCTTTAGGTTTTGCCTAAACCATTTATATAGATGACCAAATTGAAAGCACCACTTAGAGTCATCCCTTGGGGTGAGTACCTCTTTTCCCACCAAAGCAGGCTCTCCTAAAAAGAGAAAAGAAGATAGAACAATTTCTCTTACACCCAAGATCCTTTAAAAGGTGAGGGGAAAGGATACTTTTGTTCTACCTTAGGATCTACTAACAAAATGTGTAAATGCACCAAACACAACAAACACTTGTTCCTTTTAGAGCACCAAGTTGAAATGTTCCTATTTTAAACACACGTTCATTTTAAATGCACCAAACCAAGTGTTCCTATGTTAACATGCAAACACACAAAGAAGGAATCCTGCAATGAAATGTTAGTAGTTTAATTTTTTGTCTTTGACCAACATTCTTTCACTTGTAAAAACCTAACATCTACCTGCACAGATCCCAAAATCAGTCAGCCAGATAGCACCAAAACAGAGAGTAAAGGTGCCAAAAATCAATAAAATGGCATTATAAATTGATCATATGGTGCTAAAAATTAGAAAGATGGCGCTACAAAAACAAGAGATGACGCTAATGTTCTCTAATCCTACAGTTTGACTGATAACATAAATCAAAATTAGAATGGCGCTACAAATAAGGAAGATGGCATCAAAGAACATGGCATTAAAATTTCATGATATGGTGCTACAACCTCGAGAAATGGCATCGAAATAATTTTACCTGACTTACCTCGACTGCACACTCAGATAGTGTCGTTCTGTGTGTAGATGGCACCAAAATGAGATAGTCCCCCTAAATCTATTCAAAAAAGATGGTTAGTTGGAAAAAATTAAATCAAAAGGGGTTAGGATGTCTTCTATCATGTCAAAAAACACCAAATGTCAGATAGAAACCAAGTAGGTGTTATGAAGAAAATGATGACTCAAAGTTAGTCAAAAAAACATTTCAAACACCCCTATATAAATTTTTGCACTTCGACACCCTGTACCTATGTATTTTCTGCTAAAACAGAGAGCACTAAGACCCTAAGACTTGCTAAAACCTCTAAAAAGCACATTTTTTTTTCTAAGATTAAAGGTTAACAAGAGGTCGTTAGAAAATGGTGCCAAAACAGGGGGAAATGGTGCCACAAATCAGGCATATGGTGTCAATCCGTGAGCAGATAGCACCAAATCAAGAGATTTTGGCATTAAACTTGTGTAAGTCCTATCTCCTTGCAAAAAATCAAGCAAAAAAAGTTTAATAGGGACCATGGGGTCCCACAAAGCATGCCAAATGAAGACAAGAGAAATCTTAAAGGGTAAAAACACAACTAAAATGCATGAAAACACACTAGTTATACCTCAAGATCTTCTTACTCCTTGATAAGATTGAGAGCTTAGCACCCACAAGCTCTAGCTTTACCCATGACTATGTTCTTCAAATGTGAAATGCTCTCAATACAAAGGCAAATCAACATAGCCTAGTTAATGATGGGGAGGATGAGAGAAATTTTGGCATAATAATGTTACTCTAAACTTGGATGTTAAAATGGCTTGTGGAGGCTTGTATTTATAGGTAAATTGGAGGGGATTTTGATCCAACGGTGGAGATTCATTGTTGAAATCAAGGGATGAGATTGATTGTGAGATGGAGGGCTAGGATTTGATCAACAAATTTGGAGGGTGGAGAATAAAAATGAATATTTTATTCATTTTGAAGAGGACTTAGCATTAAATGTGATTTAGATGGATTAGGAAATTTAAAATTAATTTCCTTGGGATGAGTTGGAATTAAAAATTCCATTTTATGTGGGGTTGTGCAAGTCATGTGACACATGCACATTTTTGGGGCCTTACATTTGTAGGCTTAAAAAGAGGAAGATGTTTTTGCACAAAAATGGTAAAGATGCTCATTGGAGTGAGTTGGAGTGTTTATGAATATTTTGTAATTTTTAATTTGTGGGTGTGGGAGGTGTTAATCATGCTTTGACCAAGTTAATCAAGGTGATTAGCTTAGTTAATGTGGTTGGAAAAAATTAGTGGATGAGGTAATCAGGGTTTAGAATTAATTAAATAATGATTTATTTAATTAATCCAGGTCTAGTGGTCATGTTTATCTAATTAATCAAGCCTACTAATTAGCCTACCCCTAACCTAGTTTATTAAAAACCTATTATTTAATTAGCTACCCTAGCCTACAATTAATTAAATAATAATTTAATTAATTAATTGGATGAGGATTTGGTGTTGTGAATGATGTTGGAGGATAGTTATATGGTTAAGACATTTTTAGGTGTCTACAATAGTCACAAGATGAATTAAGACTCTTCATCTAGGTGTGGCTTTCAAGCCCCTGTATAGTACTTCCTTTCCACAAACTCAATATATTACATAAGTATACTTCTAATACACACACACACACACACACACACACACACACACACTTATAGATGAATCTTGTACATATGTAGACAATCATTCTTTTCCTATTTCCACAAGGTTTCTATAAGACATAGGTCGAACAGTAGTTAAGACCTCTCTATTTAAAACATAGTTCCTACATTCATACTATTTCAAATAGCAGAACAACACCCTCATTTGCCACAACCTATGCCTTAAATGAAAAACATAAATCTCATGACCCTACCTATATTTATTTTTTATTTTTCTCAACCGAGCTAGCAAGCTCAGAAGTATCGAGCCCTAGAAAGCCCATGAAACTATATAGCTTAGTTGAAAGTGTGATGGAGTAACCTCCATATACAACAAAATATAATACAACACAAACAACCCATTTAACAATGGTTTCTTTTATCTAATTAATCTATCCACAATTTATATGACTCTCCACCCGCCAATGGTATGGAGTAAGAAAGTATTTTTAAAACATTCAAAATAAACTGTGGTGCACAAATACAACTAATACATTTCCCAAACGACTTAAGGAAAATACCCAGTAATATATATGCATTCCTATTACTAAAGTGAGGGATAATACCCCAAAGTGTTCACACAAGACACCGAAACATCTTACTATTTCAAATAAAGAACATTATTATTAATCTCTACATACTTGTAGAGTTTAGCCTACACTTTTCTCTTTTCTTCTTGCATTGCTTCCAATCACCTCTCGTTCTTCTATCCCTTTTTGTGTCCTTGTTTTCTTACCTTATTTTTATAGAATAGCCTTCATTATGGTAGTCATTCTACTCCTAACTCCCTCTTATCCACCAAGACACTCAGTTCAAACACTTCCATACTCCCCACTCCACCTATTTGTTAAAGTGGAGTAATTTCCTCCTAGGATACAAGGACAAAGTGACAACTAGTATGGCTAGTGAACTATAGTTCACTACCTTCACCATAAATTCCCATGATTTTCATAAATTTAAAAGTGGGATTATAATAATTCAACAAATATATATATATATATATATATATATATATATATATATATATATATATATATATATATATATATATATATATATCCATTTATAAACGTAAACATGAAATTTCCAACAATTAAGAGCCCTAATAAGATTTATAACAAAGAGAGCATTCATGAAATTTGAAAAATCAAATGACGTTAAAGAACACAAAATGAGTGTTAAGCCATGCCAACTAGTGCAAACACAATGGTAGTGACTTCATTGACAATGGCAATTATGACATGATGCACACACACAAGACTGTTGCAAATTGACATGATTTAGCTTTAAATAACACAACATAGTAGACATTCTATCTTTAGAGGTTGCAAAGATAAACATCACAACTCTATTGGGGAATGAACCCAATTTACTCAACAGTGACACATATAGAAAAGATGCTAAACAATATTGACAATGTATAACTAATATAAAAGGACGTTGAGCCAAGATTCAATTGACAATTGACATAGTATCACTAGTTAACCTATTGCAAACAGTGACGTTTGTGAGGGTGTTCTTAGAGTCATGATATAAAGTTATCATTTTGCCTCGATCTGCAACCCCCTTGTTGATGATGCTCTCCCTCCTCAACTAGAGAGGGATGTGCTTTTCCTACATCCACATCATATCCATTGATAGAGTAGTTAGTCCAAGAATATATAACAAATTGATAATCTTCATATAGGAAATCACAACATTACAAAATTTAATTGTAGAATTTCAACTATTCGTCATAATCTTGCCATAATATCAAATTAAGCACTGCTTCAATGATATTGCTAAATAAGGATTAGTATTCACATCAAGTACATCTATAAGATAAATACCTACATTTATTGATCACATAATTAGTTTCAAAATGATTAAAACACATTATCATCTAATCAAATTATTTCCATTTGTAGCATAAGAAGAACAAGTATCTTAAATATGCTTAGTGTACTTAACCAATATTAAAGTAATTAAAACTTGTCTAAAATATATATTGTCCAAAAATAGGGTGTGACACCAAGAATCATGTTGTAGTTGGTTTCTTAATCTATGATAAAGAATTTCGTAGATAAAATTTTAGGACCAGTAGTGATAGGGAGATTAATCTTTCCAATGATATGGGTCCTAAGATTATCACAGCCTCTGAGGGAATCCTTTTGAGGAGGGAAAGTGAGACTACATTGAATGCAGACCTATCATAGATCATGACACACCTAATGCAATAATCATAAATTTGGACTTGTAGGTAAAGTGTAGGATCACCTTGCCAACTATGTCATCATCTAAAGGTAATTGTCTAATGCCAAATGTTAAAAGTAGTGTCTTTAGTAAGAAAACTAGGTGGGTGAGGGTTATTTGTAATATTGTTGACATAAGGGGTCGAAGTGGTTCACATCATTTGTCCTAAACCTATGATATCAAGGAGAACACTCATGTGAGTGGGAGAGTTCCTAAGAATATATAAGATGTGAGAGAAAGTTGATTTATGAATCTTATTAGGGGTGGAGTTAGGTTGTCTAGGTCCAAAAGTGGCATAGACTTCTTGAACAATATTGAGTTCTACAAGGCCTAACATGTTTTTGTCAAAGGTGTGTTGATGATTTTGTTAATAACTTTTAGGCCTATGCCCTTTATTCGCATGGATGCAGTAATGTATTCATGAATGATCATTGTTGAGTTTTTGGGAGGCATCAAATGATTTTGTTATATTGTCTACGAATTGAAATATTGTTCCCCCTAGGCTAGTGAAACATGCAATAACTCAAGAGATTATAGCCATGTGGTGAGTTACTATTTATACTCTAACTTTACCTACTACTATATTGTCTTGGTTGGAAGTGATTGATAGTGTTTACATCCATGGTGTGACCAAAATTGTCTTGAGGGTAGAAGAAGATACATTTGTAAAAGTTGTTTTTTCTTTTCTAGGAGGCGTGAGATAAATCATTGGTACTCCTAACATGATTCTGTGTCATTTCCTTTTCTCTTATGAAACACGTAATACTTGTTGGAATTATATTCTTAAGGTATTTTTGATATGGATCATATTTGTTGTTATTATATGATCTCTCATTTTGTTTACCTTGTTGTTCATAGTTATTTGGTTGGGGATAGTCAACAACAATGACATTTTGGTTCCCCGAGTTTCTATAGTTGTTACCACCATTGTAACTATTATAGTTACAATTGTTGTTGTTCTTGGGTGGTGAGATGTTAGTAACCCCATTAGTGGTTATGTTGCAATTAGTATTCTTTAATATTTTAGGTTCAATGGGGCTATTTTTACTATTGTGTTGCATCACCAATCTTCTATTTCCATCATACTTATTTCTTTTTCTATCATAGCAGCTTGGTCTATTCTGAGAGCACTCTAGAGAGCCTCTTGTATGATATGTAGGGAATTTTTTGGACCTCTTCCAATCTATCCCTATTAAAGGCATGTAGGAAGAGATTACATAGCTCCATGTGATCCCTGTTTGGCTCACTACTTGAGGAGTAGAGGACCTATCTCCACTACATGATGAAGTGTGTGAGTAATTTGTTAGCCTCTTGGTTGACTATTAGAGATTCTTCTATTCCTATTTTGATAAATTTATTCATGTTAAAGGCATCAATGAACTCACCAATGAGTTGTCAAAAGGAATGTATTGATGCCTCTAGGAGTTAGTAATACCAATCTAGAGCAATGCCTTCTAAGGTTTTGAACAATATTCTTTCCACCACCCCATATTGAGGAAGGAGTTCGCACATTGTCATTGTGTAAGCCTTCATGTGTGAGTTAGGATCTCCCACTCCTTTGAACTTTGGAAGTTTAGGGGGAGGGTGTGTAGCACAATGTTGTGAAGGTTGAGATTTAGAGGATCTTTAAGACATTCCAATGTCCCCAAAAAGGGATAAATGTGGAGGACATGGTTCTCCTAAACATTATCCCTACAGGTGGAGCTCACTAGATTTGTTACATTTGGAAAGGTGTGTTGGGTTGTTGGTACCCTAGGAAAATAGGATGGCTAGGTATATTGTGTTTTGTAAACTGGGTGAAACCATTTGAGTTTGATTTTTCGTGATAGCCATCCCGCCTGATTGATTCAAGCTTTCCATGTTGAATGATGAGGGTAAGGGAGGTATAAAAGCCTCATTACTTTTATTGCATGCATAAATTTTTACATAGGGGGATCTGGGCTACACCTTTGTTTTGTTTAATAATCTCTATGAAAAAAGTGTTCGTGTGAGGTTGGTGCCTTAGATACATTGGTTTTCTGATAGGTTGTGTAGAATTGTGTGTTGGTTGTTCAGCACCCCCAATTTCAAGAGGCTTGATTTGTTGGAGTAGCATGACTATAAGTCCTTCAAAGGTGGCTTCTCCTATGTTATGTGTTTCTCCACCATGAGGTGGGTTTTTCTCAATGTGTGGGGGTTGAGTGATCACATTGGTTCTCTCTTCAAGGAAGCTTTTTGATGCCCCTTGATGTATTTTAGCTTGTTTATTTTTAAAAGCTACAAGGAGGGCCTCTCAAGCCACTCAAGCATCTTTTGTATTTTTCTAAGTGGCTCAAATCATTGTCAATTAAGGTGGTTCTATCTCTATAGTGTATGATGGGATGGCCCTATTAGTGGATTTCTAACTCAATGAGTATTTGGCTTGCTCTACCTTGATCAAGATTGAGTTGGGGCATAATATCTTAGCTCCAAACTAGGTTGTTAGAATTAATGAAGTTGTGTAGTTCCTACCACCCACCATCCAAGTTAGTGTCTTCATAATTGTACCTATTTGAAATAGGTGCTAAGGGATCAACAAGGATGTACCAACTAAATGATGGAGAGGTAGATACATTTGAGGGACCCTATCCCTATTATGCTATTAGTCTTGACATACTTTGGGGGTACCATAGGTACTACAAAATAAAATTAGAATACAAGAAGGATGAAAGATGAAAGAAAAAGGAAATGAGAGAGCTAGTCTAGAAGGGATTGTCCTTCATGTTAGGTTCACAAAAATATGTGATATTCTAAATCTACTCACCACAAATGTAGATGAGGTGGACTCAGAATGGCACATGCACTCCACCTTGCTAATGGCATGGATTGAATTACTCTTTCTATTGAAATAAAAATCCATCTAAAATAGGGAGAATCTAATTGATCACTCTCTTCCCATGGAAGGAAAATCTCGCAGATGGGAGCAATATGATTTTATGGAGTGGTAGTTGCACTAATGGGCTTGATCACTTTCTAATGAAGGATTACCTGATGGAGGACTGGGGTGTTTATCTAAGGAGTTGAATGTGGAATTATTGGCATTTTAGTTGATGCATTTATGTGTTCTCTTTGCAATGCTCTTTCTATGATTCTAGTGTCAATAAGTTGGATGACAATGTCTATAAAATAAGTGGATTGATCTTAAGGAATATGATGTTGTCATCTTTGGGTGCATATGCATAGGGCAATGATCAACTATATTGAAGTTTATGTGGCTAGTTGTGTTGCCCTCTCAGTTGTTGTCCATGATGTCAAATACATAGACTCTTAGGTTTGTGGTTGGCACAAAATTAGCTATCATGAGAGTTGGCAGACAAAGGTATTTGCTTATGCTTGGTAGCATTTTGCTTCATGACAGTTGGTAGACAGAGGTATTTGGTTATGCTTTACGTAGCATTTGGTTGACTTGGTATTCATGATGTTTAGCATTTGATGCAAGTTGGTGTGCTATGCATGTGGTTATCATTGTAGTGGTATTGTGGTTATCTTCTCTTAATCCACTATGCAATTGCTTATGCTCTTGATATATTGGTGAGAATGTTGTGATGCAGTCAGTTGTCACTTGATGTCAAAGTGCTCATGCAAGTACTCATGTTCTTGTATTGATAATGCTAAATATTTCTCTCTTCTTGGTTGACCTTTATGATGTGTAGTGGGACAACATTTTGTTTCTTTATGCTTTAGTTTGCTATTGGTAAAGGCAATTTGGCATTGCTTGAATTTGGCATTGATGTCAAGGCTTAAGACATCATTGGTTTCATTCTTGGTGATCTTCATTTGATTAGAGGATTGTTCTTGATGATAAATTCACACACTCTCCTAGTTGGTGCATTTGATTGATCTTTATGATGAGTATTGGTTGTCAGTTGGCAGAGGTATCTAGTTTATGAAAGTACTCAAGTTATGGGAGACATGGTTGTTTTGGTTTGCCTCATTTCTACAGGTGACATACATTTTTAGGTGATACATGTTTTGCATACATGTGTGGTATTCTTTCAGGACTTTTTGCTTTGCTATAAAGGCAACATATACTTTATTATGTTTTTGGTGTTACTATGATGTGTTGCATTTAGTTAGCACTTGATCAATAGTGAAGAGTTCTTGTGATCTCTTAAGAATTGCTTGTATTTGTCTTCAACACAATATGCAAACTTCTTGAAGTTCTTATTACAAAGACATGATCTTTTTAAAGGGATACAAATGCAAGGAGTATACTTGTTTATTTACAAATTTCATCTATGAAGGGTTATTGTTATCATTGTATCTAACTTCAAAGTTAGAAAAGGGCTTCATATGGTTATCTTTTTTTGACTCATGAAAAGTTGTCTTAAAAGGGTTTCAAATGGCATAATTGACAAGAACTATTTCCTTGTGCAAATAATAAAAGAAATCACTTAGAAACACATCCTATCAGGCACTTAAAGGTGTTAACCTGCCTAGTAGGTGTTGGAGGCATACTTGACAGGTAAAAAGGTGATGTTGATGCTTGATATTGCCCAGCTCTTTTTAGGGAAAATAGACACTGCTGGTAAACAGGGTATACTATGCGAAAAAGGTTGTTTGTCGAGACTTAGAGATATGAGGCACTCGACCTAGGGTTTCATCTTTATGCAAAGTTTTCTTGACATTCTGTGTATCATGATGGGGATTTTGTTGATATGACAATGCTCGAGAGTCAAAGGTGAAGCTAGACAATTATCTTTTGAGCTCATAGGTACAATAAAGTCTTAGTCTTCTCTGTAGTTACAGGTGACATCTTTCCTTATTTTCTCATGCAGGACTTTTGAAAAAGGAATACTCTTGTCTCTTTGGTTGTGGGGGTTTATATGTTAAAGCCATAATAGAACCTTATCTAGAGTTTGTATTTAGAAGTTTTTGTTTCTTTTAACAATGGTTAGCATTCTATTAAGGCAATTGGGAAACAGAAAGATAGCAACAGTTTTGTAACTTGAACCACAAGAGTTTTTCGTCACATATACTTTACTTATCTTTTTTTAAAGAACAGTTAAGTTTTGTGAACAACAACATAGTTTCTAAACTATGGCAAAGGGTTTGTAAACTTGTGATACACCCATGGTTAGGGTTTGAAGGATTTACTCTTATGCTTTACCCTAGGGTTTCTTGCTCGAATGTTGAAAATAGTTTGATAATACTCTATTTTTGGTATGGTTAGAAGTTGGTAATTATAGTTTTGTTAAGGCATTCTTGGTTGCATTAAACAATGTGAACATTATATGATTTCATTGTGGTTGAAGATTTATTATTGTAAAAGATTCAAAGCCATTGTATAAAGTTCTACCTGGGTCTATTCAACCATACTCCTTTGATAGTTACTTATGCAGTTGAAAATTGTCTGAGATAGTTGAAGAGGTTTAGTTACAGATACAAATTGTTTCATGAAAGAAAGAAGGCTTTGTGAAATTGTATATAAACGATATAATGTAAACATCTGATGTAGGTTTTGATGATTTGTGTTAATTACACTATCATTAAGGTTATATCAGTATGTTGAGTTGTTGTATTGTTGATTCTTGAGTCTCAAATAATGAGATAGTCAAGAACTGGATTGTAAGGAAATAGAGTAACCCTCTATATTGATTCAAATTTTGTATTGTATTTATGAGATTGTATTAAAGCTAGTGAGGCACAAACAACCAGTGAGGCACAAAAAGCTAGTGAGGCACAAATAGCCAGAGAGGCACATAGCCAGTGAGGCATCTGTATTTGCTAGTGAAGCATATTTTGATTAAGCTAGTGAGGCATTTAATGAGTGGTTTTTCTACCCCATGAGGGTTTTCCACTCCTAAAATCATTGTCTTATTGTCTCTTTGTTACATGGATCATTTGTTCATTACACTTGTATGTTTAGTTCCTTAGTTCACAATAACTTGCATTAATGAGGCTTTAATCTTCAATCTTTGTTCTATTTTTGAAAGTCTAAAATAAAAGTAAATAAAGTGTTTTCTCTACAACACTGATTCACCCCCCCTCTCAGTGTTGTCAAGTACTCCAACAAGTTGTTCTTGGTTTAGTGATAGTATTTGGTACTAATTTAATGAGTTGGGTTTAGCCACCATTTTTAGTTGTTCATCTAGTTTTCTAACCTTAGGGAACACCCTCTCAAGTCTAAGCTGAGCTCGAAGTGTAGGAGAGGAAATCCACTCTTGTCCATTGGCCTAGAATCATCCTCAACTTGTTGATAAACCACTTTCCAATCATCTTAACAACACCCTTGACCTAGGTGATTGGGTAATGTTTTAGAGTTTTGGATTGTGGTTATTTTGGGAACCAACAAAGTGGCACCATTGTCGGGGATGAATTAAAAAATTGAAGAATTTTGAAAACCTATGTAATAGTCATCAAAGTTTGCATCAATTTGTTGTTTGCATTTTTTTCACATAGTATTTGGCCTCCTATCAACTTATGCCAACAAAATGGTACCATTTCCAGAGAAGATCTTGTTGCTAGGTTGAAAGGGAATGGAAGATTCTGCTGGTTGGTAAGCCCAAAAGTAAATTTGCAACCTTGGAGTTTTATCACACTTCAAGGATTTCCTCTTTGACAAAGAGGTGGTGACTTTGTTGTCATAAAATAAATTTGTTTGCTATGTACCTTAACGTGTTGTTGGTGATTTAAATGCCCCAGTTTATGTGCATAAACTGGTGATATTAAAGGTACATGGTTTTCTACCGATAAGGGCATGGTTCAGTGGTTAAGTCACTTGGTTGTAGTGGCGGCCACCAGAGTTCAAACCTCTGCTGGGCCAACGAGCTCGCAAGGTGTTAAGCCTTCGCTGGGCCAACGAGCTCGCAGGTTTGAAGTGTTCTTTCTTGAGGATGAGGTTCCCCATGTTGTGGCCTCACGGTTCATAGCTATGGGAAAAAGTGTTGTGTGGAGCTGGAGGGCATGTCGCACTAGCGTCACCGGTCACGTTAAAAAGTTTACCAGGTGCATTATCTTTAAAAAAAAAAGGTACATGGTTTTCTTCCTACTTGTGATATTGAGTTTCTTTCCTAGCAAATAAACTAATTTGAATGCCTTAGTTTTCTACCCAGCATTGTAGAATGTTTTAGTTATGGCATTTAAGTATGAGTATGATTGGCCTAGGGGTGCCCCTCGATTTGCATCTTCCTATGTTTTAGACCCTAGGAATTACATTGGATTTGATGCCCATAACTATTCTACTAATGCTTATTCAAGTCATGGCCCTGCATCTTTCACAAACCCAAACCTATATGCACCCATGCAAAATCCAAATGAATTAGCAATGCAACAATATGAAAATGATAAAACTAAAGAACTTCTAGAGTCTTTATGGTAGAAAGAGAAAGAAACAAAAAAACAGGTTAAGTTGCTAGAGTCTAGGGTGTAGTCCAATGCTTGTCCTACTACCCCTAAAAATTAGATTACTCAGTCCCCTGTTCCTCCCTTAGATCTAGTTTACAATCAGCTAGACCTATCATGGGTTGACTACAGAACACAAGGCATGCCAGCTAAGGTCTATAGCATGTTTCTCAAGTTTGACAAGTACAACATTTGGGAAGGGGACACACATGTTGATGAATTTTCAAAATTTATGGAAGAACGTCAATTTAAAGATGAAGACATGTGGATGAGTTTCTTTGTTAGGTACTTGCATGGAAAGGAAAGAGAATGGTTTCAGAGTTTTCCTTGGAAATCCTTTGCCTCATGGAATGAACTTGTGGCTGCATTTGAAAAAGAATTTACTAAAGGTCTAGACCTTGCTGATCTTGTCATGGAGCTGAAAGAAATCAAAAGGCAAGAGGCAGAGTCTAATACAAACTTTAGTCACAAGTTTGCATGTGCCCTTTCCAACAGTCATGAGGATTTCAAACCTAACATTCCCACTTGCATTGATATGTCTTTTGAAGTAGATGAGAATGGATTGATTTATGTGTGGGAAGATTTCAAAATAATAAGTATGCAATACGCATATTTATCCCTAGACTACATGGAGAAAGCAAGAGATGACTACATACTAAGTTTGTTATCTGCAAGTGTCAGTACTGATGGTAAGGAACATGTTGATATGAACAACAGTCTTGTGGATATAACCAATCAGATGAGTGTAACATCAAATGAAGATGAATGTGTAGTCAAAAAGGTAGAATGTGAAGGTGGTGCATTGTATGACAGTGATGCAGATGATGAGGATAGTGTGTGCACCTACCTTAAGTTGGATTGTTCATCAATTGAAGGTGAAAATGATTATCAGTGATATATTTTACCTTAAGCATGAGGTATGTGGTGTATTGAATAAAAAGGAAGGTGTGTGCATGAGTAAGCAGCTAATTGGATCATATTGTGAAGATGATTTTGATAAATATGCACAAGTTTATGATATTCAAGGTGAGAAAGAAATTAGTTTATTGTCTGAACATTATTGACTTCTTATGTTCTTGTTGATGAGGATGTAACAATTAATGTTTGTTTGCATGAGGATGACTTGGATGTGGCTGCCCTGAATGATAACTAATCAAAGATAAGTATTGGTGCAACCATGGATTGTCAACCCGAGGAATTTTCCCTTGAAGATTATGAAGATGGTGATCATATGGATGCATATGAGAGCCTATTTCTGTGGTGCAAAGCATGTTGTCTTCCCCATAGTATCCTTCAAATCATCCACAAGGAAATGATGCAAAAATGAATGAGGAAGAAGTGTGTCATTAGTTTGTTCGCAACAGTATATATGACACAATAGATTGCCTTAATGAACTTCAAATAATGAGATGAATTGAAGAGCTTGAGTCTCCATATGAGGTGTATCATAGTTCTAATTTATGTGTTGATGGTTTAAATTTTGAATTGAATCATGCTCATGATTCAAGTATTTAAGATTATATCAGCACTTGTAAAAACAATGTATGCTAGCCGCCGATAATCCAAGAGTTTGACACATGTGATTACGAAATCTTCCTTTGTGATGAAGGTCAAGTTTCTAATGATATAGATGATAGTGTTGTGTTTGAATTTGAATCATTTGTATGGGACTAGTTCATGCATATGATAATAATGGTGAGCATCAACATGAATGTCAAGTTGCAGATTAATATGTGGTTATTCAATTTGATGGTGTACCTGTGCTTGAGGCCTTTTAGTTTGATGTGCTAGTTGAATCATTTCTTGATGCATACCAAGATTGCAACCGGGTATATTTTTTTTCATGTGAATTAGAGGAGTTCTCTTTTCCTCTTAGTTCACATGAAGAGGCCAGTAGGTGTCATGAGGATATAGTTGGTGATGGAAGTTTGCTTCCATCCATGTCTTTTATTGTTGATCTAAATTTTAGTTTTTCACTCTTTGCTATTGGGAATTAGCATGAAATGAAATGGAATAGGTCAAGCACCTATTTTTTGTGGTTTCCATGTAGTGATTTGTATGATGAAGTTGGTCTTTGTTCCATGAACATTGGTTTTAGACTGGTGCATGCATGTGGCAACTTTCATTCATTACAGATGGGTGATCAAAATTGTTTTAGTTTGAGGGAGATTAGCTCCTTCATCTAGCTTGTCTTTGACATAGGCAAGTAACATCAGTCACCTTGTACAGGTTTGACCTGCAATGTGTTAAAATTTTGATTCATGGTCATACTTTCAATGTTTGTAATCCTTCATGCTAGTGGTTTTGTTGTTGTGTTGTACATATCTCTATTATGTTGTCTTATACATACGTTGTTTGTGTGTGTGTTCTCCCCCCTTTCATCCTAGTTCTGATTGTGCCAAGCTTGGCGCATGTCCCCAATTAGAGCCACTATTAGGAACCCTATTTTCAAGCCTGATTATTGAAAAATCTCCTCTGACTCATCAAAAGTTTCCTAGGGAGGTCCCTATGTATTCACCTTGTCTTGTGTGTCTGGTGTTGTCTCCTTGAAATTTGACTAAGTCTAATATTTTTTAGATCCTCCAAATCCTAGAGGTACGAAACCACACTCAAACATGTTGAAAATATATACATGAAATATAACTTAAAGTGCAAGAAAGTAAATTTCCATATGTAAATGTCAACTTATACTTAAATATTATATTTCATGTATATATTTCATGAATATCTTAAGTTTCTAGCCTAAGTCTTAAGTGATTCAAGGAAAATAAGAATGTTGGGATGGTACCAAGTGTCATTACAACACAAGATGAAGGATAAATGAGCCTAACAACTTTGAGAGAAATTGCCAGGACACCATGTCTTCCCCTCTGATGTAGTGGAGGGCTTGACACATTCAAAGAAAAGAGTCCATGGGGAGGAAACACATGGAGGATTCTCACACATATAAGCCTCAAATATTTTGATAACATCTTCTGCTTTGCACTAGGCTACCATGTGTTGTGTCTATAGGCCAATGAACTTTTCCCTTTTATTTCTTCTCATGCCCCAAACTCCAACACAACCCAAAATGATTAAAAATGAAACCGGTTAAGGTGGGAAAAGGATGATTCAAAATGATTTGAAGGACACAATTAATACAAAATTAGGTAGATTTGTTGTGATAGGTGAATTTGAATGCTGATATGGTGTGCCCTAATTTCTCCCACCCATAATAGAGAGGTTGCAATGTTATACATATAAGGATTAAAGATATTCAGAGGGGTTAGTTGTTGAACCAATTGTCTGGTCCATCTATGCTTCACCGTGAATATCAAGCAATAAATCATGTAGGTCTGAGTTGCAAATGGAAGGAAGCATCAAATATAACATAGGAAGGGTCCTAAATGCACATCTTCATACAGGGATATGTCGCCATGGCCATCTGCAGTGATTTAGGGGACTGTATAGTCACAACTATGTATTTTTCCTTCACCACATTTGTTGGTGTGATTGTAACAAGGATTTGATAATGCGTGACAACATTTAGATCAATAAAAGCATCTCTTTTCTTGCAAATGAATCATTATGGTTCTACTTACTATTAATAAGTATGTTCCCTTTATGAAATGTAATAATTGATATGTATATAAATGCATATTTGTCTTTGTTGATGATTATTAAATGTATGTCTTCCCCCTTTGCTGCTCATGACTTTGTTTCCCAATGGTGTAGGCATCAATCCATATTGGTGAGGGGTCAATCACTCTTTTAAAACAAATCTCTATCCTGGGTAGTTGTAGGAGTAGGAGTAGGATTAGTTTAGGTTTTACATGCTATCCATGATTCTGTGTAATAACTAGGGATAAAATATGAAGCAATAAAAAATAGTTTAAATCATTGGTGAATCATGTACATGTGTGCTTGCACTATGTATTTTTTGTATATGAAGTTTAAGTGGATTCATCTTAAGGAATATGATGTTGTCATCTTTGGGTGCATATGCATATGGTAGTAATCAACTATATTGAGGTTTATGTGGCTAGCTATTCTTGGTTTAGTGATAGTGTTTGGAACCAAGTCAATGAGTTGGGTTTAGACTCAGGAGGGTATTCCTTGAGGTTAGAGAACTAGATGAACAACTAAAAATGGTGGCTAATCCATTAAGTGGACTAGCCCAAGGTTGGAAGTGTTAGGGTTAGCCGGCAGAAGATATTAATTAGGGTTACTTTCAAAGGAAAGGAAAACTTGCTTCTTGTGCTATGTGGGTGAGGTTAGAGCTTGAAACATGAGAATTTGAGATTGGGATTTGTAAAGAGGTGTGTAATCTTCTAAAGATGATCTAATTCCTAAAGGTGGGGATACAAAAATTTTAGCAAAAAGTTACTGAGGAAGCCTAACAATCCTTCTATGTTATGAAGGGAATAGATTCTTTAAAATTTCTTAAAGATTCTAGCTTCTAAAATTTATTAGAGAAAGGGGTCTAAATAGGAGAAGAGAAGAGATGACCGGAGGGAAAAATAGGCTAAAGATATGAATGAAAGAAATGTAGTGTAGGAAAAACTAATCCTTAATCTAATGTCTCAATCAAGGGAGTTCTTCACTAACACTACACTCAGATTCTATTATCTAATATTTTGATGGTTAAAACCTACTCTAGGTTTTCACAGAACCACTTAGCATTCTAGAAAAAGTAAAGAAACTAAACTAGATGCTCATTAAAAGGAAATAAATTGAGAAAATGCTCAAAATATATAATTGTACCAAAAATTTTATGAAATTGAATACAAAAGAAGAAATGAAATTTGTCACTGAAAGGTGAGGCTCATTGCCCTAGATGACAATGCACCTCAAGGACATCTGTAATAGGTGCTAGCATCCTTAAAGCCACAAAAATAAAAAAAGATTCAATCTGTAGAGCTTCGGGATGTCTACACAACACAAAGATGGACATAAAACACACCCAATAGCCTCCATGTGACACAAACTTGAAAATAAAAATAAATATACTTTTGAAATGAAGAAAAAATTAAATAACAAGGAAGAGTGGAAGACCAATGAAACCTCTACATTTGAAAAATTTCACTCCGAGAATACCTAAAAAAGGATAGAGGAAAAATGGTTGTACTATTAAGGAGCTTGCCTCAATCAAGCCCTAATTTTAGTCAACCGACCTCCACAAGCAACAAATGATAGAAATACTTGGAAAAAAGAAGTGTGTGCTCCTATCCTACTATGTCTAGGAATTAAGAGTAGTGACAAATGAAAATAAAACTAAGGAAACTTCCCTTGTCTATGGGGAAGGAATACCCAACATCATACAAACAATGATCTACACCAAGAACAAATACAAATGGTGGTCTACACCAAGAAGCTTAAACAAATGGTGGTCTACACCATGAAACTTGCAACATAAACAAACTAAAAGATATATGCTAACATATTCAAATGCAAGAGCAATATCTTCTAATCAAAAAATAATATTACTAGGTTGGATAGTGAATAAGGAGGCTGCAACTCCTTGAGAGAATAAATATGTTTGCACAACTTCAAACCCCACCAAGAAAGAGAGGCTTCTTAATACTCAAGATGCAATAAAGATCTCCAAGAGCTAACAAAGACAACACCACAACTCAAGAGGGCATAGAAATATTCAATAGCTACACATGAGATCCTTCACAAGAACTTCATAAGAATTTTCATAATAGAGCCAAAGGAGAGAGTGAGAGATTCAAAAGTTTGATTATTCAAGAATGAGAGAGAATGAACAGATGCATCCACATGCAAATCCAAAGAGCCATTCGACATGTTCAGAGGCATTACAAGAATCTGGCCAGTTGTAGGAGATAATTCAATGTGTCCTAGAATAGTTCACTAACCATTTCACGTTCATGAAATGCCAACAGGACACATGGACATTCACACTAAGTTCTAGCATTTGAGCAAATCTACTTCAGAATCTCATGAATCATCTTTGGCCTAGGAGAATCACTAGCATTAAAATAGAATTTGATGCATTTACGAAAAAGAGGCTAGAATGAAACAAACATAAGCCTAAAATGCAGAAAGGAGGTGTAAGCATCAAAGTGGTTGCCAAACGTAGCATGAAATTGCAAGGGTATGAAATATTTGACATTATATTTAGCCCCCACTTTAGTGGGCTTATGACACTATGTGCATATGCAAACTAAAGTAGAAAGTAAATAACATAACACATTATACCTCTAAAAAGGATACTATAGAAGATGTAGGGGTTCTTCTTTTTGAATCAAAGTGGATCAGTGTCAATCTGCTATTGGAAACATCAATTTTGAGTCACAAATAGATGAAAGTATTTTGGCCCTTATCAGGTTTGAAATTAAGTTTGATCAGCTCGACGCTTTTAAAGAAGGGAGCCCATGAGAAGTAAACATGTGGAGTTCTCTCGCATCTTTAAGCTTTAGCAATTTTGATAGCATTTTCTGTTTGCATCAAGCTGCCAAGTGTTACCAATTTTTCTCAAGGCTGGGCTCAGATTTGATGAAAAGGAATCTGAGGAAAAGATAAAGAAGGGCGCTTTCATTGTTTCCATGTGCCATGTTCATGCTTCTCCATGAAAAAATGTTTTAACACACCCCAGATGAAGCACCATGCAACCTCACGGTGAGTAGATTAAAGAGGTTTCAATGAGGCTAAAAGCACTACGGAGACGTCGATCATATGCACAGAGGATTTGATGATGGATAAATCATAAAGGACCTTTAAGGTTAGATAAAGAGGTCAAAACATCGGTAATGAATGAAGATGTACCACTAGACCTCTATGTTGGCTATGAGGGCAAAAATATCAATTAGCCATAACTTAGATCTTAATGGCCTAACAAAACATCAAAAGCAGTGGTTAAATCTCTAGGAGTTCTAGTAAGACTACAATACTATAGTATGGCACCACCAAGCTTCAATAATAAGAAGGACTAAATAGTTAGAGTGATTCAATGTTGTGCTGTCAAAAGTAATTGTAGTAGATAATTCCCACCCAGTGTAACATGTTAAGGTGGTTAGATTACTATATATAGGGCCATGAGCCATTGTGAAAGTGGTTGGAAAATATTTATTCATTGAGCCAATTCTTAGACTGTAGAAGAAGAATAATAAAATTTCAGGCCTTTGTGTATGCTCTTAAAGAGAAAATTGAATGTTTTATGACTGTGCCTTTGCACCTTTTGTAACTTGTTCTCTGTTCACTAATGAAGAAGAAGTGATGCCATGTGCTTATTTCTATGTTGTTGACTCTTTATTTTGGGTTTAAGATATTAATGTATGCCTTTGTTTTTAGTTTCAATGAATGATGTTAGTAAGTGGTCTAAAATCATGGTCCTTTAAGCTCTTGGTAGCAATGAGGTAATATTGTAAGTTAAATAGGAAAGCACCATGCCTTTGTTGCATCAATCCAAGTCTAATTTTATGGTGCATCGCCTTAGAATAGATTTCATTTTAAGTTTCTCTTTTCTCTTTCCTCCTCCCAAGCATTTTGAAGGAATTCATGAGAATCTTAAAAAGAGATGGATTCTAAAATCCTATAGGTTATCTTGTGATTCACAAAATGATTCCCATAGTCACTGGATTTCCCATTACTTTGGTGGTTTCTTGTGGCAAAGATTCAATTCCTAGCTACAGACAACAAAAACCCTCAACAATATCTTTTGGCACGCCCGATGGGACTCAAACCCACAATCACCTAATTAGAAGTTAGAATCTATGAGTAAAAGGCTCATAATGAGATCATTCACAACATCACATCTAGGAATTTTAGTTCCTCCTTTTGTGATAATTCCTAGAAGGACAATAATACATACAAACCCACCACTTGTTCAAATGGCTTTACCTGCTGCTCCTAGAAACTTTGTAAATTGGAATAGTGGTATCCCATTGATTCTACTAGTTCCACCAGCAATATGGGACCCAATCATGGCTAATGCTCTTAAGGTACTACCTAAGTATATAGGGGAAGACTCAAGAATTCTTGAAGAGCATCTTCAAGATGTGGTTGATATCTATACAGTTCACTATGTGATAGAACAAAATGTTTCCTTACGGCTATTGACATCATCATTCAAAGGTAAGGCACTTGAATGGTATAGATCTTTGCCTTAGAACTCGATAGGCACATGGGATCAGCTAAGAGATCTATTCTGTGAAAGGTTCAACGAGAAAGGAGACAGATCCTCACTATTGTAATACCTCATCACCATTAAGAGAGTGTTGCAAGAAGCAGTTATCAACTTCAAGACTCAGTTTCATAAGGCTTGGCAATGAACTCCAATGACCTCTTTCCCTCCCCCAAGTATGGCCATTATCTTCTATTTAAAAGATTTCATTTCGGCATAGCCATAATGATTTAATCCTTAAAAGGAAAAACTCTACCCGATGCATATGACCTAGCAGTACAAGCTGAAAATAACCTTATAGATGTTGGAAAGCTTCCCCTTAGGCCTCCCATGTCGGTGCTCCCTAAGCTGTCATTACAAGAAGAAGCACCTAGAGCTGAGGCCCTCCTTCCCCTGCATATGCCTATCCTACTTCCCTAGTTCTAAGGCCTGTGGTACCAACTCCCCAAGTTGTCTCAAAAATAGATGATATCAAGAGCATCCTACAAAATTTATTGAATGATATCATAATCTCAAAAGACAACAAGGCTCACATCTGAGACCCCTATATCAGGGCTATCAAAATCCTAGGCCCTCATACCAACTTAATAGATACCAAAACTCCCAAGGAGCGGGTCCATCCCAACAAAAACTTGTATTGGTCCCTACTCCTTTGCAACAAATCACTCCTAACTCAGTGTATGACTTGATTCCTAGGAAAAATAATGTTGTGAATGATTCAAAAGTATGGTGTTTTCCCTGTAATGAAATTTATCCACCTAGAGCTTGTCCATGGGGGAACCTCTAGCAAATAGTAGCAGAATAGAGGCAACATGGATTTTAGGGAGGATCCCAGACTAGGATATCTCCATACCAATCCCTAGGGGCACAAAGCACTATCTTAGTGGACCAAATGTAGGGAATTTCATTACAACAAGAAGAGGAGATAGCTCTCGAACATGAATTGTTCTCATGGATTGAAGGATAAGAGGCGATGTTTGCAAATGATCCCTCCACTTCAAAGACTCTTCAAGTTTAGTCTGATTACTTCGTACGCTAAAAAGACATATGGTGGGTGATGTAGAAGGAGTTCTTTGACCTGAGCCTACTCTTCAAAGTAGGCCATCCGCTCCTGCCAATCAGACATTTAATTATGGGATACCATTGCAAAACCATGGGATGGTAACACAGAGTAATGCAACACCAGTCATCCCAGCAGAAAGACCAAGATATACGAGATATGTCTTGAATCCCTAGATTCCTGCTATGCTTAATGTGGTGGAGCAACTCAAGAAAGCCCCAACTAACGTCTCCTTATGAGAAATTCTATATATCCCAAAGAAAAAGACATTTCTCCAAGAAGCTCTAGAAAAGAAGGGGGTTATACTTCTAGGAAAACCATTAACCATTAGTGCATTGGACGAGGTAGTACAACCCCAAAACATAGTGCAGGCTCAAGGACCAGCAGTCCTTGCAAATACAAAGGTGGAAGAAAGCAAGCCTAAGCCCACTCCTTTCTACATAATGGTGGTAATAGGTAATAAACTGCTACACAAATCCATGATAGACTAGCGCTAGCACTATAGTCATGCCCAAGAAATTAGTAGATGCTCTTTAACTGGAATATGAACCTTTGCAAAAGGGAGTCATGTAGTTGGATGAGAAGTAAGTATGAGCTATGAGAGTCATTAAGGCTCTATCCCTTACATTAAATGCTTTCTCAAATATCACAGTTCTTCAGGAAGTGGTAATCATTGATATCCCGCTAGATTTTGAACTCTACCTATCACGAGACTTCACTACCAAGATTGGTGGATACCTCTTTGGATTGGAGCCACCTTATCCTTTGGACTAGATATGGTTCAAAGTTGAAGATATTATTTGAACCTCTCTAACATGAACATATCACTCATGAGATGATGACAAGCTTTGAATCAGTTCATAGCATGCTATCAAAAGAAGAGAAGCAAGAGATTGATCTCCTTGACTAAGAGGCTAAGAATAGCAGCTAAACCAATGAAGAGGAGGCACCTCTATTCAAAGCTATGTAGACCGATCCCTATGGAAATTTTGATTCCATAGGGTTAGGGATGCATATTATCTATGATGCAGAATAGGTCATCCCAAAATGTGAACATTTTCCCCAAAGTTTGGCACATGATTCAAACAAACCTGTGCAGTTGTGGAAACTATTTTTTGATGGCACAAGATGCTCAAATGGCTCCAGAGATGGTATATGACTCATTTATCCTCAAATAAGAAGGATTATAAAGGATTTTAAATTTCAATTCAGTTGTACAAATAATGAGGCTAAGTATGAAGCAATGGTGCAAGGTCTCCTTTTAGCTGAAAAGATGAAAATTAAATAGTTCCAAATATTTAGGGATTTTGAACTAGTCATCAAACAAGTAAAGGAAGTGGCCATAGCCAAAAATATCAGGATGAGGTCTTACCGCCATAGGTGTGGGACCTATTAGAAGGCTTCAAGGTGTTTTAATATGGAAGTAATCCCAATGATTCAAAAAAGAGGCTAATACGATGGCTCAAATTCGATCCCAATTTGATCCAACGAGAGACCTCCTAGGAAATAAGGACATGATCAAATTGATCATAAGATTTGTAATCCTAGATAATGAAAAGCATTGGTAGGTGTTCAAGAGAGATGAGAAAATCACTCTATTCCTACAACAGTCAAGGGAATTTGTAGACCAATTGCAACCAAAAAGAGAAGAAGCTTATGGGGACTAGATCATACAACAAAGGTCCAATAAGATTCCTAAACACCTTATAAATTTGGAGATCTTTTTTGATTTAGATGATGTCAAAGGGGACATGAGGAAGTTCTTTGTTGATAACTTAGATTACTCAAAAATTGAGGTCAACCCTAGAAAGAGGGTAAAAGTAGGAAAGGTTACCACTCAAGTTGAAAGGGACAAGCTTTTGTCCTTTTGCAACAAATACATTAGAGTCATGGCCTGGAACTATGAAGATATTAAAGGCTATGACAAAGAAATAGTTCAAAACACCATTGAACTAATACCTGAGGCAAAGCTAGTTAGACAAAGATAGAGAATGGTCAATCTAAAGATAAAGCCCCTCATGAAACAAGAGTTGAGGAAGCTAATTGAATCTAAGGTTATTTTTCCATTCAAGCATTCAACGTGGGTCTCTAACTTGGTCCCAATAAGAAATAAAAATGGGGAAATAAGGCTTTGTTGCCTTTAGGGACCTTAATTGAACGTCACTCAAGGACTATTATCTGCTACCTTCCATGGAGCAAATATTGCAAACAATTACATGATTAGAGAGATTTTCTTTGCTCGATGGTTTGTTCGGATATAACCAGATACAGATAAAGGAGGAGGACTAGTACAAGACCACATTCACCACAAAGTGGGGTACATTGGATTATGCCATGATGCATTTTAGCCTCTTAAATGTTGGAGTGACCTTTCAACGCGCCATGGTTATTGCTTTCAGGGAACTAATAAACAAGATCATTCTAGTATATCTGGATGATCTTACTATGTTTTCAAAGTTGGCGGCCAATCATTTTGATCATTTGGAGAAAGTTTTCTAGAGGTTCTAGGAGTTCAAAATATCTCTAAACTTGAAGAAATGCATTTTCAGAGTTCCCCAAGGTAAACTCCTAGGACACATCATTTCAAAGGAAGGAATCTCCATTGACCTACATTGGGTCAAGGCAATCATAGAACTATCTTTGTTGATGAATAAAAAAGTGGTCAAATCTTTATTAGGATAGACCAATTTCATGGGAAGATTCATTTCAGAATTTGTAGGGTTAGTTTCCTCCATTACCTTAATGCCTAGGAAAGATGTAGACCTGACATGGATGACTGGAGGTAGACTGGCCTTCAAAGGGATCCAGCAGGCAATATCTTCCACCCTAATGCTCATAAACCTAGATTTATCAAAGGACTTTATAATGTATGTATATGGAGGTGAACGTAGCATAGCAACAATGATGACACAAAAGGAGGAATAAACCAAAGGGAGCACCCTATTGGTTTCCATTCCTAAACCATGAAAGTTTATGAAGACAAGTATAATTTTGTTGAGAAGCAGGCCTATGCTTAAATGGTAAAGGGACTCAAGAAGTTCTGACATTTGGTGTTGAGAAGCAAAGTCACTGTGTATGTAGTCCATCCCAGCGTCCAAAAAAACATCATGGAGGGAGAGATCATAGAGAAAATAGCTAATTGGATTACCAAAATCCTTGAGTATGATATTGAAGTAAAACCAACCAAGTTGGTTTGTGGTAGGGAACTGTACAAACATCTGGCCCAGAGTCAAGATTCTATAGGAGGAGAGGAGAAAAGGGATGAAACAGTCCTGGTTAATCACCAAGAAGAGTTTGACTCATGGATTCAAAATAGAGTGTGCTTCATGGAAATAGGGAGGTATCCTAATCAAATGCCTCTATTCAAAAGAAGGTATTATAGGCTCTAGGGATCTAACTTCATTTTAACCAGTGGTATCCTTTTCAGAAAGGTTTTTGATGGTGTGTATCTAAGATGTATGGAAAGGGAAGATGCCAACAAGATTGCATCTCAATTCCATTATGGGTCATCTAGTAGACACTTCTTAGCAAAGGTCATAGCAACAAAGATAATCTGTGTAGGATACTATTAGCCATCAATGTTTTCTGACTGCCATCAGTTGGTCAAGGGATGCCAACAGTGCCAATTGTACATAGGTAAGAGGAGAAATGATGCATTACCACTCAGGCTCGTGTTGGTGGAGGAACCTTTTTCTCAATGGGGATTAGACTTCATTAGGATGATTAATCCCATATCAAGCGTTGCACACAAATGGGTCCTAATGGTGAGAGAATATTTCACGAGATGGGGTGAAATAGTAGCATTCAAAGAGGCCACAAAAAAGGTAGTACTCAATTTCCTGGAAGACATTGTCACTCATTTTGGTTTTCCACATACAGTTGGATCTGACAATGCAAAAGCATTTCTTGGATCCAAAATCTTTGAATTCACCTTAAGAAATGACATATTCATGAAGACTTCCTCGAACTACTATCCATAAGGGAATGACTTGGTCGAGTCAACAAACAAAAATTTGATCAAGTTAATCAAGAGAATGGGTTCAAAGAACCAGAGAGAATGGCATAAGAATCTTAAAGCTTCTTTATGGGCTGATAAAATCACTCCTAAATAAATTATAGGAACTCCTCCCTATAGTTTGGTATATGGGAATGATGTCATAATGCCAATATAAATTGAAATCCCCGCGCTTCAACTAATCAAACATGGTGAGATTCAAAATAATAACGCCATGGAGATTAAAATTACAGAACTAATCAAGCTATAGGAAAAAATAGAATCAGCTCTAAACTCTATAGTGAGTCACTAGCAAGTAGTCAAATGATGGTATGATAGGAGATCATTAGATCTAGGCTTTCAAGTAAGAGACACAGTCCTAAAATGGGATTAGCAGGATTTGAAGTGAGGACACCATATAAATTTTGATTCGTTATGGAGTGACCCTTACAAGATTATCTCCTACAAGCAACATAATGCATTTGATCTTGAAAATGATGCTAGTGAGCCACTCGAGATTATAATTAATTGAGTCTATCTCAAGCATCATAATTGAAGGTGGAAACCCCCTTTTGTATATAGTTAAAGTAGATATCTCTTCTTTTCACTAGTATAAAAATAGCAATAAATTACTAAAAAAATACTAAATATTGCATATAAATGATTAAGCTTGGTCACATGACCTAGTAGTTTATTGCCGGTCATTTATAACGCGACCAAATTTATGACTAAACCATTTTTAGTCATTTATTGTTTGTTTTGATTGATCAATTTGGTCATATATTTAGTTGTTAATTTAGTCATTGATTTAGTCATATATTTAGTCATATTTATTCACTAATCTTGGTCACGTGACCATTAGTAGTTTATTTCTGGTCATTTATAACGCAACCAAATTTATGACTAAACCATTTTTAGTCATTTATTCATTTTGTTCACTGATTTCTACCTAAAAGTGTTGGAAATGAGACAATGCTTTTGAGGTTTAAACATAAAACACAGAAAAACATAATCAATAATTCATTTGCACATAATGAAACAACTATTAAGAAGGCAAAATACTAAAATTTTATTGAGAAATGGTGTTCTTACAGTAGATACAAGACTTAAATAAGTGTCTTTGCTTTGAAAAATGTGTTACAAAGTGTGTTTCTCAGTGCTGTGACTGAGAAAACTGAGTTACAATGCTCTTTTTTTTTCTTATACAACTCGACAACATGAAAGAACTACTTGAAAAATGAAGCCTAAATATTTCATCATGGGCTTTTACATCTCAAAATCTGAATTGTAAGGAACTTGTGTCTAGTGTTCCACCTATACCTAGTCCCATTGTTCACCGCATGCTTCAAAACATGAACTACCAAGGTAAGGCTTAGGCCTTCATCAACAAGGTATTTTGGAGCCTATCCATGTCAAGGTCCCTCCATGCTTATTTGGCCTTGGATACACACCCCAAGGTCAACAATCTAAATATGTTGGTACTTCCTCCATGCCTCCTAAGTTCACCACCTTCCATCGTAAACCCTATCATATACCAAAATCATATGTTTCCATTCCACCTCCATCATTTTACAAATGTCAAAAGCATGTGACCATTCATCTTCCACCATCAACTTTACCTCCGCTTCTTCCCACTCCTAATATCCTTCCATTGAATCTACCTCCACTACTTCCAACACCTTATCCATCCATCCATAAATCCTCTAAAAATCCCAATCATGGCTAACAAATGCGCATATTGTCTAAACAAGGAGCTTCCACCTACCTCTCTCATTCCACCATACCCATGGAATTCAAAACCAAAAATTTGGATGCCTCTACACATAAAGCAAAAAATCCTACAAATCCTAATACCTTAGGGTACAAATGCAAAAATTCAAAGCAAAATTCATCCAAGCAGTAATCCAAGCCCATACCTCAAAAAGGAAAGGTCAAAACTAAATTGGTTTGGATCCCTAAGAAAAAAGAAGCAATCAAGTATAATAAGGCATCAACCTCTCAAGAATCCCAATCCTCCTCTTCCATCCAAAAATCTCATTCCATCCAAAAGTCTCAAATTCCTCTATCCCACAAGAAAAATAAAAGTCATAAAAATACTAAGTCTATGTGGGTACCTAAAGCACTTCATCATCCATCTCCTAAGAAAACAACAACCATTACCCTACATATCTTCCTCATCACTTCCCTATGCTCCATGCTTTTGCATAAGCCTTCCATCCATCTTTCATGCATAAGTCTTTCATAATCTGTATCATAATCCACCATCTTCCTTACATAATCCATGTCATAATCCACTATCCTTCCATCCATAATCCATATCATAATCTTCTATCTACCTAATCCATCTTTCATGCAATCTCCTACCAACATCTATGAGCACTTGACATGGTCCATGCAATGACATCCATCTCTAGTGGGACTATCACCTTTCATGGCACTAGACACTTGAGTCCCTTTTGTCCATATCCACCTATCCCATCCAAGTATTTAAAAATAAAAATAAATAAAAAAGTAAAGAGAAATCCCTTCGTCCAACGGTGAAAACTTGGTAACCAGTGCCTTGGATAAGTACCATGATGAAAACCTGGAAAATAGGTGTCATGTGTAGATTGATCTTCTATGTCATCTACACTTGGGGGCACGTTTTCTCATCCTCCTATCGTGTTCCAAATTATCATTTTCTATCCTATCATACCATTCCTATCCTACCATCCTTATCCATCCACCTACACATACATACACCTATCCCATTGTATCCATTCATCCTCCCTTCCTCCTTTTGATCTTGATAAAAATTAGGGGCAAAATGTTAAAACATGCTTTGGATATCTCTTGATATATCTTATCCTTTTCATCCACTCCTATCACTATCCTATCATCACGAGCCTTGTCATGTAAAACCCTAAGCATACTATCTAGAATGGGGCATGTTGTTCTTATGTGACATAACCTTTGAGATCACATCCTTGCTCTCTTATGCATACATCCATTCCCTATATCACATCCTTCTATCTATCCATCCAATCCTACCTACCTACCTCATTGCGCATGGACTTGGTTCTCCCTTGTCATTGGTATCTAGCATAAAGGTTGCACAAATTGTAAATCCATTTGACACCCCAAAAATCCAAAAACACAAAAAAATCAAAATATATCAAAATTCCACAAAAAATATCATAAAATGTCCTAAAAAATACCAAAGCAACATACAATGTCCTGAAAAAAATACAAAAAAATCAAAGTATTCCCCAAAATACAAATAAATCAAATATCCAACAAAAATCCAAGCAATAAAATCAATTATCATCAAAACAAATCACATCACACCCATCAAAACAAATCCAATCAAACCTATCAAATCAAAGCAAATCAATCTCAATCAATCCATAACTCGATCAATCTATCTACCATCAGAACTACTTCTTATCTCTATCGTTAAGTGCCTTGATCCCGTGGATATGGGTATGTAGGCAGTCTGGAGTATGAAGGAAGTACCTAGATTCAGGCATAAGACAATACCCCTCCTCATCATTCATCTTATCCTTATCCTCATCATTCATCTCACCTTCTTTCATTCATCCATCTCCCACATCATCAATAAACACCCAGAACTACATATTCATCATGTCTCATCATCATCATGTGGTGCTTTGATCCCATGGATACAGGTATGTAGGAAGTCTGGAATACAAAGGAAGTATCCAATACGCAAGTACCAACGATTCATTCTTCCATCCCCCTATCATCTTCTCTTTCTTCCATCTCTCATCTTCTTCTATCATCTATCCTCATCAATCTTTCAAAACAATTCTTTCAATCAACCACTTCTCCAAATCATCAATCCATCACTTTAATCAATCAAATCAATCCAAGCAATGATCCAAATGCAAGTCATCCTTTATCCATACCAATCAAATCAATCAATCTTGTCAAATTATCCAATCACATTCTTGGTCTTGATCCTAATCTTGTTGTAAACCAAATAAATCAACCAATCATCATCATCAATGGGATATATCATTCCCACATCCTTGTGTTGATCTAGGGGTATATCATTCCCTGCCATGACAACACTATCATCATCAATCAATCAATCAACAATTAATCATTGGCTTACATCTTGACAGGGGTAATACCTTGTTTGTTTTTGTATCATTTGTGCATGCTTGCTTGCTTGTGTATGTTATCTTTTTATCTTGCATTTGTATCACATCTGTATCATTCTAGCTAATATTCATATATTGTGTATGTGGAATAGGTTTTTGCATTATCCTTTGCATCTAAGGTCACATCATACCTTTTGTGCATTAGGACTTTCATGCTCTAAGTTTCTTCCTCATACGTCTAGACAAGGTTGTATTACGCTGGGGCACGAGACACATCATCACCTTGGTCCTCATACCTTGGTGCATAACATCTAGTGCTATATCAAACATCATGATTGCTCACTTTCATTGCAACATAACGCATCATTCATTTCTTCTACTTCATTCCTTCCTTGACCAATCCCTTTCATGTCGAGAGCCTACCCGTGTTTATCCAACCCGCCTATCCTCTCAAGGGGGCATCCTCATCCTATCTTTCCATTGCCACCTTTTTCCTCTATCCATACCTTAGCTTCTTTGAAATGATGTTACTCAACACAAATTTCATCATCTTGAACATCATCTCAAAGAGGGGCAAAATGTAGACACCTAAAAATGTCCAACACCTTGTCATTGGTATGTTTTGCCCTAGGTACACATGTCATCACCTAATTAGTTAAATAAATTTTATTTATTTGACTAATATATTTTATCCCCTTTCAATCCCATAATCCTATCTTCTATAATTAAATAAATTAAGATTTATTTAATGTTCATGGCCATTTATCTCCTCTAATTAAATAATTATTTTTAATTATTTAATTAGTCATTTATCTATTTTCTATAATTAAATAAATTTTATTTATTTAATTATCTTTCCACATCATCCCTCACCACAATCCAAATTAATTAAATAAATTACATATTTATTTAATTAATAAAATCCTAAAAATAAAATCCTCTTGCTTTCTTTCTAAAAATTACAACTCATGTATATCTAATTAATTTATTTAATTAGATAATTCATTATTCCTCTCATCTTTTTAGGATTTATTTCCTTTAAAACAAAAAATCAAATCTCTTTCTATCTTTTTAAATTCTATCTTATCTCCTTTCATTTCCTCTTTTGTCTAATAAAGCAAAAATCCAATCCTTATTGAATCTTATCAAATCTTCTTCCCTCCACAAACCATAGTTAGTCTTGCCTATAAATATGGCCTCTCACAAGCCATTTTGAATGATGATTGAGGTTTAAGTATCCTTATTCTGTCGATCTATCTTCACAACCGTTCTCCATCATCTCCTATCAATGTTATGCTGTGATTTTGGGCAATCAACATCCGATCATCTACATTGATCAATCATGCATGTATCACTTTGAGGTATTCGGAGGGTTTGGGTAAGAGGTATTTGCATTTTATTGTTTCTATCTTATATTTATCCAAATTTCTCATTTACATGAATAAATGTATCAAAACTCACTTAATATTGCTAATTGTTGCATTACTTCTTCTTTGTTGTATCTCCTCCCTTGGTCTGCATAAACAGAACCCAGCAATGCAATAAGTAAATTGCCCCTTTGTAATAGAAAGTAAATAAGTAACTTACTTTAACATGTTCTTTGAAATAATATTTACCTTCTTGACTCCATGGATCTTCTTAGATCTGTTCTTCCTCTCTTTTAATTTCTTCCTAGACTTCTCCACCTTAGTAGCAAGCCCATTCTACAGGATTCATGCAACATAGCAACCATCAAGCTATAAAATAAAAAACTTCTACTCGAGGCAACAAAATAAAAGTACTCACAATTGAAATAACCTTTACATGTCATGGTTAGGAGATATTGACTGTGATTCTATGGTCACAAAGTAATCAAAGATTAAATTTACAGCTTCAAGAAGAAAAGGAGTCCAAAGCCAAAACACTTTCAACCCTTGAAGAAGCAAGTGATATGCAAAATATTGATAGTGGTTTGTAGGGGGGAGTAATGCTATCCATTCATTTTGCAACATGTTTTTGTAATTCACTATCTGTGGTGTTAGAACTTGCAAATGCACAGTTGATCTAGTTTTTGTTGATGATGGACAATGATATGGTTAAAGTGTTAGTGGCATTCATGTTTATTATCTACAATATGATATGGATTTTGGAGAATGGTTTTTAAATAATGCTTTGATGCTTAGGTGGTGATCTTAGTCACAGTACAATACAAGTGCCTTTGTAGATCACAAGTTCCATCTTGATAGTGCTATTCACTTTGCATGTACAGTGTATCTCTATGTTTTACAACACTGTGAGATGTTTTGACAAGTGATAATAGACAATGAAATGATGCTTCTCTTGGTCACTGTTTGCCTCTGC
This sequence comes from Cunninghamia lanceolata, assembly GCA_027924645.1. NCBI lineage: Eukaryota > Viridiplantae > Streptophyta > Pinopsida > Cupressales > Cupressaceae > Cunninghamia > Cunninghamia lanceolata. Next base: position 5,742,015 of record BSBN01000684.1, read on the forward strand.
TCACAATCATTGTTGGTCAAGACTATGATGCTTTGCCAATGATCTCTATGCATGTTTTTAGTACTTGACTATGTAATGAGTGTTTGGTAAAACTGATGGTAATAGTACAAGTGTAATGATAGAACTGATAGTGGGTATGCATGACATAGAGAGTGTAAGCAGTCCCCTATTTGATTTTTGTAGTGACAGTGGTGTGGATTTACCAAAATACATTGCTTTCATGATGTTGATAGTGGATATATGTTGAAAAGTCAAAGGTATTTACTATTTGATGTAAAATGCAAAGGTACTTTATGTTTCATTACTTATTCCTTCTTAAAGGAGTTTGATATCAACTATATGATAGGGTTGTTAGTTGGTGCAAAAGTGATTGTCATCCTATTGACAGTAATGTTTGCCTTGAGATAGTGATGTATTGTGACAATGCTAATGCTTTAATATTGTCTCTGCATTTTGAATGGATAGTGTACTTTCCTGTAGCAAAGTCATTATTTACACATTTGGTTGAATTCAATGGTATGTGTTTCTAGTTTGCATTGTGAAGCATCTATTGCAGAGGTGTGCTCCCAGTACCACATAGCTTTTTCTATGGTCAATGGCAGTTGACTTGATATATAGTATTGATATGAAGTTGCTCAGTGTCTTGATCTTAGAATAGTTTTCCAGTCTCTTGCTCATCTTGAGAATGATTTGTATAACCTATTATTGATAGGGGGAGTAAGAGTACATGCCCCTTTTTCAATTGATATCAACGGGGGAGAGAGTTGGTTGATGGTGTTGAATTTGCCATCAATTACAAAGGGGGAGTTTGTTGGTGTGTTTGTCATTGATATCAAAGATACTTGGTTTGGTGTGTTACTGATGTCTGAGATACATATTTATTCATCTCAGTGTTGAGGATTTTGCCATGGTGTCATATTCAAAGGAAAAACTAGTGTTATGGTATTCATGGTTCACAAGATGATATCTTGCCCATTCATTTATGAGATTGACAAAAGCAAAATCATTAAAGACAGTCACCTTTTTTCAAAATATGACAGTCCCAAAAGGCATTGAAAGTCCAAGATGCTTGATTGTATAGAAGGCACACTGCCCAAACTTTTGAAGAAAGCTACACTCTAAGTGACACATGTTACTAACTCAATTGAATAGTTTGTTGAGAAGCACCAACCCTAGTTTCTTATGGAATGCACAGTATAATGCTTGTAGATCATAGAATGGTAAAAGTACTAAGTTCCCTTTAGCTAAATATATGGACTTTACCTTCTTGCCTTGAGCAAAGAAAACAACAAATGTGTTGAGAGAAATAGAAAGGAAAATGCTAATGTTAAATTCTAAGACTGGAGAATCCCTAAAGAATGATTGAACTCTGGACTATTAAAAGTTAACATCTCAAGTGAAAACCATGCACTGAATATAACCTCAATGTAGACAGAGTAGTCAAAAGTAATTCAAGTTATATGATGACTGCAGAGTTAGAACATTGATATAAAATCACCAGGTATGTAGTCTTTGACAAATAATCTAGAGACTGAATTTTTTACTATAATACAAATCACTAACATTCAATCTAATTCTCTTGAAAAACCACTAGATATGAAAACAAAACAAAACCAAGTCTTTTAAAAAGTGTCAGCTTTTGCGATAGACAATAACAAGTGCAATTTGAAATAAACAAGGAATATTATGATTTATTGCAATGTTGGTAATTACCTAGGATGCACAACTCTTCATATGTAGACCAAAGAAATGGATCTAGCGACACAACTTTTATAAAATGCTCAATTGCAAGTTTTCTTCAATCGGTATACATGTGGAAGGAACAACCAATAAAAGAGACATTTTAATTCAATAATACAAAAATATCTACATAGAATTTGTATTTAGTTAGCATTTTGGAGGTACTGATGTCCAAAGGAGCTAAACTTTGGCATAGTATCCTGACTCATACTCAACATCAACTTGAAATGATCAATGAGTAAAAAGAAGCCATGTTCAAAATTGAGAATATATTCAACCAAAAGAAAAAAGGAAAAAACATGTAGCCTTTTATATAGAATATTTTGATATAGGTTTATCTTAGATTAGAGAGAGTGTGGCTAAACCTTAACCAGCACTCTCCAAAAACCTAGGTTTATGACTACTATGAGTATTGCTCTTACTCATGGAAAAATTTACAAAATTAGCTGTCAAATATTAGAGAAAATGACAAGTTCAACAAGGCAAGGTCAACTGAGTGATTCATTGATTTGAATCAAACAATCACAGATGTGAGAAATATTTAAGAGCTGACTCCACATAAAAGCATTCAGGTTAAGCAAATATTAACATAAAACGTCAAGAACCTCTACAAGTGTGTACCATCTTTAGCAAAACTTCAACAGCACCCTTCCCATCACCAAGGCCCCCATCAATTTCATCAATCACCTGTAATGATTGCAGGATATGCACAATTTGGATATGTTTAAAAGGCTTTAGAAACTTTCAAGTAAACACAATTGGCAGCTGTAAAGCCAAAATCCACAACCTTTGATAGCATCCTCCCTGCCTATGTCAAAATGGTGGCAGCTTTAGAACAGGGTATGGAGATCCATCAAAACATAATAGAAGGGAGCTTTTTGTCAGATATAATAGTTGAAAATGCTATGGTAGACATGTATGCACAATGTGTAAGTATAGACAAGGTTCATGAATTGTTTGATAGTATGACTCAAATAAATGTGATATTATGGACTGCAAAAAATGGGAGCTTTGGAACAAGATATAGAGATCCATCAAAGCATAATGGAAGGGGGATTTTTCATCTGACATAAGAGTCAGAAATGCACTAATAGACATGGATGAAAAATGTGAAGGCATAGATAAGACACATGAATTGTTTGATAGAATGCCTCAAATAAATATGATCTCTCATGGACTATAATGATTGCACAATTTGCACAAAATGGATTTATTCAGAAGGCTTTAGAAACATTCAAACAAATGTAGTTAGCAGCTCACTTGGGTAGGAGCCTTCTTTAGTTGAAAGAAGCATACCAAGAGGTGGGCATTGGTGAGGAACTAGAGCACACATCAACTCTAAAAGGTATTAAATTGACAATGAAATAATGTTGCAATAATTTATATAGAAATATTTAAGTTCTCGACTACTTCCATCTCACCAACTGATGTAATTTCCCACAAACATGTTTATAGGGCATGTGTGAGGAAGGTTTGAAATGGTCAAAATATTACATTGAAAGACCACAATCCCGTCCTCTGACAATTTCAGTATACACATATAATATATCAATGAATTTTCAACAAAATTAATCCTGATAATAAGATGATTTCTAAACCAAAAAAGAATTAGATAGTAAGAGATATCTAGAAAGATGATTTCAAAAATAAAAAAATAGAGTAGCATTCGATTCTAGTTTCAATTGAAAGACACATAATTAGACTGTGGGATTCAAAGATTCAATCCTCGCTAAGTGGCTAGTCCATACAAGCAATGAAAAGAGTTGAAATAGGATTGCTTCTTAAGGTCACTTAAATTACATGATAAAAAATTCCTTGAGAATATGAAAGATGTAAATTACATACCTCATCAAAAGGAAGTGAAGATGATTATTTTTGCAATTCCTGTTGTAAGTGTTGCCGAGGTAAAATAGAAAAAGAGAAACTTCAAATTAGTAACAAGATAGATCAAGAATATGAAAGATAAAAAAATGCATACAATCACTTATAAACTTATTAACATGAATAATGCCAGTTTACCTACTCTCATTAACCTATATAGTACCAGCATGATTAATCTTGAATATTGTTCTATGCAAAGACAACATAAACTATCATCGTCGAAGATACTATTACAAGAAAAAAAAAGTAGAAGTCAATATAGAAACTATGATGATCTTCAAGGAAATCAATTTTTAGTAGCACTGCTATAAGAAACAAAAAGTAAAAGTTAGAAAATAGTTGTGAGACTAGAGATGCCAACAACCTGAATACCAAATAACAAAATGTAGGCAAGGCCCAGCCATGAATGTAGACTGTAAAAGCCACATATAGGAACATGTTTCCTATCTCCTTTGAACTAATTTGATGTCTTTAACTCCTTTTCTGGCATGGGTACAAGTCTTCCTTCACTAGGACTTCTAACTGCAATATCATAACACACTCATAGTCTCTAACTCTTTATATGTTCTTCAAAAGTCTTGTGTATGGAAATGTTGTCACTCTATGTAGTGGAGCATCGCTCTAGTGAGAAAGTTTCCAAGTGCCTTGTCTCCAAATGCTTCATAGCCCACATACATGTAGAATAATGTTGTGACTGCTATGCCAATAGTTGTTATCCTTTTTCATGGTTTTGTTCTTTGTAGGTGGATATTTAATGGTGTCTTGTAGACTCTTTTAAGCTTATACAAACCTAGGAAAGACTACACAAGCTCTTTAGGGGTTCATAGGCCTTCCCTACACTTATCTCAAACCTCTTTAATGCTTCTATAGTCTACTTCATGCTTGATAGACCCTCTATGGTTTACCTGGGTTTGAAAAAAAAGGTTATACATAGTGTATTTCAACATGTATCTGTAAAGCTTGAAATGGCTTGATAGAGCTCTTAGAATGTTTGATAGTCTTCTTTATACTATGCACAAGCCTATATGGCTCTCTTGATCCTTCCAATTATTACACATACCCTTGTAGAGTTTTCATAGGCTTCTAAGGTTAACTAGTAGATCTCCATCATCCTCCTTTCTCCACACATAAGGCATACCTATTTTGATTTTATAACCAAGATGCTTGCATATGATCTTGTAACATAAACACACAAATGTATTCTAGAGTACCATACCTAAATAAGAGAGGCTTGATGGTTCCATATCAATTAGTTTGGATCTTAAGATACTTTCAAATGGAATAAATATTGCCACATTCCATCCATGAATGCAACATGGTCAGTTAAAAGAAAAACATGATCACCACCTACAACCATTTAATCACTGGAACTTCCAGAACTATTGTAACCCAAAATTCCCTGACTCCACATATTCCTCTCTAGATTTCTTTCATAGTCTTTTCAACAGTTTAAATAAGATTCAAATAGTCATGCAGACCTAACTAGGTTTGCATATGCTCTTTAGGATTTGACAAAGCTCTTTAGGGTTTCATATAAGGTCTTTACCATTAAGAGTTTCCTAGGGTTTATGGAAGTGCTACAAACTGTTATATAGACCCTTTAATGGTTTTCATAAGGTTTCTAGGGTTTCTATAGATGCTTCACAAGGTTATCCAGACTCTACATAGAATATACAGACCTTTCAAAGTTTGACAAACCTTGCAAATACTTATACACACCTTGGGAATGCATGACAGGGTTTAAAAATGCTTCACTAACCCCTAGAATATTTCACAAACCTTTAGGATACTTATCAAAGTTTCTAAATGGTTTGACAGGGTAAGAGTATGTAGACCTAAATAAGTTTTGACAAGACTTTCTAGGGCTATACAAACTTCTTTATACTCTTCCCTTGATTTATAAGTCTTTGTACACACTCTGCACCCTAGGATAGACTTGCTCAATGATTTCATGGGTCTGTAGAAGGTTTGATAGAGACTCTAATGATTGGACATACTCCTTAGGATTGTCATAGAGCTCTTAGGATTCAATAGACCTTTCTCATGATTTGATCTAGTCTTCTAGGGTCAATAAAGAACTTGAAATGATTGTGCAAGATTTTAACATCTTTGATAGACCTTAGGGCTATACAGACCCCTAAAATGACTATGTAGGATTTAAAGTTCTTGTGCAAACCTTCTACTATTTGATAGAGCTTATAAATGACTATATAGACCTAACTGTGCCTCTTTATGGCTTTGTATACCTTGATTTAGATAGAGCTAATCCTCTTGCCCCTATTTTTGCTCTTCTACTTGGAAAACCAGTGGACCATTTGTCTCCATCATTAGTAAGTTTTCCCATACAGGTTCTAGGGCTCACAAGATCATCTCCAATAATGTTGGTGGCTCTTTTAACAAGGTCCTCGCTCCTATAGTAGACATGATTCTTTAGCACTTAGTAGTTAATATAAGATTAAAGGATGCTAGGTTCACAAGTGTTACTTACACTTTAGTTCTAGCATGATGCAATAGTTTTGAATGCCATTCAATATTGCAAAGTAGATTAAACCTTCTTGGAAAATTCTCCAAGGTGCATAAAACATGCTTCTTGTGGATCCATTATGTTGGAAAGGGCTCCCACCAAAGAAAAGATACATAACAGAGCCAAGTAGAAAATTTAGAGCACTTATACCTCAAATAGGTTTTGACCTTGAGATCCTTATCCAAGTAGAAAATACAAAGTTTAAACTAGTATTTGGCTTGTAACCTACATCTTAAAAACCTTTTCTTAAATAGAATATCACTAAAAAACCAAAAGATCATGTAAACTATTGTTGTAGGTTCGTCTTGAAAATGTCTTCACAAGCTCTTTATGATTTTGGAAGAGCTCATGGTTTTAACCCTAAAACCAACCCATCAAATGTTGAAATGGTCTCATACAGACCTAAAGATGGATCTCTCACAACCCTAAAGATGGATCTCTTCTCCAAACATTTGTTGAAGATGTTTCACAGTGCCCTGATGATGATTTATCAAACGTGTATTTCGAGCAAACCCTAGATCATTAAAATACACCCTATGTATTTTGATCAATATGCAAATACACAATGTGTATTTTAGTAGATCGATATACCTATTTTAGCAACTTATTCATTCTTCATTGCTTCTCCAATACTCTAGAGGTATTCGTATAGTCCTAAAAGTGTTGTATTCTTTCTTCATGAAGCTTGCACTTACACGTTAGATTGAACAGTCCTAGTAGCCTTTCACTTACTAGCTCTAAACAAACCTAAAAGACTTAAACCTAAACATATAACTACCTAACTTATTTTTTAACATAAAAACTCTCTCCAACTGATGAATACGTACTCCTTTAGAGGTATAAAACTTCTCAAAACTTTAACACTCTAAAACATGAAAAGGCATGACAAACTTATACTCAACCTTATAGGTTTGAACTTTTGAACATCAACATGTCATGACAAATGGCTATATTTCTTGCATTATAAAGACCCTTTTAAACATTTTGAAAATTTAAGGCTATCTTTGGCATTTAAGAGTAGGATGTGGGACAAAAAATAGATAAAGGAAAGATGGTAGAGTGCAGGACACTGAGAAACCATATTGATGAAAGAAGAAAGGATTCCTTTCAAATAGATACAAAAACTATGATGATCTTCAAGGAAATCAATTTTTAGTAGCACTGCTATAAGAAACAAAAAGTAGAAGTCAGAAAATAGTTATGAGACTAGAGATGCCAACAACCTGAATACTAAATAACAAAATGCAAGCAAGGCTCAACCATGAATGTAGACTGTAAAAGCCACCAATAAGAACATGTTTCCTATCTCCTTTGAACTAATTTGATGTCTTTAACTCCTTTTGTGGCATGGGTACAAATCTTCCTTCACTAGGACTTCTAACTACAATATCATAACTCACTCATAGTCTCTAAATCTATGTTATTCAAGAGTCTTGTGTATGAAAATGTTGTCACTCTATGTAGCGGAGCATCACTCTAGTGAGAAGGTTTCCAAGTGCCTTGTCTCCAAATGCTTCATAGCCCACAGACATATAGAATAATGTTGTGACTGCTACACCAATAGTCGTTGCCTTTGTCATGGTTTTGTTCTTTGTGAGTGGAGATTTAATGGTGTCTTGTAGACTCTTTTAAGCTTATACAAACCTAGGAAAGACTACACAAGCTCTTTAGGGGTTCATAGGCCTTGTCTACACTTATCTCAAACCTCTCTAATGCTTCCATAGTCTGCTTCATGCTTGATAGACCCTCTATGGTTTACCTGGGTTTGAAAAAAAGTTATACATAGTGTGTTTTTCATTGTGTATTTCAACATGTATCTGTAGAGCTTGAAATGGCTTGATAGAGCTCTTAAAATGTTTGATAGTCTTCTTTATACTATGCACAAGCCTATATGGCTCTCTTGATCCTTCCAATGATTACACATACCCTTGTAGAGTTTTCATAAGCTTCTAAGGCTAACTAGTAGATCTCCAACATCCTCCTTTCTCCACACATAAGGCATACCTATTTTGATTTTATAACCAAGATGCTTGCATATGATCTTACAACATAAACACACAAATGTATTCTAGAGTACCATACCTAAATAAGAGAGGCTTGATGGTTCCATATCAATCAGTTTGGATCTTAAGATACTTTCAAATGGAATCAATATTGCCACATTCCATCCATGAATGCCACCATGGTCAGTTAAAAGAAAAACATGATCACCACCTACAACCATTTAATCAGTGGAACTTGCAGGACTATTGTAACCCAAAATTCCCTGACTCCACATATTCCTCTCTCTAGATTGCTTTCATAGTCTTTTAAATAGTTTAAATAAGATTCAAATAGTCATGTAGACCTAACCAGGTTTGCATAGGCTCTTTAGGATTTGAGAAAGCTCTTTAGGGTTTCATATAAGGTCTTTACCATTAAGAGTTTCCTAGGGTTTATGGAAGTGCTACAAACTATTATGTAGACCCTTTAATGGTTTTCATAAGGTTTCTAGGGTTTTTACAGACCCTTCACAAGGTTATCCAGACTCTACATAGAATATATAGACCTTTCAAAGTTTGACAAACCTTGCATATGCTTATACACACCTTAGGAATGCATGACAGGGTTTAAAAATGCTTCACTAACCCTTAGAATATTTCACAAACCTTTAGGATGCTTATCAAAGTTTCCAAATGGTTTGACATGGTTTAAAAGAGTATGTAGACCTATCAAAGGTTTGACAAGACTTTCTAGGGCTATACAAACTTCTTTATACTCTTCCCTTGATTTGTAAGTCTTTGTACACACTCTACACCCTAGAATAGACTTGCTCAATGATTTCATGGGCCTGTAGAAGGTTTGATAGAGACTCTAATGATTGGACATACTCCTTAAGATTGGCATAGAGCTCTTAGGATTCAATAGACCATTCTCATGGTTTGATCTAGTCTTCTAGGGTCAATAAAGAACTTGAAATGATTGGGCAAGCTTTTAACATCTTTGATAGACCTTCTTAGGGCTATACAGACCCCTAAAATGACTATGTAGGATTTATAGTTCTTGTGTGGACCTTCTACTGTTTGATAGAGATTATAAATGACTATATAGGCCTAAATGTGCCTCTTTATAGCTTTGTATACCTTGATTTAGATAGAGCCAATCCTCTTGCCCCTATTTTTGCTCTTCTACATGGAAAACTAGTGGACCATTTTTCTCCATCCTTAGTAAGTTTTCCCGTACAAGTTCTAGGGCTCACTAGATCATCTCTAGTAATGTTGGTGGCTCTTTTAACAAGGTCCTTGCTCCTATAGTAGACATGATTCTTTTGCACTTAGTAGTCAATACAAGATTAAAGGATGTTAGGTTCACAAGTGCTGCTTAAAATTTAGTTATAACATGATGTAATAGTTTTGAATGCCATTCAATATTGCAAAGTAGATTAAACCTTGTTGGAAGATTCTCCAAGGTGCATAAAACAGGCTTCTTGTGGATCCATTATGTTGGAAAGGGCTCCCACCAAAGAAAAGATACATAATAGAGCCAAGTAGGAAATTTAGAGCACTTATACCTCAAATAGGTTTTGACCTTGAGATCCTCATCCAAGGAGAAAATATGAAGTTTAAACTAGTATTTGTCTTGTAACCTACATCTTAAAAACCTTTTCTTGAATAGAATATCACTAACAAACCAAAAGATCATGTAAACTATTGTTGTAGGTTCATCTTGAAAATGTCTTCACAAGCTCTTTAGGGTTTTGAAAGAGCTCAAGGTTTCAACCCTTAAACCAACCCATCAATTGTTGAAATGGTATCATATAGACCTAAAGACGAATCTCTCACAACCCTAAAGATGGATCTCTTCTCCAAACATTTGTTGAAGATGTTTAACAGTTCCCTGATGACAATTTCTCAAACAGTGTGTATTTCGAGCAAACCCTAGCTCATTAAAATACACCCTATGTATTTTGATCAATTTGCAAATACACAATGTGTATTTCAGTAGATTGATAGACCTATTTTAGCAACTTATTCATTCTTCATTTCTTCTCCAATACTCTAGAGGTATTCTTATAGTCCTAAAAATGTTGTATTCTTTCTTCATGAAGCTTGAACTTGCACGTTAGATTGAACAGTCCTAGTATCCTTTCACCTACTAGCTCTAAACAAACCTAAAAGACTTGAACCTAAACGTATAACTACCTAACTTATTTTTTAACATAAAAACTCCATCCAACTCATGAATACATACTCCTTTAGAGGTATAAAACTTCTCAAAACTTTAACACTCTAAAACATAAAAAGGCATGACAAACTTATACTCAACCTTATACGTTTGAACTTTTGAACATCAACATGTCATGACAAATGGCTATATTTTTTGCATTATAAAGACCCTTTTAGACATTTTAAAATTTTAAGGCTATCTTTGGCATTTTAAGAGTAGGAAGTGAGAAAAAAATAGATAAAGGAAAGATGGTAGAGTGGAGGACACTGAGAAACCATATTGATGAAAGAAGAAAGGATTCCTTTTAGATAGATACAAAAACTATGATGATCTTCAAGGAAATTAATTTTCAGTAGCACTGATATAAGAAACAAAAAGTAGAAGTTAGAAAATAGTTATGAGACTAGACATGCCAACAACCTGAATACCAAATAGAAAAATGCAAGCAAGGCCCAGCCATGAATGTAGACTATAAAAGCCACCAATACCTTGTCATTGTGAAACTTGTAAGCAGCCCAAATGCTAGTTACTCATAAGGCAAGTGCAAAATTTTGCAGGACAAGATGCAGAACCTTCTTATAGTTTTTTGTTCCAAGCGCTGTCTTGTATACTAACATAGCTATATAATACAAAAAAATCAACAAAAAGACATTTAGAACATAATGCATGTTTATAAATTGTTCCCTTCTAGTATATAACATAATATTGCTAACATGCTCTGTTCTAATAAGCATATGCGAATGATACCTAAAATATAGTCTACAACAATTCTTGATTCTATTAAAGTTTCCTTAAATTTACTCTTGCAAAATAACTTTCCTCAAGCTACCTACCTTCTCCATTGAGCAATATTAAGCCGACAAGCGTCAATCCTGGATTCACCTACAGAAAAATCAATAGATGGTAAATTTGAAAGTCTTACTATGTAACTCAAATGTAAGCAGTCAATTACTACTCTACTTCAGGTATTACTTCTCCAAATACTTAGTTAAGAAACAAGTTCACAAATCAATTTCTTGTAATGTAGTGAGAAAGAGACAGAAAAATCATAAATTGATTAATGGATCTTATAGAAAACACCTAAAAGTTATTTCAATATAATTTGAAATTACCATTATCTTTCCTTTTCTCAAAAATTCAAAGGGTGAAATGAAATACTTCTAAACTGCTCTAGCTTTCAAAAAATAGTGTGTCCTCAATCATAATTATCATGAAATGAGACAGATTTTTGAGACTCTACATATTGTACAGAATGTTCCCAATTTAGGCATTCCTAACAATAAATCTTACCTATCTACAATTATTAATTAAGTTTCACAAAAAAAACTGCTAAAATATTTCGTGAATGAATCTACTTAGTTACAATCTCAGTTTGTAAGGGCTACTAGTTTAGAAGTGGGAATTTTTTTAAAGTGAATGTTATGGTGGGGGTAAGTGCACAAAAATGAGGGACCAAAATGGGGTCTTAAGATGCCACTTTTTTCTGAAATTAGGAAACATTGATGTTGGATGAGAAATTGAAGATAGCTACACTAAAAATTTGAAGATGGAACAAAAACAAGAGTCATAGTGCTCTGAATCTAGTTTCTAAACTACTAATTGTTTCCAAAAATGGTTGAGATTAAAGGGTTCAAAAAGGGGAAGCACACAAATTGGTCTTATTTTTCTCAAAAAAAACATAACATAGCATCTGGTGTGCTCCCCCTAAAATGTTAACTTTTTTTAGTATTTCAATAATCGCTCTAGTGAGAAATTAGCTAACACCATGTAGTTTATCCCTAATTTTTATGATAATATTTTCATGAATAATTAATTTTTTAGTAATTTTCAAAGTGGACACATCCTAAAAAACATAAATTTGAGTGTGCTCCCCCCTAAATTTTTTGAAAACTAATCGAAAATATTTTTGTTTTTGAATATGTGTAGAATGGAGTCTAGTTTCTAAAAATGTAACTTATTTCAATTTTCGATGAATGGTTAAAAAAAAGTCAAAAATACTAGACACTGGTTTTTGACAAAAAATGGACACACTAGCAAAAGAAATTAAATATGAAACCTTAACTGTGAAAAAAATTATATGGTTAGATAGCTAATAGAGAGCTTAAGATATGGTGGTATTTTTTTTGAGTTTTCATTGAAATAAGAGCCATCCTGATGGGGAGCATCCTCCATATTATCTCTAGATTTTGCTAAAAATTGGTAAAAACACGTCAAAGAAAGCTCAACATAACGCGAGCACGTTATAACACACTTGCATTATGTGAAATAAATAACGCAAGAACGTTATAACGTACTCGTGTTATGCTGAGCATGTTTGGCTAGACACATGCCAATTGCATTTGCTTGAAAGTTTCTAAAGCCTTTTCAACAAATCCATTTTTAGCATATCTTGCAATCATTGCATTCCATTACACAACATCTCTTTGAGGTGTTATGTCATACAATTGACATGCCTTGTATATGCTTCCACGCTTTACATACATGTCTACAAGGGTAGTTGTACTTCCTATCATCTCTCTCACTCTCTACTTCCCTCCCCTCTCTACGTCCTACCCTCTCTCTGAGTCTCTGCTTCCCTCCCCTCTCTACCTCCTACCTTCTCTCTCACTCTCTTCTTCCCTCCCCTCTCTACCTTCTACCCTCTCTCTCACTCTCTACTTCCCTCCCCTGTCTACCTCCTACCATCTTTCTGAGTCTCTGCTTCCCTCACCTCTCTACCTCCTACCTTCTCTCTCACTCTCTTCCCCCTGTCTACCTCCTACCCTCTCTCCCACTCTCTACTTCCCTCCCCTGTCTACCTCCTACCCTCTCTCTCAATCTCTGCTTTCCTCCTCTATCTACCTCGTACCCTCTTTCTCTCTTCTTCCTTCCCTTATCTACCTGCTACCCTCTCTCACTCTCTACTTCCCTCTTGTCTCTACCTCCTACCCTGTCTCTCACTCTCTACTTCTCTCCCCTCTCTACCTCTCCTCATCATTCTTCCCATCTAATGAAATTTTATAAATTATCTTGTTTCCATTTCATCATCCCAATTTATATCCTCGTCCCTATTTGCATGCCCTAGTTTTCTTGTTTCCATATTCTTTGTCAACATGGGAGAGGAGAGGGAGGAAGAGAGAGAGAGGATAGAGATGGAGGGGAGAGATAGGGTGATAAGGAGAGAGAGAGAGTCCTAGTTTTCTTGTTTTGGAGAGAGAGAGAGAGAGAGGGTTGGTCAGGTTTATGAGTTTAGGGTTGCTTAAGTTTAGGGTTTAGTGGAATTATTTAGGGTTTAGAGGTTTAGAGTTGCTCAGGTTTATGGTTTAGGGGTTAGGTTTTAGGAGCATTATTTAGGGTTTTGGGGTTTTGGGAGAGAGAGAGAGAGAGGTTTAGGGTTGCTCAGGTTTAGGGGCATTATTTAGGGTTTATGAGTTTAGGATTGCTCAGACCTTTAGGGGCATTATTTAGGTTTTATGAGTTTCTAGGGTTGCTCAAGTTTAGAGTTTAGGGGTTAGGGTTAAAGGGGAATTATTTTACAATTTCCCTCCAATCCTCATAATCCTAATGCATTAGTCCGCCCATCTCCTAATCCATCAATCCCTATCATCCATCCACCATATAACTCACCATCTAATCCACCATCAAACATTCTAAGCTCTAATTCATCAACCCATGAAAGCTTAAATTTTTTTTTCAAAGACTCTTTACAAAATCCAAGAATAAAAGAAAAGATATGGATCCATCCAAATCCACTGATAAAATTTCATCCCCCTCTAACACTCCCAATCCTAATCCATCCCCTCCTATATCCATTGACTCGATCCTAATCCTAACCCCACAACATCTTTCATCATTGTCCATCAACTATATGCATATCCTAGTCCATCAACCCATGAATCCATGAAGGATGTGACCCAAAGACTATTAGCAAGGAATCTAAGAACATCATGTACTCAAATTCCTATCCTTGAGCCTAATAAGGAACCTCCTAATAACATGTCTACCACTCCTATGTCTATTCATTTCATTGAAGAGTCTCCTACCATAAGTCCAAGTCAAACCCCATCATGTGGCCATGTTGTCAAACATCCAATGATTATTGATCCCATCTAAGAACCCATTACATCCATATAAAAAACCCAATAGCTATGTTAAGAGCCTAGTCCAAAGCATGTGGAAATACCAACCAACCATCTTAATCAAAATCCAATCATCCCATCTAATCCCATCCTAGATCCCTTACCATCTCATGGTCAACCCCTCTACATCGATCCCATCATTGATCCTCCAACATCTCCTAGTGAACCTGCATCACCACCTCTTACTCCCCAATCCAATGAATATCAATGCATCCCCACTTACCCTGTCCATATCTAATATCGCGCTATCCATGCTTATCCTCCTTGTGATCAAGATATTATCTATGATCAAGATCTTATCCATGATCTAGTAACCCACATCACTCCTATACATCATCCCATTAGCCCTATCCATCATCCCACTAGTCCTATTCATTATCCATCAATATCCCATGATGAGACACTTGGTCCCCAAGAAAACATAGATAATCAAACAAATAACTTGGATCCTAGATCAAATCACATCCCAATGAGGATAATTTAATAATCAAGATCCAATAATTCTACATCCATTTCCCATTGATCCTCCATCATCCCCTATCAAACTATATGTTTAGGGGTTTAGCCTGGTTGCTCGAGTTTAGGGTTTAGGGGTCAGAGGCATTATTTGAGGTTTATGAGTTTAGGGTTGCTCAAGTTTAGGGTTTAGGGTTTAGGGTTAGGGTTAAGGGGAATTATTTAGGGTTTAGGGGTTTAGGGTTGTTTAGGTTTATGATTTAGGGTTTAGGGTTGGACAGGTTTATGATTTAGGGTTTAGGGGTTAGGGATTTTGGGTTGATTGGGTTTAGGGTTTAGGGGTTAGGGTTTAGAGAGAGAGAATGATGGGATCGATAGATATTGGGATAGGGAGATAGAGGTTTAGGGTTGCTTCCAAGGTTTAGGGGTTAGGGGTTAGGGTTTAGGGGCATTATTTAGGGTAACCTAGGGTTTATGGTTTAGGGGTTAAGGTTTAGAGGTTTAAGTTAGGGTTTAGAGAGAGAGAGGATCGATAGGGAGATATAGAGGAGACCGAGGGGAGAGATAGGGAGATAGAGGGTGAGGAACATGGTCAGAGATTGAGAGGTAGAGGGATGATAGAGACAAGGAGATAGGGTTTAGGGGTTAGGAGTTTAGAGAGGGAGAGATATGGAGATAGAGGGTGAGGGACATGGGCAAAGACATAGGCAGAGATATTGAGACGTAGAGGGATGATAGAGATAAGGAGATAGGGGTTTAGGCTTGATTAGGTTTAGGGTTGATAGGGTTTAGGGTTTAGGGGTTAGGAGTTTACAGAGGGAGAGATAGGGAGATAGAGGGTGAGGGACATGGCCAGAGACATAGGCAGAGAGATTGAGAGGTAGAGGGATGATAAAGACAAGCAGATAGGGGTTTAGGGTTGGTACATATGATGTATAGAATGGTGCAAATGACTAACATATTAGCTCTTATGATGTTCTGATGGCTCCTGTGGCTGGAAAAGGGTAGAATGATACCTGTGGGTGGCTAGGTGTAGAATGACACTTGTGATTGATAGGTAGGTGCTACTAAGGAGTAGATTGGCACATATGATATACAAAATGATGCAAATGACTGAAAGATTGGCACTTATGATGTTCTAATGGCTCGTGGTGAGGTTTTTGTTTGATTTTGATTATTTTTGGGATGGTTTGAGATGGATCTTAGATTGATTTGGGATGGAGTTGGGATGAAATTGATTGGTTTAGGGATGATGAGAGGTGAAATTGACTAGATTAGGAATATTTTGGGAATGATTAGAATGGTTTTAGGGCTGATTAGGGAATGATTAGAATGATTTAGGGATAGTTTAGGGATGGTATTTGAGATGAAATCTAGGTTGATTTGAAAATGATTAGGGATGAAGTTAAATTGATTTGAATGTGATTTGGGATGGTGTGAAGTGGTTTAGGGATGATTAGAAGTGGTTTAGGGTTGATTAGAGATGAAATTGAATGGATTAGGGATGATTTGGGATTAATTAGGAATGAATTTGGTTGCAATGAAAGCTTAATGTTTCATGCTTCCCAGAATGCACTTGCATTATGGGAAGCAAAAAAATGGGAAAAAACCATGTGGGATCCATGATTCAAACCCCACATGTTTGTTATTCCCAGCTTTTCATGTGTGCTATCGTACAAGAAAACACTTTTTCATGTTGTTTGACATATTAAGAATCATTTTGTGATCAATACACCACCTTTTTGTTTTTTCAATGTAGAAGAACTGATTTTGCATGTTTTTGGACAAAATTTTATTGTTTAAACTTAAAGTTTCATGTTTGATAGTGTTTCAAAGCTAATTACCATTGATATAGATTGAATTTGATGATATATTTTTGTTTTTTCTATAAATTTCACTAATCCTATTCTAGAGTTATTTAGAATTTATAATCCAACTTGAGAAAAAGAAGAATTTGAGGATTTTGAAGCCATATTTTAGAGAATTGGTCAACTCCAATATCGAATTCTAAGGTATGTTCAAGTTATGTCTATTTTAATTCACTTATATATGTTCTTATGTTCTTTATGTCTTTATGTCTTTATGTTCTAAGATATGTTCTTCAAATATATGTTTTCATACTTAGTCAAAAGTTTTTGACCAAAACACATAAACCGTGTATGTGTGTCTTCATACATTGCAACCAAAATCAAACTATGGCTTGTGATAACAAAGACAAACTTGAGCAATTGCTTCTTATCACTTTGATACCTCAAAACATTTTCTAGAAAATATATACATGCTCTCAATTGTCATTACATGCGCTCCAACATTCCCACATGTGCCCTTGCACTACCATACATGCTCTAGAAACTCACTTAGCTCATGATGCAATAGCGAGTTCTTCACCAAGCGTCTTGCAATTGCTACCATAGCAACTATTGGTTGTAATAAATCTCCATACCATAGCACAATGTCCAACCTATCTCATCATTATATTCTTCCTCCTTCTCATCTTCTCATTTTCTTGTCTTCTCATGTCATTATATTTTTCTTTAATAACCTATCTCACCATTTATCCTTCAATGATCTTGTGATTACCAGGTTGTAATGCACCAATTTACTTATGAAACTCCTAGGGTTTGATCATTCTTACTTGGACTACTGTTCAAACAATGTCATGTGATATTCCTAGGGTTACAACGATTGTCCTATACATTTATGATTCCTAGAAAACCCCTCCTTTACTCCTTGACAAGATATCAAATTATCTTCATACCTAGTTTAATGTTCCTATTGACTGTCATGATAGTCCTAGTTGTGTTGATAGTCCATTTAAGGTGCTTAACAATTCTAATATGTATATAAGATCAGTCCTTTTCATCATGTTGTCATCTCTTACCTTGTGAATAGGGTAGTGAGAGTCTATTGCATTTTTTTTAATATCTGACCTTAATAGTGATCACGAGTTTCATCATATTCTTCTATGTTTATGATGTGATAGTCTATGTGGTTGTTTGTAATAGTCATAGCACAATTTGATAGTCTTTTCCCTCAACATCACCTCCATACTTAGCAATTTGTCTATCAGTGTATATGATAATGTTCACATATAGGATATACTCAAAATATTATAGTTTAGGACAACTTGTCATCATGAAACAGAACTCTGCCCTAAATTTTTGCACCTTGTTATTCTACCCTAACCCTAACTCTGCTGAAAATCAAACTCTTCAACAAGATCAAGTGAACAATCCACAAATCTTAGGATTTGATACAATCTCTGAGGGATTTATTCATAGGTTTATATTTTCATGATACATAACAAACAATATGAATGAGCAGAACTTGAAACATGACTGTTATTGATAGTGTGTATTTGTTCAACTTACGAACTATGATTTTCTTCTCCCAAAGTGCCAATACCTTTGCATTTGATATAGTATACGCATTCTACAACCTCTTTGAAGCCACCACTACCTACCACTCATAATAGGCATTAAATTCCTACCTTCATCCTTTGCAACTGATTGTTTTGCTACCAACATCTACTCAAATATCCTATTTTTCCATCCTTCCTTTAATGGATTCCTTCAATGTTGTTGTAACTTCCTTTGCCACCCAATCATGGCCTCCAAATAGCCCTTCAAATCTATTTGTCATAAATCACACTACTTGCAGTGTCCTTCCATAATCAATTCTCCTTATTTCCACCCTTTCTACTATTTTGCTACCTTCATGTAGCCTCTTGATCTCCTTCTTAGATCTTATGTGCACCTCACAACCATGAAATCAACTTGTACCTTCATTACACAACTAATGCAACACCTACATATTCCTCCTACATCAACATCAACAACCAACACTTCCACTACCACCTCTTCATCTTCATGATCCATTCTTATTTGGTAGCTTCTACTCTACTAGAAACCATGTACTCTTCAAGTATAAAATACCAAAATCATCATTGTTGATCTTGCAACCTCTCTTTCTCCACATGAGAACTCTCATTATGCTACCTTTGTTGCATGTGTGTGTGCAACACCATCAATCCTCTTCATGATCCCTTGGCCACCTTGCAACATTGCCTCTTATGCTACCCTCAAACCTCAGCAATCTCCCTATTTTAGCAAGTGTGCCTACCCAGAGCACCTCACTCCTTTTGTTGCAAGTGCCCATAACTCCATGGGTACACCTCAAGTTGTTGCAAGTAGCCTCTACTTTACTATAATTGTCCTATACATTTATGATTCCTAGAAAACCCCTCCTTTACACCTTGACAAGTTATCAAATTATCTTCATACCTGGTTTGATGTTCCTATTGACTGTCATGATAGTCCTAGCTGTCTTAATATTCCTCTTGATGTCTTAACAATTCTCTGATGACCTTCATCCACCAAGATCAATCATTTGGATACTCTTTAGTCCCAGTTGATTGCTCTATCATGTGAGAATAGAGTGTTGTGATGAACAACAATCCTTTTGTTAATGGGTTGGTAAGCATCTAATTGTTATAATAGTCTTCTCCAACTATTAAAATACCCCTTGTAAGCAAAGACCATGATTACTCTCTTATTAACAACACCAAGTCCATATTCAATGATGAGGGTTTTATTCTCTATACTAGCACTGTTTCTTCTTTTGACAACATGGCAATCATATTCATAGTTCATGTGATAAAATCTTTTGGTAAAGGACAACCTTAGGGTTACTATAGCAATCATAGTACTCATATGACTGTCCATATGACTGTTATGCCCAAAATTGGTTACCATGTGACTGTTATGCCCAAAATTGGTTACCATATGACTGTTATGCCCAACAGTACAGTCATTAGTGACTGTCCATATTATGCTAGGGTTATATTTTAGGTTTCAAGGCAAGTTTTGAAGGGCTATATTGATGTTATTAAAGTTACAAAGTGTGGTCATCAGTGCAAACATAGTTATAAGCCTTTGAAATTGTAATTTCTCAATGATGATCAGTCATTTATGACTGTTATAAATAGCATAGTCATGTTTTGAAATTGAAAATCATATGCTATAGATGTAGGGGATTGTCATCATGGGGGTTTTAGTATCTTCATGGGATTGATTATTGATCCAATGCTTGAGAATTTTCCCAATAAGACCTAACGTGCATGTTTCTTTCTATGACAATGGAAGAGGGTTTGCCACTTAGCAAGAACACACATCATTCAGTTTACAAAAGGACTATTATACAAAAGAGTTACCCAACCACCTTGTGAGAGTCATGTTACTAATTAGTTATAGCAGTCATAGCATAGAAAATGGTCCAAGGCCCTATCATTGAGTTGAAGAAGCTATCATTGTGCAAACTTTAAAGGTGCTGCCATGCAAATGTTGCATAAGACTGTCATAGATAGTACTATCATAAAAATGGTTATACATTTGTTTGACCTCATGTTTTTCTAGATTATTATTCATTTATTGTTTGGGGATTGTTCATACACCTAAATCATGGTCCTCTCATCACAAGAACAGTCACCTTATTTTCCTAGGAAGACTGCCATGCCCAACTAGTCATGGACAACCATTGAACATGAAGAGTTATGCACATTTTTGAGATGTTATAAGGTATGTGAAGGTGGTTTGAAGCTTAAAAATAGTCATCACAACATCTACCATGGTCCAAGAAGATAAACTCCATGCCCAATTTGAAACTACTAGCAAAGGGCTTCATTCAAGTCATGATTTTTGATTTTTGTCTTCACGTCTTCCTCTAGACTTTGGGACAGCGGTTATAACTTTTTCCATGTGTCAAGAAAATGAACCACAAATTGATTTTTCAGAAGTTATGAACCTTATGCACGTATAGGACAACCTGGGCATCATAAAAATGAGTTGTATCAAACCTACAACAGCCATGAACATGAAGAACAAGTTGCTGATTTGGTTGAGAAAATGGGTATAAATCAAGCTAGTCTTTCCCCACAAGGGGAGGTGCATGATATTTGTGCATTTGGATGAGTTCTAAAGTATTTTAGAGACCTCCATGATACTTCCCTAGCCTAGGAAATGCTCACACAAGAACAGAAGCAAGAATTAGGGGAGTTTTCTCATGATCTTGATGTTGTCAATTCAAGGAATTTGAGTGCTTTTTGGGACAGTTTTTTGGTCTATCATATCTTTTAATGATTTTTGTCCTATTTATGATGACTTTGATCATGGTCTATCATATGTTAATAAACAAGGACAGCGATGAATTTCATGAAATTGGAGCTCCAAAAGTGATGCAAATCATCAAACACGATAACTTATTTTGTATTTTTCATTGTGACCATTATTCATTGTCATTATAAAGGTTCTAATTATCATTGTCTTATTCATCATGCTTGTATAAATCATCATCATGCTGAGGAAATGAGCAAAGACTCTAACACTAGAAGAGTGTGAAAATAAGAATGAGAGGAAAAGAGAAAGAATGGGGCAAATTCAGGAAAGTAGGAAATTGTCAACCATACAAGAAGACATTCTACCATTGCCAATTGAAGAGGAACATGACACATCTAATGAAGCTAAGAGAGAGATGGAATTGGCAGCACAAAGGAAATGAATGCAAAACCTTTGTGTAATGAGGAAAGTGAATCTTCAAGTTGGAGGATCTCCACCGTCCATAGGTCAAGTTGAAGGAACACCATCATTATCTTCTCGAATTGGAGACACTCCATCTTTCACAGGTGAAGTAGAAGGTACATCTTCATTTTCTTCTCAAGTTGGTGGCATGCCATCATTCACATGTGAAGTTGAAGGTACACCATCACTAGTAGAAATATGGCAAATAAATGACCAGGTGACTAAAACTTTTAGTCATGTGACCAAAATTCTACTAAGTTTTTACAACACAACTATAAACGACTAATTTGGTCATCGGTTGAAATGACTAAATAAATGACCAAATAAATGACTAATTTGGTCATCACTAGTAAAAAAATACAACGAAATAATTATTCACACAAATAAAAATTGGACAAAATGATATTAAAGTGGATAATTAAAAGAAATATTTCAAATTGAGGGAGTGGGTTGTATTATAGTATAATATAATATAATAATATATTATATTATAATATAATATAATTAGTATATTATAATATAATATATACAATATTTTTTTTTTATTCGTAAATATATAGTTTTATATTGATCAAAAAAATATGTTTACAAGCAGGTGCCTATAAGCAGTTTACCTACACCATCCAAACTGGTTTCTATGGCAAACCCTCTTGATATCCTTCCTTAAGGAAAACTACTGTAACTTTACAAAAATAGCCTACTAGAACTTTACTTATCCGATAGTAACTGGATTATAAACAACACCTACTGAGAGTGATCACACAGAGCTGGGTCATAGCAACCATGTTTTTAGAGAAGGCCGAGCTCCACTGCCATGGATTGGAGCCTACCAACCCAAACCCCTTCCCTGAAGTCAGCATCCTCTTGCAGCATGTTCTGTAGGAAACCAAAAACCTGGAGAACTCGGTCCTGATGTTCTGTCAATGCCATGCCTTTTAGGTCGAGAATGAAAGGAGAGACCTTCAATACCTCTAGAGGATCTTTAGGGGAGGCAATGTCATTCGGGCAGGGATACCCACCCCGGGGATGACTACCTCGAGAATGGAATTGAGGCCCCGGAGGAATTCCGGCTTAAACAGTTTCACCATGAGGCGCTTCGCTGCCTCTGTAGACACCCCTGCATCCAGGATTGATGCTAGAAAATGAGAAGCGATGTGACAGTCTACCCTGTAGAACTCATCCGTGGCCATAAAATCTACTCCCAATATGATCTTAACCGCCAGGAGAAGAAGGCCCTCATGCCTTCGTAGGATATGCTTCAGCCTTAAGTCTGTGACGGTGCCTTTGAAGGCCATCTGCCGGACTGAGCTCTCCAACTGGAGAGGTGTCGACGCTCCTAGGTTCACCATCCCATGCACAGAGATCTTAGCGATGAATCCAGAGCCTTTCTCCATACTATTCGCTACTACCAATGCCAAGAACAACAAATGATCGACCGAACTGCTAGCAAGGAATGAAATCCCCAGGTATTTGTCTGTCAGAACTGGAGAGGGATCACATTCATTTAACTGATGCCTATATTCATTACACAGAGAGTTTGGCGATATTGGAGCATGTGACGGATCAAATCGGCGGGCTGCTATCTCAGCAGAGAGAAAGGTGTATCACCCTTTCATGAGTGCCATAAATAAGATTTATGACTAAGAGATTGGCCATAATGATAATATATACAATATATTATAATATATATTACATAATATTATATTATTAATATTACAATATTATATTTATATTATATATTATATAATATTATAATATATTTAATATTATAATATTATATTATTATATAATATTATAATATAATATAATAATATTATATTATATTATAATATTATATTATATTATATTATTATATTATATTATATTATATTATTATATTATATTATATTATAATATAATATTTTTTAATATTATATAATATAATCTTATAATATTATATTATTATATAATATTATATTATTATATAATATTATATTATAATATTATAATATTATATAATAATATAATATTATATTATTATATTATATTATATTATAATATAATATAATATTTATAATATTATATAATATAATCTTATAATATTATATAATATAATAATATAATATATTATAATATAATCTTATAATATTATATTATTATATAATATTATAATATTATATAATATTATATTATAATATATTATATTATATTATAATATTTATATTATATAATATTATAATATAATATTATATTTATATTATAATATTATATAATTATATAATATATTTAATATTATATTTATATTATAATATTATATTATTATATAATATATTTAATATTATATTATAATATAATATTATAATATATTTAATAATCCCTAACCTATTTTAACCATATGGGCACCAAAATTATACATATTTCATTTCACTTTCACTTTTGGCGCCCACCTCCATTTCATTTTCCAACCCATGTGTTGGTTAAAACCCTAAAAGTAAACCCTAACTTGGAAAGGCTCAAAACATTCGTTCCCAAGGGCGT
Organism: Cunninghamia lanceolata; assembly: GCA_027924645.1. Lineage (NCBI taxonomy): Eukaryota > Viridiplantae > Streptophyta > Pinopsida > Cupressales > Cupressaceae > Cunninghamia > Cunninghamia lanceolata. The sequence continues at coordinate 5,766,032 of BSBN01000684.1, forward strand.
CATTCATTGCCATGGATGTGGATAACTAATCAAGGTTGTATATTTTGGTATCGGCCATATAGGAACCCAGGACCCGGACAAAGGTCATGGCCTACTGTAATTCCTAGAGCACGCTCTATGCGTTCGAATTGTCGATGGATGCCTCAAAATCGATGTAGAAAACATGCTCGAATTGCTGCACAGCTCCTTCGCCATTGACATCGAGGACTCTAAGCAAGGCTCTGGATCTGGGCTTGACTTCAAATTTGGTGAGATTTATTTTGAGTTTGGAGAAAGTCGAGAGCACTTTGAAAAGGGTAACAATTTTTGTTATGTGTTATATATTCATTTTATCATAATTCTGATACTATTTGTCCAAATGAGTTTTGCTAAAAATTAGCATCGCTAAGGAGGTAAAACATATCATTCAGGAGGCAGGGATCCTCTAGAATCTTATGGGGCAAGGGTTCGATTCCCCACAAGAAAGACACAACAAGATCTTCCTTTTCTACCTACAATTCAAAATATTCAGCAGCGCTTACGGAGGAATAGAGATCGTCTAGAGAATTGTTTCACTGTAGAAGCACTGGATCAGTGGAAACCCCAATGGCTTTTCTTCATGTTCAAAAATCTCCAGATAGAGATTCGGCTCCTGCTTCTCACAAATCTCATTTTCTCTTTGGCAGATGGGTCAAGCGGGTTTTGTCAAAACCCAGTTAAAAGGAAATTGAATGGGCAGTTTCTGTTGAATTTCTGCAAGTAAATCCATTTGTAGTTACCGCCATGAAATATTTTTATGTAACATTAAGAAATTAGGGTTTGGTACAAGTTGGACTCTCATGCATCTTGATAACAAGATATATTTACAATTTTAAATGGCGTCTCTATGGCATCCCATAGAATTCTAGTAATTGTATTTTTCTATTCAGAGTAATTTCTTTTATTTATGTATTTTTTTTTAGGATTTTTATTAACTTTATGATAATGTTCAGTGCTATTGTACTTACTCAACATTAAAATCTTTCCTCTGCAAAGATTGAAACTAAAACACATTAGGAATTTCTTAGCATATGGGTAACTTCTCCATTGCAGATTACTTTGCAATAGCCATTGACAATTACATATGTCCCATTACACTTTTTAAGAAATTTTGTGAACAGTAGATATATTGCAAAGTGCTGCTAAGTTTTTCATGATATTTTGAATTGGTTTCACTATGGCTGCATATATACCATCTACTGAGACGTTGAAAATGTTTTGCAGGCTTGGATTGTAGGTGCAGAAGTAAAGGTTCTTGAGTTTCAAATCCAAATGAAATGAATCTAGGTTCAAATCTATTGCCATTCATTTGCTAGAATTATTTATGAATATTTATTTGACAAGTGAGACACTTATTTTGTAGGTGGATTGAATAGAAAAATGTTCTGCAGGCTTGGATTGTAGGTGCAAAAGTAAAGGTTCTTGAGTTTCAAATCCAAATGAAATGAATCTGGGTTCAAATCTGTTGCCATTCATTTCCTAGAATTATTTGATGTAAAACAGCCAGTGAGGCATATCATTTATATGTTTTGACTTTCCAGTGAAGCTAAAATTAGTGAGATTTATGTTTAGCTAGTGAGGTTGTTGAGGCAGTTGTCAGTGAGACATTGAATGTATTTGATTTGCTAGTGAGGCTTAATGAAATAATTTTTTTTCAGAGTGATCAATCATATTTGTTCAAGCATTTTAGTCTTCATTTCATGGTGCTTCTCTCAACATTTGAATATCTATGATACTTGAAGTTTATATGCATAAATTTGTGAGGATTAATTAAGTTAGATTTGATTTGTAACTTGAATCATTGATTCACCCAAATAGATGACTAAATAAATGACTACAATGACTAAATAAATGACTAAATAAATAAATAAATATACTTAATAAATAAATGACTAAATATGCTACCATAATGATTACAATGACTAAATAAATGACTAGTTAACAATAATCAATGACTAAATTAATGACCAAATATACTACCAAATTGATGACTAAATATACTACCAAATTAATGATAAAAATTTGTTTCATCATAAATTTGGTCGTGAGATAAATGACTGGCAATAAACTACCAATGGTCACGTGACCAATTTTTGGTAGTTTTTTTAGTCATTTATTTCTATTTTTCTACTTGTGCATCTTCTCCATCTCAACTTCAAGCCTTTTCATCTTTTTCACCTCCAATTGAAGGTACATCATCTATCCCATCTCAAGTAAATATTAAAGAAATTCCTAATGTTGAGTCAACTTTACCAATTAAAACACCTCCTAGAATTTTGCATTCGAAGCCTAAGTTTCTAATTGATATTGATGAGAATGTGTTGAAGCCCAGGCAGAATAAGATTCCCATGCACACTTGCCAAAGATATGTAAATAAGATATGGAAATTATTCTTTGAGAATTTAAATGAAACCTAAAGATGTCAACTATTTGTTGAATTGATGGGAAATATAAAATTTAGGCCCATTATGAAGATTCTTGGCCTAAGAACATCAAATGCCTCAAGTGAAAAATCAATTGTCAATAATCTAATGAGTGCATATGAGAGTGCGGGTTCCACCTCACACACCAAAGATAGTAATGTCACATGAAGTGTCTTTACATCGACAATAGTAAGCCAACAAACAAAGAAATCTTGCCTCACTAGAAAGACAAGTCAAGCATTGAAAATAAGTAGAAAAACTCTAATGAGAGCCATTGGAAGACGTGAAAGAGTTGAGGACCCAAACACCAATGAATTGTGGGCATTCTCTGGGAGACTCCCATAGAAAGACAAAGTTGTTGTGGAAGCTTTGAGATCCATCATTGAAGAATTTTTGAAAAATAACACAAGGGTATCTCCTAATGCAAGAGATGATGTGAGAAGGACAATTGGTTGTCAAAACCGTGAGCCACATCCAAAGCATTTTTTGATGTGAACCAAACACAATTTTTAAAGAAATTACAAGAGATGTATTCTCAAATTAAAATTTGTCAAAGATATTTTGAAATGCTAAAACCTTTCTTTGTCAAAATAAATCACAAATGCACTGCTTGTTTTTGTAGATTACATATTGAATTTTCTAACCATTTTGATGTTTATCTGTATATATGTTTAGATTTGCATACTAACAATGTTTTGGAGGATTGTGACATACATGCCCCACCAACCACTTCAAGGGACCTCATATCAACAATTTTATGTGAAAGAGAGGAAGATCAAATATTCTACAAGAAATTATGCTTGGATGGTACATGTCGGCATTGTGGTGGCTTGCAATGTATGCCAATATGTCAAAATATGGAAAGCACAAATGCGGTTGAAAATGAATTAGTAGAGTTCGGAAAGTATAAAATAGTGGCCTACAATATAAAAGATAGTAAAGAAGCAAAGAGGTGTGATTTGGTTATTCAAAAGATTCCAATGTATCAGTTTATGTCTACATTTTGTGATAGTATAGTGTATGAGTATGCAAGGCATACCCATAGAGCTCGATGGTTGGAATTGCAATTCAAGTTATGCAAGGACATGTTTCCACTTGGTACCATCATTTCAGTTGTTGACTTTGCAGAGAACTACACACTACAGCCACAGAATGAGGTGCAATCACAATATTACAACTCTACGTAGGTTGCTATTTTTGTGCAAATTGCATTCATTCATGCAGAAGATAGTACAGAGGACGACAGGAAGATCTTGAGGGAATATCATTTTTATATTAGTGATGATCGCACACATTCTACAGAGTTTATGCAAGGTTGCTTTCAAATGTTTTACTGTGATTTGGCTAGCAGGAACATATCATTTCGTCAGCATATCATATGGTCAGATAATTGTGCATCACAATTCAAGAATGCGTGGATGTTCCTTTGGTTGAGCAGGATGCAAAAGGTGAATGGCGTTCAACATATGTGGAATTTTTGTGAGGCTATTCATGGAAAGAGGGAGCATGATGGTGCAGGAGCATGTATCAAAAGAGCATTGGCGCAAGAAGAGTTGAAGTACAAAGATAATGCAAAGTTAACAGATGCAAGATCTATTATTGAATGGTGTAACACTACAATAGGTCTAGGTAATGAAGGTAAGTCTACAGTTTGTAGATATTTTTGGTTGGTTGATGATACTAACTGTTGGTGCCTGAATTGACTGTCAGTTAATTTAGCAATTTTCATGCAGGCACCTTGCCAAAAAATCCAAAAAAATTTAAGTTTTGGGGCCCCTCAATGTTTTTCAGCATTTGCATCTCAGTTCAACAGATGTGGTCTTCGTGTTTTCTCCATCTGCATGAGTTCGTTTTTGTGTCTTCAACATTTCGGTTTGGACGTGAACCCCTTTTTTCGAAAGTTCATTTTCTTAACGGTTCAAGGTTCAATGGTTCAATGCTTTGTGATTTTGGTCTCGGCTGAAATGTTTTGCCGATGGAGTATTGAACTTCTTGTTTGAACCTCGCCATTGAACCATCAGGTTGAACCGGTTCATCGGTTCAATGGGTTCGCGGGGTTGCATTTTGTGCTGCCGACAAAGGAACTATCAGGTTCAACCTCACGGTTGAACCTTTCTTTTGAACTTAGCCAATGGTTCAACTCGACGGAAGGAGAAGTAGGAGGCCGATGTGTTATCGGTAGGAGTATGTATGTCGGCAGGCAGATTTTCGGCTGGGCCGATGGTGATAGTCTTGCCGAAGAGGGTATGTTTTGTTCGGCCATCGGAGTGACTTTGGCTATCGGGAGCAGTGTTTTGTGGTTCACCGATGGGGGGAGTCACCCCGATGGGGAGTGCCATCGGCGTGAGTTTGTGTATTGAGTTAGCCATTGGAGGGTCCGCCGATGGAGAGTGTTTGGCTGATGGGGTGTCATCGGCGTGGGTCTGGCCGATGGAGGAGCAATATGTAGCTAGTGAAAGTGTAGCGGTCAGTGAGACCGATGAGGTCGGCAGGAGTTTTGTGTGGTTGGCTGATGGTAGTGGTCTTGGCGATGGGCTTTTGGAGAGAGAGGCGTGTGTCGAGCGTGGCAAAAGCGCTCGACACCTATTATGCTTGCGGCCGTGCTTTTAAACTACTGAAGGGGTCTCCGCACCATGCATATGGGATTATTCCCCCTGTATAATTTGAACCTGCGGAGAAGTGCGTTTTGGCAGGAATTTCTCTTTTGAGCGCAGCGGCAGTTTCCAGGTGAAACGCGGGTGGTTGAGCCATCAATGGCGACAGTGCAGGGGTATGGACGATGGGACAAGTGATCAGGCTGCCCGATTTTGAGAATGAAGACTTCCAGATGGCGGCGCAAGGCTCGAGGCCTCCCTTGTCTGCTGCATTGATGACTTCTGAGCGCCATTCTTTCTGATGGATGTATCTGGCGGATTTTTGAATTTTGCTAATGCAATTAATGTTGAGTACGCTTCCCTCTGGCTATTTTTAAGCAGGAAGTGTTACTCATTTTAGAGGTTGGATGTCTTTTGGGCTTTGTGCTCTGACTCTGAACATAAGGTGTTCACATTTTGAAAGGCATTTTTTGCTACAGATTCGGTCCTTGGTCTGGTGTACTAATCTATGTTGTCTTGTAAATGATAATTTTCTCTACGATGGCCTTCTATGTAGATTGATTTTAAATGAAAAACACCTGTGTGTGTATTGTTTCTGATTGTCTCTTGTATGTCATTTGTTTTCATTTCAAACAAGGTTGTCAAGGGCTTCCAAGTTTTTCAGTATATGCATACTGTGTGTCTGATTTATTGCATCTACTCAAGGAGTGGTTAAATAGGCTTTTGATCAGATACAAAGGGAAATAGATTGCATCATAGGATCTATTAAGTATGATCATTAGTAATACTCTTTCTTGGACATGTTGCTGTTAGGCAGTAGCATTCTTCTTAGGTCCTCTGGATATGAATTTATGTTGTCATGGGGAGACATTTACATTCTTAGATATGACTCTGCTGCCTAGATAAGGCACTGGTTTGGGAATCTGTCTGTTCAATGGGTCTAGGAAAGTCCCATAACTCCAAACATCATTTCAAACCATTCAATCCTTTCATCTGTTAGTTGTAGGATTAGGAGTAGGAAACCCCTGCATGCTCTCATCCCTAACCAGACACATATGTCCAAGAATGCTGCCAACCTTGTGATTTGTTACACAAATCTTGGTCCTTACATGAGAGTATTCTACCTGTTGCTGTCAAGTTATATCTTTCTGTCATTGAGCTATTTAAGGTCATATTTTTATCAAATAGGGACACCCCCCTTGCTGCGGCAGAACCAGAAGTGAAGGGGAGGCAGCTCACGCAACCTCCTATATTCAGTTGGCTGAATCTGCCTGTGCACTAGAACTGGCAAACCCTAATGCTGATTCAGAAGAAAAACTAACAAAAATGGTGACTCTGCTGGGGATGTTGATGTAAAGTGATATCCTGCAGTCTTTGGTGAAGTTCTGCTCTGCTGGTGGAATGAACCTGGAAAAATAGCTTTCAGCTGCTATAAATTTTGTCCTCTCTGGGGAGGTGGCGACTCTGCAAAAGATTCAAGTGCACATGAAAAGTTGATGTGTGTGTTGTGACAAAAAATGTGATGTTCAGACTTCAGCATCTGTATGAGAAAAGGTACCTTGTTCCTTCCCCTTTATATTTGTTGTTTTGCTGCATAGGTTAGATGCCAGGGGAGGTTACAGGTCTTAGGAGTGCAAAGGATGTCTGAAAATAGAAATTTCATGAATCCAAATATGTATTATCCCATACTCAGTCAAGAGGGGGATGATATGTCGACAAAAAGAATAGAAGAGATAAAAAATAGGTTGATATTCTTAGAGGCTAGGCAGGCTCAGTTAAATAGTGATAAACCTGTTGTGTCTGCCAGTCAGAAAGCTAAACCTCCTGTCAGCCCTTTTGATCCTTTGTATGACCAGTTAGATTTGTCATGGGTTGATTATAAAGTAGAAAATATGCCTGCTAGGATATACTGTCAGATGCCTAGATTTAGTGGTCACAGTGTATGTGATGGGAATGCACATATCCAAAATTTTCACAGTTTCATGGGAAAACATTCATTCAGAGATGAGGATATGTGGATGAGGTTTTTTGTTAGGTCCTTTGATGCAAAAGCAAAAGACTGGTATTTGAGCTTTCCAAAGAGATTTTTTGCCTGTTGGGATGAGCTTACTGACTGTTTCAAAAGGGAATTTGCAAAAGAACCTGCTGATCTTGTTGCAGAATTGATGAAAATCAGAAAACAAGATAAAGAGCTATGTATTGGTTTCAGTCATAGGTTTGCAGTAGCCCTTTCACAGATCCCAGAAGTCTTCAGACCTGATATTTCAGCCTATGTTGGCATATATTTTGAGGCTTTTGAGGAGGGTTCTAGTGCAGTACTGAGGGATTTCAAGGTGACAAGTATGCAGATGGCATACAAGTTCGTAGAAAACATAGAAAAAATTAGAAATGAGCACCTGCTGAAATCCCTGCCCCCAGACTTTGGTGTGAATAATGGTTGTGAAGCTGCAAATGACCAAATGATTAAGGCATCATGTGCAGATAAAAATGAAAATGAAAGCATAGAGGTTGAGACTGCTGTATTTGAACATAATGCTAACAATACAACTCAACTAGATTGTTCACCAGTTGAGGATGCCAATGAAGGGACTAATGAAGACTCCCATTGCAATGATGAGGCAGCTAGCCATGAAAACAACAATGAGGTTGTGGACAGCAATGAGCAACTTTTGGAATGGACCTGTGGAGACAATTGTGAGTATTGTACTCAAGACAGAGAAGATATAAGCAAACAAAAAAATAGTTCCACGTGTGACCCATTGCCTTCCTTTCAAACACATGGAGATCATGAAGAGCAGTCAGGGATTGAAATAAGTGCTAGTGCAGAGCATGGTTGTTTTTTATTTGATGACTGTTTTGCTTATGACACACAGGCTGATACTCCTCCACAGAGTGAATCCATTGGTGATGAAGATGCATGCTCTGCTGCCCATGAACCAATGGCATATTATGATGAAACTGATGCACCTGGGTCACCCATCTTTGACACATATGGTGATGAGGATCTATTTGAGTATGGTGAAGGTTTAGACAGTGTTTTTGACTTGGATTCTGTTTCTCATCATGATGAAAGAGGAAACAACATACATCAGATAAGTGACTGTGAAAATGTGCCTGATTTGAAAGAGATGCCAGAGCCTGATCTTTTCTAGTTTGATGCTGCTATTGGTTGTGTGCATGATGTGCACAATTGTGAATTTGAAAGCTTTTCTTTTGAGAGGCTAGCATATGAAATGAGCTCTGATTTTCCTAGCTGTGTGGTGGACTTCGAGTGCTTTCAATTTTCAATCCAGCTAGGAAATCATTTTGTAATGCATAGTGATGATGACAAGTGTTACATACCATTTGAGTATGCATTGCCTAATACATTCTGCATTCACTTGTTGCTGGATGCTGAGTGTTGTCTACATAGGGGTAACAGTGAAAAAATAAATCAGAGGGTTGAATGTGCAGAAGACAAGGTTTGTTTGTGGGTGGATCTTTGCAGTATCTCCAAGCTTGACCCAGTGCATGCAGATGAAAACAAGATATTTGACAAAGGGAGATACATGTTTTTCTTTTCTTGGTGGCCTTAGGCCATCAAGAGTGTTTGGTGATGCAGATCATTATATTTTCATGACTCTGTGCCCAATGGATAGGGGACTGGTCTGCATCCCAGAGTTCTGTGGTTCTTGCCATGCCTGCAAGAGGCATGCATCCTCAGACAGAGCCACTGTTGGTGCCTGAATTGACTGTCAGTTAATTTAGCAATTTTCATGCAGGCACTTTCCCAAAAAATCCAAAAAATTTTAAGTTTTGGGGCCCCTCAGTGTTTTTCAGCGTTTGCATCTCAGTTCAACGGAGGTGGTCTTCGTGTTTTCTCCATCGGCATGAGTTCATTTTTCTATCTTCGACATTTCGGTTTGGATGTGAACCCCTTTTTTCGAAAGTTCATTTTCTCAACAGTTCAAGGTTCAATGGTTCAATGCTTTGTGATTTTGGTCTCGGCCGAAGTGTTTTGCCGATGGAGTATTGAACTTCTTGTTTGAACCTCGCCATTGAACCATCGGGTTGAACCGGTTCATCGGTTCAATGGGTTCGCGGGGTTGCATTTTGTGCTGCCGACAGAGGAACTATCAGGTTGAACCTCGTGGTTGAACCTTTCTTTTGAACTTAACCAATGGTTCAACCCGACGGAAGGAGAAGTAGGAGGCCGATGTGTTATAGGCAGGAGTATGTATATCGGCAGGCGGATTTTCAGCTGGGCCGATGGTGATAGTCTTGCCGAAGAGGGTATGTTTTGTTTGGCCATTAGAGTGACATTGGCTATCGGGAGCAGTGTTTTGTGGTTCACCGATGGGGGGAGTCACCCTGATGGGGAGTGCCATCAGTGTGAGTTTGTGTATCGGGTTAGCCGTTGGAGGGTCCACCGATGGAGAGTGTTTGGCCGATGGGGTGTCATCGGCGTGGGTCTGGCCGATGGAGGAGCAGTATGTAGCTGGCGAAAGTGTAGCGGTCGGCGAGACCGATGAGGTCAGTAGGAGTTTTGTGTGGTTGGCCGATGGTAGTGGTCTTGGCGATGGGCTTTTGGAGAGAGAGGCGTGTGTCGAGCGTGGCAAAAGCGCTCGACACCTATTATGCTCGCGGCCGTGCTTTTAAACTACTGAAGGGGTCTCCGCACCATGCATATGGGATTATTCCCCCTGTATAATTTGAACCTGCGGAGAAGTGCGTTTTGGCAGGAATTTCTCTTTTGAGCGCAACGGCGGTTTCTAGGTGAAATGCGGGTGGTTGAGCCATCAATGGCAACAGTGCAGGGGTATGGGCGATGGGACAAGTGATCAGGCTGCCCGATTTTGAGAATGAAGACTTCCAGATGGCGGCGCAAGGCTCGAGGCCTCCCTTGTCTGCTGCATTGATGACTTCTAAGCGCCATTCTTTCTGATGGATGTATCTGGCAGATTTTTGAATTTTGGTCATGCAATTAATGTTGAGTACGCTTCCCTCTGGCTGTTTTTAAGCAGGAAGTGTTACTCATTTTAGAGGTTGGATGTTTTTTGGGCTTTGTGCTCTGACTCTGAACATAAGGTGTTCACATTTTGAAAGGCATTTTTTGCTACAGATTCGGTCCTTGGTCTGGTGTACTAATCTATCTTGTCTTGTAAATGATAATTTTCTCTGCGATGGCCTTCTATGCAGATTGATTTTAAATGAAAAACACCTATGTGTGTATTGTTTCTAATTGTCTCCTGTATGTCATTTGTTTTCCTTTCAAACAAGGTTGTCAAGGGCTTCCAAGTTTTTCAATATATGCATATTGTGTGTCTGATTTATTGCATCTACTCAAGGAGTGGTTAAATAGGCTTTTGATCAGATATAAAGGGAAATAGATTGCATCATAGGATCTGTTAAGTATGATCATTAGTAATACTCTTTCTTGGACATGTTGCTGTTAGGCAGTAGCATTCTTCTTAGGTCCTCTAGATATGAATTTATGTTGTCATGGGGAGACATTTACATTCTTAGATATGACTCTGCTACCCAGATAAGGTACTGGTTTGGGAATCTGTTTGTTCAATGGGTCTAGGAAAGTCCCATAACTCCAAACATCATTTCAAACCATTTCATCCTTTCATCTGTTAGTTGTAGGATTAGGAGTAGGAAACCCCTGCATGCTCTCATCCCTAACCAGACACATATGTCCAAGAATGCTGCCAACCTTGTGATTTGTTACACAAATCTTGGTCCTTACATGAGAGTATTTTGTCTGTTGCTGTCAAGTTATATCTTTCTATCATTGAGCTAGTCAAGGTCATATTTTTATCAAATAGGGACACCCCCCTTGGTGCGGCAGAACCAGAAGTGAAGGGGAGGCAGCTCACGTAACCTCCTGTATTCAGTTGGCTGAATCTACCTATGCATTAGAACTAGCAAATCCTAATGCTGATTCAGAAGAAAAACCAACACTAACATTGAAAAATATGAGGACTGTTGTACATTGACAAGATCAAGTGAGCTACACTCTTTTAGAAGCTCTAATGCAGATTCATGGACTATTCATACACGACATATGACATGCTTTTGTTCTTCATGTACATATGAAGCTTGGTATGATTGTGAGTCAAAGGAGTGGGTTGATGATTAGTGTACAAGAGGCCTATGCCCGATTGACCATTATCGACTACCGACAACACTACAAATCACAAAGATTGAATCATCGGTTGATTTTGACCATGTTTCAAATCTAGTTCAACCAGGTATTATCAGCATTCTAATTTAATAAAATTCAATATGCCATCTTATTTTGTATTTTTCTTATATTGTTGATTATATTTGTCGAACTAAATGCATGTATCAATGTAGGGCATGTTTATGCAGTTATTATAGCTGAAGACAATGAAGAAGGAATGGATTATTATTTGTGTCATTGTGTTGAGGCAAAAAAGAAATTAGATTCACCTGTTATAGATGGAGAAAACATTGAGTACCGTACAGGATCAGTGGTTGTTATTGGAACATGGCTTAGAAGGTACCCACTAAAGAAGTCTGATGTGTGGGTGTTCAAGGACTTTGAGCCACATAGGAAGATTCTTCATTATTCTAACCTTGTTGTGGCTTCAAACATTCATTTGATCAAATATGGGGGTAGACCATTGAACAAGACCTTGTGGAAGGTTCGTGAGTCTGATCACGAGGCAATACTTGACACAATAAAGAGTAGATCAAACCCTAATGGTTCATTAGATTGAATTAGTGGAATGACAGAAAGGTGTGTTATTTTTCTTTGCTATCCTGATTTCATCTTGTATAATTTAACTACTCATTTTAGCTCAATAGTGTAATTGCATTTGCATGTAGGATTTTAATATGATGGAGGTAGGCATAATCCTAATGAAGTTTCCTTTGGAAGCAAAGTAAGGTAGGTTTTCATGATTATTTCATGATGATATGTCCTTTACTTTCTATTTCATAATGAGTTTTAATGATGTTACTATGAGTTCTAATTCATTTTAGTGATGTTATTGTTTCATAATGAGTGTTAATAAGTTTTAATGACAAATAATTGATAGCGGCGGTAAGGGTAGCCTCAATTGATGCCCTACAAGACATTGGATCAAGTGAGAACACCTTTATAGTATTGAATTTTCAACTACCAGAAAGGTATTATGACTGAATTTTTAGGATAGGCAACTCCTGGGGCCAAATGGATTGTGCCAATGCATCCAAGTGGGTGGGTAAATGCTAGTGGGGATGTCTTTTCGGTGGCAAAGCCTCATGGTTGTTCTTGGCTATATCGAATGCAGACAATCTCTCAAGAGCCCGAAGAAAAAAAAACGTGACAAACTTTGCATCGACTATTCCATCAAATTGTGACACTTAGGAACATCTTCTTTACATTTATAGGTGGATTTTAGGTCCACCTACAAACACCTACCTCAATTTTTGCTAAATCAATTTCATTTGCCTATGGTGGCAAGCAACACATTCTTGCAAAATGCTTCAGTTTCATGTAGTGGAAAGGTGCTAGGAGTGACATTTTGCATTCCATGGCTCATGGGGCTGAACGGACTTTGCTAACGCATTAGGGTGGGTAGGTAAATGCTAGGGGAGGTCTTGTTTCATGTGCCAAGCACCCCAATCATTCAGGACAGTAGGCTACCGATAAAGTCCCTTAAGATCCCTAAGATGCAAAAATTGCCAAACTTTGATGGAGCAGTTCTCAAAATCTGTGGTAGTTGGGAACATTCTGTTTAGACCTACAGGGGCATGTACATTCCATCCACAATAACCTCTCTTAGTTTTGGTCAACTCCAATCCATTTGACCGTGCTGAAATCAAACACATTCTAGCAAAATGCTTCAGTTTCATGCAGTGGAAAGGTGCTAGGAGTGACATTTTGCATTCCATAGGTCGTGGGGCTGAACGGACTTTGCCAATGCATTGGGGTGGGTGGGTAAATGCTAGGGGAGGTCTCATTTCATGTGCCAAGTGCCCCAATCATTTAGGGCAACAGGCTACTGGCAAAGTCCCTTAAGATCCTAAGAGCAAAAATCATCAAACTTTGACAGAGTAGTTCTGGGAATTCATGGTAGCTAGGAATGTTTTGTTTGGACCTACAGGTGCATGTGGGGTTTGTCCACAATAACCTCTCTTAGGTTTGGCCAACTCCAGACCATTTGACCATGTTGAAATCAAATGCATTCTTGCAAAATGCTTTAGTTTCATGCAGCACAACTCTGTCAGGTGCCTTATTTTGTTGGTAGCTTACATCCCAGAATGATTGGGGCCCTTGGCACACAAAACAAGACCACCCCTAGCATTTACCTGCCCACTCCGATGTGTTGGAGGAGTCCATTCGATGCTACAAGCTATGGAATGCAAAATGTCACACCTAGCACCTTTCAAGTTTGTCGATAGCTTGTAGCCTGAAACGAATGAGACACTTGGTGGGCAAAAAGAGACCTCCCCTAGCATTTACCCACCCATCTGGATGTGTTGGTGCAATTGGTTTGACCCCACAACCTATGGAATGCAACATTTTAGTCTTAGCAACTTTCTAGTTTATCGGTAGCTTACAACCTAGAACAACTGGGACGCTTGGCATACGAGATGAGACCTCCCCTAACATTTACCTACCCACCCTGACATGTTGGTGTAGTTGGTTTGACCCCACGATGACCAGAATAAAAAATACAGCACCTGGCAACGTTGTGTTGCATGAAACTAAAACATTTTGCAAGAATGCCTTTGATTTTGGCGCGATCAAATGAACTGGAGTTGACCAAAACTAAGAGAGGTTATTGTGGATGGACCCCACATGCACCTATAGGTCCAATAGAAACATTCCCAACTTCCATGAATTCCCAAAACTACTTTGTCAAAGTTTGGTAGTTTTTGATCTTAGGATCTTAAGGGACTTTGCCAGTAGCCTGCTACCCCAAACAATTGGGGCACTTGGCACATGAAATGAGACCTCCCCTAGCATTTACCCAACCACTCCAATGCATTGGTGAAGTCCGCTCGGCCTCACGACCTATGGAATGCAAAATGTCACTCCTAGCACCTTTCCATTGCATGAAACTAAAGCATTTTGCAAGAATGCGTTTGATTTCGGCATGGTCAAATGGACTGGAGTTGACTGAAACCAAAAGAGGTTATTGTGGATGGACCCCACATACACCTGTAGGTCCAAACATAATGTTCCCAGCTACCACAAATTCTGAGAACTACTCCATCAAAGTTTGACAGTTTTCCGTCTTAGGGATCTTAAGGGACTTTGTCGGTAGCTTGCTGCCCTGAATGATTGGGGCTCTTGGCACACAAAATGAGACCTCCCTTAGCATTTACACATCCACCCCAATGCAGTGGAGAAGTTTGTTCGGCCCCACAACCTATGGAATGCAAAATGTCACTCCTAGCACCTTTCCACTGCATGAAACTGAAGTATTTTGCAAGAATGTGTTTGATTTTGGCACGTCAAATGGACTGGAGTTGACCGAAACCAAGAGAGGTTATTGTGGATGGACCCCACATACACTTGTAGGTCCAAAAATAATGTTCCTAGCTGCCACAAATTTTAAGAGCTACTTTGTCAAAGTTTGGTAGTTTTTTCATCTTAGGGATCTTAAGGGACTTTGCTTGTAGCCTGCTGCCTTGAATGATTGTGGTGCTTGGCACATGAAACGAGACCTCCCCTAACATTTACCTGCCCACCCTGATGCATTGGCAAAGTCTGTTCAACCCCACGACCTATGGAATGCAAAATGTCACTCCTAGCACCTTTCCACTGCATGAAACTTAAGCATTTTGCAAGAATGTGTTTGATTTCAGTACGATCAAACAGAATGGAGTTGACCAAAACCGAGAGAGGTTATTGTGGATGGATCCCACATGCACCTGTAGGTCCAAATGAAATGTTCCCAAGTGCCACAAATTCTGAGAACTTCTCTGTCAAAGTTTGGCAATTTTTACATCTTAGGGATCTTAAGGGACTTTGCTAGTAGCCTGCTACCCCAAATGATTGGGGTGCTTGGCACATAAAACAAGACCTCCCCTAGCATTTACCCACCCACCTCGATGAGTTGGTGAAGTCTATTCAGCCCCATGACCTATGGAATGAAAAATGTCACTCCTAGCCCTGAGGATTCAATCAAGTAGTCCTTAGGTTGATATGACCATTCTAAGCTTGTCATATGACTGCTACCATTTGCATATAACTATACATTTATAAAATGAGTGTTCTAAGATCTTTATAACAATCTTCTCTATTTTGCTGGGATAGCACTATCCTAATATGTGTTGACAGTGCTAAAATATGAATAATAGTATGATTATTAGCAAATACTCTTAGGACCTTGATGACTGTCCTAGCAATCACATGACTAGTTTTTTAATTACTAGATCCCCCCAAATGGAAGTTTTTCTCATCAAATGGATATATGTTTGTCCATATATTGCATGCTAATTCATGATTGCATGCCTGTCCATAAGTGTATTGTGTCATAGTTGGTCTATCGGCCTTGCTAGGGTTGTCTTTATGTGGTAATGACATGATCGACTTGATGGGGTTGTCTTCCCTTCTTAATTTAGGATTTCTACTCTCTGATTACCAACACAACTATCTCTTCATTATGACAATCCTCTTCTTTCTCTCTTCTACACTCCCTACTTGTAGACTTTGCATTCGTAACACCAAAGTATAAGTATCCTCTAGGAAGACAATAATGCCTTTGATACATGATAGTCAACCTAAGGTTGTCTTTGATCTTTGTATGAAAGACACCTAATTAATTCTAGCTACTTTTAGTACCTCTAAGAATCTCCTATAATATCACCAAGTTCATGACTAGTTTATGCATATGTTGCCATCGGTGGAGGACACGTTTCAATGCCTAAAACCTTAATCTATGACTACACGTGTGGACAACATTCAAAGATGTATGTTATTCATTCTACCTGACTAGAGCCCATATTTCATAAGGTTTTTTTGAAAAAATACAAAGAGATGATGGACTGATCCATTGTTTTATTGGCTGTGACGGCCATGATTAGAGGTCAAAATACATTCATTTACATAATTTCATGCCATTTACATGGTGATTAACCTTTTTGTGTGATTAACCCTAGTGTCCATGATAGCTCAATGATAGATCAATGGTAGATCAAATAGATAATGGTGAATAAGGGATAGATCAATGATAGCTCAAATAGATAAGGGGAGGTAGCATGATGTCTCCTAATATGGACATAGGATCAAAGAATGATATAAACAATAAGGATCAATACTAAACTCTCAAAATAAGATAAAAAAAGTGTTGGATGATAACATGTATACTCTATAAAGTACATAATAAAAGATGAGATTATAAGACAAGATATAGTAATATGAGATCATGATATTTAAGATATACCAATGTAATATCATAAGGCATGGTATAAAAGATATAAAAATGTAGGATCAATGATGTAAATTCTCTAAAATAGAAAAATATGTCAATATTTGATCGTAAATGCTCATAATAGCTAGGTAGAAACAATGATAAGAGATGGACCATAGACAAGATGCTTAATATAATGATAGACCATGAATGTTCTAAGAAGCTAGAACCTCACTCAATGCATGTGAGAGGAGAATCATTATAAAATACAAGAATGTCATTAGTAGGAGGTAAGATTATGTCATCAATGCATGTCCTACAAGGTGCATCACAAGGTCTAGATCATTAGTATGTATGTACTCACCACTATCCATATGATCGTCATTAGGCTTACTATGAAAAATGGAATATGAAGAAGAATAAACAATATCAAATCACAATGAGCTATTTCATCATCTATAAGTATATCATGCAAAGAAGGTGTGTTGGGTGAGTGATATTTTAGTGTATTTTTTAGATCTCTTGTGTTGGGTTAGTGATATCTACAAGGGGAGTGTTTATACATGTTATATATGTACACTTGCACCTTGCCTATCAATATTAGGGCCTGATCAATCCATTTGGTCTCTGTTGTTACAAAACAATCCCTAAAATAGGCCTAATTTGATTGTAATAGTCCAAGTTTTATCTATTCCATCCAAAACAAGCCTACCTAAGTTTTACATATGTTTAATAAGGGCCAAAAGGGTATCCAAATCAAATCTCAAATATCAATTATCAGGTATATTAAGGTAGTTATTACATAAAGGGTCTCTGAGAAGGGCTACAAACTCCTAGACCACTTCCAAAGAAAGTACATGTTATACTGATCACAGAGCTCTACCCATTCATGGATAAGGTTAGTATAGTGAACTTAAGCATGTATGAGTGTTTTCAAACCATGGTGAATTTCTTTAAGTCTTCCAATCAAGATTTAGTTTTGTTCTAGACCTAGAGTGAAGCTAGTGTGAGCTAGTGGGAGATTGAATTGCTCAGTTCATTGCATGAACATATCAAGTCGAGATCATATATTATATTGCATGATTCTAGACAAGGTACATGTCATATTAAAGGACCATGAAGGTTATAATTCATGTGAATAATGAAGGCATGATATGTTGTGAGAAAGTGTTCAAGGTAAAGAGCCAAATTGATGTGAGTATGGTTGAGCTAGGATGGCATCAAAAGCATAAATGATATAGCAATTTTGTCAAAAGTTGTAGTTGCAACTACCCTGCGAGACATGTATGCAAAGTGTGGAAGCATAGACAAGGCACATGGACTATTTGATACAACACCACAAAGAGATGTCCTCTCATGGGATGCAATGATTACAAGATATGCAAAAAACAGATTTGTTGAAAATATTTTAGAAACTTTCAAGCAAATGTAATTGGCATGTGTAAAGCCAAATTTCAAAACCTTTGCTAGGGTCCTCCCTATCTGTACACCAAAATAGGATGTTTGGAACAACGTATGGATAGCCATCAAAGCATAAAGGATATAGGAAATTTGTCACATGTTGTAATTGCAGCTGCCCTTGTAGACATTGCAGCTGCCCTTGTAGACATGTATGCAAAGTGTGGAAGCATAGACAAGGCATGTGACTTGTTTGGCATGATGCCCCAAAGAAATGTCACCTCATGGAATGAAATGATTGCAAGATATGAACAAAATGGATTTTTTGATAAGGCTTTAGAAACTTTCAAGCAAATGCAATTGGCGAGTGTAAAGCCAAATTCCAAAACCTTCAAAATGGTATCTTTGGAACACAGTATAGACATCCATCAAAGCATAAAGGATATAGCAATTTTCTCAAAATTTGTAGTTGCAACTACCTTGCGAGACATGTATGCAAAGTGTGGAAGCATAGACAAGGCACATGGATTATTTGATACAACACCATAAAGAGATGTCCTCTCATGGGATGCAATGATTGCAAGATATGAAAAAAATGGATTTGTTGAAAAGACTTTAGAAACTTTCAAGTAAATATAATTGGCACGTGTAAAGCCAAATTTTACAACCTTTGCTAGCATCCTCCCTATCTGTACACCAAATAGAATGTTTGGAATAGTGTATGGAGAGCCATCAAAGCATAAAGGATATAGGAAATTTGTCACATGATGTAATTGCAGCTACCCTTGTAGACATGTATGCAAAGTGTGGAAGCATAGATAAGGCATGCAAATTGTTTGGCATGATGCCCCAAAAAAATGTCACCTCATTGAATGCAATGATTGCAAGATATGAAAAAAATGGATTTTTTGATAAGGCTTTAGAAACTTTCAAGAAAATGTGATTGGCGGGTGTAAAGAAAAATTCCACAACCTTAGCCAGTATCCTCCTTGCCTATGCCAAAATGGATATCCATCAAAGGATAAAACATATGGGAATTTTATTGGATGTTGTAGTTACAACTGCTCTCAGAGACATGTATGCAAAGTGTGGAAGCATAGATAAGGCACGTGAACTATTTGGCATGATGCCTCAAAGAAATGTCACCTCATGGAATGCAATGATTGCAAGATATGAACATTTAATGGATTTTTTGATAAGCCTTTAGAAAGTTTCAAGAAAATGCAATTGGCCAGTGTAAAGCCAAATTCCCAAAACCTTAGAAGTGGTATCTTTGGAACACGGTACAGACATCCATCAAAGCATAAAGGATATAGGGATTTTGTCAAATGTTGTAGTTGTAAGTACCCTGCAAGACATGTATGCAAAGTGTGGAAGCATATAAATGAATGTGAATTGTTTGGCATGATGCCTCAAAGAAATGTTGTCTCATGGAATGCAATGATTGCAAGATATGCACGAAATGGATTTTTCATAAGGTTTTAAAAACTCTCAAGCAAATGCACAAAAGTAAATTTCAACCGAGCACAAATTTTGGAACGTCTAAAACTAAATTGCACAACCTTATCCAACTTCCTCCTTGCCTATGCCAGAATGGGATCTGGGGAACATGGTGTGGACAATCATCAAAGCATAAATGATATAGGAATTTTATCACATGTATTGTATTTGCACCCGCCCTTGTAGACATGTATGGAAAGTGTGGAAGCATAGACAAGGCATGTGAACTGTTTGAAATGATGCCTCAAAGAAATGCACAGTCCCACAGAATGCAATGATTGCAAGATATGAACAAAATGGATTATTTGAAAATAATTTATAAACTTTCAAGCAAATGTAATTGGCACATGTAAAACCAAATTCCTGTAACGATAATTGATCATCATATTAAATATTTAATATAAACTGTCATTTACATAATGTCATGAACATAACATATAGTTTATATACAAAGCCATATAGGCATGTCCAAACAAAGCCATACAGGCATATATACAAAAATATACATTGGTAACATACAAAAGTATGTATACAAAGCCATCTAGGCATACAAAAAATGTCCCAAAAACTAGTTTCCTATGGACTTTTATGAAATAATTGGCGGCTCTTGCTTGACCATGAAGATGGAGAGCCAATATGTGACTCATCCTCTCTCTGCCGTCGAGTAGACCTCTTCGACAGAAGTTCATGGATAGCTCCACCTGTTAATACAATCAAACAGTATGCACATTACTATAGAAAATGTACATGAAATATATAACATCACATATGTAATTGATCTTTTATCGCCATCCAATGATCACTCTCCATCATCTTGTCTCGAGATTCTTTGTTCGTAGTTGGATGGGTTGGAGTTGTGACCTCCTGTGAGAAGCATCAAGAAGCAAAATTTACTAAACAAAAATATCATTTATGTACATCAAATGACATGAGATAAAATAAGAAATACAAAATTATGATATTTTCATGTTATTGGCTCATACCTCTATCAAAGGATTTGAAGACATCATGGTTGCAGCAATGCCTATCTGTGTTGACTCACAAAGATGAGGAGGAGTCTCCACATTCAGCATCTAAAAATCAAGTTCAAGATTTTTCGACCAAAATAAATACATAACATTATTTTAAAAATGCATAATGATTAGAAATGGTTAAATTTACCTCTGTAAAAGTGGTGGATTTGCGTCCAAGGGACCAAGGAAACCATGGAGGTGTCAGTAACAGTTGAAATCATCAAATTATCACAAAATAATATTACCATTGACATATCTACAATAATTACAATCATGTGATAAATTACATACCTGCTAACTTGACCTCCTCTCATAACCCATCAATGAATGACTAACGGAGGTAGGATGAAGAATCTGACCCTAGAATTTCATTGCGCAGACAATTACATACATTGGTTTTTACTTATAATATAGATAGTCATATAAAATTAATTACAAATTTCAAATAACAATTTATTAAATCAAGATGAAACTTGTAAAAAATTACTTGAGAGTTAATACCAAATGTAGTCTATAAGAGATCATCGGTGAGAACAATCTCATCCAATATGGATGTCTCCATCATTGGATGTTGCTCCTACATCGCAACATCTTGTCGAGGGTCCTGTCGTGAGTGTTGCATCCCATAATCACATAGGTTCCCACATGAACTACTCAAATATGGGGACAAATGACACCTACTACTCTCGCCCTCATCGGCCTGGGTAAGATCATCGACATGCTATGATAGAGACTACATGAGAGTAGTCAATGAATGTAATGTCTCCACCTCAACACTCTCCTTCAAAGCTGAAGGGAGTGACCTATGTTCTAGCCTCAACAGGGGTCTAGGTACACAGTTTTCATCTCTGAGCCCCCTCTCTATCTTGGCCAAAGCCACCACCTCTACCCTGGAACTCATGAATGTCAAAATAATTAGAAATCTTCTTGAGGACGAACTTGCAATGGAGTTTCCTCAAGAAATATTGTGGCACCTCATCATTGTTGCAAGGGTGCTCATCGAAGACCATGTACCATCTATCCCAAAAGTTTTTGGATATTTCTTCATTCCTACACCAATGAATAGGGAACCATTTGCAAGTTTCTTCTAATCTTTAGCCAGTTTTGGGATTAATAAAGTGTGCACATAATTGAGATTTTGTGATTTTTTCATTCTTCACTTGTTCATATGACAATTTGTCAGCATAGTATTGCCGACACCTCTCCGTATAGTCTTGAAATTTGGTGATTTGTTTTGTCACTAAATTGGTGTGGGAAACAATCTCCTCTAGTGACTTTACAAGTGTTCTCCTACGATTGGTGCTTGCAATTGGATTGTTTAGCATTTGAATAAGAGTGTGAAGATGTTTCTTGTTTTCTTCTATTATTTGTAGGTAGTTTTCTTTACTATACCTTACATTGTGAGGACGTGAAGATGGGTTTTAAGGGTTTGGAGGGTTTTGGGGGTTGTTTTCACCCTCCTCAGCTGGATTTGGGTTTTCTCTTGCCTCAATAATTGTAAATGCAATATAAAACAAACCAAACATTGCAAAACTCAAAAATTCTTCTCAAACTAACAAAAATCAGTCAAACCCTACCTTCTTCGGCTGCTAGACCCTCCAAATTTGCTTGACGACATCTTTGGCGATGAGGTGGCATCGTGAATTTGTCATTTTATCTCTGGCACTTGCTTGGAGAGACTTCCCTTCAACGTGATTGTGCTTTGAACTCTTTTTTTTGCTAGTTAACTCCTTTGGCTACAACTGAATGACAATAAAATGAGTTTTTTTAACTTTTAAGTGAAACTGTTTAGGGTAAAATTGGATTTTGTTAATCTTTTGTTGTTTAGATGTTAAAATCTACCTCTCCACTAAACATTGAAGGATCTAGGGTCGAGTGGCAAGTACTATCATACCCTAGGTCACTTTCAAATGTAGGGAAATTTGGATTAGGGAATTAATTATCAATTTTTCCTTCTCTTATGTCCAATTGACCATTAAAACCCTAATTATGCAAATATGACAACAAATTAATGAATTACAGAAAAAGATCTTATAGACGGAAGTAAAATATTGAATCACATAATATCTATTTTCGAGGTTCCGAAGTGGAACAATCAAGGACACTAGAGTGGGCACCCAAGTCCAAGGTACCTACTTTTTCGAGGAATTTGGACCTCCTTCCGACACTAATCAGCCCTGTAACTTCTATTTTCTGGGATCTGTCTACAAAGGACACTAGAGTGAGTGCCCAAGTCTTGGAAGTGCTCCTATGTCTGACTTTTCTTCAGATCCTGAATCCCTAATGCTTGCCAAGCCTTCCTACAACTCCACTTTTTCTAGATGTGACACATGTAACCTACAATCACAAGACTTGGTTTGAGGGTTGTGGTATTTAGAGGCTTGCCTCAGTCAAACCCCAGAGGACACTGTAGTCTTTGAACACCATTGTCAGATAAAGAGGGCATGCCCTTGTGAGGCAAAGGCCAAAAAACTAAAGGAATCAATGATAAAAACACAATGATATGTCACCTTGTAGTGAAGCTCTCATGGAGGAAGATGCTCTTCATGCCATGAGGAGATTGATGCTCAAATCTACAAATATCAACACACAAAACATACAAGTCTGCTCTTGCAGCACAATAGAAAGCCTTCAATCACCTTGAGAACACAATAGCTTGCTAGTAATCATCTAAATGAAATCTAGTTTATAAATGAATACCTACACATGTTTATATATGCATCTACAAGCACTCCCGCCAAGATATTTGAAATTCAAACTTACCATGTCGGCAAAGGGACCTAATAACGGTCACTAACCAACATCTGGAAATTGGGGCTACCCCAAAATAGGGCAGGACTAGGGCACGGGCACCCAAGTCCTCCCCCCTATTTTGGGTAGGGTACAGCTCAAGGGGTCCTCCTAGGTCCCATTTGTCATGTTACCTAGGTCTCATTCCATCGGGATGCCAAAATATGAACTAAGATGTCCTAAATGCACGCAAAAGACCTGGGAGCTAAACCTTATGAGGGAAAAGCCCCCAAGGGGACATTTTCTAACGTTACAGAAACAAAACATGAGCGTGTTATAACGCACTCACATTTTTTCTATTTTGGACCAAAAAGTCCCATGGTGGTGACTTTTTGGTCCCCCATCTCTTTGCATATACCTTTGGGCTAAGTTTTATTGTATTTGAATAGAAAACTACAAGGAAACAAAGATTTGTAATATAAACCTGTTTGTGTTGTTGCTAACATTACACTATAATGACAATTAGATCTTACATTAACGTTCCAGGTCAACTCCCAATATGTATTCAAGTACAGAGTCTAGGCTCACCATGTAATGCAATCCAAAACTCCCAATATTTATATCTGAATTTTGAATATTAGATTTCTACTTCTGAAGTCCAAAATTAAATAGAGTTTACTTGAAAAAGGAAGAAAAGAAAATAAGGAATTAAATTCTCACTTGCCACAACCAAGGTTGAGTCAAGCATCTTTTTAGTTGGTTCACTCAATTTTGTTTATACTGAATTGATGCATATCTCAATTGGATGGGCTCTTTGTTCCCCCAGGGCCATTCAAGTAATGGGAGACCAAAATCTTGCCTCTTAGAAACACACACCTAAGGGGTCGAGAAAGTTACACTTAACCAGGTGACACCATCTTTGCTAAGCAAGAATAAATAACATGCTTCCCTTTTACTATTTACACACTATATGAATGTAAACATAATTTCTTGTCATTGGGATTTGTTTAGAGTTAAATATGAGTGCTGATCTGCTTAGGCATTGGTGTTACGTTAAAGCATTTCCACTTCATTTATTATCACTAAAGTTTACATGGGATACAATGAGATCAATAGGCATAAATATAGACTTACAATCCAACTATCTTTAATCTATTCCTCAATCAACCGAAAGGCCTATCAATCCACTCTTGTGAATGGTAGTTGATTCCCACAACAACAATTCACTTTTTCAAGACCTAATGAGCAGTCTATAAATAGACCCGAGTACACAAACCCACTTTCGAGTACGCAAGAGAAATATTTTTTGGCTCCTATTATTAGAAGAAATAGAGTAATTCTTAGGTCAATGGAATTCCCTACCTTCTAGTAACTAGTTTGTGCTCCCTGCTAGAAATTTCTCTGCAGCCTAGGTTTGAGTATGATTACCCTAGTAATTTTAAGCTAAGGTTCAAAACTTTAAAAAAATAACCTTTCTTCAGTTGAAAATCAATCATGGTATTAATTTCACAACCAACCCTACATGACAGTATATGCCATCTCAAGACATGTTTTTATTTTTCTAAAAGTGTAAAACAAACAAGACCTTAGAAAAACAACGAAAAGAAGTCCTTTACATACATAATATAAAGGGTATAAACAAAACCTACACCATGCTTACAAGCAAGAATCTTTCCAAGATTAGTTGTGGGTGTCACCAATACACGAACATTGTTCCTAGCCAAAGTCATTACGCCCACTATGTTCTCAGGATTTGACTGCACAAATAAACCAACATATGTTGGATCCAACTTTTATTTCCCTATATCAATTTATAAAAGAGCCCAAATGATGAACCAAAAATATAAACAGATGGGGTAATAAAAATAACCAAACCTGGGTTTTTGCCCCACATATAAGATTGATTGTATTGGCCTATACCTAAAATCTAAAGGGGTTGTAATCCCCATTTCTCATCCACTCTGAATTGTCTATGCATATCACAGTAGCCTAACAGAACACACATGATATATATTACTTAATAGAATTAAATTAAACTACCTAGGGCAAGGATTGAATGGTTTAATATCAAATTGAAATTGTGAGAATGATGTATACCTCAAGAACCATGGTGCAGAATGAATTCAATTAGCAATGGAGATGAAAATAATCAAAAATCAGTGTGAGAAATCTGCCTTGACCTCACTGTATTTTTATGAGCTTTTATCTTTTTAGCTTCCCCCGCTCTCTTTTTAGCTTTCCCCGCTCTCTTTTTAGCTTTTGATGTATACTTTCCCGCCTCCACAAACTAAACCTATTTTTAAGTAATTATAGGTAGGGCCTAAATTTGATGGCCGTATGACTGTATTTAAACATTTTTGCTGTAAAATACAATCAAAATTTTAAAAAGATTGTATCACATGAAAGAGGAGATTTTTGATAGACCATCAAAATTTATATGGAATTATAATGATATATATATTTGGTTTATATATAAATTTTACTTATACTAAAATATATCATAGTATTTTAAAAATTGCTTGACAAGCAAAGTCAACTGTCAAATTTAATCCTTGATTATAGGGTGTTCTTCGAGTCTATAATAAAGCAAAATAAAACGACTGCACTTGCCCCTTTTAAGAGTTGCTATATTAAGTAATATGTGGGATGTAATTATTATCTAATTGTCTAATTTTTATTTGTGAATTAAATCAAATAATTTTAATAGTGACTTTTTTAAAATGGAGACAAAAAGATTACATAGATTTTGGCATCTTCACTTTAAGATTACAATATTTTAATGGGGCATACATAAAGCAAAATTTGTTCTTCAACTAAGCTGTCACAAGTAGGGGGTAACTGGTGTAGGAGCACCTAACACAAGGTGGCCTCCGTGAGGCATTTAAGTTTATGTTTGTTTAGAAAATCATGTTTGCATTGTAATAAGGTCTATTTGACCAATGCATTTTCATTTCAGTTTGTATCTAGGTTCATTTTGTAAGTCCCAAGTGACTTAGGGGGCATTTGTCAAATTGTAACCACATAATGCCAAAAATAGGCAGTAGGGCAGTTGAAGGCTATTTAAAACGGTTGTCTCCCAGCCGCTTGGAGTTAGTTTGGTACTACTCAGGGTGATTTTATAAACCCAGAGGATTGAACCAAATGCATATATCATTTTTCATTGTAATCAGATCGAAGAGGAGATTGAATGTAATCAAGCATTGTGAAGAAGAAATTGAACCATTTCTGTGTCATCAATTTGTTTCCCATTCTCTGTAATTACAAATTATTTAGCTGTAGTTTTCCCTTCTGTATTTTTGTTGTTGAGAAATGTCAATGTGAAGCATTCCACTGGTGAGATTTCTGTCAAAATCAGTGGAATGGCTACGTTGTACAATATGTGTTTTTTGTTTCCTGTTTTGTTTCATCATTTTGCGGTGTAGAGGATCTGGACAGCGCAAGATGCATAGTAGATCACCTAACATCTCCATGTGCTAGGGTTTGGAGAAGGTAGACTGTGTGACAGCGTATCGGCGTAGCAAACCCTGAGGTGGCCAATGGTAATTGTCCTGTCGATGAATGAAGATCGAAGGTACCATCGGGGTATCAGCATAAAGACAAGACTCAACCGATAGAGGGAGTCGCGCCGACGATGGAGAGTTGAACGACTCAGTGTGAGTCATGTGTTATCTCACCAAGGATAGGGTAAAGTTAGTTATCGGTGTAAGTTTGGACAACGGTAAGACTTAAGAAAGTCTTTCCGACCCCTTGTTGTCATGCGATCAGAAAGGTTGTCGTTTGTGGGAAGAGAGGGACCCGATCTGTGGTTTCCGTTGTGCGCTCCCCGTCAGTAACCAATTGGTCAAAATCACCCAATGGGTCAAGCCTAGGCCAACTGCACCTACAAGGGATTTGAACCTTAGAGGATGGTGTAATCAAATAACACACCATCATCATCGTTGATTGAGCTACAACCCTTTCTAAAAAACACAATTTTTAGGTTACACCTCTTTTAAATTTATGTTAATCTATATAAACAAATAATCAAATAAATCTAATGTAAACTAGCATAAATGAGTTGAACCTAATACATGGTTGGTAAAATATAGTATAATTGAAACAAGAGGATTAGGGTACTTATCTCCTTCAAGGGATGACATGTGATCTGGCTAAGATGTGTTTGTAGTTGTACCTCTAGTATCGAATCTTGTTTGTAATAGCCAAATCTCATTGAATTGATATGTCATTGAACAACTCAACTAGATAGAATCACTATTACGATTTTGTCTGTGAAAGACTGCAATCCTATCTTTTTCACAATCTTTTGCCTCAGAGGTTTGCTCCTTTGACACTCTTTGAATCTACATTGGTTGTCAAGGAAATGTTTATGAATGCCTTTAAGTAACCTACTATGCTTGGGTGTGAAAGTATACTTTGCACCTTGGTCAAATTCATTGTCTTTGTTTTCACAAAATGTAATGAAAGATAAAAGAGATGTTGAAATAGAAGGAATTGGATGCAAAGATATCCCCAATCTGATGACGCTCCTTAACTACTCTTTAATGCTCTTATAAAATGCAAATGAATGCATGTGGGCATGTTGGAGATCTTCTAATGATACCTTAGGGCTTGTCTTTTAATAAGTAATCATAGGAGTTGAATTCAAAATTTATCTACTTAAGCTAAGCAATGGTCATATTTTGGACTAGGTCAAGTTAAGAATTGAGGAAACAAACATGTTGTCTAAGATGGGAAAAAGGTTGGGATCAAAAATAGGTATGGACCACTGGAGATAGAGAGACTAGAGGGCAAGGTTGTGGTTGGGTTTGGCCAACTTGCATGCTATAACCCACTTTAATATCATATTGTCTAATTTTTACTTCTGTGACTAATTATTTAGTTGTGTTTTTTACCCATTGACCAAATTAGTCATTTATAGCTGTGTTGCAAAAAATTAGTAGAATTTAGTCATTTTTAGTTGTCATGACTAAAAGTTTTAGTTAGGTAGTCATTTATTTGCCAAAATTCTACTAGTGTTTTAATGGATGATATGTTCTCCTGTATTTTTTTTAAAAATAAGTGTGCTAAGCATATAACAGTTACATGTAATTTTGTATTTAATATACACTACAAGCAAGAGCCAAGTGTCAGAGTTCCTAAATGGCACATTCCCAAAGAGATCTCAAGAAAGGATGGCTTAACTACTTGAAGATCGGGTCTTAATTCCTCAAAATTTCCACCATCATAGCCATCATTCTAAATCAACTAATTGAGAGAGACAAGACATTTCTATTACATGGAATGATGGTTTCAAGTGTGTGAAGTAGTACCCAAAAGCTATGATATAAATGTGTCTAAAAAGAGAATTAAATCCATATTTGTAGTATCATCTTCTATAAATGAAAGGCAAGCCTCATAGAAGAGTTTTAATCTGAAAACCCATTGAAACTCTATTACCTTTGTATTTTTAGGCTCCAGTTCTCCTTACACAACAAATTTATCCTTTGTTTCTTAAGATATTTGAGTAAAGGGTTGAAGTAGGAAACAATGGCAACAAACTTGATAAAAGAGCAGTGAAACCCTGAGAAGAAAGAGAACTCCACCAAGAAGGCCATACCCTCCACAGTTGTTATTGGCAAGCAAGGCCTATGCAACTGCACCTGCACAACCAAAATAGAAGCCTCCTCAGGTGAAGTGGTTAGAAAGGGGAGAGCACAGAGAATCCTCTCTTGTCTTCGACCCAACAAACAATGTCTTTGATACAACACTCTCCAAATCTGCCAAGACCCTCAGAGAAGGCACACACACCTAAATGTGCTAGAAGGTTAGGGATAACCAAGTGGAGACATTCAGAATTAGGGTCTGGAGTTTAACGTTAGCCAAATACATGGTTCCAACAATCCATTCCTACTATGAAATAGTCGAGGCATGCACTAGGTGCTGTGACTCCAGTAATGGGGCTATCCATGGAAAAATGTTACAAGTTGAGGTCTCCCCTTCCGCTAAAGAGACATGCCGAGGATTGATCATGATCCCATAGCCCTCTTCTATAACATCAATAAGTTAAAAATATTTGGGACACCAAATAAAACTAGATTTCTAAATAAGGAGCTTCTCCATGAGGAAAGCAATACCGTCATGCTAGTTATCTTTCCTTTGTTCATGCCAGACGTACAAGATGCCTTCTCAATGATGGAATTTCTCCTCGATCTAGATGATGGTTGTAGCATCCATGAATATTAGCTAGGATCACTATTTAGGTTGAAGATCATCTCCAAATGACATGGTTTTCAGTTGGATTTTTCAGAATCCATTGCCAATAGACTCTGCTTTTAGCTGACAAACTTTCAAGATCAACAGGTTTTTAGTTATTATACTTTTCTCCTCCATTTAATCCTATTTCAAAACCCTCATTTATTTTGGCGATACATACAACTCACCACCAACAAAAATTTAGGGGACCCCCAAAAGGTCATCCTAGTATCAACATGGACTCATGTCCTGTCAAATACCTCTAACTTTTATGATTTTGTCAAGTGTTTCCTCATGCTTGTGCTCGTAGATCTTAACCTTTGTAAAGGCTTGTAATCATAGACCTTAACCTTTAGCAAGCCTCATAAAATAGTTTTATTCTCAAAACCCATTTAAACTCTATTACCTTTGTATTTTTAGGCTCCAGTTCTCCTTACACAACAAATTTATCCTTTGTTTCTTAAGATATCTGAGTAAAGGCTTGAAGTAGGAAACAATGGCAACAAACTTGATAAAAGAGCCAACTAGCAGTGAAACCCCGAGAAGAAAGAGAACTCCACCAAGAAGGCCAGACCCTCCACAATTGTTATTGGTAAGAAAGGCCTATGCAACTGCACCTGCACAACCAAAATAGAAGCCTCCTCAGGTGAAGTGGTTAGAAAGGGGAGAGCATAGAGAATCCTCTCTTATATTCAACCCAACAAACAATGTCTTTGATACAACACTCTCCAAATCTGCCAAGATCCTCAGAGAAGGCACACACACCCGAATGTGCTAGAAGGTTAGGGATAACCAAGTGGAGAGATTCAGAATTGGGGTCTAGAGTTTAATGTTAGCCAAATACATGGTTCCAACAATCCATCCCTACTATGAAATAGTCGAGGCATGCACCAGGTGCTGTGACTCTAGTAATGGGGCTATCCATGGAAAAATATTGCAAGTTGAGGTCTCCCCTTTTGCTAAAGAGACATGCTGAGGATTGATCATGATCCCATAGCCCTATTCTATAACATCAATAAGTTAAAAATATTTGGGACACCAAATAAAACTAGATTTCTAAATAAGGATCTTTTCCATGAGGAAAGCAATACCGTCATGCTAGTTATCTTGCCTTTGTTCATGCTAGACATACAAGATGCCTGCTCAATGATGGAATTTCTCTCTGATCTAGATGATGGTTGTAGCATCCATGAATATTATCTAGGATCACTCTTCAGGTTGGAGATCATCTCCAAATGACATGGTTTTCAGTTGGATTTTTCAGAATCCATTGCCAATAGACTCTGCTTTTAGTTGACAAACTTTCACAATCAACAGGTTTTTAGTTATTATACTTTTCTCCTCCATTTAATCCTAATTCAAGACCCTCATTTATTTTGGTGATACATGCGACTCACCACCAACAACAATTTAGGGGACCCCCATAAGGTCACCCTAGTATCAGCATGGACTCATGTCCTATCAGATACCTCTGACTTTTATGATTTTATCGAGTGTTTCCTCATGCTTGTGCTCATAGACATTAACCAAGAGGATCACCTTTATAGGTTGAATGAAACACAATTAAGTATGCTTCAACCAATAGAAGGGTTCCATGTGACTGGTTCTTTGGTGTTCACCATACAATGGTTTGACTGCATGGTTTCAAGGAAGAGATCTTTAGACTACCAAGGTTCCTAACAGAACGAATACTGGCTCTCAAGATGATCTACTATCTTGATACTATAGATGTGTCATATGGGGCTAGGAAGAAAAAGAAGGCATTCTATGGCCTCCCCTTATCCAAAGGAGGAGTGACAGTGAATAAAAGAGGCATAGAATGCCCAATGAAAATGAAACTGGTCGACTTCGGGCTTGATATTATATATGATAAATGGGCCTACGATCTAGAGGGATTCATGGCATCTTGGTTCAAGAAGAACAAGATTAAAGGCACATTTTCTCATGAGAGCAGGCCATCAATTGAAAGCAAGAGGTCCCCCCGAGTAGAAACTCTGGATATCTATATCAAGTTGGATGATTTCCCTACTAAGCCACATGCTACTTATGAGATATACTATACTGCAATGTGTGCCTACGACCCTTGCAAAATAATGACTCATGATCTGAGGAAATTCCTCAAGAACAAAGAGTGGAGCGAAGAAAAGATCAAGGTCTATTGGAAATACTGGCAGGGAATTACAGCGCCTAAAAAGTCATTTGGGGCTTTAGAGATCTATGAAACATGGGAGAATATTTGGGATGAAGCACATGATTCAACTATACATTCTCATATGACATGAGTAATATTGATAAAGAATGAGGAACCACAAGATCTAGAGATGAGGACAAAGCTGAAAGAACTTATGAGTTTGAGGTAGGTAGTGATTCATTGGAGGTAATGTTTGAGCCTCCTCCCAAAGCAAGCCACAAGACATGGCCCCCTCCACTATATCAAGTAGAGGGGCATATCTCTCAAACTTCTACACATTTAGTCCATTTAGCTACTGCAATTGGGGACCCCTAGGGCAAAAATCACACAGGCTTTTCTAGCTGCACAACAAACATATCAAGAAGCAAGTCAAAAAGGGCAACAAACCTTTGGAACAAGTTCCCCTCAGTTTTGCATCACAAGTAGCCCCTCTTGCCACCATAGAAGCATCATTGGCAAGCGTTGTACAAATTCAAGAAGCAACAGATGAGGCTAGCTTATCACCTAAGAAACCCTTGGAAAGGAGAAAAAGGAAGATTGGATGCAAAAGGATTCTGACGAAGAAGAAGAAGAAGCTCCTCCAACAACAAGGCCACATATAGAATCACCAGTCCCTGGTAGTGCATAGGTAAGTATTTCTTCCCCTCTTCCTACTACTACTTAGATTTCTCCCACTATAGCTACAACCACACCTCTGACACCCATTGCCACAACTCCCGGTTCTTCCCCCTCAACCCCTCTTGTCAGATTATCTTCTAGTCAACTATTTGAGATGCCAAAAATTCCTTTGTCTCCACTTACCACATCCCCATCCACATCCATTACTCTCAGACTTCCATTGTTCTCTCCATCCACACCTACCATAACCACTCCACTACCTTAGGGAGCATCCATGGTTTCTCATTGGAAGCAGATCAACATACCCTATGGACTCCCTCAAGGGGCTCCCTTTGCTGAAGGACTTGTCACTTCCTTGGTGTCCTATCACCAACAGATGCAAGATGCATAGAAAACACACAAGGCCAAGCTCGCAGAAAGAAGGTAAAAGGAAGGGAAAGATTTGGCTTGACCCCACATGAGGTCCTATTATGGCCCTGCACAACAATCACTAATGATTGCCCATATGACACCTATGGTCAATAAGACTTAGGAACAAATGTGTACTGAGGATTATTCCATTGAGGTGGTTTCTATGAACCTCTTCTAGGATTGCCCACAAGATTAGGTAGAAT
This sequence comes from Cunninghamia lanceolata, assembly GCA_027924645.1. Lineage (NCBI taxonomy): Eukaryota > Viridiplantae > Streptophyta > Pinopsida > Cupressales > Cupressaceae > Cunninghamia > Cunninghamia lanceolata. The sequence continues at coordinate 5,798,719 of BSBN01000684.1, forward strand.
TAATGAAGGAGACTTAGAAATTTGTCACAACGGATTTCCTCAAAACTAGTCACCAGATGGAGAAGAAACAAGCAGAGCTTAGTTTGACCAAAGAGACTTTAAGTCAGCTTAGGTAGGAAGTGAAGGCCAAAGATCAAGAAATAAATAGGTTGACCCATGATAAGCAAGTGATGATCACAAGGGATGTCTATGTAGCTTTGCATTCCCATGAGACAAAATTACAATCAAAGTTTGACAAGTTCAAATTGACAGTGAGTGGCTATAGGCAGAAATTAGAAGAAATTGAAGAGTGGGAGAAGAATAAGACAAAGGAGTTAATGCAACTCCATAAAGCCTCCTATAAATTGTAGGCCTTGAATCAATTGTTAAGAGCTCAGCTTACAACAATAGAGTCGTAGCTGGAACAAATCAAGGCAGAAATGCAAGTTGCAAATAATACTCCACAAATGATTCAATTGATCAAGGACCTCTACACATCATTTTGGACCAGGATAGTTGAAGGTCTAGTTGGGATTAAGGGAACACTCAATTTCATATCAATGGCTCAAAAACTTGTGGTCCAAGTAAAGTTAGAAGTGGACGATACCCTTCAAGTCCTTGATCCTAGAATGTCTCAGGCTCAAGAAATACTGGAGAAACATTATAGCATGCCAGAGGAAGCTCTTTTGATTGCTAGAGTCAATGATTGGTACACTGCTACAACTAAGGTAAATGGGGTAAAAACCAAGAACAAGGCTGTCCTAAAATGCAAAGAACAACTGGAAGTTTTAGAGTAGGTTGTGAGTGGGATGAGGGGGCATATTGATTCATTAGTCCAAATGAGATTGTTGGAGTAGGTGTGTTGTACACCTTGCATAACATTGGTATTATTTTATTATGTAAAATAAATATTTATTTGTGGTGCATCCATGTGATGTGTTTATCCACATTAAATATTTATTTGGTGCCACTTGTAAGCATTGTATGTAACATTTGGTTAATTATTTTATGTGTGTGGGACACATAGAGTAATTATTTATTTATTTGAAATTATTTAATTATTGGGAAAACTTAGTTCCAATAATTAAGTGTGGGAGTCAATGGTTTTGTAGACTCATGGTTTTGGGGAAGATGGTTTTACCATACCACATGTTGTATTTGTGTAAGCTTATCTCTATAAAAGAAAACATAGAGGTAGTTGTAGAGGTTGGTTGTTTAGCTTGTTGGCTAGGTTTAGATTGTTTGAGCATCTCTTGTAGGTTACATTTGTGAGGGTTTGAAGCATGACATTTGATGTGTGGTTACATGCTTGTTCACATGGAGTGCAAGTAGAGAGCTTGATGCTTCAAGGTATTCATTATGTATTGTAATCTTTATTGTTGAATAATACATGAAAGATGGATGCTTTTGGAGGCTGGGTTTTTCCCTCAATGAGGGTTTTCCCAAGGTATATCTTATGTCACCATTGATGGTATGATTGTCTATTTCTTTTGCACGTTGATTTCTGATTATTGTTGCACATTAATCTCTTATTGGGTTATGAGGAATTAGTCTATATGGCTGCATGTTTCCAACATTTGGTATCAGAGATTTGTTGCCATGATTTGGGAGGAGATCCCTATTTGATAACCCTAACTATGAGTGGATTTTTTTGTGTATAGTGGAATCCATGGCTTTGCAAGAAAGAGTGAAGGCATTATCAGGGTTACAAGGTTGTTTTCAAACTTGGGTTGTTGCAGATCTAGGGTTTGATGGAGATTTGACAAATGGGTCTTCAATTTGGGCTCTTTGTATGGTGGGTTTTGGAGGTCAGCTTTTGCAGGAAGCCTCCTAGGTAAAAATAGACCTTGCCATTCAATTCAAGAGGTCTCACAGGTGAAGAAAAACATATAATTCAACTATGTTTGGACATAAGAAAAATTTGCCCTATTTTTCCCTAGATGGAATCTTGCATGAAATCTAGCCATACAACCATACGATGTCACAGACATGAACACTGCGACCTACGTAGGCGCAAGTATGGTTTGTATGATATTTTATTTTAAAAAAATTGGTCAGCAAAAGTTTTTTATTTGATTAAATAAATTAAAAATTTTAGGGGGGGTCGTACCCCCCTGCGTCAACATTTGCCAAGCCTGCATTGGCACTGACAAGTTGTACGTCATTGTCGATCGGTAGCTAGCCCCTAGCCAGCTGGCTCTGGGATTGCCAGGGCTTAGCCCTGGCCTAGGCCCCTGATCCTGCGGGGGACCACGCCCAATGGCCATCGCCCAGACTGTATGGGCTTTAAAAACAAAAAAAATTAAACCTTTAAACCATTTGGAAAATATTTTGGAATTCGCCAATTGTCCACCACCCCAGCACTGCCAAGGTGCCACCTAGTAGCCACCGGAGGGCCACCAGGGCTTGATTTTTAAGCCTAGTTGGGCATTTTTTCTCTAATAGGCATAACTTGGTCCCACAATGTTGCATTTTCAACTTCTTATAGTCAACATAAATATCTTTCTAAGAACTACACTGTGATATAAAATTTTTTCTAGATTTTGTCATTTTGATAGATTTTGCTAGTTTGAATCCAGATGTGCGGTTTGAGCTTTGACGGGGCATAACTTGTGCATACAGAGTCAGATTTTAGACTTCTTACAGGAATTGGAAAGGTATTTCTGAGAACTATGTAGTGGAGTAGGTTTGAAGATGATATTCTGTAGTTTTTTTCAAGATTTATATCTGTTTGAGTTATTTTTGGTCCCTTTGACTTATGGTGTGTTTGTCAGTTGATGAAAAATTGAATATGAGGTGATTTGGTGTTTGAGTCATTGTATACTTACAAGTTTATCTTTTGTTTTCCTCATTTGACATGGTTACCAATATATTGATGAATTCACATGCTACATTGTGAGATCTATAGGTTGTGCAGTGTTGTAGGTTGTCTATGCTTACAGGTTGCATATATGACTTGGATGTGGGTCGTCTATGCTTTCTCCTCATCATGAAAAGTAGTTATCAAAATAGTTTTGGAAGAAGAAGGAGAAGAAATAGAGGTAGTAACTTGGTCAGAAAAGAGGTTGGTAAAATTAGGAGCAAAACGAATAGGTGTGACCTAGGATTAGTAGAAAATGCCATAGCAAGATGCCTCAAACTCCTACGCACCACATATTCAGAATTGGAAGACTAGGTTGTGAAGCTCATAAGCAACACAACACACAATGCAAAGTGATGAAAAAGAAAAAGTTTGTTTGCTTTTGTTTTAGCACAACAAGTTCACCAAAGGGAGATGATGAACCATAGCAAAGAAAAAGTTTAAGTGCAAATGTTTGAAACATGTCGGGTTCACCAAAATGTAGTATAGGAAAAACTACTTAATCGAATGTCTCAATCAAGGGAATTCTTCACTAATGTTACACTCGGGTTCTGTTATCTAATGTTTTGATGTTTAAAACCTACTCTAGGTTTTCATAGAACCACTTATCATTCTAGCAAAAGTAAAGTAACTAAACTGCATTCTCATTAAAAGGAAATAAATTGATAAAATGTTGGAAATATATAATTGTACACAAAATTTTATGAAATTGAATACAAAAGAAGAAATAGGAGGAGAAATAGAACCTGACACCGAAAGGAGAGGCTCAATATCCTAGATGACAACATTCCATGAGGATGTCTATGCTAGGCGTTGGTGTCCTCAAAGCCACAAAAATTTAAAAAATGTTTCAATATACATGGATTTAGGATGTCTGCACATCACAAAGATGAACAAAAAACACATGGTCTAGCAGCCTCTAGGTGACACAAACTTGAAAATAAAACTAAATATACTTTTGAAATGAAGAAAATATGAAATGACAAGGAAGAGAGGAAGACCAACAAAACCTCCATGCATTTGAAAGTCTTCACTCTAAGAATACCTACAAAAGGACAAAGGAAAAATGGTTTTGCTGCTAAGGAGCTTGCCTCAAACAAGCCTCGGTTTTGGTCTTCCTACCTCCACAAGCAGCGAATGATAGAAATACTTGGAAAAATGAAGTGTGCTCCTATCCGACTTGTGTCTAGGAATTAAGAGTAGTGATATTTGAAAATAAAATTAGGTGACTTCCCTGGTCTATGGGGAAGGAATACCCAACAACATACAAATGGTGGTCTACACCATGAAACTTGTATCATAAACAAACTAAAATTTCTATATACTAATAGATTCTAATGCAAGAGAAATATCTTCTAGTGAAGAAGGAGGTTGCAACTCCTTGAGAAAATAAATTTGGTTGCATAGCTTCAAACCCCAACAAGAAAGAGATCCTTTTCAATACTCTAGATGCAAATAAAGATCTCCAAGAGCTAACAAAGACACACCACAACTCAAGAGGGCATAGAAATCTTTAGTAGCTACACACGAGAGTCTTCACAAGCACTTCACAAGAATTTACAAAAGAGAGCCAAAGGAGAGCTCGCAATAGATTCAAAAGTTCAATTATTCAAGAATGAGAGAGAGTGAAGAGATACATCCACATGCAAAGCCAAAGAGCCATTCAAAACCTTTAGAGGTGTTACAAGGATCTAGCTAGCTACAAGAGATAATTCAACATGTCCTAGAATAGTTCACTAACCATTTCACATTCATGGGATGCCAACGCGATGCACGGACGTCCAGGCTAAGCACTAGCATCTAAGTGAATCTACTTTAGAATCTCATGAACCATCTCTGGGCTAGGAGAAAGCATTAAAATAGAATTTGATGAATTTGTGAAAAAGAGGCTAGAATGAAACAAACATAAGCGTAAAATGTAGAAAGGAGGCACAAGTACCAAAGTGGTTTCCAAATGTAGAATGAAATTGCAAGGGTACATGCAATTTTTGACGTTACAAGAAAGAAAGAAAGTGAGAAAGAAAGTGAAGATAAAAGCATGACAAAAATTAGGTGATTTGAAGGGAAATTAAAGAAAAATTAGTTAAAAGAAAACGACTCAGGCACATAACCAATTATGAGAGGGTCATCCTTGTCAGGATATGGGTCACCCCTCTTATCACAGTACCTTCTTGGATGACCTTACAACTTAACATGGGTTGCCTAGGTGACCTTGAGGTCTCTCAAACACCACTGCAACTTAAGAAAGGTGACAGTAGTTTCAAGATGCGATAAAAATAAGTAGGCCAAGAGGATGAAAAATAAGGGTGAAGAATGCATGGAGAAGGGTACTAGGACAATAAGAAGGATTGCATCAAGATGAAAAATATTGTGAGTAGAAATAAACATGAAACGTAGACCTCATGAGATGGACTGCCAAATCATCATCAAGGTGTATATTGACCCATACAATTTTAGGTGCTTACAATAGTTACCATAGAGTTATTTGCCCTTTCAAATTAAGTTTTATTAAACTTGGTTCAACTTTTGGGACCTCAGATCAAGCACACATATTCTCAAGTTTCTAATGTTATTACACCTTGATAACATCAATGTTTCAAGATATAGACATTATTGTATCAACCACTCAAATAACTCCTCATTTAGGTCAACACCATCAATATCAAGAATTACAAGGTACTAGAAACGATGAAAGTAGTTAGATATCTATGTAAATTTACAAATTTTAAGACAAAAACATGTATGTCACATAAAAAAGATATGTTATAATACAAGAAAAAATTGTAATCTTTATTTGTTTAACACCTTTGAAAGAAATATAGAATCCACTTATGAATCTAGACTAGTTACAAATTGGTAAAGCTCAAAAACTTGTAGAGGTACACAATGCATGACAAGAATGTTATGTATTACTTCTTCAATTTAGCTTGAGAAGTTGAGATAGAACCAACAACTTTTCCCTTAAGTAGATGACTAGTAGAGAAATAGTCAAAGAACTCCCTAGAGAATTTGATTGGGGTAAAAAGAATTGACAACTTTTCCTTTTTATGTCAACAAATCTAAGGTATATGGATATTTTATTACTAATTACACTTTTTCCCTTATGGTTAATTTATCCTATATTTTTAGTTTCCCATGGTCGATACTCAAACAATGCTTGGGTGCCATTATATTTTATTATACAATTATATGGTGAGATCCACTTAGGTCTGGATGTTAAATACCTAGCTATCCCTATTTATTTTGTCTAAGGGCAAGGGAGAATGTCAGGGAGGGATAAATATTGTCATCTAAAATGCATTCAAAATCAAGATCCCAAACACGTGATTAGGGAGAGGTCTCAAGCCTTTCTTTTGAGCTTCAAAGGTATTGCAACCCCATTGCTTCAATCTTCCTAGAGGTAATCAATTGAGATTCTTATTGGCATTGCACAATATAAGCAATTTCTTTGATCAAGTTGGGGATTTGCCATTTTGCTATAGCACCCATACTTGGATATTTTCCAACAAATTTCTCCACTATAAATTTTTCTTTATATTTAGAGGAAATATCCTCAACCAACATCTTAGGAATAATAACCATGAGAGGAGTTGTTGCCCCATTAAGAGGGCAAATACTAGTGGGAGGATTCAACATTCCCCCCCCATCAACAAGTTGTTGGGTTTCCATAGAAGCCTTGACTTCTCCAACTATGATATAACATCCAACTTTGCTAAAGAGTGCCTACCCTCCAACCAAGTCATATCCCCTTCTATTAATTTTAGGGTTTTATTTATCAACTAATAATAAAAAAAGTATTCCCTTGACCTTGTGCCTTATGCAATTCCACATTAATCTTTTAACACACTTAGAATATTTGATATCTTTTACACCAATTATCTAGTGTTGTCGCCAAATAGCTAGTGTAAAATTTTGATCCAACCCATGACCTTTCATTGATAATATTAGGGTTGAGTCCAAGCCCCTTCAATCAAAGCCAATTGGTGAAAATCCAAGGTCAATAAATATTTGGGTAAAAGATATCTTTTACCAATATTTTACTTGACCTTAAATTTTCACCAGCAAGCTTGGACTGAACCCTAGCCTAGATATCTAAGAAAGGATATATTTTACCCATATTTTACTTGACGTTGAAATTCCACCAATTGGCTTTGGATTGAAGGGGCTTGGATCAAACTTCTAATGTTATCAATGGAGGATCATGTATCAAATAAAAATTGTACACCAAATGACTATTGGCAATGCCAAAAAATTGGTGTAAATTTTTTTATTTGATCAACTTCTACCTTTGAGCACACAACCTCTACCAAGTTTTACAGACTAGATTCTCTCAGCATGGAAGGAGACCTCTCATTTGGCTTATAGGTAGAAGTGCCAAAATAATTGGCTAGCCCCAACTTTTATAGGAAATGCTTAAAGAGGCTTTAATCAAAGGTGGTTCATTCGAACCCTATCTCACCACTACATGCCATACAACACCACATGTATGCTAACTAAGTTCAATTAAACTTAGGTGACTTCAGGCATGATTTATTTGGCATGAAAGTGGGAATCACTTATGTTCTTTTACCCATGTATGTGGATAAGATGACAGGTAAATGCATAGAAATATTTGTAGGTAGATGAGTAGTTGTATGGGGGAAGTATCCCAACTTCAAATAAGATTAAGCCATGTGTGTTAATTTTTTTAACACACTTAGAAGATTTGATTATTTCTACACCAATTATCTAGTGTTGTCGCCAAATAGCTAGTGTAAAATTTTGATCTAACCCATGACCCTTCATTGATAACATTAGGGGTTCAATCCAAGCCCCTTTGATCCAAGTCAACTAGTGAAAATTCAAGGTTGAGTAATGTATGTGTAAAAGATATCCTTTTTTGGAACCACTTGGATATCCAAAAAATAATCTCTTATCCATATTTTACTCGACCTTGAATTTCCACCAATTAGCTTGGATTGAACCCTTACCTAGATATCCCTAAAAGGACATATTTTACTTGTCCTTGAGTTTCCACAAGTTGGATTTGGATTGAAGGCGCTTGGATCAGACCCCTAGATCAAGGGGGCTTGGTTCAAACCCCTAGTGTTATTAATGAAGGATCATGAATTAGATCAAAATTGTACACCAAATAGCTTGTGGCATTGCCAGACAATTAATGTAAAATTATTGATTTGACCGACTTCTACCTTTGAACACACAACCTCTACCAAGTTATATGCACCAGATTCTCTCAACATGAAAGGAGATCTCTCATTTGGTTTGTAGGTAGAAGTGCCAAAATAATTGGTTAGTCCTTGAACTTTTATAGGAAAACCTTAAAGAGGCTTCAATCAAAGGTGGTTTGTTGAAACCCTATCTCACCACTACACACCACGAGTATGTTGACTAAGTTCAATCAAACTTAGGTGATTTTATACATGATTCATTTTGATCTAAAAGTGGGACTCACTTATGTGCTTTCACCCATATATGTGGATAAGATGGGAGGATAAATGCATATAAATATTTGTAGGTAGATGAGTAGTGGCATGGGGAAGTATCTCAACTTCAAATAAGATCTTGCCATTTGTAAATTTATATAAAAACATAAAATGAAATGAAAATAAAAAAATAGATAGTTTTAGTGTCAAATATTTTGGAAGCTCAGCAAAACTAATTTATATCCTATTAAGAGATCATTTAGTGGTTCAATAGTTAGAAAAGTAGACCCTATTTCATATTTTTAAAAGATGAAATCCCTAAAACTTCTTATTATGACATAGTAAAAGTATTGTCACACAAGCATTTTCACACTTTTTATAGATTAAGAAGGTATGGTTTAAAGCATACAACACACAAAAAAAAAATTATCTTTTATTCACATCACAACTTAGAGCTAGGCCTAAATTTGACGGTTGTATGACCGTATTTAGGCATTTTTACTATAAAATACAATCAAAATTTAAAAACATTGTTTTACATGAAATTTTTAGATAGATTATCAAATTTACATAGGATTATGTTTATATATATTTTTTTTTTTTGTTATACTAAGGTGTGTCGACCATCAAATTTAGGGTACCTTTGAATGGATAATTCTCATAAAAAATTGCTTGACAAGTAGGGTTGACCATCAAATTTAGGCCTTGCTTAGAGCCATTTGACACATACACCTTCTAAAGTTTTAATAGGAAAAAGAATAATTACTTTTGCGAGAATTAGATGGAATTATGTTTTAATAGGGAAAAAAATCATTACTTTTGTGAGAATAAGATGGAATTACGTTTTAATGGGAAAAAGAATCGTAACTTTTGTGAGAATAAGAAGAGAAGATAATAAATTGGACAATTGTTTTAAGCATTCACTAAATTGGCTTATATAAGGTATAACAGATTCATTCCAAAGAGTGTGGAGTGAATGTGTATTGTTCAGTACACCAATTATTTAAATTTTAAAAAATTGTCAAAGGGCCCTTGGTCTATTGGTGAAGTCGAAAGGTTCTGAATAAGCCCACTAGGGATAAAGTCTTGTTGAGTGCAAGGCCCTTGACACCATATGGAATGAGGCCGAGAAGGCTTGTGCTCCCATAACGAATAGCAAAAACAATCTTGTAAATGATTTCCAAAAAAAAATTAAGATTTTTTTCAAATTAAATAATAGTTAAAAAAATGATAGGAAAACATTAAAACTTAGATAAATATAAATTGATTGACATATAATTAAATAGATTATTTGAAAGATTAAAAGATTATATAAATGAAAGTAATTCAATATCATATAACTCAAAATTAAAATATAATTATATAAAATTAAAAAATATATATATTATTTAACATTACATTTCAATAGATAGACTCATAAAATCATTCTTTCCTACCACCTTAACACCCAAACTACCCTGACTAACCTAACACATTTTTTATTAAACATAAGATTAAACTTACGAAAACGGACTTTTGGAGCGACATGATAATAATGCACAATATAATGTAAATGGTATTAATGAAAAGAAATTGAGATTAGACTGGTAGAGTGAAAAAGCTATTACAAACGGCTGGGCTTAAACAACACACTCTAAGCTTTGACTTGCTTAGAGTGGGGCCCGCTTAGACTGTGTTGTTCGCTAACCGAAGTTTGCTGACCGTAACCTGTTTAAACCCGGCCCATGAATTCCTTTACAAACAATTCTAAAACAAAATTCATATCCACGTCTAGTCCCACCATTTAGGACGCTGATTTAATGAATTTTACATTGATGCTTGAGATGTTTTTGGGCTTCTAAGGAATACCAAATAATTTAGGTAGTGACCAAAAAAAAAGGTGGTTTTATCTTTTCACGTTATCTTGCTCGACGTGACATTACAAAGGCTTTTTTATATAGATTTTTTGCATTCTCCACGCTCAAAGTTTCTCATTCAACGCGTGAATGTTAAATATCTCTAATTTCATGAGCTTTTTTTTTCTTTTTCGAAATAATATTATGGAGATATGTGCCCAACTATTGTTTAACCCCACCATGTTTGCAAATGTGTATGGACAAGGTAAAGATGGGAAATTAAATATGATGTAAATTTTAATTTGTTTTTTTATTAATGTTGTGTTATTAATATTTTTTAGGTAAATATTATATTTTATATTTATATATTTTAAAAATATATCTAAAGTATTTGATAGACATAAAAAAAACATGTCTTTTAATCTATTAGAAGTAAATAAATTAGAAGTAAGAATTTTGTCTATCTAAAATAAATATTTATTTTTAAAAGTTAAAATGTCAATTTAAAAAATATATACATTTAAAAAATAAATTATTAATATTTTTTACCTCTAGTAAAAATAATGATCAAATCAACCATATACAAATTATAGATTACATATTACAATTATTCGACATGTAACATTAAAGTGGCTCAAATTTCGTGGGAAGTCCAAGACAACACACATGCAATCCAGTCTCATTAATACTTTGAATAAATTTATTTATAAAAAATGTAGGTAGTCACTACATGAATTAGAATATTTACACCAAAGGGGTTCCCTCAGTGAAACATACGACCTACCTTTGCCCATCGATAGTCAACACTGTCTGAGAAGGATGCAAGACGATTGCAATCATCTTGCCCGTTCATTTTCATCAATTTGTTTCTGGGCATCCGACAAATTTTCATTAGTAGGGCAAGAGAAAACCCTAACGAACCTTTCCATTCGTCGATTTCAAGAGAAGGTTTCGATCCATAAAGTTTTAGATGACCAAATAAAATCATGGAAGATTGATCGATATGTGCGCAAATTTAATATTATTTCCCACCTCTCAATAATAGACTTAGATGACTAATAGTTTTTTTAATGCAATGAATGTAATGACTCCACACTTGTAGGATTTTACAGACGAATTCACCTTCAACAAGAACAAATATGTATTTGTTGTCTGGATAAAAATTGTTATTAGAGGTCTAAGTATATATTTACTTCCACGAATTTGAATTCAAGTGTGGTTATTTAGTAATTCTAATTTTACAATTTATTTCCCAGACTGAGGTTGTAACATGTTGGGGGCAGAACTAGAGGAATGGGTCTAGCACAAATGCTAAGGCCTGTGGATTGATCACTCCGGTTGTCCTCTATGGATGTGAGATTTGGGGGAGTAGCATGTCAAGTCACAAATGGAGACAATTAGAAAGAATTTAAAAACATCTTATCACTAGTAGTCTTAAAGTAAAAAATGTAGTCCCCTATGAGATTCTTTTGCTGAAGTAGACACTTTCCTGGTGGACGCTGTTGCAAGTATGAGGATAACTAGTGTTGTCATTGATGTCAACATACTCATATTGCATTAATGAGAAGGATTGGATGAGCTGTGTATTAAGGAAATTAGTCTCAATCAGGAACAGTGAAGAACAGTGATGACATTAAGGTAAAAGTCCAAGATAAGATGAATATCAGATGATGCAGTTTAAAGGGTTTTCAGATATGAGTCTTGAGATGCTCCAGTCAAGATTTTAGAGGTCCGCATGAAGATCTGAAGAAGTTATAGCTGCTCTAGTAGAACCGGTTCTAGTAGATGTTCAGTGGTGACAGAGTATCACAGATTGGTCTGGTGAGCTCCGGAATTGCATTATCTCATTTTGTGGATTGGAGGGAATGTTGAAGAAATTAGTGAGAAGTGAGAACTAGATTTGTTCATGGTTTGGAGGTCCAGAAGCACCTTTTTCATTGTGACAGTAGCGACAGACTGTGTTCTTGAAGTTCTGGATGAAGAAGAGAAGAATTCCAGTAAGCTGATAAAGTGCGGATGTTCTTGGTGACTCAGGAAAGGTTTTGGTGATCCTTGGATCGTGTACAATTTTTATTGGCAGTCCACATTGAAGTTAGAATTTGGATTTGATGTAAAGACCACTGGTTGTTGGTGTTCTTCTTGAGACAGGCCGACCGGATGTACTACACGTCTTTTAAATGATCTAAAAATGTTTGCCGACTTAGATGAGTGTTCCAAAGTCGATGCCTTGTATAAATAAAGGATTGCGAAGTCATTCCAAAGTGTGAATTGTGTGGATGAGTGTGGCATAGTGAAGAAAAAGAGCGAAAGGCAGAGTAGGAGTTTTTGGGCTTAAATGGAACTGATCCAGGCATGGTAAAGATGTCAATCTCTAGTTCAAGTTTGTGATACTTGATTACTTTGTAGACAGTGTGTCTCTTGTAGGCAGTGTGCCTCTTGTGAGCAGTGTGCTTAGGCAGTGAGCCCTAATTAGCATGTGCCATCTATTTTTCTTATTCTTCTAGCAGAGAATAATCCTTGGGTTAATCACCCCATGGTTTTTCCCTTAACCAGGTTTTCCACGTCAAAATTTTGGTGTCTCATGTGTTGATGTGTATCTGCTCTAGTGTTTATGGTTTATACTTTCATGAATGATTAATTGCTATGCTATTAAATAACAAAGTGGATTTAAATGTTTGAATTGGAAGCAAGTTTAGGATAACTGATTCACCCTCCCCCTCTTAGTTATCAACAATTGGTATCAGAGCTAGGTTCTTCTAAAAAGAGCTTAACCGCTTGAGGAGATCCAGGATGTTGTCATACAAGAAGGATAGTCTGAAGTTTGATGGAACCAACTTCTCTCTTTGGAAAGGTCGCATGAAATGTCACTTGGAGTGTATGGGAAAGGCGTACTTGTCCATGGTCACAAAAGCCTATGTACCTCCACAAGGTGGTCCGACAACTCTAAATGAAATCACAGATGCTGAAAATAAACTGCGGACCAAAGAGGCTCTTCTAAGTGCTTTAACTGACTTAGAATTCTCAAATGTTATTGACCTACCAACTGCCTATGAGATCTGGGTCAAACTGGAACTTCTGCATGAAGGAGATGAGTATGTTAAGAGTGCAAGGTTGCAGAGTCTCAAAGGGAAATTTGAAAGACTGAAAATGAGAGATGATGAAAATATTACTACCTTTATGCCAAGAGTAAATGAGCTGGTGTGTGGAATCAGGAATGCTAGTGGAGTTTTGGATGAAAATGAGATTGTTGGCAAAATTCTCAGATCTCTTCCTGCTGCCTATAAAATCAAGGTTGCTGCCATTGATGAATTCAGAGCCCATACAACTGTCACAAGAGACCAATTGGCTGGCAAACTGGCTGCATTTGAAATGACCAAGTTTGGAGATGATCCCCCCAAGACTCAATCTGCATTCAAAGCTAGTGCATCTGTGAAAGGCAAACAAAGATTTGATCCGGGAGAAAACTCTTCAAGGAAGCTGTCATGGTATGATCAAGCAAGAAGAGACATGGAAGAGGAAGAAGCAGAAACAGCTCAACTTGAAGCCCTCATTGCAAAAAGACTGCCAAGAGGATCTAGTAAGTATGAAGGAAAATTACCCTTTAAGTGCTTCAACTGCAATAAGATTGGTCATTTTGCCTCAAGATGTCCGGAAAGATCTACAAGGTCAAATTCTAACAGACAAAGGTTCCAAAAGAATTGTTATTATGTTCATGAAGAAGATGATAATGAAGGAGTAACAGATGATGAATCAGAAATAGGAAACAAATCTGGAAATGAATGGGTGTTTATTGCCATCAAGGAAGAAGATCTAATGTCCTCTGAATCTGTCAATCATAAGGTTGTAGAAAGAACTTTGGCTGCCCAAGTTGAAGAAAAGGATGATTGGGTTATTGACAGTGGATGCTCTCACCATATGATAGGTGACAAGAACAAGTTCTTAGATTTGGAAAGGTATGAAGGAGGAATGGTAAAGTTTGGTGATAATTCTGCTGGCAGAATCAGAGGCAGGGGAACTATTTCTTTTGATGGAAAGAACAAAATTGGTAATGTACTGTATGTTGAAGGATTGAAGCACAATCTTCTCAGTGTTGGACAGTTGGTGGACAAAGGTTACGATCTCCGGTTCAAGAATGGAAGATGCAGGATCTTTGAAAGCTCCGGAACTGAGATTGCATCCGGTACTCAAACAAAAGGTAATATCTTTCATCTAGTTGGTACTAATAAAACTTGTCTGTTTGTTCAAATTGATCAGAGTTGGCTATGGCATAGAAGGATGTGTCATGTAAATTTTGATAACATCATCAAGATAAGCAATACTCAGGCTGTAAGAGATCTTCCAAAATTGGTAAAACCTACAAATAGTTTGTGTAAAGAATGTCAGCTAGGTAAACAGAGCAGAGTCTCATTCAAAAGCAAAGATCAGTCCTCTACCGAATTATTAGAATTAGTTCATACTGATCTATGTGGCCCGACAAGAAGCAAGAGTATGCAAGGTGATAGATACTTCATGTTACTGATTGCTGATCATTCCCGAATGATGTGGGTTACCTTTCTGAAAGAGAAATCAGAAGCTTTTGAGAAGTTCAAAATCTTCAAGGCTATGGTAGAGAATCAAACCAGATTAAAACTGAAATGTCTAAGGTCTGATAGAGGTGGTGAATTCACATCCGGTGAGTTCATAGATTTTTGTGAGAAGCATGGCATAAAGAGACAGTTGTTTGCTCCTAGGATTCCACAATAGAATGGAGTAGTAGAGAGAAAGAACCGGACCATCCAGGAAGCATCTAGGACAATGATAATGGAAGCAAATGTTCCCCAGATGTTTTGGAGAGAAGCTGTCAGCACTGCAGTCTATACTCTCAACCAAGTTCAAATCAGAAGTAATACTGGTAAGACTCCTTATGAACTTTGGTTTGGCATCACTCCTACTGTGAGATATTTCAGAGTATTTGGTAGCAAATGTTACATTAAAAGAGATGAAGATCTAGGAAAGTTTGCTGCTAGAAGTGATGAAGGAATTTTCTTGGGTTACTCCACTCAAAGCAAAGCATACCAGTGTTACAATAAGAGACTGAGAAAGATGATAGAAAGTACAAATGTGAAGGTTAATGAAGGAATTGAGAAGCCCTCAAGGTTTTATGAATATGATGAAGATGATCAGAATGGTACTCTGGTTCAAGGAGCTCAATCCTCTTCTGAAAGTCAGATTCAGACTGATCCGGTAAATCAGGAAAAAGAGATAGGTCTGAATGAGCCTGATCAAGAAACAGAAGTGCAAGAAACTCCCAAAGTTCCAAGGTATGTAAGACTAAACCACTCTGAAGATCAAATTATAGGTGACAAAAGCAAAGGTGTGCAAACTAGAAGGACAATTGCTCAAAATTCAGATGAATATTGTCTGATTTCAAAGATTGAACCTAAGACAATAAATGAAGCCTGCAATGATGAAAATTGGACCAAAGCAATGGAGGAAGAGTTGATGCAAATTGAGAAAAATCACACTTGGGATCTTGTTCCCAGACCTAGAAACAAGAATGTGATTGGAACCAAATGGGTCTTCCGGAACAATCTTAATGAAGTTGGTGAAGTAATCAGAAACAAAGCCAGATTGGTCTGCAAAGGCTACTCTCAAATAAAAGGAATTGATTTTGAAGAAACCTTTGCTCCGGTGGCAAGAATTGAAGCAGTCATATTATTTCTTGCATTTGCTACCTTCAAAGACTTCAAGGTATATCAGATGGATGTCAAGTCTGCCTTCCTAAATGGTGATTTGGAAGAAGTATACATTGAGCAACCGAATGGATTTCAATTGTCTAATCATGGTGATATGGTCTGCAAGTTGAAGAAAGCACTGTATGGATTGAAGCAAGCCCCAAGAGCTTGGTATGAAAGATTGGATAAACATCTTGTGCAGATTGGTTTCAACAAAGGTACTGCTGACAGTAACTTATATTTTAAAATTGATCATGAAAACATCTTGATTGTTGAAGTATTTGTTGATGATATCATCTTTGGAGGAAAAGATAGCATGTGTAAAACTTTTGCAAATCAAATGAAAAGTGAGTTTGAGATGTCTATGCTTGGTGAAATGAATTTCTTCTTGGGTCTGCAAATTTCTCAATCAAAGAAAGGAATCTTTATTTCTCAGACCAAATATGTGAAAGAATTGTTGAGGAAATTTGGGATGGAAGATTCAAAGCCAATGAATACTCCCATGGCAACCGGATGCAAGTTGAGCAAAGATGATGACTCTCCTAAGGCAGATCAGACAAAGTACAGATCAATGATTAGTGGATTGTTGTATCTCACTCAAACTAGACCAGATATTATGCAAGCTGTTGGTCTTGTTGCTAGATTCCAGGCTGATCCCAGAGAAGCTCATGTCATGGCAATCAAGAGAATTTTTAGATATCTAAAAGGGACAGTGGAGTATGGTTTGTGGTATCTTAGAGATCATGATTTCTCTCTTCATGCATACACAGATGTAGATTGGGCAGGAGATGTGGATGACTGGAAGAGTACCAGTGGTGGAGCATTCTTTTTGGGAAAGAGATTGGTTTCTTGGCTAAGCAAGAAATAAGAAGCAATATCTCTGTCTACAACTGAAGCAGAATACATTGCAGCAGCAGGTAGTTGCACTCAAGTTTTATGGATGAAGCAAATGCTAAGAGATATTAAAGTAGAGTATGAGGAGCCTATCACAATTTTCTGTGATAATTCAAGTGCAATAAATATTTCTAAGAATCCAGTGTTGCACTCTAAGACTAAGCATATATCTATCAAGTTTCACTTTCTGAGAGAGCAAGTGAACAAGGATGAAGTTAGACTGGAGTTTGTGCCCTCTAAGGATCAGATTGCAGATATCTTTACTAAACCTCTTCCCAAGGACTCTTTTGAGTTTCTCAAGGAGAAGTTAGGGGTTATTGCCCCTCCGGTGATGAACTAGGATGCACTGATGTGCATTAGTCCGATGGATATCACAGTCATATCTTGTGATCTGAATTGGTGATGGGGAGCTGCTACTCAGGGGGAGCAGCTGATATGATTCTGATGTGTTAAAATTGCAAGTATGAGCCCTTTGCCATTGATGTCAAAGGGGGAGAGAAGACATGTGAAAAAAAGTGGTTGATGATCAAAGGGGGAGCAGTAAAGAAAGAGAAGACATGTGAAGAGTTGCTGCTGATAGGGGGAGCTGTGACAGAAAGGAGAAGTTCTTGTCTTGATGGTTTTTCACATCATATGTTGCCATCAATGACAAAGGAGGAGATTGTTGCAAGTATGAGGATAACCAGTGTTGTCATTGATGTCAACATACTCATATTGCATTAATGAGAAGGATTGGATGAGTTGTGTATTAAGGAAATTAGTCTCAATCAGGAACAGTGAAGAATAGTGATGACATTAAGGTAAAAGTCCAAGATAAGATGAATATCAGAGGATGCGGTTTAAAGGGTTTTCAGATATGAATCTTGAGATGCTCCAGTCAAGATTTCAAAGGTCTGCATGAAGATCTGAAGAAGTTATGGCCGCTCTAGTAGAACTGGTTTTGGCAGATGTTTAGTGGTGACAGAGTATCACAGATTGGTCCAGTGAGCTCCAGAATTGCATTATCTCATTTTGTGGATTGGAGGGAGTGTTGAAGAAATAAGTGAGAAGTGAGAACTAGATTTGTTCATGGTTTGGAGGTCCGGAAGCACCTTTTTCATTGTGACAGTAGCGACAGATTGTGTTCTTGAAGTTTCGGATGAAGAAGAGAAGAATTCTAGTAAGCTGATAAAGTGCAGATGTTCTTGGTGACTCAGGAAAGGTTTTGGTGATCCTTGGATCATGTACAATTCTTATTGGTAGTCCACATTGAAGTTAGAATTTGGATTTGATGTAAAGACCACCGGTTGTTGGTGTTCTTCCTGAGACAGGCTGACCAGATGTATTACACGTCTTCCGAATGATCTAAAACTGTTTGCCGACTTAGACGAGGTTCCTAAGTCGATGCCTTGTATAAATAAAAGATTACGAAGTCATTCCAAAGTGTGAATTGTGTGGATGAGTGTGGCATAGCGAAGAAAAAGAGCGAAAGGCAGAGTAGGAGTTTTTGGGCTTAAATGGAACTGATCCAGGCATGGTAAAGATGTCAATCTCCAGTTCAAGTTTGTGATACTTGATTACTTTGTAGACATTGTGTCTCTTGTAGGCAGTGTGCCTCTTGTGAGCAGTGTGCTTGGGCAATGAGCCCTAATTGGCATGTGCCATCTATTTTTCTTATTCTTCTAGTAGAGAATAATCCTTGGGTTAATCACCCCGTGGTTTTTCTCTTAACCGGGTTCTCCACATCAAAATTTTGGTGTCTCATGTGTTGATGTGTATCTGCTCTGGTGTTTATGGTTTATACTTTCATGAATGATTAATTGCTATGCTATTAAATAACAAAGTGGATTTAAGTGTTTGAATTGGAAGCAAGTTTAGGATAAATGATTCACCCCCCCTCTTAGTTATCAACAGACGCATCAACAATAATTCAATTACTAAGTTACTTGAAAAGGTGGAAAGCATGGAGAATCATCGTTGGCCCAAAATGGTAGTAGAGGAGAAGTTAGATCGTAGGAAAAAGATGTGGATGAAGTAGAACAACAAGTGGATGAGCAAATGGGACATTAATTTGCAAGACTATTCTAAAACCAAAGAAGAAATTAAAAAAGTTTGTGTTAGAAAAATTCAAGACTGCCATGTGGATAAAACTGATTGGCCAAAAAAATTGCTTTATGTCAAAGAGTTCATCCCTACTTGGGAGCATGGTGAAAAAGCCTACTTGTGTGTCACTCTTAACGATAAAGATAGGCTTTTAGTTACACAATTGAGGACTGGTTCACATCATCTTAGATGCAAAATTGGTAGATGGATGATTCCCAAGGAAGACTGGGAAGATAGAATTTGCATTTTCTGCACCAAAAGAGTGGTTGAAACTGAATGACACTTCATCATAGAGTGTGTTGTGTATGATCAATATATGTATATAGTATGAAACAACTTGAAGGTGGGTAGTCTAAATGAGCTCTTTGAGGAAGTAAGGCTTCACAAAATGACCAGCTTCTTGGTCAAGATTCATAGTAGAAGAGCAGACATTGAAAGGATCTTGAAAATGTCTTAGGGTTATAGCTCTTGGTCCCTTAGACTGCTTGGTCTTGTGGATGTCATTAAAATTCATTCAATTCAATTCAGTCATTTTTTATTTTTTTAGACGCAATTCAAACTTTGTTATAATATGATTCGTGCAGTCACATTTATTCAATATTTATTACATTAATCTAGTATAATCCTTGCAATTGCATTGATTCAATATTTATTTTGTATTACATAGTTTTGTAATATGATATTATATAGTGGTGTAACACTATTAATTTTGAGTAATATAATACCATTTTGGATTGTATAATATATGTTACATACTATAATTCTATGGTATCTTTCACTAGTGATTTTAGCCCTTCTATTATAATTGTACATATTTCCATTTTAAATGTTCACAAATATAATTAATTAATTAATAGTATATTATTAGAAAAATGTGCAATAAGCAAACACAATCTATATTATACAATATCTCTATCCTATAGTTATATATTTCTCGAAATTATATGATTAATAGTTATAATTGAAATTCAAGGAATATAAATGTTAAATAATATAATATTGTTTTACATAATATAATATCTCTAACATTAAGTGGTATAATTATTACATATTTTTTATTATTAATTTGTTTTTGGTGAAATTCTAATATTTTCCCATTTATAATATGCATAGATATTATTACAATATTAATTGTCGTAAAATTGAAATAATTGATATTAATATATATTTTTGGTTGGTAATAGGCACATAGGAGTGCCCAAAATATATTGATTTTATGTAAAAGATTACATACAATATTTTCATTCTGGATTTTCTACACAATTTCAGTCTTATACAAAATTTACATTTTCACAATTTGATAAACCATACCATCAAAAATATTGCCGGCATAAAAAAACAACCATTGTTTAATCTTGTTGGTAAAATTCATCAGATTCAACAAAAACAACAAAAAAGTTGAATCCACACCTGGGAGTGTCTTCACGGACAATGCCTAAACTAGAAATCACATAGACATTAGGTAAGTTTATGGGTTTACAGGAAGGAGGAATATCAAGAGTTTGTGGGATAATATGAGGGAGGAAAGATACTAGATAGGAGAAGAAAAACCTTATTTTAAAAATTTCTTATCATTTTCTTTGTCTTGAGGTTTGTTAGGGGGTGGGTTGGAAGCAAACTAGGTCTGGGACGTCTGGTAGGGGTAAATTAGGAAATAGGTAGGGTAGATATGGGTTGGTTAGTAGGTTGGGTGTAGTGTTGGGGAAGTTTCTTAGGCCTACTATTAGAAGTGGATGGGGAAAGGTCCTACACTTTTTCTTCTACTTTATCTTGGAGGGGTGTTAGACAGGAGATAGAAGTCAATGATGAAGGTGAAGTAGTAATAGGTGGATATATGGTGGGGAAGATAGGCGCATAGCTAGTGGAGTAGGTGAAGTAATAGAAAGAGGTTGTGGGGTTGGGGTAGCAATGCGTTTAGAGGCATAAGATAGGTCAAGGTGAAAGAGGGAATTGATATGAGGTTGAGGTGGACCAGAAGGGGTTGACAAAAAATAATCTAAGGAGAAGTGTCCTAAGGTAACAACTAGTTGGTATGGGCTATGAGAAATGGTGAAGATATTACCATCGTGGGGAATTTTAGAGTCAACAAAGAAGGGACCTAGATGATGTTGGAGTCAATCATATGCTATATAAGATGTCATAGGCTCATACCCCTCTTTGGTGTCATGTCCTGGGGTCTAATTGGTGGTAATTGGATGAGTTTATTATAGAGAATTTGTCGAAGAATAGTGTGGAGTGGATCAACAAGATTTGGTAGACATGTATGGAAAATGTGGTAGCATAGACAAGGCAGTGAGTTGTTTGAAAAGATGCTTCAAAGAAATGTGGTCTCATGGTGATGTCCTTGTCTATGCATCTGCTTGTCATGACATTCCATGAGACCACATTTCTTTGAGGCATTTTTTCAAATAAATTTATTGTAATTGAAATTTTGTCATCTATCAACATCTAGTTATTAGTTATGTAATGTATAGTAATGCTTTGAGTTTGAAAGATGTGCAATGAAATGTAACCAATGATATGAATATAAATTACAAAAATCTAGTAAGTATAATTCATTCATTAAACTATTTATTTTATTACCTCCGTGAAGCTTTGAAGTCCACCACCACTGGCAAGTGTTGCCATGAAATCTCCAATATTAACCTATTCAACATCCAAAATCAGATATTAGAATACCATTCATATAACGATGCTATTCACATGTAATATTTATAATTGTTTACTAGTTACATACCCAGACAATAGATGATGTAGTGTAATATGCAGGTGGAGTACCACTAAAAACTGCATCAACGCTATGACCCTGAAATTTCATTAAAATCATCAAACTAAAATAGTTAATCTTGCATTTCAAAAATAAAATTTAATAAATTAAATTCAATGAACTTGCTAAGATTTACCTGAGTATCAATGCCGAAAGCCTCACTCAGGAGGGCATCTGTCATCACCATCTGCTCAGCTGTGGATGTACCCTGTGCACCTGCGTCATGACTATCCATGGGGTCATAATCACATACTAACCCACAAGCCTGACAAGTATGGGATGGAACCCTACTTGAACTCTCCCTCGGCCCACGTTGTGCTACAGGACTAGCATGTTGTATGATGCTCTAGGTCAAGGCACTAATGGATTGAAGTGTCTCGACCTCAACACTCTCCTTCACAACAGAAGGGATAGAAACGTGCTCATGGGCTGGTCTGGCAAGTGCTTGTCTCACTGGCCGCTGTGGGTCAACACGTGCCCTTGGTCTATCTTGTGCTGACCCCCCACCTCTACCCTGGAACTCCCACATATCAAAATAATTTGGCACTTTATTTTTGGCAAACTCGCAATAGAGTTTCATCAAAAAATATTGTGGGACCTCATTATTGTTGCATGGAGGATGGTCAAAAACCATCCACCACCTCTGCGCAAAATTGTCCCTTATTTCTTGGTTGTTGCACCAATGGATAGGGAACTTCTTACATGTAAGGGGTAGAGGTTGATATGTTCATGGGTTTGTGAAAATACAACACAAGTCCATTTTTGTAATTTGTTCATTTTTAACTTGTTCATATAACAACTTGTCTGCATAATACTCTCTAAATTCTCTCCTCTTTTCTGTCCAACTAGTGATTTGCTTGCTAATTGAATCTACATTTGATAACATAGATTCAAGGGATTGAGCAAGCATGGATCTATGTAAGGTTGAAGTTGCAAGTTTTTTCAACCTTGCAATTATGTCCTCAATTTATTTTTTATTGTTTTCAAT
The DNA here is from genome assembly GCA_027924645.1 of Cunninghamia lanceolata. Classification (NCBI taxonomy): domain Eukaryota; kingdom Viridiplantae; phylum Streptophyta; class Pinopsida; order Cupressales; family Cupressaceae; genus Cunninghamia; species Cunninghamia lanceolata. The sequence goes on from BSBN01000684.1 coordinate 5,821,261, forward strand.
TTGCCCCATTATATTTTCTTGTGTTCCAGGGGCATATTGAGAAATAAATGGAGGTGTTTGTGTTTGGGGTTCTTCTTCAGCGGGTATTTGTTGTTTAGGTGATGGAAGATTTTGTGCATTTTCAGAAGGAGGAGGAGGTGCATTATCAACTCCTTTAAATTAAAAAATTTACATCCAAAACTATTTTAACCTACCTATTTAGCAACAAATTCACACAAGAAAGCAAATAGAACTTACTTTTTCAATTTCCCTGACATCGTGTAGGCATTTTGACGATGAATCAGCGAGAAACAACTGACGAAATGGGTTTCTATAATGCGAGCGCACTTATCTTCTCTCCAAGCCGCGGTTTTCTTGCCAAATTGTGTGAAATAATGAAATCAAACGCTATTTTTTTTTAATACAGTAGAATATAACGTGCTTACGTTATAACGCGAGTGCATTATGGCTTGGTGTTGGACTCGGCAACACCAAGCCATAACATGCTCGCGTTATGTCTAAAACTTTTTTTTAAAAAGTTGGCCACTTTTTGGCCCCCCAACTTTTTGCACCTGCTCATCCCAACTTCAAATAAGATTGAGCCACGTGTGTTAATTTTTTTAACACACATAGAAGATTTGATTATTTTTACACCAATTATCTAGTGTTATCACCAAATAGCTAGTGTAAAATTTTGATCTAACCCATGACCCTTCATTGATAACATTAGGGGTTCAATCCAAGCCCCTTCGATCCAAGTCAACTAGTGGAAATTCAAGGTTGAGTAACATATGTGTAAAAGATATCCTTTTTTGGAACTACTTGGATATCCACAAAATAATATCTCTTATCCATATTTTACTCGACATTGAGTTTCCAATTAGCTTGGATTGAACCCTTACCTAGATATCCCTGAAAGGACATCTTTTACCCATATTTTACTTGCCCTTGAGTTTCCACAAGTTGGATTTGGATTGAAGGCGTTTGGATCAGACCACTAGATCAAAGGGGCTTGGTTCAAACCCCTAGTGTTAGTAATGAAGGATTATGAATTATATCAGAATTGTACACCAAACAGTTAGTGGCATTGCTAGACAATTAGTGTAAAATTCTTGATTTGATTGACTTCTACCTTTGAACACACAACCTCTACCAAGTTTTATGCACCAGATTCTCTCAACATGAAAGGAGATCTCTCATTTGGTTTGTAGGCAAAAGTGCCAAAATAATTGGTTTTTCCCAACTTTTATAGGAAAACGTTAAAGAGGCTTCAATCAAAGGTGGTTTGTTCAAACCCTATCTTACAACTACACACCACGAGTATGTTGACTAAGTTCAATAAAACTTAGGTGATTTTAGACATGATTCATTTTGATCTAAAAGTGGGACTCGCTTATGTGCTTTCACCCATAAATGTGGATAAGATGGGAGGATCTAAATGCATATAAATATTTGTAGGTAGATGAGTATTGGCATGGGGAAGTATCTCAACTTCAAATAAGATTGTGCCATTTGTAAATTTATATAAAAAACATAAAATTAAATGAAAATAAAAAAATAGATAATTTTAGTGTCAAATATTTTGTAAGCTCAACAAAACTAATTTATATCCTCTTAAAGAGATCATTTAGTGGCTCAATAGTTAGAAAAGAAGACACTATTTCATATTTTTTAAAGATGAAATCCCTAAAACTTCTTATTATAACATAGTAAAAGTATTGTCACATAAGCATTTTCACACTTTTGATAGATTAAGAAGGTATGGTTTAAAGTATACAACAAAATATTTTTGCTCTTTTATTCACAACACAACTTAGAGCTAGGGCCTAAATTTGATGGTTGTATGATCGTATTTAGGCATTTTTACTATAAAATACAATCAAAATTTTAAAAACATTTTTTACATGAAATTCTTAGATAGATTATATATATATATATATAAAGGTGTGTCGACATGATAATAATGCACAATTAAACATAAGATTAAACTTACCAAAGCGCCTGATAATAATGCACAATATAATGTAAATGGTATAATGAAAAGAAATTGAGATTAGACTATGGTACAGAGTGAACAGCTATTATAAACTGCTCGCACACAAATTCCTACTCTGGAACACACCCCACATTGTTGGATCTTTGGCCAGCTAACCAGTGGATGCAGACACGGATGGCTGAAATAAAAATTGAGGGCTGTAGTCCAAACTACAACTACAACTTTGGGAATCTGAAACTCCATAAAAGCCTCTTCTTTTGAGGGACCTAATCCAACGCCCAGTCTGTCCCACCATACAATCACTGATAGTGTTCCGCCAAATCCAATACCCAACCCCAACCCCACAGCTATCACTGACACGTACTCGTCTACCCTGCTCCACACCGACTTCTCGATCTTTTCTGAAGGTGAAACCAATGCCACATTGTTTTTGCATTGCCTTAAGGGGAATTTATTGTCACATAAACACGGAGGGTTTCCCTGGTATGATCTCTCATCAAAAGTCACAAACTGCGGTCCTCTGGGTAGATGCCCACAGAGATTGTTGAAAGAAACGTTGAAATAGGCCAAGTAGAACAAGCTAGACAGCTCCTCGGGTATCTGCTCACTTAAATTATTCTGAGAAAAGTCCAATTGTTCCAGGGTTGATATTTGCCCCAAAGATGCCGGTATCCTTCCTTCCAAATGATTTCCAGACAGATTTAACAGCCTCAGGCTACTCAGATTCCCAATACTTTCTGGTATTTCCCCAGTAAGATTATTGTATGACAGGTCCAGTATAGTGTTTGCTGCTAGCACATAAGTAATTGTAAACTCGATTTGTTTCATTACTATGGGAACTTCTTCATATAGTGTGCTACCTGTCACATGAGAAGATTCCAAGTTTCGAAATCCCTCCAGGCCCTCCAGACGACGGGGAATTCTTCCGCTGAATTTATTATTGGATTAATCCAGCACCTGCAAACTGGTGAGGTTTGTGATCCAGAGAGGAATTTTACCCTCAAGTTCATTAGAGCCAAGGCTTAAAACTCTCAACTCTTGACAATTTGCAAGGAGGCCTGATGGAAATTTACCTGTCAATTGATTATTGCTGAAATCCAGAAGCTTAAGATGTGGACAATTGATCAAGGAGGCAGGCAAAGTACCAGATAAATTATTAGAATGAGCTGAAAGAACTTTAGTGGAAGAAGAAAAATTAATATGCAGATCCCCATAGAATGAGTTGCTGGATAGCTTTAGCCTCTTCAAGGCTGTGCAGTTCATCAATGCTGTTGGTACTCTTCCGGTCAAAAAATTGTCGGTCAATACCAAATCGGTTATAGACTTGCAGTTGCCTATGGATTGCGGAATTTGTCCTGTTAACTGATTATGAGTTGCATCCAGCGTCTGAAGATTTCTGAGTTGCTCAATACTCTGTGGTATAGGTCCAATTAATTTGTTTGAAAATAGCAATAAAGCATTCAAAGAATGCAGTTCTCCTATACCCTTTGGAATTTCTCCTGTCAGATTGTTACTGCTAAGGACAAGATTTTGAAGCTTGCTCAAATTTGTTATCCCTTCAGGTATCCGACCTGTTAACATATTTGTACCTAGATTTAAATAGGTCATCTTTGTCAGCTTTCCAATGCCCTGCGGAATGGTTCCACTGAACTTGTTTTCAGCAAAATTGAGGGTAGAGAGAGGAAGCATGGCAATACTCATGGGCAATGATCCACTAATATTGTTGCCTCCCACATCAATCCACACAAGATTGCTACAATTTCCTATTTCTGCAGGAAAAGTACCTGTAAGATTGCCTGGGCCATACAATGATAACTGGCCAAGATTTTTCAAATTTCCTAGTTCAGGTGGTATATTGCCATACAGCAAGGCATTCCCCAAAAACAATACTTCCAGTGATGAACAATTACCCAGAGCTGCAGGGATTTGGGTTTTCAACATGTTATCATTCAGGGAAATGTATTGCAATTTGTGAAGCCTCCCCAATTCGGATGGAATACTTCCTGTTGTGTTGTTATGAAAAAACACAAACGCAATAAAGTATGATTAAGAACAATTAGTGAGAGAACAGGGGATGGAATGTTGCCTTCAAGTAAAGGGATGAGAGTAGTGTACCTGTGAGATTGTTAACGCCCAGGACCAAATAAAGGAGAGACGTGCAGTTGCTCAGAGAAATTGGAATGCTTCCACTCAAATCATTGTGCGACAAGCGGAGTTGCTCTAACTTTTCCAGACCACCGAATTGTGCCGGTATACTCCCGGTCAAGTTGTTTATTGAAAGTCTAATCCACTGAAGGTGCGTGCAATTAGCAAGAGATGTGGGGATGGAACCTATCAATAGATTAGTGTTGAGGTCAAGTACCCTCAAAGATTTCAGTTGGCCAAGCTGAGGTGGAATCCTTCCGGTGAAAGAATTAGCAGAGAGATTGAAAGTGTGCAGTAAGGAGAGGTTTCCTATGGAAGGAGAAATGGTACCTTTCAATCTCAATTGAGGGAGAATGATGGCCTCCACTTTGTGGGTATGCTTTCTGCACGAAACACCATTCCACGAGCACACGTTTTCTGAATTGGCAGTAGTCCAGTTGGAGAGCGAATGCGTGGGATCGTCTGTAATGCCATTTTTGAAGGAGAGGAGAGCTTCCACATCATCACCTTCCAGCAGTAACATACGATCCTTCACAACAGAAAACCTTTCCCCCATGCTGGGGTGATGTACAGCAGAGACATGAAGAGAATAGGAGGTGTTTCGATTGGATTTTGCGGTGGCAGAGGTTAATGTTAATGTGAATGGCAGAGCCAGAGCCAAGCATAACCAGAGCATTTGAATTAACATACGTCCACTCATTTGCCTGCCTTCCGTTCTCTAACAAACCATCTAGACCAGGAAACCCAAAGAAAGAAAAATATACAAACAAGTACTCAAGAATCTACCATAAGCATTCATTTTCTTTATGGTGGTTTTGGCGATTTTTTTCTTTAGACTTTTAAGCTCAAGGTGATTCTCTTCCATCTTTGTGGTGGTTTTGGCGAATTTTTTCTTTAGACTCGTGGTTTTTAAGCTCGAGGTGATTCTCTTCCATCTTCGGCGGTTGTACTAACTTTGGCGGATTTCACTATACAAACATCTAGTCAGTGGCCACTTTAAGATATGTTTATAAGCATTCATTTTCATTATGCCGTATTGACTCAAGCAATCCGATGATTTTGAGACATAGTCCAGGAAATATTCGTAATACTTTTCCAAGATGTTGTCAGTTACTTCGTTTTTATGTGCTAATTTTCTTGAAGCCCACAACATCAACCCTCTGTTCTGTCTTTGTAACTACGTTTATAATTTTAACCAGTGTGAGGTAAACTAAAGGTAACTGTCATGAGGAGAGAGTTGTGTTTGTCCAAGTGAGAAAGAAATTTAGTAAAGGAATTTGAGTTTTTTTTGGACTTTTATGACTTTGAAGAAGTATAATGTTATTTATGTAACATAATTTTCAAAGTTAAGTAATTGAGCTACAACATAAGATCTAAATTTTTAATGTTGGTCTAAATTTATATGAACTAAATGCGTGTCTATGTGTCTGCACATATAAGGGGTATATAGATTTCCTTACTTGTATTGAAGGTATTTTAAATGCACACATAAGGGTATATAGATATTCTTACTTGAATTGAAGGCATTTTTGGTGAGTCACAAAAAATACATTTAAGGACATATCCAATCGATGGATTTATTTAAAAATAAACTAGACCCCAATTGATTGGAGAAATTAATAAGGTGAGAATCCATAAAAAAGGAATTGTAATTCTCATCATGGATGGTCATAAGTTCAATTCCTCATAGTGTAGAAATTTTGAGTGAATGAGTGGAACAATGTCACCTTCTCTTTCTCATGCTTTTATTACACTGATAAGCATTCCCCTCTAGAAGACAATGAGTATCATTTTCACACAACACTTTTTGAATCATGCAACATAGCATAGATATATCATAAAACTTTGTTCATTCTTGTTGGTACCAACTTGATCACCAAAGTTCAGATAGGGACTACCAATGCTCCAGATCTTGCAAATTGGTTTGATGGACCAATGCAAATTAATCTAAAGCACCGCGTGTCTAACATCAACTCCTCTGGACTTGAAGACTCAACCTTCCCATTGGATGCAAGACTTATCTCTAATCTCCTTTGAAATAAAATTATAGGTCTGTGAGCACACCTTAACATGAAACAAACTTGCCACCATAAAGTTGAAACAATTGATGAGCTAGGATATATATGGGGGCCTAGGACTATTGAATAGTAGTGGAAGACATCATTGGACATGAAAAGCTTGATAAAACTTGATTAATGTATTTAATCTAGGTTTGTAGACACCCAATCCTTCCAAAGTTGAAAGACTTATTAAGTGGAATCTACAAGGCTTTTTGCCTCGTATATTCACTTTCTTATTTCTTGTGGACTTGAGTTGCTTTATATAACCAAGTTGAGTAGATGTTTGAAGTTTGAAATACCAATTTGAAGTCTATGGGGCCTGTGTTTGGCGAACCTGAGAGTTTCATTAATCAAATTCTATAGTGGGCCTTGTGTCTAAACTTCACTTTCCTTCATGTCTGTGTTCTTGGTAGAACCAAAAAACATTATGCAATAGAGCTCAATAGGTGGTCTTGGGTCCATGGTATTTATACTATCAAGTCCATGGCTGTAAGGTGGTGATTGAGTGAATTAGGGTTTGACATGTCACTTGGTAGGGACATGGACTATGGTATAAGGGAATCAAAAGTAGATACATGGCAAACTCTATCAAATTTTCTTGGTCCTTCAACCAATTTGTGAGTTCCTTAGATGTAAGGAAGTAGATACAATTTGATTGATTAAATGACTTTGGGTCTACGATGGTGTATAAATCCATGGCTTTAAGGTCTCAAACATGAACTTAATATAAACTTTGACCTAAGATGCTCTCAAGTTTGTCTAATAGTCCCTTAGAGCTCCAAGCCTAACAATGTCAATCATGAGAAAGTGAATTAATCAAGGTTGACCAAATCTTCCAAATCTATAGGGAACATATGAAGCATCAAGCTTGAACATGTGAACACATTCTAACCTAATGAGAAGTTCCTAGCTTTAAAAATACTTTGCAAGATTAAACCTTTAAAATCCTTGAATGCAACAAAGCAGGCAAACTATAACTGATAGACCCAAACTTTTATTAAGTGAATTCTATAAGGATTTTCATGTTCTTGTTTCTTGTAGACTTCAGATGCCTTATATAACTACATTGAGTAGCCAGTTGAAATCTAGATATCAAGGTCAAGTTTGTGGGACCTACATTTTTAGACTTGAGAGTTTCATTAATCAAATTCTAGAGGGGGCCTTGCATCCAAATTTTTCTTTGCTTCATGCGTGTGTTCTTGGTGGGCACCAAAAGTCTTATGCAATAAAGCTTAGTGAGTGGTCTTGGGTTTGTGGTATTTATACTCTCAAGTTCACAATTTTAAAGTGTTTTCTAGGTGATTAAGGTTTTACATGTGGCATGTACTATGGCTTAGACAAATCAAGAGTAGACATGTAGTGAGCCCTACTAAGTTTTATTGGTCCTTCAGACTAATCTATGAGTTCACTAGACATAAGGAAGTAGATACAATTTGATTAGTCTAGACTCACTATAGTCTACAAATTTTAATGGCTTTGAGATCTGGGGCATGGACTTTATATAGAATTTGACCTAGGATGCTTTTGGGTCAATCTAATAGTTTCCCTAGGCCTCCAAGTTCCACATTGTTGGATGTAAGAAAGTCATTTAATAAAGTTTGACTAGATCTTTTGAGTCTGCAAGAGTCATGAAACACTAAAATTTATCACATGAACAACTTCCTACCAAATGGGATTCTTGACTCTTAAAGGGCTCCATGAACTTCAAACTTTGAAATCATCAAATGTGATGTAAAGTAAACAAACTATGGCTAAGTGGCCCTTTCAAGACCACCAATCACTCAAACCTTAAGATATTTTAATAAGCTTAGATGCAACTAGGGAATTAAAATAGATTTTAAAAGCATTTTGGGCCTAGATACGGTGTGGGATTAAGACTAAGATGCACTTGAGAGATCTATGCATCTACCCAACTTTCAACTACCAACAGTATAGTTGTATGCAAGACAATGCATGTCTCCCCTAGGAAGAGGGAGGAGGATAGTCTAAAGATGATTACAACTTCTTGTGGCTAGACATCTCAAACAACAATGTGCCCCAAACCTTTCCTAACAATACTTTGTTTCCCATTTTCATTGCTAAATCTTAACAAAATTTATTTTTCTTTCAAATTTCATATTTATTTACATATCATAGTCGTTGCAAATACATATCAGTATGCCTATTATCCAATAAATGTGATTACTAATTTATTATGCTTTCAAACATGTTCCATTGGAAGAGAGATATGCAAAGAAAGGTTCATCCACACATACCAAGAGCGAAGAGAGATGCAAAGAAAGGTTCATCCACACATACCAAGAGGGGATAACATCCTTTAATTATTGAGACCTTTGAGACCTTTGGAAGTCTATCATCTCTAGAATTGTTAATGTTAAACAATATGGTGAGTGACCCATGTTCTATCTCACCATTCTTGAATACTTTAAAAGGACAGTACGTTGAATGTTATTACAGTCTTGTCACAAGCTAAAACTATGAGGTTAAGAGCAATCTAGGGAGTGGAAGACATGAAGAAATAGTTGTGGGGCAAATGGCGATATAAATGAGAGGGTTTTTATATATACGTCGTATTATATGCATCTCCTCATTGCTTGCCATTCATCGCATCTCATCAACAACAACACCCATTTTCCTATAGCTATGTAGTGTGGTTATTTGAATGACAAGATAGATGGAGACTAGAATTTGTTCTTAGTGCATACAATAAAACCATGGTATTGAATGTTAAAAGATGCACATCACCTCCTTCACACATTGTAATTTGGAAATTGCCTAGGAGAATAGGAAAGTGATTGGAAATAATGGTTTAGAAATTTAGAACGAAGTAAATTAGATGCGGAAGCCATGTGATAATGGAGTGGAGGACATTGAGATTGATTAATGTCAAAACATTTAGATTGTCAAGCACGCACACGTAAATTACACTCCCCAAAAAATTTGATTGGGAAAAGGGAAGGTTGAGAAAAATAGAATAGCCATGGTCGCTTTAAAAATTTGGAACGAAATCAATAGCCTCTAATTTGAATGACAAGACATTGACATAGATTGATTAAGTTGCCAATTTGATTTTAATGACTCTTAATACTAGTATTTTTTTTTTTTTTTTTAAATTTCAAACACGTACAGAGTGAAAGTAAATTAGAAAACAGAAAAAGTCATGGTAACTTTATGGTTGAGAAATTTAGGTTTTAGGTTAGATATTTAAATAATCTTAGATTTTCCAAGTTGTTTAATTTTTCAAAAATTGTATATTCGCTTTGATTTATTAATTTTATTATATAATTGTAAAATTTAAATATCTTAATTTATTGGTTAATTTTTGTAGAGTATAAAATATATATTTTAATATATTTTATTTATTTTATATTATTTCGTATAAATAATCATGTTTTTAAAAGCATTTAAAAATTATTTAAACCACTGATCATGCTGAAATTAGTTAAGCATTCTTACAAAATGCATCAGTGGCGTTCAATGTAACTTTGCCAGAAGTCATAATTTTTGTTCTGTGTCTTGTGGGGCCGAACCAACTATGCCAACATGTTCAGATAGGTGGGTGAATGCTAGGGAATGTCTTATTTCATACCCCAAGTTTCCTAGTCGTTCTGGATTACGGACTTTCGACAAAGTCACTTAAGAGCCCTAAGAGCAAAAAACTACCAAACTATGATGGAACCGTTCTTAGAATCCGTGACACCTAGGAATGTTTTGTTTAGACCTATAGGTGCATGTGGGGTCCATCCACAATAATCTCTCTCAGTTTTTGTCAACTCTAAACCGTTTGACCGTGTAGAAATTAAATGCATTCTTGCAAAATGTGTCAATGACATTCAACATAACCTTGCCAGAAGCCATATTTTTTATTTCACGCCCCATGGGACTGGACCGACTGTGCCAACATGTCCGGATGGATGGGTGAATGCTAGGGGGGGTCTCGTTTCATGCCCCAAGTATCCCATTCATTCCAAACTACAGGATTTCATGTAGTCTGGAATGACTCGGACACTTGGGGTACGAAATGAGATCTCCCTTAGCATTCACCCACCCACCTGGACATGTTGGCATAGTTGGTTTGGCCCCACGAGGTGTGGAATGAAAAATATTGCTTTTGGCAAGGTTATGTTGAATGCCATTGATGCATTTTGCAAGAATGCATTTAATTTCAACACGGTCAAACAGTTTGGAGTTGATAAAAACTGAAAGAGTTTATTGTGGATGGACCCCACATGCACCTGTAGGTCTGAACAGAACATTCCCAGGTGCCATAGATTTTGAGAACTACTTCATCAAAGTTTAGCAGTTTTTTGCTCTTAGGGCTCTTAAGTGACTTTTCTAGAAGCCTGTAGTCTAGAATGACTGGGACACTTGGGGTACGAAACAAGACCTCCCTTAGCATTCACCCTTATACCTAGACATGTTGGTGTAGTCGGTTCGGCCCCACGAGGTGCAGAATGTAAAATTGCACTCCTAGCACCTTTCCACTAGATGAAATTGAAGCATTTTAGAACATTGCGTTCCTTGCCACCATAGATAAACGAAATTGATTTGAAAAAAACTAAGGTAGGTATTTGTAGGTGGACTTGACATCCACCTATACATGTAAAGAAGACATTCATAGGTGTTGACCACAATTTGAGAGAACAGTCGGTCTAATGTTTGACACCTTTTTTGTCTTAGGGCTCTTAAGAGACTATCTCCATCTGATGTAGCTAAGAATGACCAGGAGGCTTCACCACCAGAAAGACACCTCCCCTAGCATTCACCCGCCCACCCTAATGTGTTGGTGTAGTCAGTTCAGTCCCACAGTGTGTGGAATACAAAATTTCACTCGTACCACCTTTCCACTAGATTAAACTTAAGCATTTTGGAACACTACGTTCCTTGCCACTGTAAGAAAATAAAATTAATTGTAAAAAATTGAGATATGTATTTGTAGGTGGACTTGACATCCACCTATACATGCAAAGAAGACATTCGTAGGTGTCATAGTTTGAGAGAATAGTCGGTCCAAAGTTTGACACCTTTTTTTGTCTTAGGGCTCTTAAGAGATTATCTCCATCTGATGTAGTTGAGAACGACCAGAAGGCTTTGTCACTGAAAAGACACTTTCCCTATGTAAGATTTGTCAATGGACTCAAGACAACCTAGGATCAACTACAACCAAAACAACCTTCCATGACAAGAGAAAAAATAATAACAACGCTTTATATTGTCAAGAATAATGATGCATAAAATATACAAGATGCAAAGATTGACTTGATACACACTACATTGCATACCATTGCATGAAATGTACAATGAGATACCTTCCTTATATAGGCGGGTGAGTGTAGGATCATGATGGGCCAAACAATACCTCTACGTGGCAATGAAAATATTTTCATGTGAAAATATGAATGGATTATCTGCACAATTTGAAAAATATGCAAGAACAAATTTGTAGAGAATTGAATCTTGTTTATGGGCTACTATTTTTTTTTTTTTAAAAAAACTAAATTTACTTGGTGAAAAATGAGTATTTCAATGAACAACTATTAAATTTTTCAAAAAAAAAAAGAAGTGGGTGTCATTCCAGCCAACCTAAGTATGATAGACATCAAATTTCCATAGTCCATAATGATTGAATGCAGTGTTTCGGGATTAAACTGTGTTAGATTTTTTTTCTATGCGTTGTAATTTGCTTATACATGTATATATATTGTGGTTTCTTATTGCTATCTATTCACATATATGTCGTCATTATTTATAATCTTTGTATTTATTTATGTTTTGTCCTTTCTCATTTTTCTTGTATTAGGCTTATTTTCTTAGTATACCAATGTGTGTGTGTATATATATATATATATATATATATATATATATATATATATATTTGTTTTTCCAATTATCTATTTGTCCTCTTTACATATATTTATCTTTATGTCCTCTTTGCATGTGTTTTCTATGTTCATGGAATTGTTTATTTGTTTCCTTTGCTTTATATTTAAATTTTATGTGTTCTGGTCATCTATTTGGTTTCTTTACATTTTGTGTTCTCTATTTAATTGTAATTGTTGTTTTGTTATCTATTGTTATCTGTATATGTATTTGATTTGTATGTATATTAATTTGGCTATATATATATCGACAATTCTCTTTTTTGATTGGTTCTTATAATCATGTATTTTTATGTTTATGCTAGCTTTATGCAATTTTTATATAGGTGTTATCTTGGTGGGTTAATTTGTTTATATTCTATCTTTTTGTGATCTATCTATATATGATATCCTTATATATAATATTACCTATTTTCTCTTCCCTTTGTTTCCTATAGTCTATTAGGTTGTTTCTTTGTTCCCCCTCGGGTCTTCTTGGTTCCTGCATCACTTCAACCCCCTCCTCCTTTTTAAGGTAGTTCTAAGTTTGCAATGTATCATTCTTGATCTCTTGCTCTCTTTTTCTCTTGATGATGGATCACAGAGTGTGATCCGAAATGTTATTTTTTTTTATTTTTAATGAGAGAAAAAACTCTAACATTATATCTTGAAACATTGCATTCAACCTAAGTATGAACAATTTTTTTTTTGAATCTTTAAAAATAAGTAAAGGACTCATGCCCAGATGTGATACATATTTTTTTGAAATTTTTTTCCAAAAAAACAATTAGTTATGATTTTTTTTACTGTGACTTTTTTCAAAAACTAAAAAGTAATTTTCCAACCAACCTAACTCAATCAAAAAAATTGGAATTCTATTTTTTTAAAAAAACCTATAGCTAGAAAAACATAGAGTGTGACACATCTTTCAGATTTGAAAAAGGTGAAACAATTTGAATGTTATGGATGTTTTTCAATCAGTGTGTTCATCAGGATTTCAAACACACTCTATATAGAAAATTATTAATAATCATTTAATAGTATGATAATCAAACAAATATTATATTTTTAGAAAAATTACAATTTCTTCAATAAACCCTTTTCGTTTTATCAAATTTGAATTAAAAAAAGTCGTCAGTATGAAGGGTGAAGTCAGAAGAAGAGGGTGAAACCTGTAAACACGTTAGAGTTGAGAGAAAGTCAACTATGACAACTTCTCAAGCCTAAATCCAAGGCATTCTCAAAGCATAAAAGATATTTGTTACTAACAAATTGTCATTATTAAGGTAACATATATCCATTTTGTAGAGCCAGAAACGGATATCCATTCCTAGGAAACGAATATCCATTCATGAAAGCCAAATTTTACATATTCTTCCTCTTCTATCAATCTTCTATTCTATATATATCTCTATATCTCCCTCTACCTATCTCTTTATATCTTCTTCTCTCTCTCTCTCTCTCTATTTATATATACTACGAGCTCGCTTTCTCTATTCTTCTTTCTCTGTCAATCTCCCTCTCTATATCTCTCTATTTTTTTTATCTCTTTGTGCATCTTTCTTTTTACTCCCACCACAATATGCATGTTCACTCCTCAATATATTTTAACCATGGCACAAGAACTTAGTATCTTCACTCTAGATGACACCCTATGACAAATCATTTAACTTGTCTACTTTTTTGAAAAACATATATAGATACAATCCTAGAGTTGCCACTCAACTCTTATCACATTCTCACAAATGTATTTTCAACTATGAAGTTAGGACTATTGCCTTCCTAAGGCTATGGAAATCCATAGACACATTCCATGGAAAGTTGTTCCTTGAACTCAGTTGCTCCTTCTATGGGAACAATCTAGACATCACAATCCTCCAATGTATCTCTTTCTTTAGGTATCACTTCTAAAGTTCCTAATCCTTAATGAATATCACATCCTCTTCTATCAACCACACATAAGTCCTTTGGTTTTGTTCACCACCTTATTTCTTATTGATCCTTGAGACTTATAATCTAAACCCTATTAGGTCATTATTCTCTTGAGCATCATTGATCTACTCAAAAAATCATTTTCAAATTTTGCGTGCATTAACATCAAACCAATATCTTTCCTTAATCAATGACACTCCATTCATGGCATCTCACTCTCCAACTATTCAGAGTCAATTATCTAGCCACAAATCCATTGTTCCATGGAACAATCACCTATTTCTTATAGGGAAACTATTCCTCCTCTTTACATAATTTGGTTGTCACCAAAAATCTATAAGAAAAAAACATGCCATTATTCCCTTCAATCTATATCTTCTTCTTATGGCCAATTTTTGTTACCTCTCTTGCATTCCTACCCTTACTATTACATCCTTTGATGGGTCTATGTCCATTGTGTGTTGACCACAACCTCATATATTTTCTTTTTTATTGGTTCATACATCTTTTATCCACCTATTTCCCATGCTATAGTCTTTTATCCTTTCAAGTGTCTATTATCACTTGAAATTGCACCCTGCTTGAAGCTCATTCAAGAATTCCAGTGACACATGGGATTGGTCTCAAGGTGTGGGACATTACAGTTGAGACCAACCTCCAGAGAAGGCTGGTTCCTCCCTCTAAACTTAAGGTTCAGAGTAAATAGCTAAACCTATGCTACTGAACACCAAGGAAAAGGGAAAGGGGGAGAAATTGAAATTAAAATAGGTGATGCACCAAATTTAGAGTGTTAGTTGGGATTGACATAACACAACAATGACCTCAAATACTAACAAAGACTCACATAGACTTACAACTTTAACAGAGACTCGAATTAGAAAATTGTAACTAAAAGAGGGATTGTTTTATCCACATAATGAGTTATAGATTTCAAGTAAACACAAAGCAAAAGAATAAGAGAGGCAAATATAAGTGATTATATTGATCATGAAGGATAAATAGCCATTACAAAAGAAATACAATTTGTTATAGAAATATAGAAACAAAATAACCATCTACATTCATTAGTGAACCACTGTCAAAGACTTCAAAGTCTCAGCTTCGAGCACAATGCATCCAATCTAACTAGTTCTTGCAAATGCATTACAAGGTCTGCGACAACAGATTATCCAACCTGTATAATAGCCTAGAAGAACAACTAACCAACCTAAAATACATCTCATACACATGCATATATAACATTTATAAATCACTATAGCAGCCATGGACATGAGAAAGAGTGGTCAACAAGGAAGAATAATCACCCATGCTGCAATAACTTCACTTTTGTGTCCTTGGAACACACTCATCTGGCTTTCCCCTTGAAGTCCGCTGAAGAAGATCATCCACCCATGCCCTAGGTGCATGAAATTTAATGCAAAAGGGGCTATAGTGGCATGGGGGGGGGTTAGAAATCCATTTTAACAAGTAATCAGGATCTAAAGAAGCATTAATGGCAGCTAGGAGGGTCACTGAGTAGTCCCATTATGTCCTGAATGGTAGAAAGATCCCGGAAGGCAAACAGGTCAGGCCTTGATCAATCAAGCTTTTGAAAAGGTGGAGGAAACCCCAATCTCCAAAGTTATAAAGGGACAAAAGGAAATTGTCGGGCCTCAAAGATTGGGCCTTCACCATGCATCGTGCTTTTGAAAAGAAGAAGCACTCGATCCTGACCTCCACAATACTTAGAAGGAAATTATGAAGTTGTCGAGGATCAGGTTTCGGGCCTTCCGCCTTTCGCCTACCAACAAAAAAGAGATAGAGAGAAACTCACCTACCAAAGTCTGAAACATTTAGAGAGATTTATGAGCTTGACAGACTGCTGCCATGTGTCAATAGTTCACCTCAGTGCACCCCTCATCAGGTCCCACCTAACTAATGTCGTGATCATGCACTCTATGAAGTCCTTCAGCTGACCTCATACACATGGCAGCCTATTGCAATAGCATAGAGCTAACCTGGTTTTGACAACTATCCCTTACGCTGATGCAAAATTGTCAGAGTTCAGACCTCGGACCTTTTGCCTGTAGCTTTTGGAAAAAAAGAAGAGGGAAGAAGGAACTTTCAACCTCTGGCACTCGAATAAATTAGTTGATGCATGCTCCGTAGAAGACAAAAGGTTGCAAGGCTGAACTCCGACGCCTGATACACTTGGGTATTTTTCAAAGGAAACAAGGCAGATTTTGGAGCTGATAAGGATGGCATGATGAAGAGGAGAAATCCAAACTTTGAAACTTTGAAAAGGTATAAAATACAAGGAAACACTTAGGATTTTTGGACTTAGCCATTTTGGGGGATTTTTTCCTTGCACTTCAAAAGGGAATACACTTGGAAATCTCATGGATCCCTGGACTATTTGGCTTGATGGAAAAATAGGATAACAGTGTCATCATAGACTATGTCAATATCGTCTAATCTAGAATTTCTAATCCATCTACACTTTGGTGAAATTCCTCTTCTTTCCTACACTTGGACTCTTCCAACCAAGCAACTCTACTAGTCTCACATACCCATACCAAGTATCATGATGCATTCCTTGATATGCATATTGTACATGATATTTTATATGATCCCTATAAAAATTTCATAGGTTACTGTTGTCTCTCAGATTCGCACCCTTGTTGAGTTGTAAAACTTGGCAATCTGGAGAAACATGGGATTTTTCCAAGTCTGTGGGTCACCTGTGTTGGAAAGAACTTCTGGAGAAGGCCGTTTTCCTAGATGGTAATCACCTAAAATCTACTGGATTTGCAGAGAAAAAGGAGAAGGAATGCTTTTAAAAATGAAAGATAAAACTGGAAAACTTGAAAATAAGGGGTGATTCACCAAACTTGATAAGGTAAAATGAAACTCAGACCTGCATACACTTGGCCACAGACAACATAAAATAAAACCTGCACAACTTATCACTGTATGTTTGCAAAAGCACTTCACAAAGATGCCTAACTGCATTAAAATCTTTAAAAGGAAGCTAAACTTCACAATTTAAAGCCTTATAACACTCTAAGACATAGTTTGTAACCTGCATAATACAGCTTCTGCAAAAAAAGGGTATTGAAAAACATAAGACAGTCACAAGGAAATGAATTATCTCACAAATGACTTGATCAAACACTTAATAATACCCAATACTGCAAAATAAGAAGGCAAAAATTTGACTGTCTATGGTATCCAAGGTGTTCTCTGTATTTCATATGCCCAAAGAGTTACAAAAACATACTCAAACTGAGTAGGATTCAAAAAAAATCACTAACTCTAGAATGGTACATGGAAAGAACTCCCTACAAAGAGTTAAATGAATGACTACATACTCTCCAAAACAGTTGCCATGGGATAAGGATGAGCCATCTCCATTTTCGTGTATCTCATAAAATCTCAAAAATATCTGCCCAAAGTCCTCTAAAGTGTGCTCACAATGCAGAAAAAGTCAAGGCATGCCATCACTAATCATAAAAGCACCTGAAAATGACTTTGAATGCCTTTAAATGATCTTTAAGGCCACTAAAATAAGTCAAATCTGTGCAATAACTCCTGAAACAGTTGCACAGGATCCTAGGAATGTAGAATGTATTCATCAATGCAGGAACAGAGATGCAGAGGTAGGGGCATGGTGAAAGGATAGGAACCATGTTGCTGGCAGGTCTACAACCATCAGAAAATGGTTGCCCAAACACAAGATAGGACAGGGCATTGAAGAGAAAAGCCCCAAAGTCATCGCCAAACACATGAAGATCTGCCAGCAAGGCACAGAGCCCATATGCATTGAAGAGTGAAGCCATCTGCCATGAATCCACCTGCAAAGCCTACCAAGTGGAATAAATGCAACAATATTAGCCCCTACATATGCCAAATCAGTCGCTGAAATGTCCAATTGGTCGAGCCTACAGATTTGCATTAAATTTTGAAAGTGAATATATCCTCCTCAAAGCCTGCCAAATGAAAGAGGAGGCAAAAACAAGCACATTTACCCTTTGGAGCATGCAGAAATTCCTCAAGACGAAGGAGATATGGGCAGTCAAAGTTGCGGTCAACTGCATCTTGCATCTATATATCGCTTTGCATTTGCAATTGTATACTGTTGTATCTTGCAATTGTATATACAATTGCACATGCACTTTTAGGTTCACTTGGTGCAACATACAAAACCTCCTTCACTTTTTTGCATCTACAACTTTTATATATATCAGGATTTCGGGGAGACCTCAGAAAGCGCCTCACCAATATGTATTTCATCTTGTATCGGCCGTTGTATATGCAACTTGAATCGCCATCTAAATCGGCCTCTGAATCTACCTTTGAATCTACCTGACACGTGGCACTATCTAATTGGCCGCTGAGCTGAACCTGGGACTCATCGCTGAACATTTGCATCTTTATCGGCCATCGGAGAGACCTTAAACTAAGCCACCGATAAGGCCTATCTCGCCAAAAATATTTTGTATGTGACTTTGTATATGCGATTGTATATGAGATATAATCACATGTACATACAATTGCGGAACTCAAAGGATTATCAACCATATTGGATCATTGAAATAGGTCCGACCTTGTATCTTTGCTTTTGCATATGACTTTGTATATGAGATACAATCACATGTACATACAAAGGCGGACCCCAATATTTTTATGAAGCAAATTGAAATTAACATCGGGTCCAACTTTGTATCTTACCTTCTTGTATGTTGAACTTTTTTGACCTTGTACATGCGATATACAACTGCGGACCCCAACGAATTATCTGCCACGTTCAATTCCCCAGTTACGTTCGAATTGTATGTATTCCCTTTTGCATCACCTTTTGTATATCACATATACAATGCGAATATACAAAAAAAACTGCATACAATCACTTGTACATACAAACATTGCATCTGACCTTTGCATGTGACTTTGTATATGACCTTGTATCTACCCTTTATATCTGCAAATATACAATGTAAACATACATACAAAGATGCATACAACTGCATCTGCCTTTCTAAACCAAATTGCATAATCTTTTGGGTCCGGGATTGTATCTCAGGATTGTATATGCCATTGTATATAGGATTGTATGTGGGATGATACAATCGCATATACATACAAAAAATAGACATACCTTTTGTATTGCCTTTTTGCATCCCACCGATGTATTTTTGTACATCCCTTTTTTGTACCTGTCTTTGCATATGCTTTTGTATATGCAATTGTATATGAGATACAATTGCCCGATCTACAAAAGCGGACCTTATATTTTGTATAACCTCTTGTATATTGCATTGTATATGCAATTATATGCGCAATATACAAACAAAGATACATACAACATAACCTACAATGAACCTAATGTATAGTAACATTGTACATGACCAAGATAGAAGGAAAAATTGTATCTAAGATGCAATTCGACCAAATGATAGAAAACCCCAAAACAAGGATGACATCATTATCATATACATAAAAAATGGCTAAGTATAAAACTGAAAAATCTCTGCGATAGAAAACAATTGGAGAAAAGATTTATGGGTTTTTTTGGGTTTTCTGCAAGGATTCTCCAGGAAAATTTTTGGGATTTTTGGCAAGGCAGAGCGTGGGTAATTGAAGGATTTAAGCTTTGTAGGGTCATTTTCTAAAGAATATTTGAGGAATATACAAGGTGAACTATTTAACTTTGGACAGAGGAAAATAGGTCAACATTTTGGCAACTTCTCAGGGATGTTTGCCTGCTAAACATCAGACCAGCTGTCTAGACTTTATTCATTGGGCATAGGGTCATATAGAGACTTAAAAACACTTTTGACAATCAATCCTGACCTCAATAACTCAGCATGTCAGCAATGAAGAACACTTGGAAAACTAAAACTAAAACAAAAATGTTAAAAGCAACTCTCCTAACTGTGCTAGACAACACTTAGGGAAAACAAAAAGGCATCTAAACTATTATGCAACAACACTTATTGAAAGCAAGAAACCTAATCTACTGTTTTACAAGGCAACTCATACCTCAAAACACCTCTTAAGGTGTATCCCATTGACTGGGATAGGCAAATTTTCTCCATCCATGTCTTATAACTGAAATGCATTGTGCTCCTTACATTCAGTAATAATAAACGGGCCACTCCACATGCTGTCAAACTTGGAGTGCTTCCCTAGCCTGCATTTCAACTCATCCCATTTGAGTACTATATCATCGTCCCTAAAACTTCTGGGAGTGGCTTTCTTATCAAAAACTCTTTTTGTCTGAATCTGATGATACTCCATAGCTTTCATAGCTTTATCTTTGATCTCTTCAAGTTCCATAAGTTGAGCATATCTGACAGCCATGGGATCTTCTTCTTCAAACATCTCCAGTTGATTCATGATATCAAGTGTTGGCAGCTCTACAGATACAGGCAATCTTGCTTCTTTTCCATAAACTAACATATATGGGGAGTTTCCAATAGACCTCTTGGGAGTTATTCTATCTGCCCATAAAGCAGATTTTAGATTGGTGTGCCAGGTTCTCTAGTTGTCCTCCATTGATCTTTTGATAATCCTTATGAGATTCTTATTTGTAGATTTAGCCAAACCATTACCCTGTGGGTAATAATTTGATGAAGTGTTCAAATAGATTCCATTCTTCATAGCCCAGTCAGTTACCTTCAATCCAATGAAGGCTAAGGCATTGTCTAAGATGATTGATTCAGGTACTCAGTTCAAAACAACATTCTCATTGGCTTCCTTCAGAGCCACTACTTCAGTCCACCTTGTGAAATAGTCTGTTGCTGTAAGCACCCACCTATGGCCTACACTGGATGGTGGGTTAATGGGACCTATAAAATCAATGCCCCATCTCATGAAGGGTTGTTCTACCTGGACTGGCTGCAGAGGTAAAGCTGGCAGCCTTTCTTTGCCTGCAAAAATGGCACATTTTACACACTTTCTGGCCCATGCATGGGCATCCTTGAATAAGATGGGCCAGTAATAGCTAGCTCTCATTATTTTCCAAGCAGTAGTTCTTGGGGCAAAATGACCCCCTGCTGTTCCATCATGAAACTCATGCATCACCTTGTTAGTTTGATCATTATCAATGCATCTTAACAACACACCATTAAAATTTTTTCTGAAAATGATGTTATTAACTAAAACATAAGGAATAGACTGTAGTCTAAAATATCTCCTCTTAGCTCTGTCTAAACCTATTGGACATTCACCAGTTTGTAAAAAATGAGTCATGTCATTAACCCAACCTGTTCCAATTGTTGTTGTATCGTCCTGATGTTCATCTTCAATGATTAGAAGCACCTCTTCTTCCTTCTCTATTTCACTTTCAGATCTAGTAGCAAGTTGTTCACTGAGTTCTCTACCTCTGATGAGCTTGGTTATCTTGACATCTACGTCATATTCCATGACTTTGGTAATCCAACCAGCCCTTTTCTCATTAACATCCTTACCTAACAAAAACTCTTTCACACCAGGGTGAGCAACCATTAAATGTACCTTATTGTTAGAAATAAGATGCCTAAACTTCTTGAGACTCTTTACCACTGCAAGGACATGTTTTTCAATGAAACTATACCTCTTTTCATACTCCTCCAGTCCTTGACTAAAGAAAGCAATTGGCTGCTTAAAGCCTTCATTTTGCTACTGTACCAGAATTGCAAAAATTGTATCTATACTGCCATAAGCATACAAAATGAAATTCTTTGAGAAATTGAGATTTACCAGAGTTGGTGTAGTTGATAACGCCTCTTTTATGGACTCAAAGCTGAGTTTGCCCTCTTTTGTCCAACTGAAAACTGCATTTTTCTTTAACATAAAGGTCAATGGCTTCAATAAATTTGCAATGTCAGGTATAAATCTTCGCAGAAAATTAAATCTGCCAATAAAACTTTGCAGTCCTTTCTTATGACTAGGTAAAGGCAGCTCCAAAATAGCTCTTACTCTTTCTGTATCAATAGTAACTCCCTCTTTTGACACAATGTGTCCTAAAATCTTCCCTTCATGCACAACAAAAATGCATTTCTTGGGATTGAGAGATATCCCAAACTCTTTACATCTCTCAAATACTTGTTTCAGGTGGGATAAATGTTTAGTTGCATCCTTAGAGAAAACTGTGATGTCATCAAGGTACACAAGTACCAATTTATAAAGCAAACCTTTAAAAGCCATATCCATAGCTCTTTGAAAAGTAGAGCCAGCATTTGACAGACCAAAATGCATCCTTTTGTAGGCCATGGTGCCCCATTTTGTGGTAAAAGCAGTTTTAAATTGATCTTCCTCCTTGACTAATACTTGATTATAACCGGAATATCCATCAAGTAAGGAGAATCTTTCTGAACCAGCCACTACTTGCAGAATTTGCTCCATTAAGGGCAACGGGTAGTGGTCCTTCAGGGAGGCTCTATTAAGATCTCTAAAGTCAACGCACAGCCTAATCTCTCCATTCTTTTTCCTTACAGGAACAAGATTCGAGACCCAAGAAGTATGCTTGATCAGAAAAATGATATTTCCCTCGATCAGCTTGGTTAATTCCTAAATCATCAGAGGCTCAAGTTTTGGATTTAAAGGTCTTTGTTTCTGCCTTACAGGTTTTGTACTTGGCTCTAACTCTATAGTATGCTGGGCAATATGAGGGTCAAACCCCTTTAAGTTTGAGTATTCCCAAGCAAACACAACCTCAAATTCTTGACAAAGAGCAATAAAAGCTTTCCTATCCTCAGGTGAACAGATTTTACCAATTTTGAGAAGCTTACCTTTAAAAATTTCCAGCTCCTCGTAATGTTCCTCTTTGACCTGTATGCTAGTTTTGCTCTTCTTCAGCTGATCATCAGTACCAAAAATGGATTCCAAGGTTACCAACCCTCTGGGCAGCTTATTAGTCCTTAACTAAACAACTTGATCATCACCATATTGCTGTTTGAGTTTGTTCTGATTCATCACAAAGAACTCATCCTCTTCTAATAGGAAATGCAGAACCTTCTCATCACTCTCAAAAACCTACCAATGAATGTTATTGTCAGGAATAGAGGGTCTATCAACTATCTTCACATGAGGCTGTACCTTTTCTATCTGAATATCACTGGGGATATCAAACTGAGCCCCAATTGCAGCTAGTCTGTCTGCATGATTGTTCTGATTTCTTGGAATAGAGATTAGATTGAAGGCATCAAACTCCTCAATCATATCCCATACCCTATGTTTATAGCATTTCAAAACATAATTCTTTGTAGCATGCAATCCCCTTACCTGATTCACAATAAGTTCGTTGTTCCCATATACCTGCAAATAGTCGATTTTCCTCTTCCTTGCCCACTGCAAACCTTGAATGAACCCTTCATACTCAGCAGTGTTATTTGTACATGAAAAAGAAAAATAGAAAGCATAATAATATCTATCACATTGTGGAGACACAAGCATTGCACCACCACCAGATCCATTCCTATTCCTAGAGCCATCAAAGTACATTTTTCATACCTCATCTTGCTATTCTATCTGCTTTTCTACACTCTTTACAAGTTTGGAATTGCTGTTTCAGGTTCATGCAGCATGTAAACCCCCATACCAATTTCTTGAATGTGTCCCTCAGGATCATCTACAATATTTTCTAATGCCCACTCCTTTAACAACACTTCTGGTATACTCTCAGCTTGCAGTTCTTGAGCAACAACAAGCTCAGGATCATCAAAAATAATGTAATTTGCATTAACAACACTTGGGGCATAAGGCTCTATGTGATCTTTGGCAAACAATTCAGATTTTATGGTCACTTTTGTACCATATCGGGTCCTAAAAAACATGTGGGACCAATCTGAGGATAAATATCCTCCTATCTTGGTTGTGAACTCTCTTGACAAACACATGGCAAAATAAGGAGGTAGATCTATGATGAACACCTCTTGAGAAATGGAAATATTTGGACAGGTATGCAAAGTGAGAACTAGATCTTTTATCACACCTATAGTGTTAACAGCTGTGCCATCTAGTTGGAGCACACCCTTCTCAAGGGGCTGGTATTTCAATCCTAGTTGGTCTACAATCTGTTTTGGCATTATAGAACTACTTGCACCACTATCCACCATGTAGTTATGTACTAACTTGTCTCCTATTATTAATGACACATAAAATGGCAGTGGTTTAGCACTCTTATTTGGCTATTTACTGTTGTCCTGGGATGAATTGGTAAGGATAGCCCTAGCTGGGTCAACAATTGCATCATTTGACACTTTTGAATCAGACAAGGTAGATTGTAACATGTCCCTTTGACCTGGGATGGCTAAGGAATCCCACATAGATATTGTCACATTCATTTTCTTCATATTTTCAATGATATTAAAAGGTGAAGTGGCATTTAGCTTTTGATGTGACTTTGCATCACAAATATCAGCCTGAAAATGAGGTTGTTCCTTGGCAGTTGTTTGAGTGTTCCTTTGCAAAATATGGGGAATCTAGGATGTAGAAGGATCAGGAGGTCCTTTTCCTTTGTTTGTTGCTTGATCTATCTTATAACCCCTCTTTTTAGCTCTTGTATTCACTGCAACTAAAGTATCATCTCTGTTCACACCACAAAACTCATCTCCCTGCCAATTTAGGAAGGCAGTATCATTCTGAGGCTATTCTTGTTGCTGTACAACCCCATCATTAGGTGTGTTTGGCTATGTAATTACAACATTTTGTACCATTAGAGCCTAATTTATTACCCCATTTGAGCAAGTTGCCTGACTTTGTGGCTGATTGCAGGGAAAACACCATTCATACTCGACTGCAAGATTGTTCTGAATAGGGACAAGGTCCCTACTGCATTAATGGGTACAAGGTTGTAAGGCTGGAAAGGCCTTTGGTTCACATTCTGCCTAGCACCCTAGTAATTACTTTGATATGGAGGCCTATTGTCTTGGTATGGCTGGTTTTGCCCCTAATAAGGCTAATTTTGCCCTTGGCTATGTGGCTGATAAGGCTGTCTATTCTGGGACTGGTATTTTTTGATGTTCATCAGCTCATTCCCAAAAGTTTGCAGGATGTTTTCTATTTTCTATTGGCTATTTTTAATTTCTCTCAACTCTTGTGAAGAGCTAGAAACAAC
This sequence comes from Cunninghamia lanceolata, assembly GCA_027924645.1. Classification (NCBI taxonomy): domain Eukaryota; kingdom Viridiplantae; phylum Streptophyta; class Pinopsida; order Cupressales; family Cupressaceae; genus Cunninghamia; species Cunninghamia lanceolata. Next base: position 5,846,311 of record BSBN01000684.1, read on the forward strand.
AGTCTCAGGATTGGCAGTACTTGTCAATGCTGCTGCAATAGGTAAAGGGGCAAAAGATGGGATCGACAAAGGCATTGAAGCTTGAATCTCGGGAAAAATGGGCACTAGTGGTCTAGGTGCTATTTTCCCAGCCTGAATCAGGCTGTTTTCTGCTCTAATAGCTATTTCATATGCATCAGGTAAACTTGTACCTCCCATTGATTGTATCATTACTGAAATGTCACTATTAAGAGCTTTCAAAAAATACAGAAATGCATATTCTGATGAAGGCCTTACCGTGGCAGGAATCTTGTTCCATGTCTTCTGAAACTGGAAATTGAAATCCATCATTTACTCCTGGGGAGCTCTCTTTATTATGGTCAACTATTCAACCAACGATAAGTTATCAGACTTATCTTGAAATTGCTTGTTCAACTTATCACCCAGATCATCCCAAGTTGCAATGGTTTGCACTGGTAAACTCCTAAACCACTATAATGCTTTTCCTTTAAATGAGGCAGCCAGTAGCTTGATGGCTACATTTTCTTGAGTTACATGATGAACACCACATAGTGAAGCTACGTCTCTAATGTGTTCGATTGGTGTAGTTTGATCCTCCCCAATGAAAAAAGGTAGGCTCTTCAAAGCTGCCATGGGTATATTATCATGCACTGCCAAATTCAATGGGCTGCCCCCATCAAAAGCCACAAATGGTTGATTCGTTGCCATTGGAACATCTGGAGGTGGGTTTGCTTGAACTGGTACAGGAACTACTGGCCTGAAACTTGGTGGGGTTGATTGTATTCTTTTTGAAATTGGAGTCCTTACCACAGTTCTACTCTATCTTCTAGGTGGAGACAGCTGCAAATAATCAAATGAACTCAAACTCTGAGTTTGTATCTTTCTCATAAAAATGTAACAACACTGATCTACTTGTCGTTTCTCAGTATGAGTCGCCAGATATGCAGAAAACTACCTCTTAAAGGCCTGATAATGATGGCAGTATATCAAAACCAGTAATGTGATTGTAATGTAGCATTGTTCAGACTCGAACAGTCCCACCGGGCGTGCCAAAAACTCTTGTCTCTCAGATTCGCACCCTTGCTGAGTTGTAAAACTTGGCAATCTGGAGAAACATGGGATCTTTCTAGGTCTATGGGTCACCTATGTTGGAAAGAACCTTTGGACAAGGCCAGCTTCCTAGCTGGTAATCACCTAAAATCTACTGGATTTGCAGAGGAAAAAGGAGAAGGAATGCTTTTAAAAATGAAAGATAAAACTAGAAAACTTGAAAATAAGGGGTGATTCACCAAACTTGATAAGGTAAAATGAAACTCAGACCTGCATACACTTGGCCACAGACAATAGAAAATAAAACCTGCAAAACTTATCATTGTATGTTTGCAAAAGCACTTCACAAAGAGGCCTAATTGCATTAAAATATTTAAAAGGAAGCTAAACTTCACAATTTAAAGCCTTATAACACTCTAAGACACAGTTTGTAACCTGCATAACATAGCTTCTGCAAAAAAGGGTATTGAAAAACATAAGACAGTCACAAGGAAATGAATTATCTCACAAATGACCTGATCAAACACTTAATAACACCCAATACTGCAAAACAAGAAGGCAAAAATCTGACTTTCAATAGTATCCAAGGTGTTCTCTGTATTTCATATGCCCAAAGAGTTACAAAAACATACTCAAACTGAGTAGGATTAAAAAAAATCACTAACTCTAGAATGGTACATGGAAAGAACTCCCTACAAAGAGTCAAATGAATGACTATATACTCTCCAAAACAGCTACCATGGGATAAGGATGAGCCATCTCCATTTTCGTGTATCTCATAAAATCTCAAAAATATCTGCCCAAAGTCCTCCAAAGTGTGCTCACAATGTACAAAAAGTCAAGGCATGCCATCACTAATCATAAAAGCACCTAAAAATGAATTTTAATGCCTTTAAATGATCTTTAAGGCCATTGAAATAAGTCAAATCTGTGCATTAACTCCTGAAATAGTTGCACAGGATCCCAGGAATGTAGAATGTATTCATCAATGCAGGAACAGGGATGTAGAGGCAGGGGCATGGTGAAAGGATAGGAACCATGTCACTGGTAGGTCCACAACCATCAGAAAATAGTTGCCCAAATGCAAGATAGGACAGGGCATTGAAGAGAAAAGCCCCAAAGTCGTCGTCAAACACATGAAGATCTGCCAGCAAGACACAAAGCCCATATGCATTGAAGAGTGAAGCCATCTGCCATGAATCCACCTGCAAAGCCTACTAAGTGGAATAAATGCAACAATATCAACCCCTACATATGCCAAATCAGTCGCTAAAACGTCCAGTCGGTCGAGCCTGTAGATTTGCATTAAATTCTGAAAGTGAATATATCCTCCTCAAAGCCCGCTAGATGAAAGAGGAGGCAAGAACAAGCACATTTGCCATTTGGAGCATGCAGAAATTCCTTAGGACGAAGGAGATATGGGCAAAGTTGCAGTCAATTGCATCTTGCATCTATATATCACTTTGCATCTGTAATTGTATACTATTGTATCTTGCAATTGTATATACAATTGCACATGCACTTTTAGGTTCACTTGGTGCAACATACAAAACCTCCTTCACTTTTTTGCATATACAACTTTTATATATATCAAGCTTTCAGGAAGATCTCAGAAAGTGCCTCACCGATGTGTATTTCATCTTGTATCAGCCGTTGTATATGCGACTTGAATCGCCATCTAAATCAGCCTCTGAATCTGCCTTTGAATCTGCCTAACATGTGGCACTATCTGATTGGCCGCTGAGCTGAACCTGGGACCCATCGCTGAACATTTGCATCTTTATCAGCCATCAGAGAGACCTCAAACTGAGCCGTTGATAAGGCCTGTCTCACCGAAAATCCTTTGTATGTGACTTTGTATATGCGATTGTATATGAGATACAATCGCATGTACATACAATTGCGGAACTCAAAGGATTATCAACCATATTGGATCATTGAAATAGATCTGACCTTGTATCTTTGCTTTTGCATATGACTTTGTATATGCGATACAATCGCATGTACATACAAAGGCGGACCCCAATATTTTTGTGACGCAAATTGAAATTAACATCGGGTCCGGCTTTGTATCTTACCTTCTTGTATGTTGCACTTTTTTGACCTTGTACATGCAATATACAACTGCGGACCCCAACGAATTATCCACCACATTCAATTCCCCAGTCATGTCCGAATTGTATGTATTCCCTTTTGCATCACCTTTTGTATATCACATATACAATGCGAATATACAAACAAAACTGCATACAATCGCTTGTACATACAAATATTGCATCTGACCTTTGCATGTGACTTTGTATATGTCCTTGTATCTGCCCTTTGTATCTGCAAATATACAATGTAAACATACATACAAAGATGCATACAACTGCATCTGCCTTTCTAAACCAAATTGCATAATCTTTCAGGTTTGGGATTATATCTCAGGATTGTATATGCCATTGTATATAGGATTGTATGTGGGATGATACAATCACATATACATACAAAAAATAGACATACCTTTTGTATCACCTTTTTGCATCCAACCGATGTATCTTTGTACATCCCTTTTTTGTACCTGTCTTTGCATATGCTTTTGTATATGCAATTGTATATGAGATACAATTGCCCAATATACAAAAGCGGACCTTATATTTTTTATAACCTCTTGTATATTGCATTGTATATGCAATTGTATGCACACTATACAAACAAAGATACATACAACATAACCTACAACGAACCCGATGCATAGTAACATTGTACATGACCAAGATACAAGGAAAAATTGTATCTGAGATGCAATTCGACCAAATGATAGAAAACCCCAAAACAAGGATGACGCCATCATCATATACATAAAAAATGGCTAAGTATAAAACTGAGAAAGCTCTGCTATAGAAAACAATTGGAGACAAAAGATTTCTAGGTTTTTTTGAGTTTTCTGCAAGGATTCTCCAAGAAATGTTTTAGGATTTTTGGCAAGGCAGAGCATGGGTAATTGAAGGATTTAAGCTTTGTAGGGTCATTTTCTAAAGAATTTTCAAGGAATATACAATGTGAACTATTTAACTCTGGACAGGGGAAAATAGGTCAACAGTTACACTAGTGCCTTTGCCACTTGAAATCTCTAGTGTGCCCTAAACACCCTTGGCAATGTCTCCAATAGTCGTTTGGAATGGTGTTCTACTTCTAGATCCATCCTCTGGATTTTTAGTTCGCATCAAGCTACTACCATAATATGTGTGTTCAATCCTCAATTTATATGTTAACCATGGCACACGAACTTAGTATCTTCACTCAAGATGACACCCTATGACAACTCATGTAACTTGTTTAATTTTTTGAAAAACATATATCGACAATCCTAGAGTCGCCACTCAAATCTTATCACATTCTCACAAATGTGTTTTTAACTATGAAGTTAGAACTATTGCTTTCCTAAGGCTATGGTAGTCCATAGACACATTCCATGGAAAGTTGTTCCTTCAACTTAGTTGCTCCTTTTATGGGAACAATCTAGAGATCACAATCCTTCAATGTATCTCCTTCTTCACGTATCACTTCTAAAGTTCCTAATCCTTAATGAAGATCACATCCTAATATGGTTACAATTATATCATCAATTCTAATGGTTTGACAATTCAACTTATCAGCATAGACCCTACATTTGGATAGGTAAAGAACCAATCACATGAATATCTTCTTCACATGTACCTATACCATAGTCATATGTCTCAACCCACAAATGAACATATCCTATCTGCATAATAATCCCTTGCACTCACAATCTCAGTTACTTGTGTCAACATGTTTCATAAAATCCTTGATCATACACTTAATTCTACATATATTCAATACACCTATAATCATCAATCCAAGGCTTCAATCTCTCTGCATTATAACATAAGCATCAATCCAATTTTTCACTTTTACAACAGACAAAAACATGTAAACACCTCATGGCATATTGCACATTATTAAACAAAACGCTCTAGCAAGCATACTTCAATTACAAGTCTTTCAAAAAACACAATTTACCTCATCAAATTGTGCAATCTGTACATGGTAGTGTAGGTATAACTCTTCATTACCCAATACAATCACCCAACTCACAAAACTCATCTCTAGATGGCTTTTATAAAATTTCTTGGCCCTTGTAGTCAGTATCAAAATTGATTGTAGTAGTTTAAACCACCTTTACCTAACTTTGCCTGTCAAATTAAACACTACAAGGTATTCGTTGTTATTTGTAATTGGTTTAAATATAAGCCTTTGATTAGACTTTTTGCGCCTACTCAGATTTTAAATGAAACCCTTCGATTTGGCCTTCACCTTAGAAGCTGGTGACTCCAAAAAAGAGGCCGGTCAACTTAATGATTTAAAGCCCCTTTAATATGTTGTCTTAAGTGATAATAACCTAGTATAAAAGGTCACCTTCAATTTATAAGAAAAGTGCATACATTTTGGGAACATGACTTGCTTAGGGTTTTTAAGGTCCTAAAGTCATACCATATATTTGATATTTAAAAAAACCCTAACACATATTTAGATACGAATTTGGCTATAGAGAAACACACCACTAGCAAGGTTGTCTGAGACACAGAGATATCTACAAATAACAAAACATGTTGACTCTAGAAGAGTAATCCCTTGATAAAGGAAGATGCTCATTTGATCAACAATCACCTAGTTAATATCAATCAAAGCCAACTCATATCACCAATCTATTCTTGTCTTCACTTGATCATGACCATACCAAATCAGTCTAGTATGAAGTTGAAGCTCCATCAAACTCAACCAATATAACCTTTGAGTCATGAAGCTTTATGATGTGTTTAACCCAACATCATTATGAAGTACTAATATTGTGAGAACTTGAATTCCCTATGATGAAATCATCATGAAGTATAGCACCATGACATAAACTTCTCAACACCATCATGCTGATCATCATCTCATGTAGAATGATGAAGTAAACTTTGTCTGATCCAACAACCTAATCTTCATAACCTAATATGAGACCTTACTTGATATGAAACCTCTTGAACCACCATGTCAAATCCAACATGAACATCATGTCATAATGCATGTGAAAATATGAAACCTCCTGAACCATGTCACATCCAACATGAACATCTGACAAAACAATATGACGGAAGCACATTAATCAATCACACCATGCTCTTTAAACATGACTACTCAACTGTCAACCTGAGAGACCTTTTGATGCTCCTTGAACATGGTCTGTCAACACCACCAACATGAGAGACCTTTTGATGCTCCTTAAACATGGTCCTGCATAATAAGGAATGAAAGACCTTTTGATACTCCTTGAACATGGTCCTGCATAATAAGGAAACACAATGATTCAACATCACCATGAAGATATCAAAGCATCCTGATGTCCTGCATCACATATCATGTTTTGCATTACATATCATCACAAGACCTTTACTATTTTGACATCAATGACAAGACAACCAACAACCAACATGCCAAAGTCAACACTCTATACACTGACTGTAACATTCTGACACTTAGCCAATTTTCACCAAGTCTTCTTCCAGATCAAAAAAATTTGTATAGGCAAATTTATGAGGACATGAACCTCCTGTGAGGGACATTACTATAACCTCACAACTCAATTTTAATTTTTGAACTTTGTTGCCATCAATGACAACACTTCTTGAATATCATACTCATTAGCATACCAGTAGTGTCTCTAACATTGATATTTCCAACACTTCTATTACAACAACATCAATTCTATTCATATTTGTAAGCTTTTTCTTTTGGTTAAGTCTATAAAGCATGCATCTATAGAACCAATGACTCATTTGGATCAATGGGTTAGATGGTACTGATCCTCCACCATGTTGAGTAGACCTATGATAAGTAGTCCTTGCTAGCTTATGAGACTTCTCCATTCCCTGTGTATTCCAAATGCTCAAGCTTCCATACTCTTTAGCAAACCAAGGACCATGTGCATAGAGAATGCACTGAAAAACACCAAGGGAAAAGAAAATAATTAGAACCTAACACAAATTACACTAGACTATTTATATAAAACATATAATATATTAAACAATCATATGAATTCTTACCATGTAATGAGTGATTTCATTTTCTCCCCATGCTAGAAAAAGAAAATCCTTTGTAAACTTTGTTACAGTTTCAATAAATTGTGTATCATAACCTTCAATGAATCTTTTCTTGTTCATCAAAGGGAACAAAGACGATAATGAACTCCATGCCTTTATTTTCCTCAGCTGAGAGGAACCTTTTTTATTTTGATCATCCTATGTATTGATCAGGTCCTTATATATTTCCCATTTACCCCTTCTACTTCTTTGGTAGTCTAACTTTTTAATAAAATGTTGAGCCTTATCACTTCCCATTGATGGCTTTGATGGAACATTATGACGAGCCCCTGAACGTTTCATATCTTTTTCAATATGAACATTACCTCCATGTAGCCCTGCATCTGACAATACCATTTCAATTGATTTTATGGATTTTTTTGCCTCCTCTTTTGGTTTTTTATTCCATGCAAATAAGATTGATAAATAAACAAATTTATCAATTATTCTTACAAAAGCATGAAGAGTGCATATCTGTACTCTTTTGAGTGGAATTTGGAGAATTGGCTTTAAATTTGGATCAAATTCATCTCTATTAGGATGTAATCCTTGGTCACAACTTAATATACCTTTACAACATCTTCCATTTAATTCTTTTGACTTTTCTCAAGAATGCATACAATAAATGCAACTATGCTTTGCATTTGTTCCATGAGTGATATTATACATGCATTTCAATGTTTTCAAATTAGCAGCCATATGCCATTCAACATTATATGATCCATACCCATCAACATAAAGTTTCTCCCCCATCATATGAGAGGAAATCATGGATGGTATATCAGTTTGCTCAAAAACCCATTTTAGATCATCATAACATTCCTTGTTTACTCTAAATAGGCCAAGCCACCAAATGTGATTCTCTAATTGTACAGGAAAATATGTTTCATCAGTAACATGAATATTTGGATTTAATTCTCTATTCATTAGGGTAATTAACACTCTTTCATACTTGACACTATTTATCAATTCCATCTCATCTAATTTTAGGACAAATACAAGTTTTCCATTTACCTCCTCCACTGAAATATCATAATACCTTACTATAGCTTGTAAAAAATTTTCATCTTCAAACCAAACATTGTTTGTTGGATTTAAAGTAATTGAGATTTCCCTTCCAATATATGTTTTTTGTTTCCTTTGAGAATTATCCTTTGATTCTTGGATGTGAAACATATTTCCAACAAAATCTTGAACTTCTTTGTTCCTGTTAGACCGTTCCACTCTAACATGAGATGGATGAGGCAAAAAAACCTTAGTGATCCCAACATTTAATATTCCAGTCTGTAATGCCTTAAATTTTTTTTTAATGTAGAACATTGAGGTTGATGAACATTGCCAATATCTCATCTTTTTTAAATAGACTCTTCATAAGTGAGGCTAAGTTATGGCTTCTATCTACAGTTCTCTCAATTATTGTAGGATCAATTATTCTTTTCATAGCTTGAACTCTCTTTTTGAAACCACCACTTGAAGATACTAGAGACACAATATTATTTAACTTTTTGATCCTCATCCTTTTCTTCATTTTTTTAATAGTTTTATTGATAACTTCAGCTTTGAACTTCAAATCCTTATTTTCCTTCTTCAATAATGAGATTTCTTGAACCATTGTATTTCAAACTTTCCAATGTTCAATAGACTCATGTTCTAACCTCTTGTTCACTTCAATTAAATTAGAGACCGTATTATCCATTTCATGCATCTTAGTTTCTACAAATTTTATTTTTTTCTCAAATTTTTCTCCATTTCCTTCAAGCCTCTTGCAGTACCCTAACAATCCACTTTCCTCATTGCATACAAATTTTATAAGCCCAATAATAGTATCAAACTTAGGATAATCATTATTTTTAGGATCGAGAGGATACAAATTGATGGAGATTGATTGTCATTGATGTCAAAAAGATGTTGAGTTGATGATGCAGATACATCATAGTGAAAGTTAGATCATTCATGGTGATCTTTGTTCGAGTTGATTGATCTTCATATGACAAGATGTGGATCATGCTTTCAGGAGTTCACAAGAGTTCCCTTAGTGAACATGCTTGATGAAGTTGCTTCATGTTTGTTTAATATTAAGTTCATATCTTGATGATCATGTTTCATATTGGTGTTGTGACAAGAAGTGGTATTATACTGAGGTAGATATGCATGCTTCATACTAGCAAGATAGTGCTCTTTTGTGTAGATTTTTGATATAACAGATCTTATTTTATGTATGCAGAGTATGGTACAGTCTATGGGTAGTTTATAATAGTGGTTTGATGCTTTGGTTGATATGTCTCACATAATGTTGCCCTCAGGTCCTGTGCTTTAGGATGTATGTTTTCTGATGTGTGCTTCATGGTGACTTGTTGCTCTCAAGTTGAAGAGTTGTTTCAAGTGCAGTTAAACAGGGGGAGTTAATTCAACTTTTGTCATCCAATGTAAAAAAGGGGGAGAGAGAAAAGATGCATCATGTAGTTTTGCCATCAATGACAAAGGGGAAGATTGATGGAGATTGATTGTCATTGATGTCAAAAAGGTGTTGAGTTGATGATACAGATACATCATAGTAAAAGTTAGATCATTCATGGTGATCTTTGTTCGAGTTGATTGGTCTTCATATGATAGGATGTGGATCATGCTTTCAGGAGTTCACAAGAGTTCCCTTAGTCAACATGCTTGATGAAGTTGTTTCATGTTTGTTTAAGATGAAGTTCATATCTTGATGATCATGCTTCATATGTGAAGGTTAAGTTATTGCAGTCAAAGAGAATGAAGAGATCATAGATAAAAGATCACATAAAAGTTCATATGGTAATTGTGTGACTCACATGGGAATCAAGATGATGTGCCTTCCAGGATCAGGATGAATTGCTTCATATGACTTCCATCAAACCCTACTTGATCTTCATTGGACTTATTGATATTTTGTCAGATGTATTTGACGTTGGTTGGTCATCAGATGCTTCACAAGAGATGTTGTATTTCACTATATGCCCTCCATGTGGTGTGGTGTCTTCAGAGATGTCATGATTAAGGAGTTTGTGTATAGTTCTCATGTGCCATGAGGTATGCTATCTCCATCTCATTTGATTCTTGATGCTTTACTTTAAGATGCTTGCTTATGACATACAGTGATACAAAGATGATGTTGTTGGGGTCTGCTACAAAGGTGATGTTGTTGGTATACAAAGGTGATGATGCTGGTATACAAAGGTGATGATGTTGGTATTATGGATCATTATTTTGATGCTCATAACTTGATCAATGTAAGTGTGTTTTTATAAGGAGGTTAACATGCATGTTCAAGCAAGTAAGGTTTCATCTGTAGAGGTTTCATTCACAAATCATCAAAGGTTTACATAATATGGGTGTATGATGTGGATGATTTACTTTAAGATGTCTATATGCTCAGGATCATGATCATATGTGATGGTGTTGATCATATGTTATCTATACTTCATGAGGGTTTATGATATCTTAGTAACAAGTTCATGACAAAGTGTGAATGACAAAGAATTATCTTTTCAGAGATGTTATATTAGTTTGAAGTCTTATGACTTTGCAGATACATTATATGTTGTTTTGATAAATCACATATATTAATGTGATCAAAGGTTTTGAATAAGGTTTAAAAACATTTAAATCCTAATATACTCCTCTCTGCCCGTCACCAAAGAAGTGCACTTTTTGTTTTATAATGGTGTTGACCTTCTATCAAAGGTTGTATGTCACTTTAGTGACAACTTGAAGGGGTCGTGTACATGGGGAAACTGCCCCCCCGACCTAGAGAAACCCATCTCTCCCAGTCTCTTCATTGTGCATCGGGCACCATAAGGAAATCAAGGGTCCTCTTTAAATCTTCAATGAGCGCGATAACCTTACTCAATGATCATTATTCAAACTTGAAACCTCCTTCCTCAGGCTTCTCTTTTGACGTGGATCTAGCCGTCAAAAGATTTTTAATTGTAGAAATAAAGCTATTTAGAAAGGCTATTTTTAGACATTACAAAGGGGCAGTTTATGATGAGATTTCTTTCTATTTTTTTGGAAGATTTCTTTCTATTTTTTATATCTTTCTCGAGGCATTGAAGAGACAAAGAAGGAGGATTTTTTATTATTTCTTTTTTTTGGGATAAGATTTAATAGAATAAATGAAAGTTTTTTTAAAAAGTGTCTTCTTTTTCTCCTCTTATGAAAATGAAGAATGAGGCCGAGGAGATAATTTTTTATTGGGAAGATTGACTAAATTATTTGAAGATTTTAATTAATGATATCTAGTGGATATCATTCATGATTTTAATGCAAGGAAGATTAGTTTTGCAGATTGAAGAATATGAAGAGTTTTTAAGGAATGTGAAAGACAAAATGTTTTTATGTAGAATAGAGACAAAATTATAGAAGATGATTTTGTTTGCAGAGAGGATGAAAAAAAGATATTATCATTGAAGAAATATGAAAGGTCAATTTATTCTTGTAGGTGAATGGATGTTTGAGGATGATGAAAATGCAGATAGAATTTGAAGTTGGAAGATCAAGGGTCTTATTGTTTGAAATCTAATATATGTGCAGGTGGTGAAAATGAGGTCATGTGATTGTGGTTTTAAATGACACAAATTGAAATGAGATTTTCTGTGTATAATAGGGTTTGAAGAATATAAATTTTGTACAGGTTTCAAGAATAGAGATGTAAAATATATTCCTTTATATGTAGAAAAGAGAGGTTATAGGAAGGCAGATTGTTTGACAATGTGATCCATGTCAAGGAGATGAAATTTTTGATAACAAGTATCTTGCAAGTTCAGAGAATTCAACATAAAGGATAAAAGAGTCCTGATTTTGTATTTGAGAAGGTTGTATATGAAGTATGTGTTGGTTGTCGACAAAAGGAGATATAAGGTTGTGAAGTGTAATGTGTTGCAGAGAATCAGGGTAATCCCCTAAAATAAAATTTCTTTCTTGTGTTCACATTTATGCCAGTGAGGCTTTGTATGGTTAGTGAGACCTATTCATAAGTCAGTGAGACTTTCATTTTGTCAGTGAGGTTTTCATAAGTCAGTGAGACTTTGTAAATGGTGATGTTTTTCATACTTAAGCCAGTGAGACATTTTTGAGAGGTTTTTCTACCCCAGGAGAGTTTTCCTCTCGTATAATCTTTTGTGTTTTGGTCTCATGTCTTGTGTTAAATTCATGGTTGAACATTTAGTTTTAAACTCATCTCTTTGATAAAGTTATTTGTCAAATTTTGATAATATTTAAAATCTTATTTTAAATACAACACTGATTCACCCCCCCTCTCAGTGTTGTTTGTACTCCTACACAAATTTCCCTTAGCCCATATATCTATATGCTTTTGGCCCAATTTTCTCAAATTCTTTTAATCTATAATATAATTCTTCACTGTATTTCATTTTTGATATGGTTGCATTTCTTCATCCAACTCCACACGTAAATTATATGAATTCTTCTTCATTTTTCACTTCTTTAAAATTCTATAGATGCCTATTATACAACAAAAAATATTTCAATCATTCTATAACATATCATATATGATGGAGATTATTCTAAAGAAGTTGTATTGAAATTATTTTTTAAAAAGATTGAAGTTGTAATGAAATTATTCAAAATACTTTTTAAAATTCAAATGAAATAATTATTAAAAAGAAAAGAAAAACCTCACTCAGCTTTTTGTCTTCTAATTTGTTTGTACTTTATCCAAATAATTAGAGTGAGATTGTTTTGAAAGTCTAAATAAATGGATATTTTAAATTCAATCTCAATTTTTTCCCTCCACAATTCAACGTCAAACTTTTCCCTCCATAATTTTTCCTCAAAATTTCCCTCCACAATTCAACCTCAAAATTTTCCCTCTACAAATTCTTCCCTCCACAATTTGACATCCAATTTTTCCCTCAATTTTTTCTCTCCACAATTTTTTTAAGTAAACTTATTTAAATTTTATATAGATCAAAAACTTCATCATAAATCTAAGTATATTTAAAATCATAAAACTTGTTATAAACATATTTAAAATAATAAATCTAAATCTATAATATGAAACTTGATTTAATATATAAAATTTATATAAAATAAAATATTAAGTATAAAATAAAATATATTTTACCACTATTTACACCAAGAGGCGTTCTACAATCATAGTAGGGTGGAGATGAGAGCACTCATTTTCTGTGTAAATATAGAGCAAAAATAAAATAAAAATAAAAACAAAAAAAATTGTAAAAAAAAAAAAACAAAACAAATTAAAAATTGTTCTCACAAAAGCTAGGAACTGAGTAAATTGGAAAAAGTAAAAAATAAAAACCAAAAAGGAAATTAGAAAAAATAAAAAATAAAAACCAAAAAACAAATTGAAACCTATTGGAAGGAGAAAAAACTATGGAACCAAAAAAGAAATTGGAAAAATTAAAAAATAAAAACCAAAAAAAAATTGCAAAGGAAAGAAAATAAGAAAATCAACGAGACTATGGAAAAAAAGATATCCCTCAGCATACTTTAGATATACTTTTTTAAATATAAATATACTTTAGATGCGGACTGAATGATAAATAAGTGGAAACTTTGGGCAAACATTACCTACAGACCAAGTGTCAAGATTCTAACTCCCATCATTACTAGGTACAAGAGTTACAAGGTGAAACTGAGAGCACAAGTGGACTTGACTACTACTAGTGAACATGACAAGGTTGAAAGGTAGGACAAACTAGGATGTTGACAAGTGTCTTAATCCTATGACATGAGACACAAACATTTAAAGTGTGTTACAAATATTAAATGTCCTAACTACCTAAGTAAGTTTAACATGTGAACATGTGTGTATAGGTTCTAACTAATGACTAGTTAGATAATGTGCCTTGTTCACACTACAAAGGGGAAACCGGATAGGAAACACCCCCATTCACACCAACACCCCCCCTTAAGTGAAACTTAGGGAAACGTAGACAAATGCAAAGATGCAAAGATGGGTCCCAGCTACTAGACCATTTTAGGTACCCATGTACAAACAACCTCTCACAAACAGAGTAAAGGAGAAAACCTCATGGGAAAAACTCCTCCCCAAAAGTGAGAATGCAAGAAGAAAGTGATGGAATAAGTGATGGAAGGAGGACTCAAGACCCCCTAGGACTACATTCAACACAAATATACAATCAATAATCCCCCCACAGGAGAGAATGAATGAGATGATAGATTCCCCCACAAAGAATTAACTCTTGTGCTAATGAAGGCTTGAAGACAAAATACAATCCACTGCCTGTAAACAACATTTCTCCCCTTGGGAAGAAACAAATCCAATGGTGGATGTGTTGATGCATAAATCTGTGGGTCTAATCTAGCAGCAACATGGGAAATTTCTGAGATGTGGGATTGACCCTAGAAATAACCTCCAAATTTTAAGGAAGTTGGCTCTTCCATTTTTCAGTGGGGTTTGGGAAAAGAGAGGAGGAAGAACAGGATTACAGATACAATAAAATAAAATCTAACCCTATGGTGATGCGCCAGATTTGAAATAGATAGTTGCACAATGCTAAACCTTGAAAGATTTAACTGGGAAACCAAGAGCATCAATGCATGATTAATACCCAATTTATGAGCAGATTTAACAAAGGCAAAAGAAACAGAGAAATTAAAGAAACAAGAAACAGAGACACTCATATCTGTATAGAACAATATTCTCTTTATTTGAACAATAACAAGTTACAGAGGTTGAAGATTTGCTGCACAAAAATAACTATTACATTCTCATGAAAGAAAAGAATTGCTAAGGCAAAGAATAAAACATCCGTCTACTGCTCTAAAACTCTCTGATCTGAAAAATATGTGGAACTCTATCTATCTCTCTCAAGAACTACCCTGGATCTGCCTTTATAACCCATAAAAATAAATCTATTGAAGATCTCTACAACTGAAAAATCTGAAACTATCCATAAAATTTAGCATAAAATACAGCCAATAACTGAAACCGGTGACTGAACTAGCTGTTTCCGTTCTGCCCTCCATGGATGGAAATATCTTTGCTGCACCTGTGTGAGTTTCATTCCTGCCACCTTCCATTTACTTGCTGTAAAAGTGGCTTCCATTAAACTTAGGGTTACATGTTTCATTTCCTGTGAAGAGAATCAAAAGGAGTCTTGTTTAATGAAGCTTCCTCTTTTCTTTGGAGGGACCCACATGTCTCATTATAAGAAAAGATTCTTATATTTAAAACTTGATTTTTTAAACTCCCGTGAGTTTAAAAAAGAACTCAAATTAATATTAAAGCTTAACTTTAATAGAAGGGGCCCCACCATGTGCATAAAATAGACTTCATAAAACTCCATTTATTTATTTAAAACTACCTCCTCCCATGGCTTAGTTGAAAATGGAACTATTTTAGCATTTAAAAGGAGGGCCCACCATGTTTATTTAATAAGAGACTTCTTATTAAAAACCCATGTGATTCATCCTTTATGCTTCTATAGAAAATGAAATAAAATCATTTAATTCCCCCTAGCTCCGCTTCAACCACGTGGTGGCTTCTGCATTCATTTGAGATTCAAGTTTCTTCTTTAACTGCCTTGGGTGCCTCCAAGTGTCATCCTCTGTAGCCTTTCCCTTATTGTGCCTTGGTTCCTTTAAAATAGACTCTCCATTATTTTATTAAAAACTCATTTTAGTCTCTCCCGTGACACATAAAATCTTAGATAAGACTTTAATATTGGAGGAGGACCCCACCATATATCATATTAGATGCATTTAATAAAAATGGAAAGAATTCATTTTTCTCTCTTCCGCTTGAACCACGTGGCTTCACCTGCTCATTTCTTTACTTCTCAACCTCCGCAACTCCTACGTGGCCTTCTCCAGTGATTTTCTTTTCCTTTTCCATCCTCCGCTTCAACCACATGGAGCCCTCCAAAGCTTTCATTTAAATTGCAACCTGAACCATCAATTTGCTTTCATATCTAATAGTGGCTTTGTCTTGCATTTGAGGCTACGTTGCTGAGCATTAAATTTTTGAAATGGTGTAAAAAATTTATCACCAGTTCTTGGTGACTGGCTGGGAAAATAGGCATGCCTATTTGAATCTCAGAATCTTTGGTTTTATAGAGTGGCCTTATTCATTGGGCATAGAGTCATTATAACACAGAAACCACCAGCACCCAGGAAAGGATCTGTAAACTGATGCAAACTGAAACTAAAAATGTATGAATCTGAAACTTATGCTGACTAGTGAAATACTCTATAACTGAAACCAACTGCCCATATCTGATGATAACTTAAATCTTTGAAACTGATACAGAGCTGAAACATGACTAAACCACACATATCTATCCTCATATTCCACTGCAGCTGAGATTTATTGAAAGAAAACTAATTAAAATCTGAAAACTAATGCTACTGTTGTAGCTTATTTTGAAAACTGAAACTAAAATACTGGCAACTGAAACACACAGAGACATGCCCACTCACCAAAATAGAGAAATAACTACCTGATCTGATGATATTGCTCCAGTGGCTCCACATTGCACTGAGAATTGTCCAAACAAAATGCATGAAGAAAAATAACTAGAATTTGTACCTTTTTGCTTTCCTGCATTCTGGAGGTTCAACATTTGCACGAAAATACCAGTCAGGCTGATCTGTATGTTGTACTTTCTTGAGCGGAGGGTGAGAAGGGAAAATTAAGTGATGAAGTTCACCTCTTTGTTCACATACGAGAGCATTCATGATCTTGGGATCATTAATAACTTCCCTTGATTGCACTTCTGTATGCTCATAATCTTTATTGGCTACAAACTCTGGTTGGAAGGTGACAATGAAGCCTATAATTGTCTTGAACCTGATTGGCATTCCTTCTTGAATATATAATGGAATATGATGAGACCTTTCATCTGACTCCTCACTGCTTGTGTCTTTTGATGCATCTTGATGGAGGTCCCTTTTCTTTTCATCATAATTACCCAATTTTGAACAAAAGTCCTCTAGATCATCCCAAAAAGAATCATTCTCAGACTCATCTTCACTATTTTACACAAGGGTACTTATTTCTTGTTCTTTCACAAGCTGAGGTGGAGATTTTGTATCCTTTGATTGCCAGCACCTTTCAGCCCCTAGATTCTTTTCATTACCATTTGTCTCAGCCTCTTCATGTGACAGTGTCTCTGGACCATCTCCTTCAAGATGTAAAAATTTTTGAAAGAATTATTTCCCTTCATTTGTAGATTCAACAGTGACTTCTTTTGCAACTTCTATTTCCAGATGTGATACAGATGATGCATTATTGTTCTCTCGGTACTTTTTAGCTTCTAGAAGTGTCACCTCATAAGCATCTATTGAATCTCTTTTATCAATTAACTAAGCTTCTAAGTTACATGTGGTCACAGGTGCATGATGTTGATAATCAGAAGGACACCCTGAATAGGCAAGAGCCCTCTTCTTGTTTGCAAATTGATCTTTAAGACTTGATTCTTCTTTGATATCAAAGTGACAAAGAACTTGACCTATGGCTTTTGTTGGCTGATTTGCAGCTATAGAGGTTTGTAAAACACAGTTTTCAAGATAAGTGGGTCTGTGCTGAGCCTGAGGGAGGATCTCTTCAATAAATTGACTAGATTGATATTATTGTTCATATAGACTTTAAGGCATGAAACTAGGATCATCCTGATACAGGGATTGGTTTCTTAGCTCATTAAGCTCTTGGGCAAAAGATTTTATGAGTGCTTTTACCTCCATCATCTCCTCATGATTTGGCAAATCAGCAGGGAGGGTGGGTGGATTTGAATAAGTATGCATTTGACTACAGGAAAGAACATGAAATGGAATGTTTGCATGAGGCATAAGTGGTGCTAAGGGCAGAGGGGACAGTCTACCAACATCAATGAGGTTATTTTTGGCCCTGATAGCTAGATTATATGACTGAGGACGAGTATCACCTCCTGGGGCTTGTATCATAACAGATATTTTAGGGTCTAAAGCCTTTAAATAATAAAGAAATGCAAAAGCTGGAGGTGGCCTAATATCAACAGAAAATTTCTTCCATACCTTGTCAAATCTTGAGTTGAAGTTACACATGCTTTCCTTCGAATGCCTCTTTATGGTGATGAGATTCTGGGTAAGGGTGCTAACATCTATTCTCTCTTTGAATTGATTGTAGATGAGCCCACCAAGTTGATCCCATCCAGTGATTGAGCTAGGCTACAATCCTCTGTACCATTCTTTTTCTTTTCCCTTGAGAGAAGATGCAAGCAACAAGAGGGCATGATTCTCAGTTGTGACATTGTGAATAGTGTATAAACTTGCAACATCTTGAATGTGGTCTGTAGGACAAATTGATCCATCTCCAAGAAAGTAAGGCAATGACTTCCATGCTGTGTTAGGAACTTGACCCTGCTGCTGAAGAACAAGAGGACTTGAATCCCAAGTCACAAAAGGTAGATCTCTTTGAATATTCATATGCACATAGATACCAGGGGCTGCCATGGCCTGCAGAAGCAAAGATTCAAGAAAGAGTCTCCAGTAGAGTCGCCAGATGTAAGATTCATACTCCTATGAGCAGATATTTCTATGATTTCCATCAAAACCATAGAATATAGGGCAAAGTTTCAGTGAAACCAAAGACCCAAGTCTTTGAATCGAGTCCTACTGGGCGTGCCAAAATCTGTTGATGCATAAATCTGTGGATCTAATCCAACAACAACATGGGAAATTTCTGAGATGTGGGATTGAACCCAGAAACAACCTCCAGATTTTAAGGAAGCTGGCTCTTCCATTTTTCATTGGGGTTTGGGAAAAGAGAGGAGGAAGAACAAGATTACAGATACAATAAAATAAAATCTAACCCTATGGCGATATGCCAGATTTGAAACAGATAGTTGCAAAATGACTAAACCTTGAAAGATTTAACTAGGAAACCAAAGAGCATCAATGCATGATCAATACCTAATTTATGAGCAGATTTAACAAAGGAAAAAGAAATAGAGAAATTAGTGAAACAAGAAACATAGACACTCATATCTGCACAGAACAATATTCTCTTTATTTGAACAGTAACAAGTTACAGAGGTTAAAGATTTGCTGCACAAAAATAACTGTTACATTCTCATGAAATAAAAGAATTGCTAAGGCAAAGAATAAAACATCTGTCTGCTGCTCTAAAACTCTCTGATCTGAAAAATATGTGGAACTCCATCTATCTCTCTCAAGAACTAACCCGGATCTACCTTTAAAACCCAGAAAAATAAATCTCTTGAAGATCTCTACAATTGAAAAATTTGAAATTGTCCATAAAATTTGGCATAAAATATGGCCAATAACTGAAATCGGTGACTGAACTGGCTATTTCCATTCTACCCTCCATGGATGGAAATATCTTTGATGCACCTGTGTGAGTTTCATTCCTGCCGCCTTCCATTTACTTGCCGTAAAAGTGGCTGCCATTAAACTTAGGGTTACATGTTTCATTTCCCGTGAAGAGAATTAAAATGAGTCTTATTTAATGAAGCTTCTTCTATTCTTTGGAGGGACCCATGTGTCTCATTATAAGAAACGATTCTTATATTTAAAACCTGATTTTTTAACCTCTTGTGAGTTTAAAAAAGAACTCAAATTAATATTAAATCTTAACTTTAATAGAAGGTGCCCCACCATGTGTCATAAAATAGACTTCATAAAACTCCATTTATTTATTTAAAACTACCTCCTCCTATGGCTTAGTTGAAAATGGAACTATTTTAGCTTTTAAAAGGAGGGCCCACCACGTTGATTTAATAAGAGACTTCTTATTAAAAACCCACGTGATTCATCCTTTATGCTTCTATAGCAAATGAAATAAAATCATTTAATTCCCCTTAGCTCCGCTTCAACCATGTGGTGGCTTCCATATTCATTTGAGATTCAAGTTTCTTCTTTAACTACCTTGGGTGCCTCCAAGTGTCATCCTTCGCAGCCTTTCCCTTCTGTGCCTCGGTTCCTTTAAAATAGACTCTCCATTATTTTATTTAAAACTCATTTTAGTCTCTCTCGTGACACAGAAAATCTTAGATAAGACTTTAATATCAGAGGAGGACCCCACCATGTATCATATTAGATGCATTTCATAAAAATGAAAAGAATTCATTTTCCTCTCTTTTGCTTGAACCACGTGGCTTCACCTGCTCATTTCTTTGCTTCTCAACCTCCACAGCTCCTACGTGGCCTTCTCCGGTGATTTTCTTTTCCTTTTCCATCCTCCGCTTCAACCATGTGGAGCCCTCCAAAGCTTTCATTTAAATTGCAACCCGAACCATCAATTTGCTTTCATATCTAATGGTGGCTGTGTCTTGCGTTTGAGGCTATGTTGCTGAGCATTGAATTTTTGAAATGGTGTAAAAAATTTGTCACCAGGATGTAAAAGCAACTCTCACAAGATGGATGAAATGGGAATCCAAATCAAAATGTGTGTCTCAGAATACAACTCTAGTGTCCTCGTGTTGGAAAATGATGCCTTCTCCAAATCAAGAATGCAATGCCTAATCAAGGAAGTAGAACTAGGAGAGGTTTAGGATAGTGAACTGTATCTATAAAGACTATATATGTGATGACATCATGATCATCAAATAGGAGAGTTAACCCCTCAAATGTGTCCTCCAAATCATCAATTTGAGAATCCACAAACAAAAATGATATGTTTGCAAGATAAGAGTCCTAATGAGGTGGATCTAGAAAACAATAAACATCCTGCTACAAAGAATCACTGGAAACTTACAAAGAAGCATCATTGGACTCAAATGTAGCAACAAGTGATGATGATGTGATCTCAACAAGAGGAGAAGAGGGAGCAAGAGAGATCTCTGAGTCTGAAGAAACGAGATTCTTACTCTACGCCTTTGTAAGATGTATGTTGCAATTTCACTTGTTAATGATTGAGGTCTTATAAGTGTTGAAAGAGATGCTTAAGTTGAGATGAGTCTAAAGCACAACCAAATTATTTATTTTAATTTTGAACAAATTAATCCTTAAATCAATGATATTGAGAATAGGAGGCTACTAAAAATGCTTATTAATTAATCATCCAATGTTTTGATATATGGTTGGTAGTCATGTTTTGAGGAATCTTGATTGAAGCATATTATCTATTCTTTGATTTTGTATTGGTAATTTGAGTTTCTATTGGTAAATCTTGAATTTTAATTGGTATTCTTGTTATAAGTTTAATTGATTTCCACTTAATTTCAATACTACTACTAGCAGGTTAATGAATAAAATGTATCAAATGTAAATTTCATTTTTTAGTAGGAATAAAGAATCTAGTCGATGATAAAATTTACACAAAATTTACAAGTTGAACCAAAATCTAAGCCTCTACAAATCCTTGATTAAGTGGAAAACTAATTGTATATGTAAATATACTAGGCAAATGAGTTATTAGATGTAGCCTTAGGATGCAAATGGTCCTAGCCTAGCTTGGGTATAATATTGACTCCACTAAACATAGAAAACTAATTGAACTATGTCTTGGAAAAGTAGTTGTTCTCACATACACATGTTCAATCTACTACTTGTTTGTGTACTGTGATCCAATAATGCACTACGATATGAATCATTAAGCAAAATATTCCCTAAAGTTTCAAAATATGATTACCTATCTACATCATGTGTATCCTTGCAACTAGACCTGGCACTAGAAACATTCGTAAGACCTTGTAGATTCTTAGAATATTCCCCAATAGTATTCAATCCATGGGATTCACTACTTTTGTGTCACATCCCTAATTTGACTTGAAATTACATTTTACTTTTACGTAAATATAAGTGAATTCTATGGATAAATGATTTGGCATTGAGGTATAATGTCGGGATAAATCATTAGTATCCTAGATTCTAGTCATGTGAATAAATGCATGTGATGTAATGATTCCAGAATGTACTTTTGAATTTGTTATTCATGAGGTTATGAATGGACTAATGATACACTAATCCCATTTATATGGTTGCAAGTTGCATACAGGAAATAGGTTTCTGCTACTCTGAGAAAAGGAGGGAGAACGTCATCGGAGAGAAGAGTATAGATATAAGGAAAAATATAGTTTGTCACCATCTTAAGTCTTGTTGGTGCAATTGGTGAACCTAATTAAGTCGGGTAAGTGATACTCAACCCTCTTGGTTTTAATTTATGTTCTTGACTCAACAAGTTGTTGATATTGTTTAAAGTCTTTTAATGTCAGTTTAGTTGTTTCTAGCGTAGTCTACGTTTTGTCGTAAACCAAGTTGGTATATCACCATGGACGAGTAATGGTCGATAATGGATAGATTCTTGTTGGAAATTTCCGATAAGGATTCCATCTTGTTATTTTGTCTTTATTAATGTTTAAATGAGATAGAGAGGGGGAGAATACCTCAACCCCAATCTCGTATCTCGTCGAATGCATAAAACAACGTGAGTATACATTGTATACTCAAATAATATGTTGTCCCTTATATATTTATCTATTTAAACAAAGTTTAAAGATTAGACTTTTCTATTTATTTGGTTTAAGGAATTCGAGATAGAAATCTTAATTCTTGCCAACCACTAAAGGACAAGTAGATTTATATTGGTGTAGAATACTGAGAAAAATGGTTGAGAAATAAGTACTTGCATCTTGGAAGAGCTAGAAAGTACAATTGCAATGGTGAATGTAATCATCACCAAGATATTTAGTCAATTTATTTAAAAACTTTTAAACAAGTAACTTATTTAGTGAGGTAGGGAATAGAGTTTTATAAAGAAAAATTAAGAGAAGAAGTTTGTGTTTCAACTGTAGTTCCACTTGTTAAAACACCATCTTATAATATCATCTACGTGATGAATGTTAGAAACTCTAGGAAATAGGAGTGAATGTGATATAACCTTTTTAATTGCAAATTTTTTGAGCATGATGGTCTTAAGGGACTTACTTATTGTTGTGCATATGCCACAATTTCTAACCACTGTAAGTTTTTGGAAAGGCAATCAGCTGCTTAGACGATCGCGGTACATAAGTTGAGATAGTGGGCATTTAGAAGCCCACAACAGTGCGTATGATATCCACTCAGTAGCTTAAGTGTTGCATGCGGAAGGGTTGCCAGATGTTCGCCATCACAATGAGTGACAGATTAGATGACGAGCCTGAGGCATCTTTAGATGATCATCCCATCCTTAGAGAGTTTGCCGATGTGTTTCCAGCAGAGTTATCGGGGATGCCACCCCGTCGTGAGGTAGACTTTCACATAGACTTAGTGCTGGGTGCCGAGCCAGTGTCTCGTGCACCTAACAGGATGACCACACATGAGCTCACAAAGGTCAAGTTACAACTGGAGGACTTTCTCGAGAAGGGGCACATTTGATCGAGTGTTTCACCTTGGGGCGCTTCTGTCATCTTCGTGAAGAAGAAGGATGGGTCTCTTCGATTGTGCATGGACTATAGGCAGTTAAATAAGGTGATGGTAAAGAACTGTTATCTTCTGCCCAGGATTGATGATCTTTTGATTAGATGCAGGAAGCCAGGGTGTTTTCTAAGATTGACCTGAAGTTCGGTTATCATCAGCTACATATCACAGAGGCAGACATCCATAAGACCGCCTTCCAGACTCGATATGGCCACTATGAGTTCACTGTGGCCCCCTTTGGCTTGACAAACGCCCTTGCAGTGTTCATGAGTCTCATGAACGGGGTGTTCCGTACCTATTTGGATTGGTTCGTGATCATTTTTCTCGATAACATTTTGATCTATTCACGAACTGAGGAGGAGCATGAGGAGCACCTTCGTCAGGTTCTACAGTGTTTGAGGGAGCAGAATCTTTATGTGAACTTGGTGAAGTGTGCATTTTTCAAGACAGATGTTCAGTATCTGGGGCATATCCTATATGGTGATGGAATCTTAGTAGATCCATCGAAGATCAGGGCTAGCAGGGATTGGCTAGCACCCACCAGTGTGACAGAGTTCAGGAGTTTTATGGGGTTAGCTAGTTATTACCGTCGCTTTGTTGAGGGTTTTTCTCAGATAGCGCACCCCATCACTTCCCTTCAGTGGAAAGGGAAGAGCTTTCTATGGACTAAGTAATGTGAGAGGGCCTTCAAGGTCCTCAAGGAGTGTCTTACCAATGCTCCCATTTTAGTGGTTCCTGATCCTGTAGCAGATTTTATGGTTTGCATGGATGCATCACTTGAGGGATTAGGAGCCGTACTTATGCAGGGTGGTAGAGCAATCGCGTATGAGTCACGAAAGCTCAAGACCTATGAGCTGAACTACCCCACGCACGACTTGGAGTTAGCAACAGTGGTTCATGCTCTAGTTCATTGGAGACATTTCTTATTGGGTCATCGTTTTGAGCTCCATTCAAATCACCATAGCCTTCAGTATATCTTTACACAGTCAAATCTGAATGCTCGTCAGTGGCGTTGGATGGAGTTCCTCTGCGAGTATGACTTTGATGTCCACTACATCAAAGGGAAGGAAAACGTGGTTGTTGACGCATTGAGTTAGAGGTGCCACGAGCTCTTGACCTTGAATTTGAGTGTGGACTTGAGAGGACGCATTATTCAGCATCTGCCAGAGGATGAGTGGTTTCTTGAGGTGTAGCAAGAGATTAGTTCATAGAGGGTCCTTGTGGGCAAATTTGTAGGGTATTCACTTGAGGCAGATGGGTTACTTCCTCATCGACAGTGCATCTATGCACCCCGCACAGGTGACCTACATGTTGTAGTGTTATCAGAGGCTCATAGAGCACCATATGCGGCACATTCAGGGGTGAAGAAGATGCATGCCGATCTACGATAGTTGTACCATTAGGCGGGTATGAGGTGAGATATTGCAGAGTTTGTTGCTTGATGCCTTGAGTGCCAGAGGGTCAAGGCCGAGCATCAGCATCCAGCGGGTCTTCTATACCCACATGAGATACCCGAGTGGAAATGGGACACCATTTCCATGGACTTTATTGTTGGTCTTCCTATCTCTTAGCGTCGCCATGATGCCATCATGGTGACAGTCGACAAGTTGACCAAGGTGGCACATTTCTCACCTGTACGCATGACGTACAATGCACCAGCAGTAGTGAGAGCATTCTTAGACGATATTGTGAGATTACATGGAGTACCTCACCGCATTATTTCAGACAGAGATCTAGTATTCACTTTAGTGTTCTGGAGAGCCTTGTAGCAGGTGTTGGGCACACAACTCAACTTTAGCTCCACTTATCATCCTGAGACAGATGGACAGATAGAGTGGGTGAATCAGGTGTTGGAGGATATGCTTCAGATGTATGTTATGGGCCATCAGTCTAGATGGGAGGAGTATCTGTATCTAATTGAGTTTGCCTACAATAATGAGCATCACAGCTCGTTGGGTATGCCTCCTTTTCAGGCTTTATAAGGCAGACCATGCAGGACACCATTGAGTTGGGATCAGATAGAGGACAGAGTTGCCATTGGTCCAAAGCTAGTTTAGGATATGGAGCAGCAGGTCACATTGATTAGGCAGAGACTTCAGGAGGCACAGGATAGACAGAAGAAGTATGCCGATGCTAAGAGGACTGATCGGAGCTTTTTAGTAGGTGACAAGGTATTCCTTAGAGTGCGACCACACAAGAGTCCAATCCGTTATGGAAAGGGCTCTAAGCTTGCACCACGGTTTGTAGGACCCTTTGAGATTTTGGAGCGGATAGGACCAGTTGCCTATTGTCTAGCATTGCCACCTAGCCTGTCATGTATCCACGATGTCTTTCATATTTATGTTTTGAGGCGATATATATTTGATTTATCTCATGTACTGGACTAGAGTGCTCTACAGGTAGAGACGGATGGACAATTAGCTTTGGAGCCAATTCACATATTGGCTCATCGGACGCTGGGCCTTCGAGGTCGAGAGTTGGACCATGTTAGGGTCCAGTGGGATCATTATGACGAGGTCACGACTTGGGAGGATGCAGCTAGTTTGAGGGCACTCTATCCTCACCTTTTTGATGACTTCTAGGAGGAAGTTTAGTCTTAGGGGGGAGGATGTGAGGCTGATTATTTTTTGTTCCTTATTTTGATCGTTATGCATTTTAGTTGATGACATTATCAGACTTTTTAGAGACTTTCATTTTGCAGACTTGATTATATCTCTTGATTTGATATGACATTGATTAGATATATGGTGATTTGAGTTGATCATATTTGATGCTATTTTGTGATTCGACATATGAGATATATTAGATGATGTTTTGTGATGTGATTTCTAGTTATTTATGTGATGATGATTATCTGACATGTGATAGAAAAATGTAGTTTAATTTGAATTTATGTGATAGTTGATCATTGTTGTATTCGATGGCTTGAATTTAATTCCAGTTGCTTCGGCTATGATTATTCATGATATGATTGACACTTGATCGAGATGTGCAGGTTTTACATTCCCAAGCCACGAGAAATTAGAGGTAGAATTCACACATATGTTATTCCCTGTGAAACTGATCTATTCCCAAGAGGGATAAGGATCATGTTTGAAATTGAGTGTTGATTTAAGTACTTATTTTAATTTTTATCATTTTGGCCTAGTACCCCTTTGTTTAATTAATTTATATTAAGTGTTGTATAATTTTTATTGACTTACACCACTTGGTAATTGTTTTTAATTTTTAGGCCATTTAAAGTAGATTTATGACCCCCTAGGTGAACCTTAGTGTCCCAAAATTTACCATAGGTGGTTACCCATGGGTCTAGGGTCAATTTTGACTAACTAACCCTTGGATTAACTCACTTTTGGTCACTCTAAACTATGGTTTAGTCAAAGTGACGAAATTTGAAGTTAGAGAAGGTGGGAGATGAGTCATGCTTTGGGAAATACTCATCTCCCTTCCCAATGTTTGGGAATCCCTTCCCTAGGAGGACT
Organism: Cunninghamia lanceolata; assembly: GCA_027924645.1. Classification (NCBI taxonomy): domain Eukaryota; kingdom Viridiplantae; phylum Streptophyta; class Pinopsida; order Cupressales; family Cupressaceae; genus Cunninghamia; species Cunninghamia lanceolata. The sequence goes on from BSBN01000684.1 coordinate 5,873,339, forward strand.
TGGGAGGTCTCCAAGACTCCCAAGTGTGTGGGATCTTCCTCCAAGACTCTCACACATGTGTGAGAGCATCTTGGAGGGAGATGGCTCTTTGAGAGAATAAGAGGATGCCATATGGCATCCCTTATCCTCTTGGAGGTTTGAATGAGAATGCCACCTCACCACTTGTCCTCTCACACATGTGTGAGAGTACAAGTGGATAAGGTGAGGATTGAGAGGGAATTGGAGGATGACACTTGTGACCCTCACACTTCCTCTCCCTTGCAAGTGGCATTGGAGGAGGAAGGAGAAGGTGACAAGTGTCACTTTCTCATTCCTCAAGGCCAAAATTGATGGCCTATATTACCTCCTCTTGTTGAGGAGTGTGGGATTCTTGCATTTTTGGAGTTTCTTTCTATTTTTAGGAGCCATTTTGGGAAAGTTAGAGATATTCTTAGAGATTGGAAGGTTTGGGAAAGTTTGGAGCTCATCACCAAATGTGCTTCCATTATAGGGCTTTGAAGGTAAGCCTCATGAACTATGTTTCTTCACCCTTGCTTATTTATTGTGATGTGTTTGTGTTTTTTTTTTGGTTATGTTTCATTATTTTGTGTGGGATGGGAGTATGGTAAGAGCACCTCCATTTGGAGGTAAGGCTCAACTTGTTTGGGGCAGGGGAAAGGAACCTCCTTGAGGTCACTCCCATATTGTGTTATCTATGCCTTGAGGGCTTCTTACTTGTTGTGGAAATTATTTGAATGGCAAGAGTGCCATGGAGGTTATTTTGTGATATTTAAGGAGTTGGGTATTTGAAGGTTTTTGGCTTGAGGCCATGAGATTGGTATTTGGTATTTTGGTGTGTCCTTTGAAGTAGAGGGGTCCATTCCCTACCCCCATCAAACTCATTTTCATGAGTTGAGTTATGTGTTTATCCTGGGGCTGTTTTTGTGTTGATGTTGTTTGATTCTTGTTTTTGATTATTTGCACTTGTGTGAATCCCTACCTCCCTAGCTCGGGGGTGACCCACTTGCGGGTCTACAGTAGGGAGGAGGGCATTTCGAAGTGGCTGGGTTGTTCTTTTTGTGGTGTTTTATTTGCAGTCTCTTATGGAGGAAATGGAGTTTTAGAGAAGCTCCTTTTTGGTGTTGTTTTATTCATATGTTTTGGGCTATTGAGCCATGGCCTTTGTGGCCCTATTGTATTTATTTTATCAAGTTATCTTGCCTATGGAGTTGGCTGTAAAAGAAATGTTGTAATGTAAACATTTTGTTTATTTTATTTAAGAGTTGTTTATTCCGTTTATTGTGGAGTTGGTAGTGTGTTGAGAAATGCATGTGAAAATAAATATAAATATTTCTGTCATTATGCCTTTCAAAAAAAAATATAAACATTAGTTGTTGTATAAATTTTATTGTATCCAAAGGAAAGGAGATAGGAATTTTAGGAAATCATTTTCTGTTCTATGGCATTGAAATTTTATGATGTTTAGTTGCTGTTGGGAAATTTAATGGAGGTGTATATTCTACCTCTTAGGTTCTTTTTAAAAAAAAATTATAGAACTATGCATATTTATGTCTTTCAAAAAAAAAAATGAGATGCTATTGGAATGTCGCTTATATAATAAAACAGATAATTAGGAATCCATGTTGATTCAGTTTAGTGTTATTGTGAGTGGTAGTTCGGTGAGTATATATATAATTATATACATATATATATGAGAATATATATAGATATATAAATATATATACACATTGTTTCTTATTTTTGAAATCTGGTTTGCTGTTTATTATTTAACTGTGCAATAACAGAAATTAGAAGAGTAAGCTAAAAGTTTCTTTTTATATATTTGCTGCCTATATATTTAAAGTACATATACACTCATGTGTATATATATAGAAGTGCATACATATATATATTTTTATAATATATATATATATATAGAAAAATGCACATATACTGAGGTATGTTGAATAGACTGTTGTATATGTATATATATATGTATATATAGATGTATATATATATACATATATGTATATATATATGTATGTATATATATATGTATATATATATAAATAAACATACTTTAATACAAAATCTACGTAATAATCAATCAGTAAAGAACTTACATTGGCAGACTAGGTTTTATAGTTATTGAGTTGTTTTAAAAAAAAAAAAATTATAAAAAAAAGATGTTAGGGTCTGAGATGGGTGTTGGTGCCCATCCTAGTCCCCTTTCCCTTCACCGCTGTGGCCGCAACTTTTAGTATGGGTGTGAGGAAGAGGTTGGGCCTCCTCCCCACACCCCTCCCCTTTCCGCGAATGCTGTAGCCCCTTCGCCGCCTTCAACCCGGGCTCCCCGAAAACCTTTGTCGTGGCTTAAACTCCACCTAGTTCGGCGATCCCCGCAGCTCCTTCCACCCTGAACTCTCCGGTGTATCTCCCTCCGCCGACCCTCTCAATGCCACTACAACCCCTTCTCTGGACACAAAGCCCTCGCCATTGTGTAACCTCCGCCCACACCTTGGCCATCGTTCGGCCTCTCCAACCTTGACCCTGTAACAAGACTTTAACTGCAACATTACATTATATATATATGATATTAATATTGCTGTGTATACCTCCGTGAGAGGTAGCAGCAACCCATACATGACCTCCACCCTTGTTCAAAACCCTAATCTGGAAGCAAATGAGGCAAACAAAACAAAGAAAAAAAGAGAATAATGAGATAAGGAAATTAGGGTTTCTTTTAGAGATAATATATTCTATAATGGAATTAGGGCAACACTGAAAATAGAAAACAATAAAATGGAATTAGGGCTCTTATTTAGGAAACAATATTTTATTGTGAGGAGCATGAGGAGATGGTTTTATTTCTTATTTTTAAATTTGCCTTTTTGCTCTTGTTCTTTCAACCATTGGAGTTTTATTTATTTTTGTTTAAATTTAAATGGGGTTTTACATTTTGATTATTTACCTTGTGAATAATTTTATTTTGGGGAATTGATTTTATTTTAATTGGGAAGAGTATTTTCCCTTGTCATGAATTTCATTTTAGTTGGGTTAATCAAATTATTTTATTTCCTCCTTAGCGTGTTTATTTATCATTTTAATTATTTATCAATTTTACTATTATTTTACGGGAAGGAGTATTTTAATCTCCTTCCTCCTCATTATTCTGAGTTCGTTAATAAATGTAATGTTGAAATTATATTTATTAACGGATTCAATTTTGAAATCCGATTTGGCGTTTGTTAATATTTTAATTTATTATATTATTTCAAATTTTTATTCTTTGTGCAAGGTCAATTTATTCGACCTTGGCAAGATCATTATTGTTGTTATTTTAAATTGTTTTAAATTTGTTCTTAAGTTTTGATTGTTAAATTTTATTTAATTTCTTGTTTGAGTTTTATTTTGAAAATTTTATTTCGATTATTGAAAACGCGTTATGCTGTCAAAATTTTGCTAGATTTCTAGGGTTTAATTTTTATGATATTTTATTTACTTTTATTCCATCTTTCCACTTTAATCATGCATCCATCAATGCCATTATTTTCTTAATCATTTTTTGATTTCATTTTGACCGAAGTTAGAGATAGGTTTTGAAGCTGGCGAAATCATCTTCACACCTAGGAGACTTAGGGTTCGAATTGAAATCATTTTGACCCTAAAAGTGACACACTTCATGTCACATACCCCCTAGAAGGCTATCATCACGTAGGGGACTGCGTGGGGCAACACACCTCCCCAAATTATGTTGACATGTTTACGCCTTATGCGTATTGCCACCGAGCACACAAACGTGTGCGAGGGGGTTCCTAGGGATAGGTAGAAAAGTTTTTCACAATTCATGTCATGACCACATGGTAAATGTGGACATGACATATGTGTTGTGTGTAGTGACCGCATGGGAAATGCAGGCATGACAATAATATGGTATTAATCTCCTAGTGGTTTATTTTGAATTGTTTCTATGTTTAGATCCCACATGTACATTTTGGACAATAAAGAGGCCTAGATTCACTCCATGAATATTGGAGGGTCGTATCATGTAGCTGTATCCCCAAAATTGAAACACCTTGTACACTCTAGGTAGTTGTTGATCACTAGGGCAAGCACAATATAGTTGACGATCAAATGTCTCTTTGTAAATTTATCTCAAACTCAAGGGCAAGTCATCATCTCCATCACATTCATTCTCATAGGGTATGTAGTCCACCTTCCCTTTGTCTTTAAGCAAATTATGCATCTTTAAACCAGTTCTTGTTCTGTTGCTTGTTTTCATCAATTCCTCATCTTCCAAGCTGGTATATTGGCACATATTTTTGTTAGATGTATCATTTGATAAATGATCATTGCCCTCTAGGATGGAAGTTGGTGATCCAAGAAACTTTAAACCAAGAACTTTATCCTGTAAGTATGCATTAAGAAAAAAATTAGTTATTTGTATAATATAAAACAATGTTTAAACGAAGTATACATGTTATTTATATCAAATTGGAAAATTCCTTACCACAATTCCTAGTGGATTTGAATCAATTATAGGAGGCATACTACTGACTGGAAGCTCATCATATATGTAATGTCTTTGTACAATCGCTCATTTGAATTGTTTCTTTCCACGGCATACAGAACATCCACAAACAACAATTTTCTCAAAGTATTCATCCCATGTACTATAGTCCTAACCAACCTCTTGTTGAGTGCAATCATTTGTTGTGTCTGCAGGATCCATTGTCATATCCTCTTCCACGCACTGTCCTCTACATGATTTAACAATTTTAGGTCCACGTCCACGTACATATCTTGTTCTTTTGCTAGTTGAACGCTCAAGCTTTGCATTTGCTCCAATCTCCATCTAAAATAATCAACAACTTGCATTAATTTATGTCAAGATTGGATAATACATTATAAATTTCAATAATACTGTGAAAAAAGATGGACATATCACAAAATGCCATTAGATCATTGTTTCCTAAGTTAAGTCAAATTTTGAGTACTTGATGTCCCGCTTCATCCGTTGTGTCCTCATTTGATATGACACGATCTGTTGCCATGGCCTCATCTGGCCCCTGTAATACACAACATAGTAAATAATGTTTAGTACACCAATTATATCATTTCAACGAATATGCTATCCAACACAAAACCTCACTTTAGTCATATATTTGACATATTGATATCATGTTTTGGCCATCCTAATTTTCAAACTTTTCCCTTGATCATAGAATCACATTTAATCACCATTCTTATGCATTTTCAACCAATAAGTTTGACCTCAGAGGCCTCGTGGACAAAAAAATAACTTTATTTCCTCTATGTTGTAGCATTTGTGAATTCATAAACACCTTCCTCCTTTGGTTGAGGTTGCTTTCTCTTCTTACCTCTATTGTATCTGCAGATTCTGTTGTCATATCTATTTCCACCCACTTTCCTCTCTGCGATTTAGTAGTTCTACGCCGTTCACGTCCTCTCTCCATGGCCTCCTCTGGATCCTGTAATACACAACAATGACAATAGTCACATAACAACTATGCACCAAGAGAATATTGTTGAAATTATCTTGTTAATACGCTTGCTTTTCATTAAGACACACTATGAAAAACAAAATAGGACATTGCAACATTTTGCTCTTCACAAAAAGTTTACACACAAAATCTTGACAACTAGAACTCAAATCTTATGATTACAAGATGACTACAAATTCACATCAAAAAGACATTTATTTACAAGCTGACTACAAATAAAACCTATTACTAATAATTTTAGCTGAACATCCCTTCCATGGTCCCTTGTTATCCTAGATGAAAGAAAACCTATTACTAATAATTTTAGTTGGTTCTCTACCTTACACTTCTTCCACAAATGCATTAAAACCGTAGATATTTTCTCTTCAAAAACTAGAGATTGGATTCCTTATTCTTGATTGAAACCTACTTTACATTGGATAGTGTGAGAATATTTATCTTAGATAAGATCCAAAACTTTAATTCTTGATTTTTTATTTTTCATGATTGGTATTTATCCTCCATAGAGGCCATGGTGAAAGTAGTTGGTTTGGTTATGTAGAAATCCCCTCATCAAATAAAAGCGAACAAATATTTACAAATGGCTCAACCCATATAAGACTTAACAATTTACTACAACTTTAATGAAAGATTGATACATAGCATGACCTACCTTATGCTGTATGGAAATCATATTTGTAGCCTAATATGTTATGTTTTCATAATTAGTATTGCATGGAAGTCTAGCCACTAGCTAAAACCTTTAACATCTTGATTGATTTAGCTAGCACGTATATCTTCATTAACCAAGAGAAGGCATGAGATCTGAATTTATTTTTTTGATAGGTAAAAGAGTTTGGTTTTCAAGTTACTAAAACACAATATAACTTTTTTTAAGTTCCATCAAATTATGTTTTTATTATGTAAAGTTTCTAGGATGTATCCTTTTTTTCCAAGCTAGTTGGTTGTATGTTGTCACACTAGATTCCAATGTTATAAAACCCTTACTACTTAAACATTTACCTCAATTCCAAATGTTTGCATGAGGAACATTTTGGTTTGGCACAACTAGGTGCTAAATTAGGCGCACTTTGCACTACCTTTGGTGCCCCAAAGAGATTACATTTAGGGCTAAAAGTCAGCGCTAAAGTCAGCGTTAACTACACCGACTATAGGGCTAACTAATGAATCAAAAATAGAAAAATAAAAAATTCCTGCCTGCATTAAAACATACCACACAACAAAAAAACACAAAACAATATAAAGTTAATTCATACCTGGCAGTATTGTTGCTTTGCCTTCACTTTCACGATTGTTTTGTTAATGTAATGAAAATGTTTTCTAAATCATTTATCTCTACATTTTTATCATCCATATAGCTAAATGTTTAGGGTTTGCTCTCCAATATAGCTAAATGTTTAGGGTATGTACTCTTAGATGACACAATAACATTCAAAGGAGAAAAGAGTTTCGAGGTCATTGATAAAATTAAGACTCGGATTAAGAATGTGTGCAGCGGCATTGTTTCTTGTGCTGATATTTTGGCAACAACCACTCGTGATTCTGTTGTCCAAGTAAATATTTCTGCACTCCTCTACTTTCGCTTACATTTTTTTTAATGTTATAGAAAAATTATTCCTGCTCTCCTCTATAACGACATTAGAAATTTGTGCTTATAATTGGTAGTTGGAGGTCCATCATGGGTTGTAAGGCTTGGAAGGCGAGATTCAATAACGACAAGTGAAAGTTGTGCAAACAACCTTCTTCCAGGCCTTGGTTCAAGCCTCAACTCTCTCATCTCAGAATTTTGTGCTCAAGGACTATCTGCTATGGAAATGGTTGCACTTTCAGGTAAACCTCATCTGTTGATGTCTTTGCAAAGAAAATTCAAAGAAGTTATACTAAAGAGATTTAACTTTATATTTCTGTAGGTGCTCATATGATTGGTTAAGCACGTTGTTAATTCATACCTGGCAGTGTGTACTTCGTTTGCCTCCACAAACTGAACAAAAATAATTTGCCCTAGGTCACCTCAAAATGTTAAGCAACAGAGGGAAGGGCGCAAAGGGAGAAGACTCTAGCCACAATGAGGTAATTCATTGTCAATTTATAGATTTGTAAATGTTTCTATTGTTTCTTTGATTTTTAGTTTTTAGTTTTTTATTTCTAAATTTAAAAGAAGAATATATATATATATATAGGGACATGAGACTGACAAAGTTAAAGAGGCATTGGCTTCCATATTGGGGGTAGAGGCAGTGAACAAATTGGATGGTGTGGACTTGACAATGCTTGCCAAATACATAGAAAATGATCTAGTAAAGCCCTTGAAACATTGCAACCAAATCAATCATGTCAAAGGGAATCAATTGATTTCCCAACCAGTCCTGAATCGAGCAAAAGATCTAGGAGGAAATCAATAACAATAAACTCTAAGAATGTGGAACAGGTAGCAGAGACTTCCAATGTCCCAGCCACTCCTGGGACACATATTTCTTCCACCACGCCATGTTTTGCATCTTGCATTGGTAGCTACGATACCAAGATAGAATACGATGTGGTTTCAGGGGAAGTCTGAATGATAGATGCTGGAAAAAATGTTTGTGAATAGGTTGAAGGAATCATGCCTTCAATGGTTCAAAGACCATCTACATTTGCCATTCTCAAAGATACGCATGCACCTGCAAAAAGCAGTTATCCATGACATGGAGACTAAATTTGGCACAGGTCGGTCTGTAAAGAAGATAAAGCTACGAATGTCTCAAAATTGCAAGAGATTTCAGTGCAACCAAACAAAGAAGATAAAAAAACTCCCTCCCGAGCTAACGCTCAAAAAAAGGCCAATTGATGTAAGTGTGAAAGTATGGAAAGAGCTTGTAAAAGCATATGAGAAGTCCGATGCATGGAGGAAGTCCGGTGAGGAGAGTACGCAGGTATTTGAATTTTCTCATAAGATTATATCAAATTTATTAAATGATTTTTAAATTTTATTTGTGCATAGTTAAATTGAATTAGTATATGTTTCAGGACAAGGCCTCCAAGGCTAGGCTTGACAAACTTTGTGCCACACATCACAGTGGCCAGAAAGGTTTACATGCCTTGATCTGTACATTTGTAAGTATATTTAATATGTTAAAATGATATTTTTTTTATTTCTTGGGAAAAAGTAAATGATTGCATATTAATTAGTTTAACTAGTCCATGTGCCATGTTTTGACTGGAGGAGAAATATGGCTGACATCCAATGCAATTTGAAAATGAAATGTTACAAAGAAAAAAGTGGACCGATTTTGTAATCTGGATGGAGAACGAGGTATCAATAGTTGACTTTCAATAACTTAGTTGGATATTGTTGTGTTAATATGTCAATTTGCATTTCTTATGTTGAGTTGTTTATTGATGCATAGGATGAGTTCTAAAGTGCTTCTTTGTTGGCCCTAGATCCCACTCAATTGTCCCATTATTTCATGTTGAGGAAAAAAAAATTGTTTGCCTTAAAGGGCAGTGGGTGACATTCATGCCTTATTTTCCTTGCATCTTTTAATTAATGACCATGGTCTTTTAATATCTCTTAAGTGTCCTCATTTAAGTTATGAGTTGTATCATTTGAGTAACTTAGTCCCATGTTGATTTGATTTATCTTATTTTATCTCAAACATGGTATCTCAAGGAGTGCTTCCTTGTGATGTAGAGTAGGGGCAGTTTCAAGATTTCAACATCCCACAACAAGATTTGGTGTTTTCTTGTTCATAACCTTTAGTGGATGCAAACTAGGTTTCAACCCCTAATGGGTCATTTATGCTTCAATAGGTAAATCAACACCAGGAGGACTCTCAATGGAATGAGGATGACAAACAATAAGTGTTAGGAATGCACAAGAACTTAGGGCTAGCAAACTTCAATTGTTCTCTTGCCAAATTGACTCTAGGCCAAGTAGGACAACAAATTGGCTTTTTCTAACATAACTTGTAGCGCAAAACTCAAACCCACAATCTAAAAACTATTTTGAGTACCCTTTTGGGAGTTCTTGAACATATCCAAAACTTAGGTATGATTGTTTTGTAACACAAGGCTCTAAAATTGACTGTCCCATTTGACAAAAGGTCTAATTAGGCTTGTTCAACTAGGTCACCACAAGGTCTTCAACCCCTCAATTTCCAAACTCCATGCCAATGGCTCAGACATGTATTATGGCATCTATCAACACCATTCCAAGAAATTCCAACCACTATTTAAGAGTTCTACTTCAAACCCTAACTCCTATGCACTTCTATGCCAAATACATGAGGTTAAATGGACTAGGGCATCACCAAATTTGCACTTAACACCATTCCCTGCTTCTACAACATTGTGAACATGAAATACATGCTACCTACATCTATTCCACCAAGTTGGATACCTTTTCACCAGCTTCATCTACATCCATATCATCTACATCCATTACCATTGCTTCCATGGCTTCATTAAATCTCAAGAGTATAGTATCACATGCAACTTCTTGATCAACAACATGCCAAGTACATTCTTGGGAAAAGTATGAGGTGCCTTTGCAGTGCCATGGATTTTCCTATATGTTAACAACTCATATAGGGAGTAATCTTTTAGGTTCTTCAAGATTTTGATCATGTCTTCAGACAACCCAGGGAACCTTTTCTCAAATAATAGCTCATGCAAGGGAGCAAAGAATCGGTCACATATGTGCTCATATTTGGATGAATATTTGTGCTCCCATTAGTCCTAGCAATAAACATGGACAAAATGACATGGGATGCTCCATGTCCAGTTCATCCCCAAAGAATTTATTAGTTGCATAAATAATATAACACAAGTAAGAGCTTGTATAGAATTTTGGTTTTGTGCCCACTGGAGGAGACTCGACTCTCGTTATTTCATTGCACAAAGTGAGTGACAAAACAACTACCTAGTTTAAAATTGGCCCTTCTTTAAGCAACATATGTAGCAATGAGACTTAGGATTCTTGAAAATGAGAATCATCCTTCTCCCCATACAACCTGCTAACTAGGGCCACTATGGTTTTTACTGAACCCTTGAGGCTGATGGAAGGGTACCATTTAGTGTTCCTAGAAGTTAATTGTCTAACTCCTCTTGAGGTTTAGGCTATGTTTCAGGGTTGAAAACTAGGCACTTTTTTTGTAACATCCACTTCTAGGACCCATGGGTGATGCGACATAGGGCCTTGAACCACCACATAGGTCTTATAGAGAGAGTGTTTGGTGTAAAAGCCAAACCTAAGTCCTATAGAGAGAGGGGGTGGCGCTAGACTCCAAGCACCAAAAAACCATAAAATAGTCCTCTCATGCATGAACATGTGTGCCCAAATGCTAGATCAACCCCACACCTGTGGAAGATGAAGGGCCACTCCACATAGAAAAGTAATAAAGTATCTCATGTGGGTCAAGTAGACCAAATAATCCATGCATGAACCAATAAACAACCTCCATGATGCCTCAACATGTGTGCAAGGGTGATGTGTCATCTCTATCATGCCTCAACATATGTGCCAATGCCAAATCAAGTCCCACGTGTGGTGATGAGAAGGTTGATCTAAGTCAAAAAGTGATGAACGAACATGTGTGAGCCAATGGAGACCAAGTGCTCCATGACAGGCTCTAGAATGCCACAAACTGTAACCTGCACTAAATTGGCAGCTCCCGTCGCCAACTCCACTCGAATCTGGAAGAGTATCCGCCGTCCCCATGTTGAGCCTCAATCCATTGAAAAGGGAAGGCCCAAATCCAACGCAGAAGCCATCAAAGCGTGTTGTCTGAAGGCACATTACTGCTAGTGTTGGAGGGGAGAACAACATCTCATGTAGAAGTGAGGGGCATTAAAAATTGGAGTTAGACTAGTGGGCCAAGTGCCCACATACCTTGGCCTGCTGCCATGCTGCATGCCAGCTGTCTCAGGATTGTGGTCACTGGTTGCCGTGAGGAGGGGAGGGTTAGTTTCTGACACAATTTGTTGACGAACACCCACATCTGGGGATAACAGTCCTATGATTGTGGTGAATGCTTGGGTGAATTAACACCTCAAAAGACACTGTTTAAGAATTTAAACTCATACCAACACCTACAACCAACTAAAATCAGCAAACATAGATGACATGTGAAATGTTTGACAATAGTCCTCACTCAGAAATGTGGTATTAAAAGGGCTGGAAAAATTAAGATCAGTGGGAGTGGTATTAAACAACAGTAAAAGTTTGTTTCTGCAGTAATTTAATAAGTATAACTGAGTATAACTAATATCCCTTGCTTCACTATTTCAGGCCAAGCATGAGAGCAGAATCACGGTTCTGAAGGAGAAGCTTCAGAGGATTCAGATGCTTGTTGGTGAAGACCTTGCCTCTTACCTTACAAAGGTTAAATTTGGTGATTATGCTTCAGAGGAGATTTCCTGAGATGGGTGGTATCTAGACAGGGGTGCCACATGCAATATGACAGGGGAGTGTGATCTATTTCAGCCACCTAGCTCAGTAGCTACTAGATGCTTGGTGAGGTGTGGGATCCACACAGAAGGAGTAGTCTGTAGAAAAGAGGGTTCAGTTGTATTTGAGTTAGAGTCAGGATGGACTCTAGCCTTTCATCATGTTCAATATGTTCCTCATCTGAGATATATGAGAAGAAGATATATAGACCAGTTAACTCTCAAAGGATCTTCGAGGCAAACATAATCATATATAGCACAAAATGCAGAGGGTTGGCACTTAAGGTTATGTAATAGAATTTACAGTTGATAGTTAAATTATATAACAATTTTTTTTATGATCTTTACTAACGTTTATTAGAATTGTTGCATGTTTTACATCATTGGAATGACATATTAGCTGTAACTTTTTTGAAATTTTATTATGGTATGTGCACTTTGATATGATGTAATATGATTATGGTTTCATTTCATATGTTGTAATATTAGATATATAACAAAAAAATAAATTATTGCATGAAATAAATAATAACTTTTCATTTTAAATATTTTTTTTTGTTAGAACATGGGTCTTCCAAAAGATTGAGATGATCCTCATGATATAGATCCAGAATATGTTGGTTTTGGTATAGATCACATGGCAGAGGATGATGATGATGTAGATACAGAAGACACCAAGGCCGATGACGATGATGATCATGATGATGATGATCACAATAGTGATGATGATGATGAGGTAGTTGCTGGTAGTAGCTAGTGACATTCATGATCATATAGACTACATCATGGATCATTGTTGATATATCGTTATGATGCCTCTTTTCATGGTTACTATCATATGTATCATTTTCACAACCTGCAATACCATATTATTGAGTTGTATCATTTTTACATGTATCATTTTGACTTATATCATTTGGACATGTATCATCTTGACTTGTATCATTTTGAGTTACATAATTTATCATTTTTACTTATATCATTTGTACATGTATCATTTTGACTTATGTTGACTATTGGACATGTATCATTTTGACATGTTATTAATCTACTGACATATTTGACTTTCACTTGTTTTAGTTATACATGATGATGATCTTATCAGCATTGACTTGTCAATTTATATATATTGAAAGTGGTCGATAATTTTTGGATGGATATTTATTACGTATGATGATTTTAATTTACTGCTCAGGATGGATGTTGTCAAATTTAATTAAATTATAGATATTTGACTCACTTGTTTTAATTATAGATGATGATCATGTTATAATAATTATCTTGTTATTTTATATATACTGGATATTGTTGTAGATTTTATTTTGATGGAGATTTAATAAGTATAATGATGTTAATTTGTATGGATGTCCATTTCCCTAAAAATTCTTTATAAATGTTATCCTATAAAATATTTCAAATGCTTCAGGGGTCTTCAGGTGGATGGAGCACAGATCAGTGAGTTAGGGAGTATTCTATCAAACAGGTCTATGAGCTTGTCTCTCAAAGAGGATCGAATAAGATGGAGCTGCTAAAAAACTGGGGAATATCAGGTTAAGCTAGGCTATAAGGTGAAAGATGGGGCGGTTAGAAAGTAAGATTGGCCCACTCACCTTTTTTGGAACAAAGATGCAAAAATGGAAGCAAAGCTAGATGCAACAAGCGGCATTAAATCAGAAGCAAAATTGGAAGCAAATCTGGAAGCAAAATTGGAAGCAAAATTGGAAGCAAAAATGGAAGCAAAACTGGAAGCAAAACTAGAAGCAAACCTGGAAGCAAAACTGGAAGTAAATCTGGAAGCAACATAAGAAGCAAAACCAGAAGAAAAATCAGAAGCCAAACTGGAAGCAACAAAGGATGCCATAATGGAAGAAAAAATGGAAGCAACAAAGGACGCCATAATGGAAGAAAAACTTGGCATCAAATAGGAAGCCAAAAAAGAAGCTATTTTCAATGCCATACCAGAAGCAAAACAGAAAGCATGACTGGGAGCAAAATTAGAAGCAAAAATGGGAGCAAACATGGAAGCAAAATTGGAAGCCAAATTGGGTGCTAATTTAGGTGCTATTTCTAACATTAAATTGGTCGTGCTTCTCGGTGCTATTCCAGGTGCTAAAGGAGGTGCTATTGCTTGCGCTACTTTTCTGGCACAAAACCCGGTGCAAAATCTGGCGCAAACCTAGAAGCAACACAAAAAGAAAAACCAAAAGCAAAATCAGAAGTCAAACTGGAAGCAACAAAGGATGTCATAATGGAAGCAAAACTTGGCGTCAATTAGGAAGACAAAAAAGAAGCTATTTTCGACGCCATACTAGAAGAAAAATAAGAAGCACAACTAGGAGCAAAACTCAAAGCAAAAATGGGAGTAGACATAGAAGCAAAACTGGAAGCCAAATTGGGCGCTATTTCTGAAATTAAATTGGGTGTTAATTTAGGTGCTATTCCTAGCACTATTCCAGGAGCTAAAGGAGGGGCTATTGCTTGAGCTACTTTTTCGGTGCAAAATCTGGTGCAAAAAATAGTGCCGAAGAGAACATGAGTTTGGCGCTGAGTTTTGCACCGGTAGAAGTGTCCAATTCATGAACTCAAATGTACTAAATTCTGGTGCTATTTTAGGTGCTAATTGCCTGTTTTATTGTAGTGACCCAAGACGTTTGCAATCAAGACTAGTTATGATCGATTTCATTGGATGGTGGGCCAATGTAGAGGAGACTATCGGTGATGCCATCAATAGCATTTCATGGGTGGAAAGGCCCAAACTTCTGGCCTTGGAATTTCTAATATCCGAGCAACCTTGTGTTACAGTCAAAATGAATGCCAACAATAGTGTTGGGCAAGAATCTCTAATGTATGGATGTTGAAAGGTTTTTGGAGGTAACGATTCTCAGTCCCCACTAATTTAGACAAGAATAACAATTCTAGTAGTCCGTATAAGTACCAATTAGCCGAGCACTAAGTAAAGTTGCTACATGACGTCGGATGGGGAAGTCACCATCTCATTTAAAACATCCACAGGTAGCCTCTAATGTGGACTATTTGGATTATAAAGCATCATCTACGGGTGAAGAAAAGAAGATGAATATGAAACCCAAAAAGAACGAAAGTTAGAAGGAAAATGAACCATGATATGTATATCCAACACAACATTAATAGATGAGGTCGTAGATTTACTAAAGTAATAGGCGTCAGATTTTGATGGGAGCCACAGGTCGTTTGGTCAACTCCTCAAATTCAATTTTGTTTGCTTGTAAAGTGTCCCTTCATCTTCAGCTTCAAGAAAAGATCTAAATCTTTATAAAAACTAATGTGAGAAGAAAGGTAAGGCGCGGCCCAAGAGTGAGTGTGGGATTGGCCAGAAACTTGGAGAAAACTTGAAGGGAATGCAAGTTAAGATGCCTGAGAGTGCAGTGAGAAAGGAGGGATAGGAAGCCTTGTGAGGCTTTAAGACTGTGATTGTATAGGTGTGTTGTAGAAAGCTGGCGATTGTACAGTTTTGAGTAATAAGAGCCATTGAAAATCAAACTCTGTAATTAGTTTACAAATTTATATTGTTTGTGAATAAAACTTTTCATTTGTTTGCTGGAATTGTGTATGGGTGATTTGTGAGATCGATTTTGTCAAGGAGTCTTGTCTTTTGCATTATTAAATGAACTAGAAACAATACATTAACAACACACAAACAACAACAAAAAACAACCACTAATAAAAAACAACAAAAAACCAAAGACCAACAGACCAACTAGGGATTATCGTAAATCTCATACTTAGACAAGAATTTAACCATGTCTTTGTAGTCACCCAAGCTGTCCACCCCAATACCTTTGACCTTATCATCGAATTCTTTAATAGCCGAGAACAGTGATGCCACACGATCGAGAGCCTTAGCCGCAAATCTCGCCATCACCCGCCATTTATTCTGGGTTTTTTTAATCCTGGTTTTAAGCTCAACCATCTCTTCTGCAATCTTGCTACATAGCAAACAACCATCCTTCTTTTTCTGCCCCTAAGCTTCTTCAGTTTCCTCCTCTTCATCATTCGAGTATGGTAGGTTCAATTCAGGAAAGTGGCTGGCTCCTTCATCCTCATGGATTGATTCAGTGGGAGTCTAATCTTCTCCCTCCCCTAACATGTCCTCCATGAACTTAGATTCCTCAGAAATGTCCATTCCCTACAGATTGGTGGAAGGACTACCAGCAAATACGACTGGACCTACAAACACCATGGGCCACATTTTTAGTAGCAATAACAGCACCCAAGTCCCCACTCTCCCCCTGTTTGGGCCCAGTTTCGAGATCAATAAATTTAGAAGTCCCCTCATCCCTCATAAATTCCACTCTCCCAGTCTTAGCCTTCTTGAGCTGTGGATTACCCTCATCCTCCTTGGCCTCTCAGTCCCTCGTAGTGGACGCCACAGTTCCCTTATCAATTTCTAGGGTAGGGAAATCATTTTTCATGCTGACTTTCTTGGAGGTTTTAGACTTAGACTCCAGAATAGGGGTCCCCACAGGATAATTTCCTTGCTTTTTCACAATTTTGGGTCCCCCTTTAAGGCTTTTGGGAGTTAAGATTTTGGGGGACCTAACAACGTTTTTGCCCTTTCCCTTGACAACAAACATCGGGGCTGAAGGAGTATCCTCCAAAAGACTGAATTTGATTTGCTTGGGTGGACACAACACCAAATGGAAATGATACAGCCTAAGGATGAGCCCTTGGTGGAGAGGGATGGGCAGATGCTTAGGGTTCTTAGCCTGAATCTCCTTGGTAGATCGAATGGAATTCTCAAGGGATGAAAGCAAAAAGAAGGGAAAGCTAAGTACCAGCCTATTCCTAAAATGATTGAACAAGGCAAAATGGTAATGATAAAATACCTTAAAGCGACCCTCCAGTGTAAAGTATTTCATTATCATGAGGTAGACTTGCCCCAGAGAAGGCAACTTCTCTCTCTAAAAACTACCATGAAGCTTGACAACCGCTTCCCCCTCTTTGAAGAACAACCCCATATTTTTTGGATTTAGCACCTTACTCCTATGGCTGTGCTTCCTACCCTTAATAGGAAACCCTGTGGCTTTCCCTATTATTTCCTCTGAAACTTCAAAGTCAATACCCCCACACAGACCTACTTGTTATCATCCCAAGAGTCAGTGAATTGTCTAGACAGATTCTCATTGTGGCCAATCATGGCTTCTAGATTTAGGAGGCCACTTCACCTTCCTAAATGATGTGCCACACCATGGGATCCTTCCTGAACTCCTCAAGTGAGGTCAGCTCAATTTTGACAATATCACCACCCATTCTGTAAACTGTTAAGCAGCAAAGACGAGAGAAAATTGTAAAGGTAAATTTTGTGAGAATGCCTTCTAGAATGCACATAAGGATAAATAATTCTGCTTATGCAATCTCGTCACTTCAAAGGGCTTGAAATCTCTGAATTAAATTCAAAGTAATTATTCGGGTGATATGCAGAGCCCTTGCCACCTTGGTTCTCCTTCTCAGAAGAGACCCCCGCCGCCACGTGCAAAAGTAAACATCATTTAAGACGGGGATGGAAAGAAAATAATTGCTACCATGCCAGCCTGTTGTCCACTCTCCTCTCCATGAGGTATTGTGCCACCTCAACATCCATTTATAAATCATCCTCCAGGTCAGCCTCCTCTGATTCATCTCATTATTCTGCCCTAAGAAATTTGAATGATGCCAACATTATTCCCACCCTGATGGGTTTGAATACCAATGACTCTAACCTCATATAAAATCTTGCCCCCCCCGCACATAAAATAATTCCAACTACACATCCAAAATGTGCAAAGGAAAGGGAGCCCAACCCTCCCACAAAAATACTTGCCATAGACTAACTTAAGTACCATTGCATCCATCTTTTTTAGTAAGGGTTTAAATTCTACGGGGCAGACTTGAGAAATGTCTCCAGCACTGCCATCCATTTCTATTAATCTCAGGGTTGGCCATGGCATCCGCCACAACATTGCCTTCCCTATAGGTGTGTGAAACTTTGTAATCTTCCAAGGCATTAAGGAGTAGGTGAATATCTTCCACTATATAAGCCAAATTCCAACCAAGATTGGCCGACCCCAAAGCAACATTGACAATTAGCTATGAATCCCTCTCCACATGCAAATGTCTAATATTCATAGAAAGAGCAATCTTAATACCCCACAACATAGCTAGCACCTCAACCTCATTATCGCTCTTAATACCTAGCCCCCCAATGTAGGCAAGTGTCATTATACATGATAGAATTAGTGGAAACAAATGGGATGATGGATTTGTATGCAATGGGCCATAATTGTGTGTATGAATGAAAGGATGTAGTTGTGCAATGGAGATAGAGGCTCATTTGTAGATTACTTCACACACAAGGGGTACTTGTTCTAGTGATAATAGTCATGTATTCCTTAGGGTTCAACATGGGAAAAGATCATAAGAGAATTGTAGATTAGCAGTTTAAGAAGCCACTTCTAAGTTGATAGGAAGTAGACCATGCTAGAGGAGAGTTATTAGTAGCTTGAATTATGAAGATATGAGGGTAAGTTTGTGGAGAAATGTTGAACATGCCAAATCACAAAGGGAGTGGCATAGAACATAGGGTTGTACAAACCACTTCTCATGCTAGACAAATCCTATGAGGACTTCTAAATGGACTTTGTCCTTAGATTATTGCAAATGTAAGGAGGAAATGACTCATTTTTTGTGGTTATTGATAGGTTTTCAAAGATGATGCATTTTAGTCCTTGAAAGAAAATGAGTGATGTGTCAAAGGTGGTATTTCTTCTTCAATGAGGTGGTGTAGTTACATGGATTGACATGTAGTATTACCCTTAAACAAAGACAAAAAGTTCCTCAATCATGTTTGGTTAACATTGTAGAATAAGTTGGGCACATAATTAAATTATAATTTAATGCATATCCACAAACAGAAGGGAAGACATAGGTTTTCAATTTGAGCCTTGGGAACTTACCGAGTTGTTTGGTGGGAGATAATTCCATAGACTCCATGTTAGCACAAGCATAATTTGGATACAATAACTTAGTGAATAGGTTAACTAGTAAGACACCATTTTAGATTGTGTAGGGACATTGCTAAGGGGTATCATAGGCCTATTAAAGTTGGAAGGAGGAAAGTGTCATAGTGCAAAGACTAAAGACATCATGCAATACATGCATGTGGAAGTCAAAAGGCTATTAGAAGCAAGAAATGCTAAATACAAGGCACATTCAAACATGAATCAAAGGGAGAAGACTTAATCAAAGGGAGAATTAGTCATGACAAATATTAGAAAAGACTAGTTCCCCAGGGGAACATATAATAAATTGAAACCCAAGAAGATTTGCTCATGCAAATTTGTGTGCAAATTTTCTTAGAATGAGTATGAAATCAATTTTCCAGAATGATTAGATATCTCCTTGATATTTAAAGTATTTGATCTTATTCTTTTCCTTGACAAGATGATTTAGTTGATGTGAATATACAGCCATGTAGCATTATTGATTAGAAAGGGAAATTATCAAAAAACAAAGATAAAATAAGAGATCCTTAATGAGAACATTGGGAAAAAGACTCGGTACAACAAGTACAAAGAATATCTTATTCACTAGAAGGGTGAGGACCAGAAGGAGATTCATGGATCACTAAAGTTGAAATAAGTTGTCTTGGGTGGTCAAATCAATTGTCCATGCAATCCATTTTGTGAGCACTAAGTTCACAAATATTTCATCTAATGTGTTTTGTTTAAGATAATCTTGTGGGTTAGAAATTTTACATCACCCAAAAGAGTTTCCTTGCAATTTAGTCTATTTTGGTTAGTTCACATAGAGGACTAGTAGCTATTTTTTGGTTTGAAGTGTGTGTTGTGAGTTTTAATGTGTGGTTTTGGTTGGGCATGTTTGGGATCATGGGTATTCATCAACATTATCACAAAGGCCTTTGTTTGTGACAATTGTGTTGCATAGGGCACACACCTGTTGAAGTAGATTGTTGCCCTTGTCAAGATAGAGTGAAACCTTGTGGAATAACACAAAGCAAAGTGTGTCACCAAGGTGTCATGTGTTACCATAAAAGATTAAGGAATACAAGTAGGATCTAGTCAAGACATTGGAGGTTGGATATGTTAAGGGGATATTATCTATCCAATGGGTGGAATACAACAAAAACTCTTTTATCAATTATGCCAGCCTCTCTAGAGTGGTCAAATTTTTGAGTGGCCTTCATGGGTGTACAAGAATGACAAGGAATCACATGTTGCACATATGTTACCTAAGGTTGTCATTGATGTCAACACTCAATTTGGGCTATCATTGATCCTTATGTTGATGGTATACTATGATGGTGTGCTAACAGTGATGTTGTTGATATTCATGGTTGGATGTCATGCCTTGTTTAATGTTAATTAAAGTTGTATTGAGTATGTTTGTTGTCAGCAGAGATGATATCATGATGATATATTAAGATGAGAGTTAGAAGCATTAAGATGAGGATTAGAAGTATTAAGATGAGGATTAGAAGTAATGATGATGTTGGGGAGATGTTGCTGATGGTCTGTAACATGTTGTATGCTCTCTCCTGTTGTTCCTAAGGAAGTATGTGTTGCTATAAGGAAGCTTTGGTCTCCAGATGTTGGTGAAGGTTTTTGCTATAGGAAGTTGGCTTGAAGATTGATTGGGAGAATTCTTTGCATTCCTCCGCCTCTAAAGATATGGTCTTACAGTTTGGGATTTAGTGTCTTTGTTTTGTGGGCATTGCAATATTATATTTTTAGGTCACCAGTGTTGCCGAATAGGTCTCTGGTAATTGCAGTGAGTTGGCAGTTTGGTTGCTTGTCAAGACTGGTTCAAAAAATGCTCTGCATTTCTCCGTGTTGTTATTTCTGGTCCTACTGCTTGGTGGACATGCTCTTAGTGTTTGTGCAGTGTCTCAGTTCAACTTCAACTTTTAATGGTATGATGTTCATCGCAAGTTGGTTTGTAAATGTTCTATCTCATGATTGTGTCTTCTGGCTTCCTAGATGAAGTGTTATGTCTCTGTTTTGTTTGTGCTAGCTATTTTTGGCACGTTAGTGAGAAATAAGTATATGGAAGTATTGTTGGATGTTCATGGAATGTCTCTTTGTTGTCCACACATCAATGATTGATTTCTTTGATGTCGCATATTGTTTTGAGTTGGTTTTTTGGAAACTTGTGGATATCTTGCCGACATGGCTTGTTCTCTTGCTTGTGCTATGTGTTTGGGGGTTTGTGCCAACATATGAGGCTATGTTAAGATGTGTTTGGGTCATGCCCTATCCTGTTGATAATCGCATTGAGTAAATTTAGTTGGAAGTTGTGTTTCTTGGTCGACTGGTAAAGTGCTACACGTTTCCTTGTTGCCGACTTGGGATGCTGTGCACCAACATGTTCGTTGTTTGTGATCACATTGGAAGATGAAATAAGTTGTTTTTTGTCGTCTCTATCTTTTGGATAGGACCGCTTTCACCACATTTATGTTTTGTGGCCGACTTGTTGAGGTCATTGTTTGTCTCCTATTTTGGCTAATCTAATTGGTGTTTTGTGATATTGTAGAGGATATAAATGGAAGAAAAAATTAGTTGCAAAGAGTGAGAAGGTGGAATGTGTGTGGAATAATGTAGTAAGGAATGTGAGCTTCAAAATATATAGATCAAATATGCTTCAACACCTCAGTCAACAGAGTGTATTGTTGACATATGTTGTAAATTCAGAGTTTCATGTATCCTGCTCTGAGATAGTGGGTCTCATTAGGTCCTTGTATCTTGCCCTGAGGTTGTGCGCCTCAGCCTACAAGTCCTATGTATATTGCCCTGAGGTTGCGTGCCTTAGCTTGCAAGTTCTTCAAGGAGCAGTGTGCTTCCTTAGGCTGTGAGTCTTAAAACAAATTATAATCTTGTTCATATATATTGTGATATTTCTCACAGTGGTTTTTCCCTTCTTGAGTTTTCTAAATATATCTGGTGTTATCTTGTGCATGTGTGTTCATTGCTTTATCTTCCATTGTTTCTGACCTGGTTAAGGATTACTGATCTTGTTAGAAGACTGAATTTGCATTGTGCTAAAATTTTAAGTTTTGAAGACACTGATTCACCCCCCCTCTCAGTATTTGGGTGTGTTCATCAATTGGTATCAGAGCCAAGTTCCTTAGAAGGAGATTAACTGCTTGAGGAAGGTCTAGGATGGATCATGATGGATCTTAAAAGGCACCTAAGTTTGATGGAACAAATTACACCTTTTGGAAGCTAAGGATTGAAAGGAAGCTAGGTGTGCGAAAATCGCTTCCTACACTAATCTAAAGAGGAGAGATGAGTGCAAATTCTTTTCAACCTTTACAATTACAATGTTATTAACCCAACAATAGAGATATTGTAGCAATAGAAAACACAAGAATGTAAGACAGAAGAAAGAGAGACAAGATATAATGTGGGGAAAACCCATACAGGTGAAAAACCCCACTCCAAAACCTGCATAATGTATTATCAAAACAACAAGGTTTACAACACACTTGCAATGCAAGTCTTTACTAGAGTCTTCAAAACTCGTATCTAGAGACAAATCAGTAGCATAATAGTACCTGTCAATCACATAATACATCTCCTCTCAAAGCACTTGCTTAAATAGAAGTTTACAAGGCAAAAATGAACTTTTCTTGAGATGAGCGTCCAACTTGGCCTCATGGCCCAAAACCCACGCCTAGGGACACTTGTCCAACACTGCAGCATGGTCATGACACTTGTCATAACACCCCATCCCAATATGGTCACCTATTCCCAAGTTGGGCAATGACAGATGCTCTTACGTATCTTACGACCGTCATAGAATCCGTCATACTGACAATACTTATAGCTGTAAGAGAATCTATCATACACTGACTAAAAATAGCATATTCTCTTACAACATGTCATAACTCTCCTTGGGGCACCCAAAGATTCCTTCTTCCAAGATGCCTTGTGACACATGTCTTCACCTATCATAGAACATTCCATTTACGACTCTTACGCGTCAAAGATTCTGTCATAACCATTTTGGTCAAGATTCACTTACACACTAGTCAAAGTGCTGACACATGACAAAATATCTCTACCACTAAGTGGGATACCTATCTCCTAATGTGAGGACAAAATTACATGTGGTCACCTTCCACGTAGGATGACACATCACCGTGCCAACTCCCACAAGATGACAAAACATGGTTTGCATCCTAATTACACAATAGGCAATAAATAAATATATTACAATAAATAAATGCAAGGAATTACCAAGGTTGAGACACCTTAATTCCCAACATTCTCCCACTTGTCGAACACCTTGTAAGAGCCAATAGAAATAACAGGATTTAACTGCTATAGGCCGAGAGGTCCATAGACTCCGAACACCATCTAAACTTCTTTATGCCCACAGGTTTCGTCAATGCATCCACAACATTCTTCAAAGTGTCTACCTTCTCCAAATTCACCTTCCCATCCTCTACCCTGTCTCATATGAAATGAAACTTTACATCAACATGCTTTGTTCTAGCATGGAAAGTTGGATTCTTTGCTAGGCAAATTGCACTCTGAATGTCACAATAGATCGTAATCTGTACTGCATCAACACCAATATCTGAACACAATCTCTTAAGTCAAATGGCTTCCTTTCAAGCATGAGTTACTGCCATATACTCAGCTTCTATCATGGACAAAGTGACCACAAGTTGCCGCTTACTCATCCAACTAATTGCACCACTGAACATAGTAAACATGTAAGCTCTGGTGGATCTCCTGCTGTCAATGTCACCTGCCCAATCAGAATCCACGAATCCACTAATACAAACTGAATGCGGAGGTCCTATAGGATTACCATGATAGCATATGGAATACTTAGAAGTACCCCTCAAATATCTAAACACTCTCTTTACGGCATCCCAATGTACCCGTCCATGATTAGCCATAAATCAACTAAGGACTCCCACTGCTTGGGCAATGTCTGGTCTTGTGCAGACCATAGCATACATCAAACTGCCAACAACACTAGCATAAGGTACTCTGCTCATGTCCTCCACCTCACTAGGAGATTTTAGACAATCATTAACAGACAACTTTGTCCCCAAAGAAACAAGAACAAACAATGGTCTATAATCTGCCATGCTGAACCTATCCAACATGGTCTTCACATACTTACTATGGCTTAACCAAAGTTTTCTGTAAGCTCTGTCTCTTCTAATTTCCATTCCCAGAATGTACCTGGCTGCCCCTAAATTTTTCATCGCAAACTATGTTGACAACTGAGACTTCAAATCAGAAATCATATTCTTACCATTCCCAATCAACAACACATCGTCAACATACAATGCAATAATGAGAATGTGATCATTGTCAAATTTATAATACATACAATGATCTTATTTTGATCTTAGAAATCCAACTAACAACATAAAGGCATCAAACTTCAGGTACCACATCCTAGGAGACTACTTCAAACCATACAAAGACTTTTTCAACTTGCAAACCAAATTTTCTTTACCTTTCTCTATGTAATACTCTGGCTATGACATGTAAATCTCTTCCCCCAAATCACCATGAAGCAATGCTGTCTTCACATCCATCTACTCCACCTCTAAGTCATAAGCTGCTGCAAGAGATAATAGGAACTAAATAGATGTCAGCTTTGCAACGAGAGATAAAATTTTACCATAATCAATTCCCTCCACTTGTGAGTACCCCTTTGCAACTAATCTAGCCTTGTACTTTTCAACATTGCCATCTGCGCCAAATTTTTTCTTGAACACCCATTTGCATCCAATAGGTTTTTGTCCTTTAGGCAAAGGCACCAAGTCCCATGTTTTATTCTTCTCCAAAGAATCCATCTCATCTTCCATATCCTCCTTCCAGGAACTTGCATCTTTCATGCCCACAGCATCTGTCACAGTTCTAGGCTCATCAGTGTTAGTAACCAAACCTATCAAGTTGCTTCCTTGTTCGTGTAGACCTCCTCAATGGTTGAGGTTGAGGTTCTGCTTCTTCTTCTAAACTTTTAGAGCTGCTAGAGCTCTCCTCATCATCAGGTCTCACACGGTTTGTCGATTCAGTCTTCTTAGAGGTAGAAGGAAACTAAATCACATCCTCTTTCTTTTCTGTTTCTTCTGGCTATAGAACAACGGGAGAAGGTGTTAGCTCTTTGAAAATAACACTTCTGCTATACAACACTTTTCTAGCCACAGGATCCCAAAGCTTGTATCCTTTCACACCGACACCATAGCTAATAAAAATACACTTAACAACCTTATTCTCCAATTTAGACCATTTCTCCCTAGGCACATGTGCATATGCCTCAACCAAAAACATGAAAATGTCTAACTGAAGGCTTCTTACCAGACCACACCTCCATAGGTGTCTTACCAACAAGAGCTGATGTAGGAGACCTGTTTACTAGGTAGCAAGCAGTGGCTGTTCGAGGCTTGCTCCACTAAGCATACTCCTAGCCTTCTCCGTCAGTGCCCTGTTCATCCTCTCTGCAACTCCATTTTGTTGCGGGGTGTATGGAGTTGTCTTATGTCTTTCAATCCCTTGCTCTTTACAGAACTTATCAAAATCTGTCGAACAAAACTCATCACCGTTGTCAGTTCTCAAACACTTTAATCTTTTTACTAGTCTGATTCTCAACAAAAGCTTTAAACTCTTTGAACTGACCAAAGACTTCAAACTTGCTTATGAGAAAATAAATCCATGTCCTTCTACTATAATCATCTATGAAAGATACAAAATATACAGATTTGGAAATTGAAGGAACACTGACAGGACCAAACACATCAGAATGAATAAGGTCCAACACACCAGAAGACTTGTGAGAACTAGAGTAAAAATGAACACAGTTTTGCTTTCCATATATAAAATGTTCGCAAAAGTTGAACTTGAGATTACAATCATTTAACCCCTCAATGAGGTTTTTATTTTTCAGGGTTCTAAGACCCTTCTCATCAATGTGGCCAAATCTCTTATGCCATAACATTGTCTTTTTAGCAAGAAGCTTAACTTCCAAAGCATGAGCACCCTTGGGTACCCAAGATCCACTACCATCAGAATTTGTTACAACAGATTTCTTCACTGCTGGTTTAGATGATGGGGATGAAGTGACTGTAACTCTTTTCTTCGAGTTAGAAGAACTATTGCACTATGAGGTGCATGCCTCCAGTTGAAACAGAGCACCTCTCCGAGTACCCTTCACAAGCACCATAGATCCTCTAGTTATCTTGCATCCATCCTTCAAAAAGACAACCTGTACACCTGCATCATTCAACTTACTTACAGAAAGTAGGTTCCGTGCTAAGTCTGGGGTGTGCATGACCCCAGTGATCCCCTTCACTCGTCCATCAGGGAATCAAATTGAGACTCTTCCATGACGAACAATCTTCAGATGAGAATCGTCACCCAGGTACACTCTTCCACCATCGAACTCTTCATACTTCGTGAACCAGCTTTGATGCAAGGTCATGTGGAATGATGCACCAGAATCAATCAACCACACATCATCAGATGCATGGGTGGCTAGGGCTATGATGAAGGCATCACCATCATCTTGTGACTTGTCAGAATCTGAATCTGGGACATTCTTTTTCTTCTTTTTCTTTTCCTCTTTGCATTCCTTTTGGAAATGCCCAATTTTTCCACAGTTCCAACAGAGAGCCTTGGACTTTCCAGGAGATTTGGATCTCCCATGGGATTTGGATCTACCCTTCTTAGCTTTCTTGTCCTTCTTTTTCCCTTTCTCCTCGGGCCTTCCACGAACTGCAAGAGCCTCTTTAGCTGCTTCAAAAGGCTTTCTCTACAATTCTTTAGATAATAGTGAAGATACCACTTCATCCATTTTGAAAGTGGATGTGGTGCTCCCAATAGCCATAACAAGATGATCCCACGAGTCTGGTAAAGAACAAAGCAAGGTCATACAATGATCCTCCTCCTCCATCTTCACACCAATGAATGTCAACTGTGCAACTAACATGTTGAAAGCATTTAGGTGATCTGCAACAGATCCTCCATCCTCCATCCTTAGAGAATACAACTTCTTTCTCAGAAAAAACTTGTTCACCAGGGATTTGGCCTGATAAACATCTCCTAGCTTCTTCCAAAGGTCTTTCATGGTCTTCTCCTCATGGAAATTTAACATGACAGAATCAGCTAGACTAAGTCTTATGAGACCCTTAGCCTTCTAATCTTTGAGATCCCAATCAGCTTGTGCCATTGTAGTTGGTTTTACACCGGAAATAGTTTCCCATAGTCTCTATCAACAAGCATGTCTTCCATCTTAAGTTTCCATAACTCAAAATTTGTGCCATTGAACTTCTCCACCTCTAATCTTCTAGATGTGCCTGCCATCTCCTTCCTGCAACAAGATTATAGAATACTCTACACAGACTCCCACTCAACCTAAGATTAGCTCAAAAAACCCCTACCCAGTAGCTAGAACCAAAATTGGCCAGGCTTTGATACCAACTGAAAGGAAGCTAGGTGTGCGAAATCACTTCCTACACTAATCTAAAGAGGAGAGATGAGTGTAAGTTATTTTTAACCTTTACAATTATAGTGTTATTAACCCAACAATGGAGATATTGCAGCAATAAACAACACAAGAATGTAAGATAGAAGAAAAAGATAGAAGATATAACGTGGGGAAAACCCTTACGGGTGAAAAACCCCACACTCCAAAACCTGCACAATGTATTATCAAAACAACAAGGTTTACAACACACTTGCAATGCAAGTCTTTATAGGAGTCTTCGACACTCGTATCTAGAGACAAACTGGTAGCATAATAGTACTTGTCAATCACATAATACATCTCCTCTCAAAACACCTACTTAAATAGAAGTTTACAAGGCAAAAATAAACTTTTCTTGAGATGGGTGCCCAACTTGGCCTCATAGCCCAAAACCCATGCCTAGGGACACTTATCCAACACTGCAACATGGTCATGACACTTTTCATAACACCCCATCCCAATATGGTCGCCTATTCTCAAGTTGGGCAATGACATATGCTCTTACGCATCTTACGACCATCATAGAATCCGTCATACTGACAGTACTTATAGCTGTAAGAGAATCTGTCATACACTGACTAAAAATAGCATATTCTCTTACATGTCATAACTCTCCTTGGGGCCCCCAAAGATGCCTTGTGACACACGTCTTCACCTATCATAGAACATTCCATTTATGACTCTTACGTGTCATAGATTCTGTCATAAGAATATGTCATAACCATTTCGGTCAAGATTCACTTACACACTAGTCAAAGTGCCGACACATGGAAAAATATCTCTACCACTAAGTGGGACACCTATCTCCTCATGTGAGGACAAAATTACATGTGGTCACCTTCCACGTAGGATAACACATCACCATGCCAACTCCCACAAGATGACAAAAGAGGATTTGCATCCTAATTACACAATAGGCAATAAATAAATATATTACAATAAAGAAAATGCAAGGAATTACCAAGGTTGAGACACCTTAATTCCCAACAAGGATGGAAGGCTATTTATCCTCTCTAGGGTTTGGTGTTTGGAAATATGTGAAGGATGGTTACACTACTCCTATTGATACTCCTACAGATCTAGCAAAGATTAGGTTGTATGACAATAATGCCAAGGCAAAGAATGCTATCATGAGTGGGTTAGTTGATTCAGAACTTCTGAAGATAATGAATTGCAATTCTGCTAAGGATGTTTGGGATAAACTTAGCAGCATTTATGAAGGAGATATTAATGTGAAGCAAGCCAAAATGCAAATCTCCAAGAGCAAATTAGAGACCCTAAGGATGGCAGAAGATGAAGACGTTGCTAGTTATATGGTCTGAGTGGATGAAGTAGTTAATGGCATTAGAGGTCTTGGTGGAGAAGTGAAAGAAGATGAGATTATGAAGAAGGTTTTGAGATCTCTCCCTAAATCTTACATTCATAAGGTATCTACTATTGAGGAATCTAAGGACTTGGATAACTATTTAGTAGATCAATTGTTTGGTGCTCTCACAACGTTTGAAATGAGAGATTTAAATGACAAAGATGATCTAAAGAAGGAAACAACATTCAATGTTAGTAAGAAGACAAAAGATGAAACAACAGATCAAAATGATGACCTTGATGAGGTAGAGGCAAATTTTGTTAGAAGATTAAAGAAGGGCACCGACAAATATAGAGGTAAGTTACCTTTCAAGTGCTTCAATTGTGGGAGAATTGGTCATTTTGCCTCTAAATGTCCTTTTAAAGAATCAAAGGATAGCAACAAAAGAGAAGTTCAAAAGAAGTCTTTATTCCATGGAGAACAACTATTCTTCAGAAGATGAGGATCATGATGATTCAAATGATGAAACACTTTTCATGGCCTTGAAAGTTGGTGACAAAAAGAGTGATATTGGAAAATGTAAGAAGTCTGGTACTTTGCAGGCCGCCAAAGATAATGAAAAATCAATGGTTGTGTGGACTGCATTTCATGCAAAAGAAGAAGCAAATGCTTGGGTAATTTACAGTGGATGCTCTAACCACATGACTGGTGACAAGGGGAAGTTCATCAGCCTTAAGAAGTGGAATGGTGGAGCTGTCAGGTTTGGTGGTGATGAGTCAACACAAATCTGTGGAAAGGGTACTATAACCATTGATGGAAAGAACAAGACTGAGGATGTCTTATATGTCAAAGGGTTGAACCAGAATCTCCTCAGTGTTAGTCAGATGTGCAGTAAAGTATACAATCTTATATTTCATGCCAAAGGTTATGAGATCAAGAAGGTAGGGTCTAGAAGATTAGTTACAGAAGGTACTAGGACATATGGAGATATCTATCATCTAAAGGAGGCAAATGGAAGAACCTGCTTATTGGCTCAATCCAGCGAGTGTTGGTTGTGGCACAAGAGGATGGAACACATCAACTTTGACAATATGGTGAAGATCAACTCTACTCATGTAGTGAGAGATATGCCTAAGGTAACCAAGCCTGCAAACACATTATGCAAGGAATGTCAAATGGGAAAGTAGACAAAGACAAATTTCAAGAGCAAGGAATGTTCTTCTACAATGCCATTGGATCTGATTCACACTGACCTTTGTAGAGGTCTACAAGAATAAAGAATCAACAAGGTGAAAGGTAGTTCATGTTGCTTATTGATGATTACTCTCAAAAGACTTGGGTTACTTTTTTAAGAGAAAAATCAGAAGCCTTTGATAAGTTTAAGATTTTCAAAGAAAAAGTTGAGAATGAAATGAATGCTAAGATCAAATGCTTAAGATTTGATAGAGGAGGTGAATTTACTTCAAATGAATTTGAAAATTTTTGTGAAGATCATGGTATTAGGAGACATCTGTCTGCTCCTAGGACCCCTCAACAAAATGGGTTAGTGGAGAGGAAGAATATGACTATGCAAGAGATGGCTAGGGAAATGTTGAAAGATGTAGATCTGTCTGATATGTATTGGAAGGAAGCAGTTCACACTGATGTATACCTACTTAACAGAGTACAATTGAGGGTCAATAGAACTAAGACCCCTTATGAGCTATGGTATGGAAGACCTCTCACTATCAGATACTTCAGGATCTTTGGTAGCAAATGCTACATCAGGAGAGATGAAGAAGACCTTGGAAAGTTTGATTCAAGGTGTGATGAAGGGATCTTTCTTGGTTACTCGACCAAAAGCAAGGCCTATAGATGCTAAAACAAGAGATTGGGAAAGATGATTGAAAGCACAAATGTTAAGGTAGATGAAGATTTGTGTCATATTTCACAAGAACCAGAGGTTTGTAGATATGATATATCTCCCTGCATTGAAGAAGAAGAGGAGGATAAAGAAGAGAAGGAATAAGAATCAAGAAAGATCCCTAAGACTCCAACAAAGTATGTTCAGAGGAATCATTTAGCAGATCAAACCATTGTGGATAAGAATGAAGGTATGCAGAACAGGTGAAGGCTTGCAAAAGCATGTGAGCAACTGAATGTGTGCTTACTGTGAAAGGTAGAGCCCAAAACCTTTACTGATGAGCTAGCAAAGATGATGTATAGTTGAAGGCAATGGAAGAAGAATTGAATCAAATAGAAAAGAATCAGACATGGGAACTGGTTCCCAAACCAGTTGATAAGAATGTTATAGGAACAAAGTGGGTGTTCCAGAATAAGCTGAATGAAGATGGTGAAGTTGTAAGGAACAAGTCAAGATTGGTGTGTAAGGGTTATTCACAAGTTGAAGGTATTGATTTTGAGGAGACTTTTGTTGTGGTAGCCAGGATGGAGGCAATCAAGATGTTTCTTACCTTTTCTTCTCACAAGAACTTCAAGGTCTATTAGATGGATGTTAGTTCATCCTTCTTGAATGGTGATTTAGAGGAAGAGGTCTACATTGAGCAAACGGATGGTTTCTAGCTATCAGAAGATCTAAACATGGCATGTAGACTCAAGAAAGATTTGTATGGACTTAAGAAAGCTCCTAGAGATTGGTATGCTCGGTTGGATAAGTACTTACTTCAGCAAGGTTTCAAGAAAGGTATTGCATATAGTAATCTTTACATTAAGGTAGAGGAAGACAATATTTTGATAGTTGTTGTATATGTTGATGAAATCATCTTTGGAGGAGATGATAATATGTGTAAGA
This sequence comes from Cunninghamia lanceolata, assembly GCA_027924645.1. Classification (NCBI taxonomy): domain Eukaryota; kingdom Viridiplantae; phylum Streptophyta; class Pinopsida; order Cupressales; family Cupressaceae; genus Cunninghamia; species Cunninghamia lanceolata. The sequence goes on from BSBN01000684.1 coordinate 5,904,894, forward strand.
GGTTTGCAGAAGAGATGCGAAGAGTTTGAGATGTCTATGATTGGTGAGTTGTCTTTCTTCCTTGGGCTTCAAATTGCTCAACTAGATGATGGTATCTTTATTTCTCAGGCTAAGTATGTTAGAGAGATGTTGAAGAAATTTGGCATGGAGGACTCCAAACTAGTAAGTACTCCTATGGTTACTAGTTGTCACTTGAGTAAGGTTGATAATCAAGGTTGATGAGCAAGGTTGATCAGACTCTTTATAGATATATGATTGGAGGATTATTGTACTTGATTGCTTCTAGACCTGATATTATGCATACAGTATGTTTGGTTTCCAAATATCAAGCTAATCCTAAGAAAACTCATGAGAAGGCAGTAAAAAGAATATTCAGATATTTGAAGGGAACTCCAGATTATGGTATGTGGTATAAGAAGGATGATAACTTTTCTTTGAGTGCCTATACTATGTTGATTGGGTAGGATGTGTGGATGATCAGAGAAGCACCAGTGGAAGTGCATTTTTCTTAAGAGACAGATTGGTCTCTTGGTTTAGTAAGAAACAGGATTTAGTGTCCTTATCCACAACAGAAGTTGAGTATATTGCTGCAGCATCTTGTTGCACCCAAGTGCTTTGGATGAAGAAGACTTTGAAGGATATCAAGGTGGTGTATGATGAACCCATTCCCATATTATGTGATAATACCAATGCAATAAACATTTCCAAGAATCCGGTGATGCATTCAAGGACTAAACATATTTCTATCTGGTATCACTTTCTAAGAGAGAAGGTTGCAGAGCAAGAAGTCAGATTGGAGTATGTTCCTACTAAGGATTAGATTGTGGATATCTTCACTAAGGCACTTTCAAAGGATACTTTTGAGTATCTATGGCAGAAGCTAGGGGTTATTGCCCCTTCTTCTTCTAAATAGATGCATAGATAGTGCATCTATCCAAGGGGAGAAATTCATGTCATACCCTTTTCTCTTGGATTGATGTGAGCTACCTCTCAGGGGGAGTAGGTAGTTGGTTGGTTGTTGCTGATAAGGGGAGCATGTATAATTGTTTGAAGGAGAAGTGTAGTTGTTGAAAATGTTCTGATGATTTAAATGAAGACATTTGTCCTTTGTCCTCAATGTCAAAGGGGGAGAATGAGTAGGTGTGTGTTGCCATCAATGCCAAAGGGGGAGATTGTTGCACATATGTTACCAAAGGTTGTCAGTAATGTGGTTGTCATTGATGTCAACACTCAGTTTGGGTTGTCATTAATGCTTATGTTGATGGTATATTATGATGGTGTGCTAATAGTGATGTTGTTGATGTTCATGGTTGGATGGCATGCCTTGTTTAATGTTAATTAAAGTTGTATTTAGTATGTTTGTTGTCAGCAGAGATGATATCATGATGGTATATTAATATGAGAATTAGAAGCATTAAGATGAGGATTAGAAGTATTAAGATGAGGATTATAAGTATTAAGATGAGGATTAGAAGTAATGTTGATGTTGGGGAGATGTTGTTGATGGTTTGTAGCATGTTGTATGCTCTCTCCTATTGTTCCTAAGGAAGTATGTGTTGCTACAAGGAGGCTCTAGTCTCTGAATGTTGGTGAAGGTTTCTGTTGTAGGAAGTTGCCTTGAAGACTGATTGGGAGAATGCTTCGCATTCCTCCAACTTTGAAGATATGGTCTTGCGGTTTGGGATTCAGTGTCTTTGTTTTGTGGAGATTGCACTATTATCTTTTCACATCACCAGTGTTTCCGAAGAGGTCTCTGGTAATTGCAATGAGTTGGTCAGAAAATGCTCTACATTCTTCACATTGTTCTATTCTTGCAGCTTCGTGGACATGCTCTTAGTGTTTGTGTAGTGTCTCAGTTCATCTTTTATGGTATGATGTTCACCACAAGTTGGTTTTGGTAAATGTTCTATCTCATAACTATGTCTTCTGGCTTCATGGATGAAGTGTTCTATCTCTGTTTGGTTTACGCTAGTTATTTTTGGCATGACAGTGAGAAAGAAGTATATGTAAGTATTGTTGGACATCCATGGAATGTATCTTTGTGGTCCTCACATCAATGGTTGATCTCTTTAATGCCGCATATTGTTTTGAGTTGGTTTTCTAGAAACTTGTGGATATTTGGCCGACGGGCCTTGTTCTCTTGCTTGTGCTATGTGTTTGGAGGTTTGCACTAGTAATTGAGGTTGTGTTAAGATGTGTTTGGGTCTTGCCCTATCCCGTTGAAAACTGCATTGAGTAAATTCAGTTGGAAGATGTGTTTCTGGGCCGACTAGTAAAGTGCTACTCGTTTCCTTGTTGCCAACTTGGGATGCTATGCGCCAACCTGTTCATTGTTTGGGATCACATTGGAAGATGTAATAAGTTGTTTTTGGTCCTCTCTATCTTCTGGATAGGACCGCTTTCACCACATTTGTGTTTTGTGGCTGACTTATTGAGGTCATTGTTTGTCTTCTATTTTGGTCGACATAATTGGTTTTTTGTGATATTGCAGAGGATATAAATGGAAGAAAAAATTAGTTACAAAGTGTGAGAAGGTGGAATGTGTGTGGAATAATGCAGTAAGGAATGTGAGATGCAAAATATATAGATTAGATGCACTTCAATGCCTCAGTCAACAGAGTGTATTATTGACATATGTTGTAAATTCAAAGTTTCATGTATCCTGCTCTAAGATAGCGAGTCTCATCAGGTCCTTGTATCTTGCCCTGAGGTTGTGCACCTTAGCCTGCAAGTCCTATGTATATTGCCCTAAGGTTTGTGTGCCTTAGCCTGCAAGTCCTTCAAGGAGTAGTGTGCTTCCTTAGGTTGTGAGTCTTAAAACAAATTGTAATCTTGTTCATATATATTGTGATATTTCTCACAGTGGTTTTTCCCTTCTTGAGTTTTCCACATATATCTGGTGTTATCTTGTGCATGTGTGTTCATTGCTTTATCTTCCATTGTTACTGATCTGGTTAAGGATTACTAATCTTGTTAGAAGACTGAATTGGCATTGTGCTGAAATTTTAAGTTTTGAAGACACCGATTCACCCCCCTCTCAATATCTGGGTGTGTTCAACATCACATAACTGAAAGATAGAAGTTAAAGTGCTACATTTCTTGAAGCTTTGATTATAGAAAAGTGGTGCAAAAAAAGATATTTTAGTTCCTATATACATGGGGAAGATCAATTGTCACCATGTTAGCATAAAAATGGGAATTCCCTTATGTAGAGGCTAATAAAGTCGAGGTGAAGTCTAAACCAAAGTATTAGTTGAAGTAGAGTGCAAGAAGCTAAAGCATTGTAGATGCAAGAGTTGAGAGAGAGAGAAAATGAAGTGGTTTATTGGCATGGATGGGCTTGTAAAAGGAGATAGATTGTACCATAGAGTGTCTTTACAAGTAGTTTGAATATTCATTGGGCTAGCTAGCATATGCTAGTTGGTTTCTACACAAATTTAGAGTGGTGCATAGGATGTACAAATCTTCTACAAATAATATAGATTGTTTGTTTTCTTGATTCTTGATTGGCCTTCTTGTTGGTAGGTGGCGACTGATCAGGAAAGTACTGTACACTAGCCATGTATCTTCACCGGGGTTCAGGGGCGTAGCCCCTGAATTTTTTTTGGACTGACATAAAAAAACCCTATTTTGTAACCGACATAAGGCTTGATAAAAGCGGCTAAGGGTTAGGGTTTTTTGATATATTGTATTGTAGCATTTGCAACGGTATTGAGTTGCAGGGATTGCTGGTTGTAATCAGTTTGATTTATTAGATAATAATATTGGACTCTCTATTGGTGGATGTAGCCCGAGTTTGGGTGAACCATGTTAAAACTTATCTCTCGCTGTTATTATTTCTATGTATTTTTCATTCCTCTGTTTAATCTTTATTTGCATTTAATTGATATCTTCTGCTAGCTAACCCTAACAAGTGGTATCAGAGCGGGTTGTGTTCAATTATCATCTGTAGGAAGGTCTCATGGTTGAGTGGGAGCAATGGTGGATGAGGGTAAATTAAAGGTCGATAAGTTCAATGGGAAGAACTATCAGTTATGGAAGATGCAGATGGAGGATTACCTCTATCAAAAGGATTTATGGATGCCGTTGGAAGGAGTAGCCAAGAAACTGGCAATAATAAGTGATGAGGATTGGAATCTTCTTGATAGAAAGGCACCAGGAACCATTTGGTTGTGCCTGGCACCATCAGTGGCATTCAATATAACGGAAGCGAAGACAACGGATGGTCTGATGAAAGCTTTGGCTAAATTGTATGAAAAATCCTCAGCCTCAAATAAGGTATTTCTCATGAAGCATTTGTTTAATCTGAAAATGGTTGAAGATGGATCTGTGACAGATCATTTAAATGAATTTAATACGATTGTCAGTCAATTGACTTCTGTAAATGTAAAATTTGATGAAGAAGTTAGAGCTCACTTGATATTATGTTCATTGCCTAAAAGCTAGAATAGTTTGGTAATGATGGTTAGTAACTCTGTTTTTGGTTCAAATACCCTGAAATTTGATGATGTTGTTGGTGTTATTCTAAGTGAGGAAATTTGTAGGAAAAGCTCAGGTAGATCCACATCAGGTAGTGTTTTGAATGCAGAAAGCAGGGGCAGATCAAAGGAGAGAGGAAAAGGTTTTGGAGGTCATGGGAAGTCACGAGGAAAATCAAAGGATAAGAGATCCCAAACTAGAGGATAGAAGGATTGCTAGTACTGTGGGAAACCAGGTCATCTGAAGAAAGATTGCTGGTCTCAAAAAAATAAAGGAGACAAATAAGAAGGAAATAAGGAGGCAAATGTGGTAAGTAATAAATCTGAAGATGATGCTTTGATTCTTTCCCTAGATAATGTTGATGATTCATGGGTTTTAGATTCAGGGGCCTCATTTCATGCTACGTCCCATAGAAGTTATTTTCTTGATTATGTCCAAGGGGATTTTGGGCTGGTTTATTTGGGAGATAACAAACCTTGTCAGATTGTTGGAAAGGGAAGAATCAAGATTAAGTTACAGAATAAGAATCATTGGCTACTATAAGAGGTAAGGGACATTCCAAGGCTCAGTAGGAATTTAATTTCAGCAGGATAGCTAGTTGAAGAAGGTTGCATCATTACATTTACTGATAAAAATTGGAAGGTTTCAAAAGGTGCCTTAATAGTAGCAAAAGGTGTGAAAGTAGGCACCTTATATCTTTCTATAGGTCATACTGTTCCTTCTACTTTAGCTGTTGTAGAGAAAAAACAAACAAGTTCAGGAACAGTTGCAGTAGATTTGCAGGAAGATACTAAAACAGTTGCTGCAGGTTCTGAGACAACACTGTGGCATAACAGACTTGGGCATATGAGTGAAAAAGGTATGAAGGTACTTCATTCTAAGAAAGTTTTACCAGGTCTGAAACGTATTAATATGGATTTCTGTGAAAGTTGTGTGTATGGAAAACAAAAGAGAGTCAGTTTTCTCAAGGATGGGAAGCAAAAGAAAAATAAAAAGTTGGAGCTTGTGCATACTGATGTATGGGGACTGGCTCAGGTATCTTCTCTCAGTGGCTCTCGATATTATGTTATATTCATAGATGATGCAACTAGGAAGGTATGGATTTATTTCCTTAGGTAGAAATCTGATGTATTTGAAACATTTAAGAAATGGAGAAGCTTGGTTGAGAATGAGATGGGTAAAAGATTAAAATGTCTTAGATCTGATAATGGCGGTGAGTATTGCAGCAAAGAATTTGAAGATTATTGTTCCTTTAATAGAATTCGTAGGCAGAAAATGGTTCCAGGGACTCCACAGGAAAATAGAGTGGTTGAATGCATGAATAGGACAATAATGGAGCATGCAAGGACCATGAGATTGCATGCTGGGCTGCCTTTAAACATGTAGGCAGAGGCTGTCAACACTGTTGTATATTTAATTAATAGAGGTCCTTCAGTTCCTTTAGGTTGTGGTATTCCAGAGGAAGCATGGATAGGTAAGAAGGTGAGTTATTCTTTTCTCAAAACCTTTGGATGTGAAGCATTTGCACATGTAGATTCTAAAAATAGAACCAAGCTGGATGCAAAATCAAAAAAGTATACCTTCGTTGGATATGGCATTGATGAATTTGGTTATAGGTTTTGGGATTTTAAAAATTAGAAAATTGTGAGAAGCAAGGATGTTATATTCAATGAGAAGGTGTTGTACAAAGATCAGTTGCAGAAGCATGAGAAGAAAGAAAAGAATTATGTGGTTCTGGATGATACTCCAAATAGTGACATTCCAGTGGTTCCTCATGCTCCGCAACAGCAACTAGAAATACCACAAACTCTAGTGAATGTTAGACGGTCAACAAGGCTAAGTAGACCTCCTGAAAGGTTTTCTCCCTATTTGTATTCTATTTTGTTAACAGATGCTGGTGAACTAGAAGGGCATGATGAAGCTATGCAGGTGGATACATAGGTTCAGTGGGAGCTTGCAATGAAAGAAGAAATGGACTCCTTGCTGAAAAATTAGACTTGGGAATTATGTAAGTTGCCTATAGGTAAAAAGATTTTACCAAACAAATGGGTTTATAGGCTAAAAGAGGAAGATGGAGGTAAGAAAAGATTTAAAGCCAAGTTAGTTGTAAAATGATTTGCACAGAAAAAGGGTATTGATTTTGATGAGATATATTCTCTAGTTGTCAAGATGACTTCTATTCGTATTGTCTTAAGTATTGTGGCTACTGAAGATTTGCATTTGGAACAACTAGATGTGAAAACTACCTTTCTCCATGGTGATTTAGAGGAGGAGATATACATGGAACAACCCCAAGGATTTAAGGTCAAAGGTAAGGAGAAACTGGTGTGCAGATTGAAGAAGAGTTTGTATGGCCTGAAACAAGCACCTCAACAATGGTATCTGAAATTTGATAATTTTATGGCTGAGCAAGGCTACAGTCGATGTAATTCTAACCATTGTGTTTATTTTAAGAGGTTGGATAATGATAGCTAAATTAATTTATGTTTATATGTTGATGACATGCTTGTAGCTGGGTCTAACATGGATCACATAAGAGAGTTAAAACAACTGTTAGCACAGTCATTTGATATGAAGGATTTGGGGGCAGCAAAACAAATACTTGGTATGAAAATTTGTAGAGATAGAAAGAACAGAAAATTGAATATATCTCAGGTTGCTTATGTTGAAAAGGTGTTGCAAAGATTCCATATGGAGAATGCAAAAGCTGTCAACACACCTTTGCCTAGTCATTTGAAATTGACTAAGGAGATGTGTCCAAAGACACAAGAGGAGGAAGAAAAAATGTCCAAGGTACCATATGCTTCAGCTATAGGAAGTTTAATGCATGCCATGGTATGCACGAGACTAGATATTGCACATGCTGTAGGAGTCATCAGTAGGTATATGAGTCATCTCGAATTAGAGCATTGGAATGTGGTAAAATGGATTCTCAGATATTTGAGAGGTACATCCAATAAACACTTATGTTTTGGAACTCTAATACTAATTTAGCAGGTTATGTAGACTCTGATTTGGCAGGTGATATTGATACCAGGTGGAGTACAACAGGTTATGTCTTTACTGTAGGTGGGACAGCAGTGAGTTGGATCTCACGGTTGCAAAAGGTGGTTGCTTTATCCACCATAGAGGCAGAGTATGTAGCTGCAATAGAGGCGAGCAAGGAGATGATATGGCTATAATCTTTCATGGAAGAGTTGGGAAAACAACAGGCTAATAGTTCTTTGTATACAGAAAGTCAGAGTGCCATACATCTTTCAAAGAAGTCTACCTTGCATTCAAAGACCAAACACATACAGTTGAGGTATCACTTTATTCGGTTAGTGTTGGATAATGGACAGTTAAGGCTGGAAAAGATACATATAGATGAAAATCTAGCGGATATGTTTACAAAGGCTGTGACAAGGAAGAAGCTGAGCTCCTCTTTAGCTTCGGTTGGTCTTCAAGACTGAAACAATAAAATCAGAACAACAGAGTCTAGGGTGCTTATTTCCAGTGGGCGCTGCACGTGCAACGGTGTCGTCCAGGATCAGTCTCCAAGTGGGAGATTGTTGGTAGGTGGTGACTGATCATGAAAGTACTATACACTAGCCATGTATCCTCGCTGGGGTTTAGGGCTGGGTCGGGCCCCGAGCAGGGGTTCGGGGGTGGCAGGCCCCGAGAAGCAGGGGTTTGGGGGTGCAACCCTTGAAATTTTTTTTTGGACTGACATAAAAAAACCCTATTTTGTAACCAACATAAGGCTTGGTAAAAGCGGCTAAGGGTTAGGGTTTTTTGATACTTTGTATTGTAGCATTTGCAATGGTATTGAGTTGCAAGGATTGCTGGTTGTAATCAGTTTGATTTACTGGATAATAATATTAGACTCTTTGTTGGTGGATGTAGCTTGAGTTTGGGTGAACCACGTTAAAACTTGTCTCTCGCTATTATTATTTCTGTGTATTTTTCATTCCTCTGTTTAATCTTTATTTGCATTTAATTGATATCTTCTACCAGCTAACCCTAACACTTCCTTGGTCTTGTACTTTCATTGTGTAACTCTAGGCAATTGAATCTAGTTGTTTGTTTGAACTTCTTGTGATTTACGTCAAAAGGTTAGCCCTAGAAACATTCATCAAATCATGTATTTTGTGCACCCTACATGTCACTACATGATTGGTTTTTTTATGTGAGTTATAATAAGATTTACTTTTGTCTATTTATTAGTTGAAAAATAACATCTCTTAGTCATTAACTTCATGCGTAATAGAAAAAATTCAAGTAAATTGCCCTTTGTTGCCCAATACACTCATGACTATTGGACCCCATTCCCTGAGTGCATGGTGGAAAAAGTTATTTAATTAATTTAGTTTTAAAAATGTTTAATAAAATAAAAACTTTAAGCTCTTACAAGGCATGGTCATAGTAAAGAAAAACTATTTGAACAACTCAATATAACAATATGGACATTCATTGCAATGAATGATAAGGAAAAATTCTACCTTAGTTAAGCATATACAAGTTACTTCTCATGATATATACTTGAAAAAGATGAGAGCTAGATAGGCAATCAAGACTTGTAAGCATCTAAACAACATCAACAAGATGAAGGATTGGAATTAAGTGACTTGTTAAGCCCTATCATATACTTTTTTAAAGATCATTACTTCGATGTGATTATTATTCAATGCCTTGTGACATTTATTTAATATTGTCAATTTGATGTTAATTAATAATTAATAAAATGAACATAGTTCTCTACATCATGTTTTGTCAAGTTATCTATATAAGAAATCCCATGTTAGTAAGATTATAATTTATCCTAATGAGGGCCCACATTGTTGTGGTTTGAAACCTTGATGTTGTTCAGTATACTTAGTTTTTCTTAAAGTAGTTCTTTATTTAATAAACTATAAATATATTAAATGCAACAAATAATCAATGATCATCACAACATTTTTTCCATTTAACACACTAGACCTATCAAAAGGAGTAGATAATAGAGTTTTGCTAAATATTTGCTACACAATTTTGATTAAGAAGTTGTTCTTGTTGATGACAATCATGTATATCCCTCTTATTTTTAGACTCCTTCAAATTGAATTATCTTTACAAGGATTAATAGATCATAATCAAATTTTTAACAAGTAATAAGTGATTGTCTACATAAACCTAAAAATAAAGTGGAATATAACTTTAAGTGTATTAATTAGGGCATTTATCACGCTTTAGGTTAGTAAAAAGATTTCAACAAATGTTGAAGTATTAGGAATATGTATACAAATGTAGAGAGCTATTCTGGTTGTTTAGAACCTTGTCTCCCTATTGTTTGTGCCATTATTATTTCAATTCACATCTGGTCCATGACTACTATGGTGGTCACATGACTCTTGACTATTAGTTTGACCATATCCTTAGTTTGGGACTCCCTAATATCAAACACCCTAAGACCTTTCTATATTGATGGATGCACATTTTCTTTTTCTTTTTCTCCTTTTATAAGTCCTTGTTAGAGAACTTTTGGTAAGTAAAGATGGGTAATATTATGAAATTAGCCAGGTAATTCAATGGTTGACCTTCCATGCTAACCCTAAAAATTGTTGATAATTGAAACTCAAAGACAAACACCATCATAGACACAAATAAAAATGTAAATAAATAGTAAATTTCAAAAAGATGTGATGAGTTCCATATCAAATGTTGAAACATACTTGCACACAGCATAAACAAAATTTTAGTTTTAAAACTAGTGAAATAGAGAGAGAAATGAGCCAAGTGGAGGAACATCAATAAATCAATAACACGATACATACATGTACATATGCATACATATATATGTACATGTACATGCATATGTATACATATATGCTTGTACGATTTATCCTTGCCTTTGTCTCAAGTAATGACATTTCATCACCTACTCCTCTTCATGGCATGTATAATAAACTATTTATGTAGTAGCCTCTTTAATTCTTCCCACTGCCACTTTCCTAACTTCCAACGAGTGTGCATAACTCTCATACCATGTAAGATCATGCCTAGAAAGCTTCAACCTTGCAAAAAAATTTTGTTGATGAGGAGATAATTGATGAGGACTAAAGTATACTTCAATTTGGGACACCCATTGGTCCAACTTCATAGTGTTAATTTCACCATCATAGGGTTGCATATCTATTTTTGCCTTTGTCTTGAAGAATCTTCCCTCGAAGGTTTCACCTTGACCCATTTCTCTTATTTTTAGTTTGTCTTCTTCCATGTTCTTTTTTGAAAATCCTAACGTAGATATTAAGATCAACATTATGTCTCTAGAACCTCACTTCTTCATCATCTTCCCTTGTCAATCTTGCTTGAGCCTTAACTGCTCTCTTATTCTAATTTTAAGAACTCAAAAGATAGCAAACCCTTATCTTCACTTGATCTTGTAGATATAATATACATGCAAACCCTACAACAAACAAATACCTAAAGGATATAACTACTTTAATACCACTTGATCCATAAACATGGAGGGCACCCCTCACACATTGTTCTTCAACAATGGATACTCGTTGAACTAAGAAAAAAACCTCAAAGCACACTACAAAACAATTTTAATGGTTGTCAAAACAACATGACAATAGTGCATAACAAGGAACAATGCATATGATCTCAAAAAATAATTGATAAACATACACAACATACTGGAACACAATTTTCCTTCGAGAAAACTTTGATTGGGTAAAAAACTCTAGCTCTAGAGAGAAAATGCTCCTTATTCCACTATCGAAAAGGTTGAGTATTGATGTTTACAATGCCATAATAGCTCCATTGAACTCCAATAATGATTTGGAAGCTCCAACAACACCTATAACTACACTTGCACCATGAACAAACTTGTGCACATAATTGGAACAATCTTGAGATAGATTAAAACCACCAAACAATGAGAGACAACCCCACACAAATCATGGGAAAGAAAAATATAACCTCCCTTGAGTCTCCCATCCTCAAAAAATGAGAATCCAATAAAAAATTGGAAGATTAAATGGCAAAAACTCTTTGTATTCCACCCCTATCTACACAAGGGTGGAATTGTTGATTCTACTAGGGGTAATTGTTCATTTGCCAACAAGATCATGAATTTTCCATAGTATTTAGTGAATTTGTTACCTGTACAAACTATTGAATTCACAAAAAGAGGTTTTATGCATCTTTATGATGTCTACAACTTTTCCCAAAGATGTCCCACTCCATCTGAGGTTATATTCAACCATCATTACAACCTCTAATTGAAACATAACCCATAAATAAGTAATGAAATTCATATCATAGCTCCTTTTCAACATTGTAAAAAACAAGAAACCTCATGACCCCAATGGTCCAATAGGACTTGACCCAATTTTTTAGATCAACATGGGTTCTCAAGCCATGTGAGAAATACAAGTTAATCAAAACCTATTTAACAAAAAGACCCAAAGATTATAATTATGCAATGCATGACTATAGAAACACAACTCAAATGTTATGAATCTATATTCAATGGACTAGAGATAATATAATTACATCACATTAATAAGATCCTCTAATAAAATCTCAGTAAGCTCTTCTAATGGAGATTATCTCATAAAATGTCTCCTCACACTCATCCCATTACATTCATATGTTCTAAATGGAGGAAGACATAATTCTAAAATAACCCTTAAAGTGATTCTATTTACCATATGTATACATACATCTAAATATACACATGTACACATATGTGTGTGTGTAGATATATATGTACACACATATATGTGTGTATATGTATGTATGTATGCATGTGTAAATATATATCTACACATATAAATATCATATGTATATGTACATATATATACACATATGATATGTACATGTAATCTTGTTGGCCTCCAAACTTTCATCTGAGATTCAAGGGTATTGTAGCCCCTTGCTTCGGTCTTCCCATAAGAAAGTAATTGAGAATATTGTTGGAATTGCACAACATTCTTGATAATTTATTTTGATCAAGCTAGAGATTTCCCATTGTGCTATCATACCCATATGTGGAGTTTTTTCAACAAATTTCTCCACTATGAAATTTTCTTTATATTTAGAGGAAATATCCTCAAACGACATCTCAAGATTAATAACCATGACATGAGTTGTTACCCAATTAAGAGAGGAAACCCTAGTGGAAGGGTTTAATACTCTCCCCCATCAACAAGTTGGGTTTTCATAACAGCCTCTACCTTCTATAGCAGAGATATAACATCTAATACTGCTAAAAAGTGCCTACCTTCCATCCAAGCCATGTCCCCTTCTTGCATTAGTTCTTCCATCAATTTTATGGTTTATTTTTCAACTCAATCAAAAAATATTCATCCTCACATAGTGCCTTACGTAGTTCCATGTTAAATGTATTTTTAACATAGTTACAAGATCTGTCAAGGACCAAGAAATTGCAAGCCATTAAATCACTAAATGAATCTCTTGGAGCCATATCTTCAACTCAAAATTACTTCTAGTTCACAAAACAACAAAGTAAAAATAGATTTTATATATTACTCTTACTCATATATTCATGAAAGGATATTATCTATATTTTAGTTGACCTTAAATTTCCACCAGCTTACAAGGGTTAAAGGGATTTGGATCGAACCCCTAATGTTATCAATGAAGGCTCGTGGATCATGTTAGCACATGCCTCAAAATATAAAATCTTCAACATCTTATGTTTCATTATTGCCCTAGTAACATTATTTACCCATCATTGATAATCGATCAAAGAATTCCTTCAATGACCCCCCTTGGTCAATTTGTGCTTAGTGTTGTGCCTTGCCTTGCTTCATGTTGAACATCCAGAATACTGAGAGGGGTAGGTGGTGAATCAGTATTATATTAAACCTTTTACTTATTAAATTAGTAGTCCATTTGCCACGAATAACAATAAAGCAAATTAAACATAGAAGAAGCAACCACAAAGCATCACACATGAACACCAAGATTTTTTTACGTGGAAAACCCAAAACTAGGAAAAACCACGGTGATTGTTAGCTCACAATAATTATGTAATATCAATACCAAATTACAAAGAGGCTCACTGCCCAAAGAAATGCTCACTGCAAGAAATGCTCACTGCCTAGAGAAAGAAAGAAGGAAAGATGGATGGCTCACTGCCAAGTTGAACTACTCTGATTGCATCTACACAGGCATGGTTACAGCTCCAATGAAGCACAAAAACACAGTCTCAAAACCCTTCATTTCTGACTACTTTTTTTCACTACCCTGTTCTTACATGAAAATAAGATCTCTCTTCTTCTGTAATTGTCGCCTTCACAAAATCATAATCTTTCACATGTCACACACATATACACCTTCATATTTGCACATTCTCACCTTCAAACATCGATTTGGATCTCATATATATAGTCGCAATGCTTAGAATCTTCACATCAGGTCGACCTACTTAGATGAAGCGTATAGTTAATAAACTTGTAGCTTGTCGGCCAAATCCACTCACCAAGATACATGGCAGACCCAAATAACATTTGAAACACCTTCTCATATGTCGGATCCAACTATAGAATTGATTAAAATAAAGTTCCAATCAATAGAACTTACCAGATCAAACTATCATGTCGGCCTCAAACATAGACTGTTACTGACTTAGTCTATCTGTCAGACTACAAATTTCACTGTGGACAACAAGATCTGCTCAAAATCACATCAAAGACTCTTCATACATTCCCAATCTTTCCTTTAGAACCATAGATCATAATATCAATCTATGGTAAAGTGCAGACCAACAGTTTTCAGACCTTGTCAACACTGTCAAGCCAAGTAGCGATATTTAGTAGCTCAAAATTATCACTCCGGTGGACTTCAGACTCTGAAAATCTAGATTTAGAGACTTCATACAAGTGTTTACAACACCCTAAAACTGCATAATAAGATATACAACACCGGAGGAGTGTGGACCAAAACAAGTGAGTGTTCTATTCTGATTACTTCTGTTCTCTGTAATGCTGGACTTAGGGTACTTGAAGATATGCTTCTGGTACATATCAAAAGCTGAAATCTTAGATATAAGATGTTATAAGGACTACAAACAACATACCAGAACTGCATGATTAGGTCTTCAACTGTAGACCAATGCCAGTCCAAACATTGTCTCTTTATTGCTGTCTCTGTACACTGTCAACACTTAGTCAAAATGACTAAGTCTTCTTCACCAGACCAAAATCTCTCTTCCAACCTTGTTCCTTTTCTTGTTGCCATCAATGACAACACCTTCAAAAATCAAGCTTAGCCAAATTGCCAACACTTCATATCTTTTTTCATGAGCCTAAATTTAAAAAAAATCTAAGTGTGAGGGGGATTTGGATCAATTTCAAGGCTTGGGTAGGATTTCAAGATTTTAAAACTCTTCTTACCTAGGCACTTGTTTCCCCAATTTCCTCATTTCCCTAATTCTCCTTATTTTGGACTTTCAAGATTTATCATGCCAGGATACCTTTCCCTCAAGTCCCTATTCCCCAATTTCCCAAGAGATTTCAAACTTTCAAGCTTTCTCATGCCAACATTCCTTTCCCTCAAGTTCCCATTCCCTGTGTCCACCCAAGTCCTAATTTTGGACTTTTGAGATTTCTCATGCCAAGATGCCTTTGCTACACCCTTAATACTATAGTGTGCATGGGGTTATGAGTAGTTAACTTGTGGTTACGTTAACTTTTAATTAAGATATATAATTATTATTATAGTCAAATATAGGTTGTTAGGTTATCCTAGGGTTTTTATTTAAGTATCTAAGTTGGCATGGGGGGCAGCCATGGCATAATTAGGTATATATAAGAGCTAGTGGTAAGTTTATTATCATCATATTACGAATTGTGTCCTTCATTAGAGACTTTTGGAGGTTTCCCCCTTGAAGTGGCATATTATTATCAAGTATTTGTAGTATATTTCCTATTATATTCTTTTTTTATGCAAGTTGTTTCATTGCAAGTGGTATCGGAACATGATCTTGGCACCGTGAAGGCAAGAAATAAGGTGATTTTTTAAATTATTGGAGGTCATTTTGGGAATGCATATCTCTCTCATTTTGGTGAATCTTTACAATATTTTTAAAGGGTTTTTCAATAACCTATTGAAGCTACTACAATCCAAATTTGAGGTCAACTGGAGTAGAATTAAGGGAGTTATTACAGAATTACGGGTTTCACCATTTTCACTCCTAAGGCTGCAATTTAGCATTTTTTTCCTAATTTTTGGAGGGTTGAACAAGGGCACTTTGATACACCTATACTTTTGATTTGGAGGAATTTGGTGTCATTTTATAAAAAAGAAAAAAAAGATTTTGCACCATATGGTTGGACCATAGACTAGAAGCAGGGGTAAAAAATTCATATACTCCTAGTAAGACTCCTAAAAAAGGTGACTCATCACTAGAGGATATATATATAAAATATCCATGGAAGAAGATACCAACAAGATGAAGGATGATATACATCATTTGGTAGGAAGATTGGATGCCTTAATAGGAGATATACCTGGCATCCATAACACATTGGCTAATCTTAACACTTATAGCCAAAGTCAATTAGGTTCACAACTAGATGTTTCTAAGAAATCAAGGTGGATCATTTAGGTGAGCTAATCTAGATCCAAATGCTAACACTCAAATGGGCTCTAAGAATTGGTTATCAAAGGTGGACATGCACAAGTTTGATGGAAAGGATCCATTGACTTGGATTAATCAGATGGAGAATTGTTCATCAAATTCCAAGTGGGCAAAAGGTGAAAATGGCTCCTTATATATGGAACTAGAACAATTCATTTGGTATTGATGGCTATGTGCACAACAAAAGATAAAAGGTCTCAATGTCATAGGGACAATTTTTACAGAGGAGTTACAATCACAATATGGTAATAGTGTGACAAGCAACTACTTCAATCAGTTACCTAAATTACAACAAACATGATCAATAAGGAGTATATTCAACAATTTCAGAACTTATATATGAGAGTAGATAAATTTTAGAAGAGAACTTGACTCAATTATTTTTTGGGGGTCTTAAGGATCACATCCAACATGAGGTATGCATGTTGAGTACTAATTCTATATTTGAGTCTTTTGTTCTAGCACACAAAGAAGAAGAGAAGTTTTTAATTCCTAGAAGGCATGGGTTCAATGGCATGAGAGAGAAGAGATTTTAAGCACAATGATTCCCTCAACCCACTAGACTGACTCCTCAACAAATTGAAGAAAAGAAGGCAAAAGGCTTATGTTTTAACTATTATAGCAAATATAGTAGGGGACATAAATGCGTTGAAAATGAATTGTTCTACATTGAAGGGCCAAGTGAGGAAGAAGATGAAGAAGAAGAAATATTAGATTTTTTGGGCAATGCGCCAAGTGAGGAATTAGGAGATCCCCAACCAATCATTTAATGTCATGTACTTTCAGGTTTAGCACCCCAAAAACTCTCAAGGTAGTGGGTTTATTAAAGAAAGAGAAAGAAATAGTGTTGATAGATCTAGGAAGCACTGATAACTTCATCAACAAAAAGTTAGCTACTTGTCTCAATTATTTTATATATCCAGCTCTAGAATTGCAAGTCCTAATTGCAGATGGTGGTATTATTAGTTGTTCAAGGAAATGCTATAGAATTAAATTATCCATGGGAGATTATCATCTTGATTGCCTAATGTTTTCTATCTCCATGGGTGGAACATATATTATTTTGGGAGTTTAGTGGCTTACTACTTTAGGAACAATTGAGATGAACTTCCAAGAACTATACATGCACTTTAAATCAGAGAGAAGGGCGATAGAAATAAGAGGGTTGTGTGCAAGGTCTCCACATATGATAAGCTCTTACCAAATGCAAAAGATGCTTAAGAAGGCGGCAGATGGGTTTATGGACCAATTATTTTCATTAGAAGCATATTACTCAAAGGCTTCTACACCATTGGATCTACACGCAGTTATAGATAAGCACTCAATAGTTTTTAGGGAGATGCTTAAAGGATTGCCTCCTAAAAGAGATCATGATCATGCCATTCAACTAGTACCAGGGAGTCAACCACCCAACATTAGGTCCTACAAGTATCAATATGTACAAAAAAGTGAGATTGAGAAGATAATTCAAGAGATGCTAGAGGCAGACCTATTATCAGGCATAGTTAGACTTCTTACTTATCTCTTTTGGTAATGGTGTACAATAAGGATGAAACTTGGAGGATGTGTCTAGATTATAGGGGGCTCAACAAGTACACCATAAAAGATAAGTTTCATATTCCAGAAATTTATGATTTGTTAGATGAGCTTGATGATGCAATTTATTTTACAAAACTTGATCTTCGTTCTAGTTATCATCAAATCATAATTAGAGATGAGGATGTACATAAGAAAACTTTTCAAACCCATGAGGACCACTATGAATTTTTGGTAATGCCTTTTGGTCTCACAAATGAACCATCAACATTTCAAAGTTTGATGAACTCTATCTTCAGGTCATTTATAAGGAAATTTGTTTTGGTATTTTTTGTTGACCTCTTAATATATAGTAAACTTGGGAGGAACACTTGAAGCATGTAAATCAAGTTTTGGAGTAGCATCATTTGTATGCTAAGCCATCCAAGTGTGTCTTTGGATTCAAAGAAGTGGAGTACCTAGGTCACATTGTGTCACATGAGGAAGTCAAGGTGGACCCTCATAAGATTTGGGCTATTGTAGAGTGGAAAATTCTTGGGACCCTCAAGAACCTATGGGGTTTCTTAGGGCTTACCTCTCATAGCTTTGTTGAATAATTATGGTAGCATAGCATCACCTCCCATAGCTTTGTTGAAGAAGGATTTCTTCCAATGGAATGAGGTAGCTACAAGGGCATTTGATCAACTAAAGGGAGCCATGTGCACAACTCCAGTCCTAGCTACTCTAGATTGTTCTAAAACATTCATTGTTGAATGTGATGCTTCAGGACATGGCATAGGAGCAATACTTATGCAAGAAAGAAGACCCATAGCATTTGAGAGTCACCAACTCAAAGGTATGAATTTGTTGAAGCCATTTATGAGAAGGAAATGTTGTCTATCTTGCATGCAGTCAAACAATGGAGACCTTATCAAATGGGAAGACACTTTAAGGTAAATATAGACCATGGTAGTCTCAAATATTTCTTGGAGCAAAGGTTATCATCTTAAGAACAACAAAACTAGGCCACAAAGATGTTGGGATATGACTTTGAGATCATATATAAGAAAGGCAAGGAGAATGTTGTGGTTGATGCTCTATCGAGGAAGGATGAACCCACAGAGTCACTTTTGTATGTCATTTCCATATTACAAGAATATTTGGTGAATGAGGCAAGAGAAGAGTGGGAGGACACAAATACTCACATTCTCATTGAGAAAATCCAACAAGATTCAAGTGTGTTAGACAAATTTGCATGGAAAGGAAATGTTTTATGGTACAAGGATAGGTTGTACCTTTGTGGGAATCTTATCCTTAAGTTTAAGGTGTTGGAATAACTACATGCTTCTCCAATAGGTGGGCACTATGGATTCCTGAAAACTTATCATAGAATCAAGCAAGATTTATTTTGGGAGGGAGTGAAAGGGGATGTTCTAAAATTTGTAGTAGAATGCATGGTATGTCAAAAAAATAAAGGGGAGACAATTAAGACTCCAGGTCTTCTACAACCCTTATCTATACCAAGTTAGCGGTGGGAGGAGGTATCTACAGATTTCATCATAGGTTTTCCCAAATCAGAAGGAAAAAAATGTCATCATGGTCGTTGTGGATTATCTCACCAAATCTATACACTTTTGTGATTTGGCACACCCATTGGTAGAAAGAACTATAGTAACAACCTTTATGAATACTATTCAAAAACTACATGGGACTCCAAAAGTTATAGTAAGTGATTGTGACCCTATATTTACAAGTAACTTTTGGACTGACTTATTTTCATGTTTGGGCACTTAGCTTGCTCATAGTTCATCATATCATCCCCAATATGATGAACAAAATGAGGTGGTCAACAAATGCTTGGAAGGGTACCTTCGATGTTTTGCATTAGATAAACAAGAGAAATGGGTGTAATGGCTACCACTAGCAGAATGGTGGTATAACACATCCTTCCATACTTCTTTCAAGATGTCTCCATTTTTAATGCTATATGGGTACTGGCCACCATTGATCACCTCTTCATTGCAGCGTCAACCAAAGGTTCAAATAATTGAAGAACACATTCACCATCAACAAGAGGTACTTGCTAGTCTCCAAGAGAACCTAGCAATGGCATAAAATAGACTGAAGCAACATGCTGATCAACACCGTAGTGAAAGGAATTTTGAAGTGGGCGATTAGGTCTTTTTATGAATACAACCATATAAGCAAATGTCTCTAAAACAACAACAAAAAGATAACAAGCTTGCACCCAAGTACTATGGTCCTTATATGGTGTTGCAAAAGATTGGTAGCGTAGCATATAAATTGGAGTTATCTATGTCAACAAAAATTCATCCAGTTTTCTATGTTGCCTACTTGAAGAAGGTAATTGGACAAAAAATTTTAGCACAAATTGAGTTACCATAGCTTGATGAGGAGGGAAGAATAGTTTTGGATCCTGAGGGAATTCTTCAAACATGCACCAAGAGGCTGCGACCAAGGGCAATCACATAGTATTTGATAAAATGGAAGAACTTCCCAGTCAAAGAGGCTACTTAGGAAAATGAGAATTTTGTGCAAAAGCATCCATAGTTGATAAACATTGAAGACAATGCTTCTCTGGAGAGGGGGACATGTTGCGCCCTTATAACTATAGTGTGTATAGGGTTATGATTAGTCACCTTGTGGCTATTTTAACTCTTAATTAAGATATATAATCATTATTATAGTCAAATATAGGTTGTTAGGTCGTCTTAAGGGATATATTTAAGTATCTAAGTTGTCTTGGGTGGTAGCCATGGTATAATTAGGTATATATAGGAGCTAGTGGTAAGTTTATTATCATCATATTGTGAATTGTGTTATTCATTGGAGACTTTTGGAGGTTGCCCCTCGAAGTGGGATATTATTATCAAGTATTTGCAACATATTTTGTATTATATTCTTCTTTTGTGCAAGTTGTTTCATTACAACCTTTCCCTCATGTCCTGATTTCTTGAGTTCCCTCGAGTCCTGATTTCAAACTTTAAGGATTTCTCATGCTATTACACCTTTCCCTCAATTAACTCTTCCCCATGTTCTCCCAAGTCCTAATTTAAAACTTTCAAGATTTCTTATGCTAGCATGTCTTTCCCTTAAGTCCCCATTCCTCAAGTTCCCTTGAGTCCTAATTTTGGACATTTAAAATTTCTCATGTCCATGTGCCTTTCCCTCAAGTCCTCATTCCCCAAGTTCCCCTGAGCCTTGATTTTACACTTTTAATATTTCTCATGTTGGCATGCCTTTCCCTCAAGTCCCCATTCCCTAAGTTCCCCCAAGTCCTGATTTTAAACTTTTAGGCTTTCTCATGCCGACATGCATTTCTTTAGGGTTCATTCTCCTAACACATGTGCCTTCAACCCTCAATTCTATGTGCCTCTGTGATTCCACTTATTTGTCTCCTGCAAAATTTTAGGTTTTCCCTACTTGTCTACATCTTTCCCTAAATTTTGATCTCCACTTCCCCACTTTTTGACTCCCTTGTTTCCCATGATCTTTTGAAGTTTCCCTTTCCTTTTTGCATTCCTTGTAAAGGACTGCCCAAGTTCCACCCTCTATTAATCCTCCCTTTCACGGACCTTTGGGGTTTTCCATACCAACTTACCTCTTGCAAAATAGTTTGGAAGGTTCTAAAACCTTACTCTTTCATCATTCTGCCTTCTTGGGCCCACAAAATTTCATTTTCTCATACAAATTGCATCCCTCCATCCCAATATCCACTTCTTTGCCCACACATTCCTCTCATATACTTCTTGGTCCCCTCTTGCACTTATGCACCCCTAGTGCATGCAAGTCATTAGAACCTTGTCGTCTGAGCACAAAGGCCCACCTACCTCCCTGCATGACCTAGGAATCCATTAATGGTTTCAGATTGATGCGATGAGACAAGCGAAGACTTTCAAATGCCTCTCAACACCTGTGGTCCCCTCAAGGACATGATTTTGGTACAAATGTAGATGGTTGTTGATCTAAGGGGCATGGTTTCATGTGCACTATGCCATGTGAAGATGATGCTAGCAGACATAGGTGACTTATACACTTGCAGATGACCCTTGTTTTTCCACCTAGACATTTTGAGGGTATTGTAATGCTATATATATGCACCTTTTAGTTTACATAAGGGGGGATGGCTAGTTCTAAGCATTTACCTACTTTAGAGGTGTTCTTCATTATTGATTATGCATATTCTAGGGTATCAATCAAAGGTGCAAGTTTAGTTTCTCATGTGAAGTGGATGTTGTAAGTTAAGAAAAGGTGTAGAACACATGGGTTTCTTTGAGACACAAGTGTCTCCATGATTATTTAGGTTGGTTTAGGGGATGGTTATGCTCTATTTATTCCTGAGGCCACACTTGCTAGTGTGGTATTGTAATAGTTAGTTGATTCATGTAAGGATTGTAGAATATATCAAAGTGTATTTGGTACAGTCTCTCTAATACAATATGTGGGTTCACCTTGTTCAATCATGAATTACTAAGTAGACTTTGTTATTAATGTTCCTAGTTACATAGAGGAATGTGTTTATTTAATCATAGAGCCTAGCTCATGGTTCATGAATGCACTCTTGGTTTCCATATTTTGTTTGCACGTGTTTGTGTGAGAAGTTCGTAACTTGAATCTATTTCCCAATATAATAAAGGCACTGATTTGTTGTTACTTGTCCACCACCACATTTAAAATATCAGAACATCTTTTTATTTCTATTATAGTTTAGTTTCCTTCTCTGCCTGCATGCATTGATAAGTTTTATAACTTTGGTTGCATCTTAAGGGAGTCACACTAGAATCAGATCTTGAGAGATTTATACATGTATGAGTCATATACACCTTATAGCCCATTATTTTAATTTAATATATATATCTTTAGTGATCTCATGTTAGATAAATATCCAAAGGACTATAATGGCGAGTTTACAAGGTGTAAGTGTGTATGAGAATTAAGAGGATTCATCTTTGGTGAGTGAAACTTATTACATATGTGGGTGCACTTGCATATGTGTCCATATATATTGTTAATGAGCTCTAGTAGGATTGTTCCTAATTTCCATTAGGGCATGGTAGTCAAAAACATTTCAATTTCTGTCTTAGCTTAAGGCCTCAAAGGAATATCCCCTAGGTTTTGTAGAGCCTAAAGAAGAAGAGGATATACCCTAATCCTATGCATTGGCACAAAATTGTCCTCTCCTTGTTGACATGTCATTCTCTATGCCTGAGATACCTTGTTCCCCTCATCTTACTTTGAGTAATAGTGCTAGAGAAGAGGTCCTATAGTTTGTAGAGCCAACAAATGATGACTCCGTTGGGGACAAGTTCAAAATGATCTTATCTTGGGTGACTTTAAAACATCAATGACTCTATTGGTGAAAAGGCCTAGAAGTATTTTTACCTTGTTGGTTCATTGTGCTCCAAGGATTTCCTCATTTCATGAGGTGATGACTCTATTGTCACAATTTCAAAGTTTTTGCTATTGTTATCAACACTATTGTTGGTGAAACTTAAGATACATGTCAAGATGATGCAACAATAGCACAAGGTACATAATGTCTTCTCTCTTTTTGATGAGGCAACAATTGTTTCTTTGTGAAGGAACACATAATTGTAAGAAATTAGTTTTCTGCCTTACATGATAAGATGTTTTAGTCACGGCTCTTTGGTTTGATAATGATCATTCTAGAGATGCTCCCTCATATGCACCTTCTTATGCTACAATCCCTAGATAATATGATGAAGTTGAAGACCTTGAGTCTTGTACAAACTTATGTCAAAGCCTACAAGTGTCTACGTAAGAGAAAAATGAAATTATTGATCAAAAGGAACTTAAAAATCATATTGGGATGGTTGAGTCCAAATTAAAATCTAATTCCCTACATGTTGCTATTAAAAGTCATGTGGTTCAATCTCATATTATCCCTCTCGACACCATCTACAAATAACTAGACCTTTCTTAGGTTGATTATGAAATACAAACAGTGGCAACTAGGGTCTTGAAACAAATGCCTAGATTTGATGTATGTAATATTTATGAAGGAGATGCACATGTTGATGCATTTTTAGAGTTTATGGAAAAAAATAGTTTGAATATGAAGACATGTGGATGAGAATTTTGTTAGGTCTCTATATGGGAATGCATGGAGATGGTTTGATAGTTTTCTTGAACATTATTTTACTTCTTGGAGGGACCTTGTGGCTTCCTTTAATGAGAAGTGTCAAATTCTATTATTTACCAATATATTGATGTAGAAAGGATATACATACTACTCAATGGACCAATAGATCCCTTATCAAGCAATCTACCGGTTACATAACGTGCTACATTTACATTGTCAAACCAGGGAATCGTATTCTTCTTGGATGATGCCTGTACTGTGTGTACAGTTAAGGATTCCTGAGTTTTATCCGAGAGGTTGTGTAAGGGAAATAAAGCAACTACAATATTCTACGTAAACAAGAATAATGGAAAACAACTAGATTATCCAATGCAACAGTAATCAAATGTCTTTATGTAACTTCTATGTAAAAGAGGAACTGACAATTGGTTTAGTCGGTGATCACCTTGACTTAATGGACTTGACAACATAAACTATCAAGGTTAAACTAATTCACACGATTCATAACAATAAAACATCAATCATACACACATATATATAAACATATAATTTATAAATTAAACATATGTACAAGGTGGAGAAGCACAGTAACTCAAGTGGCCGGCTTGAGTGGCTTTGATCCCACAAGATCTAACTAAATCTCTACTGAATCTTTGTAGTCATAAACAGAACTCAAAAACACATACTCCTTTATTGAATGCTAAAAGTAACAGGGATACAACAAAATATGCTACTGTATCTCTTTTCAAAACTGTATGAAAACAAAATCTAATCTTACTCCATCTAATCTAGCTAATCGAGATCAACATTATTTTTATGAGGAAAGCTACTGAACAATAAATGTCTTAATTGCCCATTATCCCACATCATAGGAAAAGGAATTTATTACAAAGCAACTGAAAATAAGAAACTAACTAACATGAAGGCAACAGAGAAAACATAGTCCTACTACAATCTACCTCTTCATTATCCATAAAGAATAATCAAGACTTAGAAACAAAATCATAGAGCAGGATCTAGGTTCCTCAACTGCATCATTTATTAAAATATAACTGTTATGAAGTCATGGGTGACTCATCCTAGTTAATTCAGGATCTTCTTCCTTTGGCTGTAGGTACCTACATCATCTTCTGCAGATATCAGCATCTCCTTTGGTTGCGGGTTGTTTAACGTTCTTCATGATACGAAGCCAAGCTTTTGCTGCATAAGGAGTTAGTACTCTATATAATATTTATGCATCACTACCACTTAGAATCAACATAAAATACTAACTTATCACATGAACAATCTATTATCCACACATAATTAATTATCAACATATTATATACCATCTTCATGCTTTAGTGTCTTAAGGATAAACATAGACATAATTAATACATATATGAGTCTAGAAATGTCTTTGGGAAATACGTAATTAAAGAAATAAAAAAAAGACAAATGATGGTCCCATCACACCCCCCAATTAATCATTTTGCTGGTCCTCCAGTAACGAAGGTCTAAGATTGCATTGGAGGGCTATCTCCCTGTAGTCTGTTGGCTCTTCTACTCCTCTTTCCTATTTGAGGTAGAATCCTTTCTAGCTTTCCAATTTGTCCCATCTATTTTGTTATGCAGTCTGATTAGTCCTCTACCCCATCCAATGTGGAATAGGATAGAGCAATAGAGGAGGATGGAAGACTAGTGATAACCATGTTATCCCATGTTCCTTAGCTGACCTTATATATCTTTGTGCTCTATGAATTGCTGCCGACAAGTTAAAGAAAGAGTGAAACTCCTTTTTTTGTAGTGCTAGTGTCAATTCCTTCCATCTGTCTTGTGAAAATATCACAGTTTCCTTACCAATTTTTCCTTCCAATTCCCCAAATTTCTGATATTCCATGGCTCTGCATTCTAATAGCTTATTTTCTACCTCTTGATGTTCAGTCAAGTCCACCCATTCCTCCACTATCTTTCAGGGGTTTGGAGATTCTGCCCTCAATTTGAGAGGGATTGACTTCTCTCTTTCATTATATTTTTGCATTAAATCTCCCCTCCTGTGCTCATTCTGAATAAATGAGGCCAAGGCCCTCAATTGCACATCCCCAATTACAACTAGGGGATTCCAGTGAGTGTCATAAGGAATGGCAAGTTCATGTAGGTAGAATTCACATAATTGGTTTTGCAATTTAGGGGTAGCTTTTTGGTAAGTGGTTAGGAACAAGTCAGGTGTAAATAAGGAGATAGGGGCATCACTGTATAGTTGGCTAAATTGAAAACTCAGGTACTATTCTTGCAAGTAGAGGGTATACACCCTAGTAGGTGGCTTACATCTCATCAACTGTACAGTCATGTCTGCCATTCTGTCTGCCTTGAACTTCAACCTCTTTATCTCTGCATTTTTCATCTCAATTTCCTTATCGTGTTGCTCCTTCAATTCACCTTGTTCCTTTACTAGTTTATCTATTTCATTCCACATTTGTAAGGTGACTAAAAGTAAGGTAATTAGAGTAGGATCTATAGACTACTCTTCTGGCTGCACAGGCTCTTGATTTCTCCTATTTATCTCAATGATGGCCAATTGGGCCAATTGTTCAAGTCATGATCCCTATTTCTGGTAATCATGCAATTGTTCTTCTAACTTCCTAACCTTGTCATTCAATCCAGTTTCTTTATGTTGATAATCTTTAAGTTTCTTCTCCAACTCTGCAGTCTTTTGCATTGCCTGTTGTAACTCATCTTTTTCACCCTCTGTTATTTCTTTGGATTCTAACAGTAACTCTTCTTCCTGTGGTTCATCTTAAGGGATCGAGAAATCTGGTTCTTCATTATCAGAGGGAGGCCTATGACTTTTCCTAGCTGTCCATATACTTCTTCCTCAAACTCCTCATCAGACTCTTGAACAAGTGTGTAACCCGAATTTTTCTGCCCCTTGTCAACAAACATGTGCTCCTTCTTGGAGTCGGTATCAAGATCAACTACATTCCTCTTCTCAAGTTCTCCTGAAAGTTCTTTTTCTTTCAGGCGACCTGAATGCCTACATCTTTGAACAGGGGTTACTTGTTTGTCCTTAGCTCTAGAAGAAGTGGATTTCCTTTTCTTGGTAGCACTTGGAATAGAAGAAGTTTCATGGGGAGTTTTAGATTCTAAGGTTTCACATGTAATTTCAGAAGCTGGGGTTGGTGATCTAGAAGCTCTAGGCCACAATTTCTATTTTAGGTTTCTCTTTTTATGGATTTTGGTATGAGGAGATACATGTTCTGCAACTGGGGTTGAAATAGGTGAGACTGCGGGTGCAGGGGAACTAGCAAGTTGTTCAATGGGTTCAACAGAGCTTGGAGCTGGCTGCTCCTTAACCAATGTATGGCTACAGGCAGGAGAAGCTTTTGGGTGAGAAGTTTCTACCTATGCCTCTTCTTCTACTTCTAGTTCCACTCTCAATGGCCCCTCATTAATATGATCAACTTCAAGAAATCTTTCCCAAGAAAACTCAAGGTAATGGATAGACAGAATCCTCTTCACTAATAGGACAATCAAACCATGGTGGGAGAATGAGGACTGACAATTTCTTTTTCTGTATTCTGCAAACATCCTATTTAGTAAATTGAATAGAAAATTAGGAACATTAACTATCCTTCCATGACGAAGATGGCTTAGCAGTTTAAAATGAACAGTATAAAGTAAAGACTACCTTCCATCACATGTAAGGTACTTAATAACCCAAGAAGCTACTGAGGCCCAAAACCAGGGTAAGGAAATTCATTTAGTACCTTGAGAGGTTGATTCCAACCTTTCTCCTAGTTGTATGAACTCAGCTCTTGTAGGAATGGCATCCGCTTTAATAGGAAATTCCTCCCTAGTTGCTCGTAACCCCATGACCTCAGCTATGGCTACTACAGTAACATCAAGCTTTAAACCTTTTACTATAGCTTCCTCATTATGGAATGCCTCTGCAAACTTCTACGTAATGTCCTCATTACACTCTGTTATCTAGAGAAAATATTGCAACCAACCTACCTACTGAAAAACTGGCAAGGACTCAACGTCAGCTAATAATACTGTGTGAATAGTAGGCTCTCTTCTTATTGGGTCACCACCCATTATGATATCTTAGGAAAATTCAATACTATGGTTTCAACTTGCTATTCTTAATCCTCTATTTTTAATTTGCTGTGTTCTAAATCTCTTGTTTGTTTGATACCCAACACTACTTACCAAGACATTATTACCAGCTGCATTTGTCGTTTGCTTGCTTAGCTTGAATGTCATGTAGTGGATGGTAATAATTATGAAATAAGGGGTTTGGAAGTTGATTTGAAGTTTGAATGTACGTGGAATAATTGAAAATCC
The DNA here is from genome assembly GCA_027924645.1 of Cunninghamia lanceolata. Classification (NCBI taxonomy): domain Eukaryota; kingdom Viridiplantae; phylum Streptophyta; class Pinopsida; order Cupressales; family Cupressaceae; genus Cunninghamia; species Cunninghamia lanceolata. The sequence continues at coordinate 5,932,973 of BSBN01000684.1, forward strand.
CCGCAACTAAAATTTCATTTATCCTCAAATGAGGACTGGTAAGGGTATAGAAAAATAGGTTGAAAGCATGTCAAATGGATATAGTATGTAATATTAATTATATGCAAATAAAGAAAGTCATGAAAGAAGTTGTAATTAATGTCAATTAAAGAGATGAATGAGATAAATACCATTCGAGACTTGAATTGTTGCATGTAAACATGATTACATGGTAGATTGAGGTGATTTACTCGACTAATGAGCTAGAACGAATCACAATGATGTGATAGTGATATTGACATGGTGTACTGACAGAATGCATTGGATGTGAGACATGTGGCAAGGAAGTACTATCCACTAAAAATATGGCGGCATGCGTATGTGGGTGCAAAAAATGTATTGTAGGCAATATTAGATGCATGCATGCAAGTACATCATGAAATAAATAGGTCCGTGTGTAGTGGCTGCGGGTGCAGCGTTGATAGGTCCCAAGTGAATGAAAAACCTATGGCTGCAGGTGCAGCAAAGATAGGTCCCATGTAACAATAGGTTACCTTTGGCTATAGGTCCCTTCGATGAAGTGGTTGAATGCCAAAGGAAATTCCTAGTGGAGAATGGTGCTGAAATGATGGAGCCTAAACTTTTGATTTGAAGATCACCATGTTTTATTGCTATTGCTATGTGGTGTGTGTGCATTGTGTGTTTTTATTTATGTACAAAGTTTGGAGAACTCAAACTGACTTATGGAACTTCAGTCAAGCTGATAGATTGACCTAAACCTGGAACAATATTATTAGTTGATACCTGGCTGGAATCCACTATAGATGCAAAGGGATGTGAAATGTCATTCAATTTGGCAACTGGGTTTATTTCTGGAATAGTGTTGTCAGCTATTATCAGACTGGAGACCTCATTTGAAGTAAGAGGCTAAGGAACATCATGAGTCATATCTGCCTGTAATTGCTGGAGAAATGCAGCTTTATCTAAAGGCTTCTTATACAATTTCAATCTATGTCCATTAACCATCAATAAAAAATTGACTTGGTCTATAGTGGTTAATTGGATTGCACCATTTGTGAAAACCTCCTTGATCTCATAAGGCCCTAACCATTTGGTCTGCAACTTGCCCTTAAGATCTTTGTATCTAGAGTCATAGAGAAGTGCCCAATCACCTACCTGCAAGTTCTTAGTTTCGATGTACTGATCATGCCATTTGATTCTCTAGTTTTGGATTAATTTAGTGTGATGAACTACTTCCATCCTGAGCTCCTCTAATGCATTAAGCTAATGCAATCTTTCTTCTTGAGCTTTTGACAGGTCCATACCAAGTTGGATAGTTGTTTACAGTGTTTAATATTCAAACTCAATAGGAAGGACGACCTTCTTGCCATAAACTAACTCATAAGGTGTGTATCCTATTGTAGTCTTCCATGTAGTTCTATATGCCCAAACTACTTCAGAGAGTCTTGCTACCCAATCATTCTTATGCACTACAACTGTCTTTGTCAATTTGCCTCAAGCTCTCTGTTGGTCATCTCAACTTGACCATTGGATTGTGGATGATATGGGTGGACTTTTTATGCCTGATTTCATATTCTCGAACAAGGCTAGCAATTAATGCAAATGTAAATTGTGGTCCTTGATTTGTGACTATTTCCATTGGGACACCATACCTTGTAAATATTTCTTCATAGAGGAATGCAGCAACCTTACTATCTCTGGCTACTGTCAAGGCTTTCACTTCCACCCATTTTGTAAGGTAACTAGTGCAAACAAGTATATATTCCTTATGGTTAGAAGGTGGATCTATGGGTCCAATAAAATCAATTCCCCACTTGTCAAATGACGTGACCACCAGTTGTGGTTGTAGAGGCATTTCATCACTTTTTGTAGGTCTACCCATTCTTTGACAACGATCACATCTTCTTGTATAGAGAGTTGTATCTTTATGCAATGTTGGCCAATAATAACTAGTGTTTAGAATTTTGACTGTTGTCCTCTTGGCTGCAAAGTGTCCACCACAGGGTTCATCATGACAAGCTCTGAGGATGTCATACACTTCATCTTCCCTAATACACCTTCTCATAATATGATCAAGTTCTGTATAGAAGAGATAATCAGATACCCATGAATAAGGAAATCTTTTTTCTACAAGGTGGCACATTTCTTTGGGTGAGAGGTGTGGAGGTGTTTTCCCTATGATAAGATAATTTGCTATATCTGGATACCATGGAGTTTGTACAATCAGTGCAAATAAGTGTTCATCTGAAAAAGAATAGTCAATGACTGGTTCTTAAATACAAGTGGGAAGCCTGGAGAGAAAATCAACAACAACATTGGCCTTCCTTGGCTTGTCTACAATGGTGATATCAAATTCTTGAAGTAGAAGTAACCATCTAACCAATCTGCCACTTACTACTAGTTTATTCATAAGATATCTTATTGCTGCATGGTCAGTGTGAATGAAAATAGGATAACCAGTGATATAATGCCTGAACATATTTATTGCATAAACAACAACTAACATTTCTTTCTCAGTAACAATATAGTTAAGTGTAGCACCTTGAAGATTTTTGCTGATGTAATAAATTGCATATTCCACATTACCTTCTTTCTGTCCTAGCACAACCCCTACCGTAAAATCAAAGGAATCTGTATGTATATGGAAAGGTATTGCCCAATTAGGTCCTCTAAGTACAGGTGTCTTTGCATCTGTATGTATATGGAAAGATATTGCCCAATTAGGTCTTCTAAGTACAAGTGTCTTTGCTAATGACTCTTTGAGATGGTCAAAGGATATCTGACAATCAACTATCCAATTAAATTCTACATCTTTAGAGAGTAAGACAAACAAAGGAGCAACAATCTTACTGAAATCCTTTATAAATCTTCTGTAATACTCTACATGACCTAGAAAACTTTTGACATCATTCTATTTTTGAGGGATAGGTAAGTTTGAAATGATTTCAATTTTGTATGCATCCACTTGAATTCCTGCTTTGGACACAAAATGACCAAGCACTACTCCTTCCTGCATCATCATGAAACATTTTTCATGACTAGGGGACAGATTATGATCCTAACATCTATGCAATACTTTTTCAAGGTTCTTCAAGGCCTCCTCATAGGACTCTCCATAAGTGGTAAAATCATCCATATAAACTTCCATAGAGTCATGAGAAAGGTTAGCAAAGATGATTAAGACAACTCTCTAAAATGTGGCAGGAGCATTGCAGAGTCCAAATGGAAGAATAGAATAGGCATATGTCCCCCATGGGCATGTAAATGCGGTCTTATCCTAGTCTTCAGGAGCTATCTTGATCTGGTTATATCCTCTAAACCCATCAAGAAAAGAAAAATACTTTTTACCAGCCAAAGAGTCTAGGACCTGGTTAATGAAAGGAAGAGGGAAATGAACTTTCCTAGTGGTAGTACTTAATTCTCTGTAGTCTACACAAACTCTCCTCTTACCTCCTACCTTTGGCACTATAACTAGTGGAGACACCCATTGGTTGTCTGATATTGAGTATATGAATCCTGCATCAAGTAATTTCTACAATTCATTCTTCACTATGTCTCTTACTGCAGGGTTCATCCTTCTCTGATGCTATTGAACTGGTCTGCATCCTTTAATAATGTATATCCTATGCATGCAAAGATTGGGGTCTATTCCCTTCATATCATCATAGTCCCATGCAAATGTTGTCTTATAAGTTTGTAGCATTTTAATTAGCTCAGTCTTTTGGACAAATGTCAATTCATTGTTGATATTGAGTGTTCTCCCATGTGTAATGTCAATAGGTGCTGCCATAGGCATGATAGAGGCAACATCCAACCTGATAAGTTGAGACTACAACCATGAGGCAGCAGCTGATGAAACATTTTGCTAGTGGAAGCATGGGCTGGAGTAGTGATTGTAGGCAAAACACTGTGAAGGAGATAGGCCATACATATTAGACATGGGTCTTGCTGTATGTCTGTTCCATAATTATTTTGTATGACATTGGAAAGTACTTCATCTTCATCCTGAATAGCCAGTAGTGGGTCTCTTTCAATTGTCATTAATGTTTGAAGAGAATATTGGTCAAGATCCCCTAGGTCTAGCTAAATGGATTGCTCCATATCAGCAAAAGGTTGAGCAGGTCAATAAAGGACCAATTTCTTTGTTAGATTCCCATTGGAAATTATCATATTTGCTGACTGACATCCTATGAAGGCATTTGCTGTTGCCAACTAGGGTCTCCCTAAGATAAGTGGATATCCTCCTAGGCTAGCCTTGGGCTGCAAAACCATAAAGTCTGTAGGGTATTTCGATGAATCCAATGTGATAACAAGGTCTTCAATAATCCCCTCTAGCTTGACTGTGGACCTATCTTCCAACTGTAGTACTGTGGGGTAGGTCTTAGGTTATCTAGCTAAAGGTTAGTCATTATTTCTTTTTTCATTACATTGATGGCTACACCTAGGTCAATCAAGGTGTTTTTGATAAGGGTACCATTGATGTTTACATCAACCACAGGGCTTCCGGGATCTCCATATTTTGGACATCCAAGTTACCTAACATGATATCAATAAGTTGTCCTATAACATGGACTATCTGAGGATCTTTTCTCTTCCTTCTTGGTTTCTTAAGGCATAAATCCTGTATGGCTTTGGTGTAAATGGGCACATCCTTGATGGCTTGGATGAGGGGAATCTTAACACAAACATCTTTTAGCTACTCCATGAAATCAAAATCAGGTTTAGATGGAGTTGGTTTAGGGTGCATTTTCAATCTCTCTGGAAATGGAAGGCTTCTGGTAATTATTTCTTCTTGCAGAGAGATTTTCTCAAGAGGCTTTTGTTGGTTATTCAGATGGTTGTCAGTGAGGGAGGGTTGTTCCTCATCAGGAAGTTCTGTAATGAGCGGTGATGATGGTCTAGCAAGCATCTTTCCTGAGCGTAGTTGCACATCCCTAACTTCAACTGTATAGGTTAGGTATTGGATGGCCTCATTAGTATAGGTTTGCTGAACAGGCTTGTTGTTAGGATTAGGTACAGGTTGTGCCAGTAATTGAGTAGCTCTAGGTTGGGTAGGAGTAGGTGAGGCTGTATTTGGCATAAGGGCAGGTTGTTGAGGTAGGAGGGTAGTTCACATTTGGATTTTTCCAAGATTGGTTTCCACGCCACTATTGTGGCCATGGGTTTTGATTAGCCTTCCATTGTGGATTATAATTTGAGGATTGGGATGGCTTCTATGGCCATACCCCTTGTTTCTGGGTCCAACTAGGTGGCATGGTTGCCCATTGTTGTTGTGGCTAGTTATACCAAGGTGCATTATTCCAATTATGAGAATTTGAGGTAGGTGGTGCAAATTGTATGGAGTTGGTCAAGGGGGCTTGAGGCATACCTTGTCTTTTCTGCCATGGCCTTCATTGTGCAATGTAGAACACTTGACCTTCTTCATCTTCTATGGCTCTGAAATTTGCTTTCTCATTCTTGCCCTTAGAAATACTGGCAAGTCCCTTGCATCAGAAATTGGCCTTCTTCCGTCAACAATGTGGACAATATTTACTCAAAGCTACCTCTGTTTCTTTATGTTTCTTCTATATCCTCTTTTCATGTTGGAAAGGAGATTGCTGAGCTCTACTCTAGAGACTCCAGTGGATGATTTACTTGAAGACAAGGTTCTAAAACCTGGGTTCTTCTTTAGAGTAGAGCATGAATAGTTTCTGCAGATTTGACAAATTTCATCAAATCCCATTTGAGAGATATCTCCTACTCCAATTAGATTGAGTGCATCCATACATTCCTTACTCACACCTCTTAGGAAGACCAACTTGAGTGACTCTGGAGAGAGCCTATTCTGTCTTGACTTTTTGAGGCAAAACTGAAATCTCTCAACATAATCTTCCAAAGGCTCATCTTCTTTTTGTGACATCTTGAATATGTCACCCCCTTCATGTCTTTGCCACAACAATAGTCCTGATATTTTTGCATAAACTTTTCTTTCATGATGGCCCAAGTAGTTATAGAGTTTTCTCCTAGACTCATAAACCATCTTAATGCAACATCCTTGAGGGTGGCTGGGAAAAACTTAAGCCTGTATCCATCTGTAGTGTAATCATATCTCCTACAAAGTACATCAAACTCAAAGAGAAATGTATCAAGATCTTCAGTGATTAGCCCATGAAAGTTTGGTAAAGCAGAAGGAGGGATATTTTTCAAAGTGCCAGCTCTCTCCTGGTTGGTAATAGGAAAGGCAAAGGTAACTGGTTCAGCTGGATTCTCTACTTCATCTTCCATGATGTCTGGGTTATGATCTACAATATCTTTGAAATCCTTAGTGTACTCTAGACCAAGGGATGATTGAAAGTGTTCTTCTTCTTCTGTTGAACTAGTTGGAAGAAACCTCCCTCTATGGTCTCTTGGCCGCCACGTACAATAATGTATGAGCTAGTGGCTCTGTTCCTGCACCGTGTTAGTGAATATTTTGGAGATATATGGAGTATCTAAGCAATCCTAAATACTAAAAAGAAAGTATTATGTCCTAATAAAGAAAATACAAGTATAAATCAACAAGAAATCAAAAACTCTAAACATTAGCACCATCCCTGGCAATGGTGCCAAAAATGTTGAACTTTGTTATTTACTAATATATGAATGTAGAAAGGACATACATACTAGTCAATGGACCAATAGATCCCTTATCAAGCAATCTACCAGTTACATAACGTGCTGCATTTACATTGTCAAACCAGGGAATCGTATTATTCTTGGATGATGCCTATACTATGTGTATAGTTAAGGATTCCTGAGTTTTATCCTAGAGGTTGTGTAAGGGAAATAAATAAATTACAATATTCTAAGTAAATAGGAATAATGGAAAACAACTAGATTATCCAATGCAACAGTAATCAAATGTCTTTATGTAACTTCTATGTAAAAGAGAAACTGACAAGTGGTTCAGTTGGTGATCACCTTGACTTAATGGACTTGACAACATAAACTATCGAGGTTAAACTACTTTACATGATTCATAACAACAAAACATCAAGCATACACAGACATATATATAAACATACAATTTATAAACTGAACATATGAACAAGGTGGAGAAGCATAGTACCTCAAGTGGCTGACTTGAGTGGTTGTGATCCCATAAGATCTAACTAAATCTCTACTGAATATTTGTAGTCAAAAATAGAACTCAAAAACACACACTCCTTTATTGAATGCTAAAAGTAACAAGGATACAACACAATCTGCTACTGTATCTCTGTTCAAAATTGTATGAAAACAAAATCTAATCTTACTCCATCCAATCTAGCTAATCGAGATCAGCATTCTTTTTATTAGTAAAGCTACTGAACAATAAATGTCTGAACTGCCCATTATCCCACATTGTAGGAAAAGGACTTTATTACAGAGCAAATAAAAATAGGAAACTATCTAACATGAAGGTGACAGAGAAAACACAGTCCTACTACAATTCTACCTCTTCATTATCCATAAAGAATAATCAAGACTTAGAAACAAAATCATAGAGCATGATCTAGGTTCCTCAACTACATCATTTATTGAAAGATAACCATTATAGAGTCATGAGTGACTCATCTTAGTTAATTTAGGATCATCTTCCTTTGGCTACAGGTACTTGTATCATCTTCTGCGGATATCAGCATCTCCTTCAACTGCGGTTGTTCAATGTTCTTCATGATACGAAGCCAAGCTTTTGCTGCATGAGGAGTTAGTACTCTATATAATATTTATGCATCACTACCACTTAGAATCAACATAAAATACTAACTTATCATATGAACAATTTATTATCCACACATAATTAATTATCAGCATATTATATACCATCTTCATGCTTTAGTGTCTTAAGGATAAACATGGACATAATTAATACATATATGAGTCTAGAAATGTCTTTGGGAAATAGGTAATTAAAGCAATAAAAACAAGACAAATGATGGTCCCATCAAGAAGTATGCAAGTAACATAGACCTTGTTTCTCTTGTCTAAGAATTGGTAAGTAACAAAAGACAAGTGGGATAATCTAGTGAGGATTTTAGCCATAGAATTAATGTTGCCTTTTCTAAAATCCCAAATGTTTTTAGGCTTGATACATCTATATGCATTAATCTATTATTTGAATCTTATGAGGTCTCTTTGAGTCTTGTTCTTAAGGAGATGAAACTTACAAGTTTGCAAGAAGCCTATTAATGCCTTGACTCCCTTGAAAAAATAAGAAATGACTACATAGTGAATTTATTGTCCTCAAATGCAAGTGTTGGTGGTAACGAATTGGCTACTATGAGTAGCAATGTGGTGAGTGCAACATGTGTTAGTAAGCCTTGTGATGCAAAGGATGAAGATGCACACCTTAATGAAGAGACTACTACATTGGATCAAGATGAGAGTCAAAATGATTGGGAAAATATTCGTGACTTCACACCCTCTAACAACTATGGTGGTGAGAATCTTGTAGGGAAAGAACTTGATTACACATTTGATGTTCTCCCTTGTTACGAAGGACTGTGATGCCATTGGTGCATCTACTACATCTATTTGCACTTATGAGGGTGAGGTGGGGGATTCTAATTCACAAGAGGAGAACGTTGTTATGGATGTTGATGTTCCTTATCCAAGATTGCATGATTTCATTTCTCCTAGCTATGATGATTTTTGCTTGGATAAATTTTTGGATCTTAGTTTGGACTTGTCTTTTGAAAATGAGGATTGTATTGAAGACACATTTGTAAACTCATTAGATGAGGATTCTTGTGTTGGACCTATACGATCTTAGTGGAATTAAATTGCTTGCTTTGAAAAGGAAGAAGATGACATTATTAAGGATTTTCTTTGCAGCAATACTGAATTTACAATGGATTGCATCAAACAATACAAAATAAAGAGGCAATTTGAAGATCTTGGGTCTTCACACGAAGTGCCTCAAATTTCTAACCTTTATGTTGAGGGTGTAGAAATGATTTTGAGTCAATCTTATGATTCAATCATGGAAGAGTATATCAACATTTGTGGTATAATTGGGTTGCAAGTTTTAGGTGAAATCAAGCATTCACATGATATAGCCTAGCTTGAGGTTGCACATTAACAAGAGACTTTTCAATTTGAAATTCAAGGAAGTCTTTTTATTCATGTTAATTTGAGTGCCAATTAAGTTGTGTAGTGTGCTACAATGGAGTTTAAAATTTATGTGTTTCCATATGGATGAGCATGATGATGGATCTTAATACTTGTGGTTTCCATGTTAGGATGATTGTCATTTCTTGTTTCAACATGGTTCTCTTGACATTGGTAGTTTGCATGTGCTTATGTGCAATGAGTATGTTTGGCTGCAACTGAGTGATGGATGCACTTTCATCTTGAGGATAATCAGCTCCTTCCTATAGATTATTTTTGAAAAAGGCAAGTGGTTTGTGCCAATTTATCCATATCCTCGTGTCATGGATCTTCTTTGCAAGATCTAACCTACAACTACTAGAAAAATTACATGTAGCCTTATAATCTCAATTCCATCTATACTCTCATGGCTACTGCCTGTAAGTTATTACTTTTGTATTTGTCTTTTACCTCCCTCCCTCCATGCATTTTATTTATTTTGGTCTACCCTCAAAGTGTTTTGATTCTCATTATACCTGCTATCTAGGCACACGTCCCCAACTAGAGCTAGTATTGGCACATACCCCAAAATGTAAAATCTTTAAAGTCCTATGTCTCATCATTACCCTAGTGCCATTTATTCCCATCACTAATAATCAATTAGATAGTTTCTTCAATGGCCCCCTTTGATCAATTCATGCTTTACCTCCCTTCATATTTTTCATGAGCCTAAACTTTAAAAAAATGGTGTTGAGGGTTTTTGGATCAATTTCCAGGATTGGGTAGAATTTTGGGATTTCAAAACTTTCCATACCTAGGTGCCTATTTTCCCAATTCCCCTCATTTTAGACCTTTAGGATTCTCATGCTAGCATGTCTTTCCCTTAAGTCCTAATTCCCCACATTCCCTCTATAAGATTTGGCTATGCAGATAGCCACCCAAGATCTAGAAGCCTAATGGAAAGCACAAATAAATGACAAGATCAATATGACAAGTGTAGTGTCTTTACTATTTCTAGTAAAATTTGTGGTAATCACACAATTCAAAGGAATAACCTACTGAATAGTCCACTATTACCCTTGAAAAGACCTTCATTGAATCATCAACCAGGGCTAGTAAGCTTGTGATGGCATTGGCACTGTATGTGCTTTCAAAGATCAAACTATCTAACTTATCTAGTACAATATCATAAATCAAAACTACTTAATGGCAAAAGATAGTAATGCTACTATTGTTGCTATAGGTACTTACAATGTAAGACTGTAATAATGATTGTAAAAGAATTAATTCTAAGAATTAGCTTAGTACTAATAACTTATCCTATCTTTTAGAGTATCACAAGTCAAATGAACTAAAACAACTTAAGAATCTAATTGATCTTGCATTCATGAAATAACTGCTATAGCAATAATAACATGCAAGAAATAAAGTGAAGGACATTTATCCTGAGTGGCCCTCGCTCAGGTGACTACCTCACTACTTTTAACTCAAATCTAGTTCTCTAAATTAACACAATCATATTGATTCTAACATGCATTACACAATCTTTTCAAATCACATAAAATCTTGTTGAACTGTAGTATTCATAACTCATAATCAAAATAACATTGTCTGCATAATCTAGAAAAGATTCAGATAGCTATATCTGCGACAGAGAAAAAACTATTCAAATTGAACTTAACTAACTAACTTCTACCTCGACCATTGAGCCATACATATAGGCACGGGGGAGTTTATTGAAATGAGTCTCTTAACTATAAACATAATACACCACTCCGCACGAACCAAAGTGTAATGAATGCTAACAACAATAACTGAAAAAGAAGGAAAGAAGTGTCCTAATAAAATTAGAACTCTCTGCTGAAACAAGGGAACGTGGACTGGTTGAATCAGTCCCGTTGGTCTTCTAGTTGCAATAGAATCCTTCAAGCTTTCAATCATCTTTATTGATTACCATCACGATGTGTGATTATCTCCATCAAGTGTCCTCATGCCATGGTTGTTGCACTTAGTTGATTTTGGAATCTTCCCTTCTCTGTGCCTAGAAATGTTGTGGCTGCGGGCTGCACCTTGTAGTTGTTGTGAGTTACAATCCTTCTTCTTTAGCTACAGGGTTAGTCCATAAACATGTACAAAATACTAACAACCATAATCAACACAAACATTCTCTACAATCCATACATTCCCACACACAACATGTAATTTCATCATATTATAATCATATCTCCATATACTTAATTAACCAAGTTCAAGTCACATAATGATCATAAGGGATAACATAATATAGAAATATGCTTAAAATAATGTCTGGGAATGTCTTTCAACTTGCATAAAACTATAATAAAATAGGCTAATAACTAAGCTCATCAACAAGAATAAATTATATTCCTATCAAAGAATGCAAATACAACAATATGCAAGATTACAATATGATATGGCATACATTGCTTATAAAGGCAAGGATGAGAGCTAAGATGTTGTCGTCATGTGACAAGTGTCTTAAACTATCAACAACTAGAGACAACTCTCAACATCTAAAAACAACTAGAATGCTTCCTAAGTCAACTTAACATGTTAATATGTGTGTGAATATTATTTAACTAATAAAAGTTAAATAATATGAATTATTCACACAAGGGGAAAAAAGCTAGTAATGTCAAATTAGATATGAAATACCCCTATTCACAATAACACCCCCCCTTAAGTGCAACTTAGGGAGAAGCTAACAAATGTAAGGATGCAATGATGGATGGGTCTTAGCTACTAGGCCATGTTAGGTACCCATGTACAAAAAAATCTCAAGTGGAGTAAAGGAGAAAACCACATGGGAAAAAACTCCTCCCCAAAAGTGAGAATGCAAGAAGTGTGAAAAGGTAGAGTCGACATGAATCAGACGCTACCAATTCCAACATATATACAATGAATAATCCCCCCCAGAAGAGAGGAAAAGAAGAAAGACCAAGTAGCCCCCCCTCAATGTAGAGTCTCCTCCACTAATTGGTAAATGCCCGACAATGAATGCTGAAGATGATCCATGATCGCCGAACAATGTTCCTCCCCTTAGGAAGAAGCAAGACCAAGAATGTATGTAGGATGTCTTCCCGTTCCTAAAAGGAATATGAAGTAAGAAAACTCAAAATGTATGAAGTCTTTAAAATCTGCTCAGGTGTCACCATGTTGATGTCGAAAGAAGCCACAATTCAATAAGGAGTCTCATGCCAAACTAAAGAATGTGACATTCCAGGATCTAGTGAAAACTAATGTAGAACATGATCCAAAGACAAGGAAGCCTCCAAATGTTTCTCAAGGATCTCCATCTAAATGCCAAACTATGACAAGTGAAGAGGAGAAGAAAGAACAAGAGGGTATAAAAGATCCCTCATCACATCTGAAGTAGATGATTCAACTCCTTCAAAGAGGAGATGAATATCCTCAATGGTGTCCTCCAAGTCTACAAGATAGGACTCACAAAACAAACTTGCAATACCTATCAAGTACTCATCCCAAGTAGCTGACTGTGGAAGACTATGAATGTCCCGCTGCACTGAATCACTGGAAACCATGGATGTAGCAACACTGAATTCTGTAGATGCAACAAGAGATGAAGGAGGAGATGGAATGTCAGCACATGTCTCTAGAACCTCAGTCGATAAAAGAACACCAAGATTCAAATGACCATACTACATCTCCTCAAAAGTGTCCACATGAGTGTGAACCTTAGCCGAAGGAACAGTAGGAGCAAAATGTGAGAAGGTGTACACTTGAGATTGATGATCTACCTCCCCAACTACAACTATATCTCTGCTATGCAAATCCTGAATAATCACAGAATCAGGTGTGAAATCAACACTCTTTCCTACTCCACCATGTGTAATCTGATAGATAAAAAGGATATTGGTAGACAATGAAGGTACACAAAGGACATCATTGAATGATCCTTCATCACGTCAATTGATCCTTTCCCACAAACACTCATAGATGTGTTGTTGGCCATCAGAATGGGTTGTGATGAACAAGTCTCAAATGAAGAGAACATACTCTGTGATGAAGCCATATGATGTGAAGCTCCAAAATAAAGGATCCATTTCCTTGACTCAGAATCTGCAACTACAAAAAGTGCTTTCCCCTATTGTTTCTCAAGCTTTGAAGATGAAGAAGAAGAAGATGTACCCCCTAAAGATGAATTCATTTGAACCTTCCTTAGTTGATGTTGCAATTCATCAATTTTCTTTATGTAACATTTGTGTTCATCATGCCCCAATTTCTTGCAATATGCACATTGAGGCTTCTCCTTCTTAGATAATTCCCCTTTGGAGGGAGAGGACTCAGATTCTTTCTGTGGCTTGTTCTTTTCTTCTTTTGTTTCTTTTTAGGATTCACTGATTCTTTCTATACCTTAGGTTCACTAGCCACCAATGCTCGTGACTTGGAAGTCTTGAGGATGCCCATTTGAATTAACTTTTCTTCTTCTTGGATTAGAAGGTTTGAAAAATCATCAAAAGTAGGCTCAACATATGCAGCTCCCATGGAAACCCTTTGAGTGTGAAAGCTAGAAACAAATATTGAATACTAAGGACCAAGCATAGATAACACATTCAGAATCAATTGTAAATCCTCTTTATTAATCTTGCAATCCTTTAGTTGTGTTCTCAATTGCTTAATCTTGGAGATATAGTCTTGGATTTTGTCAAACTCCTTAGGATCAAGATTCATTAAATCATTATCAATCTGATAACCCCTAATCTTGTCAGTTTTACCATACAATTTTTCAAAAGTCTCCCAAGCCTCCTTAGGTGTTGTGTATGATTCAACATGGAATTATAAATCAAAAGAGACAAATGAACAAATGTACCCAAGAGTTTTCTCATGATTGATCTCCCATACTGCCTTTGCATTCACATCAGTAGATTCAGGAATAGATTCTTTTACATATCCTATGAAACCTTTTCCCATTAGATAATTCCATACTAATTTTTTCCATGATGCATAATTATATGGAGTTAGGAGTTCAATTTGAGATTTCCCCATTGCAAGAACACACAACCAAGAACTGAAAGCAATCAACCACTCCAAGATCACCCCCCAAATTCACTTAATTAATGATCCCCCCAGCAAAATATGATCTTGGCACTTTAAAATTAGTATGTTTACAGTTGCCACAAGCCAAAACAACAAAGTGGTCTTTTGATTTTGGTACATGCAAATGCCAAAATTAGGCTATAACTAAAAGTACAACTCCTGAGAAAAAATAGACCAAATTGATTATAGATCTGTAAAGTGCTAAAAAAATATGCACTTTAAAAAAAAATCACCAGAAAATGTTATTGTATGACCCTGAACAGAGCCTCGTAAGTTCTGAAAACGAGGACTGCTCATCAACAACGACAAAAATTTGTAATTTCTGGAAAATCCAAACACCAAAATTAAAATCCATCTACACAACTGTGAAGCATGTGGAATTTTCCCCCAAAACAAAAAAAAATTGCTCCAAAATAGGAGTTTGGATGATTGAGATAGAGGCCTACAAAGTCTGAGTGTCAAATCAAAATTGCCAATGGAGTAAGGGGAAGAAAAAACAATTTTTTTTTCTGCCAAATTTGGTGGAACTACCACCAAATTAGTGGAACTGCTAAATGTGGAGGTCTTCCAGATAACTTTAGTCCTTGCCAAATCTGGAAACTGGCAAATCCTCTTCTAAATTTGGGTTGCTACCAAATTTGATGGATCTAGCAAATATGTCTGCATATTAAAATTTTTTTTTAAGGCCAAAGCCATGTGCACTCTGTACGGATCTGAGCGCTTGTCTACTGAGATATTTTAATTTTTTGCTTTTATAAAAAAAGTATTTAAAAGACATTAAGGCATAAGCCTTTTGAAAGGGGCTAGGGGGCCACGTGGGCTGCACCCCACACCCCCTGTTAAGGGGTCCGCTGACCCTTCAATGGGCTGTGGCCCTTGCTGGGTGCGGGGCTCGAAGGGAAGCCCATAGGCTACCTTCAGGTACCCTACGGTACCCCAGTGCAGGGGCCTAGAATTTTTTTTTGGATTAAAAACTTTTCAATAAAAAATAGCGATATATATTTTTAAAACTATATATATATATTTTAATCACAAAAAAAATACAGGGTACCTGGGCAATTATTTGCTGCAGAGAATATTTCGTACAACTGAGGGGGCAATTTTTTTTGCCTTTTGAGATGACTTCCAATTTTGACAATTTGATAGTCAATCTTGGGGTTTTTGGGCCTCCTAAACACAATGGTAGGGTTAGATTTGACCCAAAATGCTCTAAAGGATCAGGTATCTGTTGGATTTGGCATGCACCTCCCAACTTCAAACCCTCATAGATTTGGCCTCCAATGTTCGATCTGGACGAAACAAAAGGTGATTTTGACTATCTCGATCTTCATGAACACAATGGTGTGCTTAGATTTGCAGAAACATGCTCCAAAATGGACTTGTAATATAAAGACATAAGAAGGAAGCCTCCCAAATCTGGTATCTCTTTCAAATTTTTATGATTCTCCAAGTCATCATGCGATGCAAGAGAAGAGCATACTCAAATTTTCAAGATTCGCCATGATTTGCACTCAAGATCTCTCAATAGACTAACCAAAGGCAATCTACAAGCTCTGATACCATGTAAGATTTGGCTATGGAGATAGCCACCCAAGATCTAGAAGCCTAATGGAAAGCACAAATAAATGAGAAGATCAATATGACAAGAATACATTGTATTCCTATCAAAGAATGCAAATACAACAATATGCAAGACTGCAATATGATATGACATACCTTGCTTATAAAGGCAAGGATGAGAGCTAAGATGTTGTAGTCATGTGACAAGTGTCTTAATCCTATGGCTTGTGACAACTATAGGATAAGACAACTATCAACAACTAGAGACAACTCTCATCATCTAGAAACAACTACAAGCTTCCTAAGTCAACTTAACATGTGAATGTGTGTGAATATTATTTAACTAATAAAAGTTAAATAATATGAATTATTCACACAACAAGGGGAAAATAGCTAGTAAATATCAAACTAGCTATGAAATACCCCTATTCACACTAACACCCTCGAGTCTCAATTTTAGACTTTCAAGATTTCTCATGTCAACATACCTTTCCCTCAAGTCCTTGTTCCATGAGTTTCCCCAAGACTTAGTTTCAAACTTTTGAGATGTCTCATGTTGGCACGCCTTTCTCTCAAGTTCCCATTCCTTGGGTTCCCCTAAGTGTCAATTTTAGACTTTTGGGCTTTCTTATGCTGGTATGCCTTTACCTCAAGTCCTTGTTCCCTGAGTTCCCTCAAGCCCCTGTTTTGAACTTTTGGAATTTATCCTATTAGCATCCTTTCCCTCAAGTCCCTATTTCCTGAGTTCTCTCAAGTCCCAATTTTGGACTTTCAAGCTTTCTCATGTTGGCATGCCTTTCCCTCAAGTACCCATTCCTTGAGTTCCCTTGAGTCCCAATTTTGGACTTTTGAGCTTTCTTATGATGACATGCCTTTATTTAGAGTTTATTCCCCTGACTGTGTGCCTTCAACACCCATTTCCTCATGCCTTTGTGCTTATGCTTATTTGTCTCCAATAGACTTCAAGGTTTTCCCTACTTATCTGTGTTTGTCTCTGAATCCCAATCTTCACTCCCCCACTTTCCTACTCCCTTGTTTCCCATGAGATTTTAAAGTTTCCCTTTCCTATTTGCACTCCATATGGAGGATCACATAGGTTTTTACCTTTATCAAGCCTCACTCTCATGGACCTTCAAGTTTTTCCATACCAACCTACCTCTTGCATCCCTACATCCCAACCTTTGCTTCTCTGCCCATACATTCCTCTTGCAGAACTTCTTAGTCCCCTCTTGAAAATTATGCACCCTTTGTGCATGCAAATCATCGAAACCTCATCATTTAAATGTGAAGCCCCACTTACCTCCCTGCACGACCTATCAAGCTATTAATTTTCCTATATTGACACGATGAGATAATGAAAGACTCTAAAATGCCTCTCAATACTTGAGGGCCCCTCAAGGACATGATTTTTTTTAAATTGATGATCTATTACTAAGAGAAAAATAACTTACAATATAGATGTGTCATAATGACCAAATAAACCCCAACCAAGCTAGAACACAAGTTTGACCAAAAAGAGTTCCTTCCAAGTCACGACGCGTAATCCACCATTACATACTAAGGAGCATCACAAAATTACATCATATAACCCTTATCTATCCATTTACCAAAAAAATCATGATGAGTAATCCACCATTACATACTAAGGAGCATCACAAAATTACATCATATAACCCTTATCTATCCATTTACAAAAAAAAAAACTATCTTTTTAGTAGCAAAATCTTATACAAGTTCAATATTTAAATGAAAAACAATTGACCACCATAACTATAGTTTAGCCTGCACACATATTTCTTCCTGTCAATAATAGTCAACATCATCATTATATAGTCATCAAATGTTAATAATAGTCTTCAAAAACTACTGCATCAGCATCATTTCTAGGCTTATACATCAGGATCATGTTCAGGAACAACACTATAACCTTCATCATTGTTGCCTTTTTGACTTTTATTGATGTTTTCTTTGTATGAATCAAATTGGAGAGATGTTTTCTTTACTGCCACTATTTTCAAAGTTTTGATGCTTGACCTCAAGGTCTCTTATTACTGCCTCTTTGTCTAATTCATACTTATGCAAATTTACTGTACTAGTTTTGAAAATCAATATACTCATTGTAGAATTTCATCAACCTTCCTTAGATCATGAGGCCAAAACTTTGCACAATTGATGTTAGACCTGTATATAAGTACCAATCCTTCATTAACAATTTTCATGAATTTATCAGTGGGGATCTCTAGAGTCATGGTAATCTATTCAACAATTTTAAAAAGAGCGAGTCTACCAAAAGACTCTGTATGATGCCTTCTCTTGTCCTAGAAAATGTCCTCATTTCTCCTTTTATAGATAAACCACAAAATTCTAGTAGAAAGAGAAATCTAAAAAGAATTAAGTCTAACATTTAAACCTTTAACATAGTCACAAGGAATTTCTTTCTAGGTTAGGTTATTCCTATTATCCCATCCAAGAATATTGCCCATAAATACAAACCAAATGGATTTAGCAAATCCACAATCAAACACAATAAAAAAATTAATGCTTAAAGTCTTCAGAACTATTACAAATAGAACAATTACCATTAAATAATTCAAGACCTTTAAGATTATTACCGACAACAAGTTTCTTAAGCAACAAAATATATTTAAAGCAACATTTTTTAGGTTCAATGTTTTTAGACCAACAGGCTTTAAGAGTATCAACCTGATATTAAATTACATGAAGAATAATGTTTCACACATAGTTGACATGGTTTAAAACCTCTTGAGAGTTAGCCAAAAGCATATATAGGTTAGTAGTATTTATTTTCATGAGCCCAGTACCATTATTCCACTAGAAGTTATCTAAACATTCAGTACTGTACTTCAACTTGACATGAAACTACACATTAAATAGAGTTTTTTTTCAAAGTGGAGTATGTTCTTTTATGGGAGATAGGTAAATCAAACTTAGTGCTTAGTTATTGCCAAGTTTTCAAAAGATTAATTTTGAAGATAATCTAAAAATCAGATATGCCTTTATTGCTCCAATTTTTTATAGAGCACCCTTGAAGTAATGCTACATACTTATTGTTCCAAAACAAATTCCACCAAATGGATTTGAAACTATAGAATTCACCTTCATTTATATTGAAAGCCTCTTTACCAACAATACAATTCCTTACAGATTCCCAAGCGCTCCAAATACTATTAAACATAGTATACCATGAAGGCTTAACCAGAAACTTCCCAAAAAGGAGGTCATATGGATGTAGACTATTCCACTGTCTGGCTTTCTTAGGAGTAGAATCTTGAATGTCTTTCCTGACAAGAATCTTCCATGGCTCATTACCATCAAAAGATTTGATAATCCATTTTGTGGTAAGAGCCACACCTTGAATCTTCAAATTTTTAAGCCCAAGACCACCTTTTATTTTCTCTAAACAACACCAATCCAACTTCAATACATTCCTTTTATTCTTCCCCTTACCATCAGATCAAGGAAAGCCCCTGATCAATTTTTTGATAGTCTCAATTTGATAGCTAGCAAAAAACCACATAGAAGTGTAATAGATGGAGTAAGAGGAAAGAATTTTCTGATAGACTTGCATCCTACCAGCCAAGGAGAGATAATTATTATTACAACTTTTCAAAAAATTCTTAATCTTAGTTACATCCAATCCCACATATCTTTTAATGATGTCTTGACAGCATATGGGATTCCCAAATACCTCACTTGTTTCAATGTCCCCCATTTCCAAGAATAACTCTTGAACTAATCAGGAGGCTCTTCCTTTTGACTTAAGAGAACATATTTGCTTTTAGAGATTTTTTCCCTTGATGCATAACAAAAATCTTCATAAAATTATCTTCCTCTAACATAGGGAATAGAACAATGCCATCTGCAAATTGAATGTTCAACAAGTTATCATTATTTGGAAGAATACCACATTTTACCATATTCCCAAAGGTGTTGTATCTTATAATATAGTGAAGAGCCTTAGAAGCAATCACAAACAATGTAGGAGCTGGGGGAATCACTGGCTTATTGATCTTTCTAGCAAGAAAGATTTACACAATGATCCATTGATATCAATTTGAGTAAATGCATCCTAAAATAACATTTTGACCATTTTGCAGATCTCATCAGAAAACCCAAAAGCCTCTAACATTATCAAGATGAATGACTATTCCACTCTATCATAAACTTTTTCAAAATCAAGCAACATGATCCCTACATTCTAATTAGATTTATTTGCCCATTCTAGAGCTTCCCAACTGGTAGTCAAAGTTTGAAGAATATGGTTATCTTTGATGAACCCTATTTGAGTATTGATAATCTTAGGAAGAATATCTATGAGTCTTAGGGCTAGAGCTTTGGCAGGTATTTTATAGGAGACATTCAAAAGGGTAATCAGTCTCCAATTCTTCATATTGGTCTTATCCCCTTTCTTTGGCAAGTGATTAATCATCCCCCTATTAATTTTATTATCTAATGAGCCTTCATGGAAAGCTTCCTTATAAATCTCAAACAGGTCCTCAACTACCTAATCAATATTATAGGAAGTCCATTAACACCAAGGGACTTTTCATTCTTAAAGGAGAGAATTGCATTAGTAATTTCTTATTTGCTAATCTCATGTCTTAAAGTACCAACCAAATCCTCATTGATCTTTTTGGGAATAATCTTCATATAGGCCTCCTAAGCTTGCTTACAGTTTCTATTATTATCATTAGCAAAGAAGATATTTTTATATAATGTTCTAAAACCTCTTTGATACCATCACTAGTGCTGAATTGAACATCATTATCAATTATGGGACCAATGGACACCAAACTGTTCTTGATTTTCAACAGTTTAAAGAAATATTTTGACTCTCTATCTCCTTCCTTAATCCAGTTTAGCTTGGCTCTAATTGTTGCTCCTTGGGATTTTTTAATTTGTAGGCATCTAAGCTTATGCTTAACATCACCAAGAAGATCAATAAGGGTTTGATTGCTATCATCTTTCTACACTTTGTCCTTAATTTTTAAAAATTCTTCTTGGAGAACACATCCATATCTTCTATTATCAATGACACATTTCCTCCCAATAGTCTAAAATAGAGTTTGACAAGTATTGACAAGGCTCTCCCAAAAAAGAATAGCAGATTTTTTTGGACAAAGCATCTTGTTTATCTTCCTTAAGGTAGTTATTCCATCCAGACAGTCTTTACTTTTCAATAATTAGTGTTTAGCTTGAATAAGTTATCCTTTCTAATATCATTAAGACTATTTGAAATTTTTATCATGATATTTTCTTCAATATGATTATGATCAGAAAGTGTGCATGGAATGACTTGAATACAATTTTAGTCATCTTTATTCTCAAAACAAAAAAGATTTTCTAGAGCATAGAATCTGTCAAGCGTATAGTAAATTTTTTTTCCATCTTGTTGACTGTTACACCAGGTAAACCAAATGATTTTTCTATCCTTCTTATCATTTTCAAGAGGATCAGAGAGCTTCAACAACTTATTCATTCTCTACCAAAAGTACTGCTCATTCCCTTTCCAAGTCATAGGAATCCGACCAATTTTATCTTCTTTTTGCTCCACCAAGTTAAAGTCAACACCAAACACCTAGGGGACTTTAGGAAGTTTTGAGGTTAACTATTTTCACAGTTCAATCCTATCCCTATAATCATTAGGAGCATAAATTGAGTAGATACCAAATTTGGTAGTATTCCTTTCAATAGTAACCCAAACACATCTATTGTAAGGGGAACATCCAACATCAGAAATATGTTTAGCCCAATTTTGATTAATAAGGATGGTAATGCCTCCTTTCCCTCTATTGTGATTGGAGGTGAAGAAAACACAATTCTTCCAAAAAAATCTTAGGGTGTTTTCTAATTGGAACTGAATATCTTTTACTTCTTGTAGTAATAAATAACCCAACCTTTTCTTACTATTACATAGTGCTTTGAGAACATATTTTCTATTAGAGGATTCAAGACCCTTGATGTTCCAACTAATACAACATATATTCATTTAGGAAGGGGGGTTAATTGGCTTCTGATTCTTATACAACTAGTTAAAGCATTTAGGGATTTTTCCTCTTTTCCTTTTTTTCTAGGCTTTTGAGAACTATCTCCTCTACTTATCTGTTTCCTTTTCTTATTTTCTTCTTCTTTAATATTGATATCCATATCAAC
This sequence comes from Cunninghamia lanceolata, assembly GCA_027924645.1. Classification (NCBI taxonomy): domain Eukaryota; kingdom Viridiplantae; phylum Streptophyta; class Pinopsida; order Cupressales; family Cupressaceae; genus Cunninghamia; species Cunninghamia lanceolata. Next base: position 5,954,876 of record BSBN01000684.1, read on the forward strand.
CACTTGATCCATATCTTCCTTTTGAAATAGAGAATTTATACAATCCATGTTTTAATTAGGTTTCTCTTTTCAAGTCTCCTTAGTTGAGGCCATTTCATTAAGCCTTCAAAGCCTATTGGATTAACACTACTTGGAGGGTCCTAAGGTTTGGAACCTTGAGCAATTTTGTTAGCTAGGATTTGTTCCTTAGTTTGTCCAAGACAATTTCTTGGGCATTTTTTTAATACTTACTATTTGGAGGTTCAAAGATTGTCTCTTTAGAGTTATTTTCCCCACTTTTGGAGATATCCTTCTCCTCAGTGCTTCTATTAGTATTATTATTTTCTTTTTCAAGATCCTCTTCAGTTATCATTTCAACATCCCCGTTATCAATATCAAGGACAAAAGACTCCTCCTTTAGAATTTCCATGGGGGTCCCATTTTTTCCTTTCTTGTTCCCATCAAAGATTTTTTTTCTTTCTAAATTTGGCAATAACATGTTAGTCCTTCCTTTGATGCCCATATTTTTTCTAGAGAAAACAAGCATTTAAGCTCCCAAGACCTTCGACCTTAAATATGAAGGTGGTTGTTAAATAGGATGAAATTGAGAGGGTACACAATTTTTGACATTACAGGGAAAACAAAGTGTGGAAGTCAACATGGTAACCAATCACTCCTAGAACATGATCATTTTTGGATTTCCAAACAAACTTCTTCCAAAATGTGCTTGGTTGAGGAACAAGTCCATATATATGTGGCAAAAGATGGAACCAATGCAAGTGTTTCAAAAGACCATCTCTCCAGTGCTTATAGTTCTCCCTTTTCAAAATTATTAGAGAAGGATGAAATGAAAAACCCATAATGAACTAAGATAGATCTCCAAATTTACATAGACATGTAACCCTCAACTGAAATTATGAACTCCCTAATAGATCAATACTAAAATTGAAGCCCCCTAGAAAAAAACAACCGCCAATTTCAATAATTTTTCCCAAGCAATGAGTGAAAATACCCAAAAAAGGTCTCAAACAGAAAATATGATATCTAAGGAAAAATCTAAAAAAAAGTTATGGATGGATCTGTAGTGCTCAGAAATACCTTTTCAACACCTATAAGAAGTCAAAATTTCAATATCGTGGGTGCAAGATATGGCTTGGTGAAGATCACAAGCAAGTACGAATTTCAAACAACAAAATTAGGCACCTATAGCAAAATTAAAAAAAAGACCTGCAAAACTGCAAATTTCTTAGAACCAACTTTTCACCTATTCATTTGAAAAGTTTTGATATCATGGCGAAAAGTTATGGCTCCTAAAAAAATTGCCCTATTAGGGCATGAAAATGGGCCTAGGGGCCCAACTGGGTGGCTAGATGGTCACCCAGTGGCGAGGCTTAAGAAGTTGGACCGATGGTGGTGTAGGAAATTGTTGACATGGTCAGGTGGAGGTGACAATACTAGGGGGAAGGTGGTGGCACTCCCCGCACTGATTTCTAGGCATAATCCCTCTTGGGGCTGGGCAAAACTGCTCACGTAACCTAAGGCTTCGACCTGAAAATTCAAATTGCCCACCTAACTTTTAACCACATATCAATAACTACAATACAATGCCAATACTCACCGGTTAAACCAAAACCATTGTAGACTCCTATGTAGAAGATGACGCAATCGATGATGTCACTTGACAAAGATCTATACCCTATCAATGAATGTTGATGCCAAAATGACATAGGGAATATACTTACAGAATATGCCAAAGAATATACTAGATTCTATCAACTAATTTGTGCCTATGATAGTGGCTATCATGACGTATAAACTATCAGATCTATATTGTCATACAGATTCTATACGATTTGTATAAAATTTTCACAACGAAAATTATGCAAACCCTTAAAAAATGATGTTTTTTTGACTCTGAAATATAGTATTTTATATCAAAATTAATTTCTCAGGCCTTCTAGACTTAATGGAAAGGTTCATTTTGCACCAAAATGCACCCTATGAAAATTATTGGCAAAAAATCTCCAAACAAGGGAAGGGAATTGTAGATCTGAAGCTCTAATACCATGTAAGAGTCACACAATAGACTTAAGAGATGCCCAAGATCATCTGTAACCAAAAAAACCTTCCAAAACAAGAGAGTAGCAACACAAATGCTATATTTCCAAAGAATGATAATGATGCATACGAGATACAAGATACACAAGATCTACAATGTATCATACCCACACATAATGTACAATGAGAGCCCTTGCTTATATAGGCAAGGTTGAGACCTAGGACAACATGTGATCATGACAAGTGTCTTAATCCTATGACATGAGACACAAATATTAAATGCCCTAAGTAAACTTAACTAGACAAGTGTGAATAAAACCTAGTGTGGAACCAATTAGGTAATATACCATGTTCACACCAGCAATACTTTCCATCTCTTTTTTTTTACACTACCTCACATTTTCTTCCTATTTTGATATTTTTAGTAGTACTTTGGTACCACATGGTTTATTAGGACCTAATCGTTCTTCACTTCTCATTCCTTGTATTGGTCCATTCTTATAAAATTATGTGGCTTTAGGGCAACTAAATGCATCGCATGAATTATCACTGTAAATCCACAACCTAATTTTTCTTCTCTCCTTTTGCTTTTGCACTCATTAGCATGGTGACCTGTCTTACTACAATAATAATAGGTTTATTTCTGGCCTCTTCCTCTACCTTGGCTAGCTCTATAATTGTTGTTGTAGTAGTCACTTCTACCATAATTATGAAATATAATCATTGTTTTAGTTAGTAAAAGGTTCCTCATTTTGTATTTGGGGCACCACATGGTTCACACTATTCATTTGTTGTTGATTTTTCTTCCATGCTAGTTCCTGGTAACCATGTGTTGGATAACCATTTAAGGCACCCACGACCAAACCTTGGGCTCTATCCATGCCTCTATCAATAGTAGATTCTTCCCTATTCATTCCCCTAACCAATGGTTCATACTCTTCAACTAACATGGGGCAATTGTATGTTATATGTCTATCCCACTATTTACATATACCACAATAATAGCTTACCATTTTGCTAGGAACTTTTTAAAAATCTACCCTCAGTGCAAAAACATGATTTGTTCCTTAAACTATTGGGGATTCATTTCCTAGGTGTCCTCTACTAAAATAGGTACATCAGATGTTGTCCCTTCCTGCTAAAGGAGAAATCTCATTTCTCCTACCTTTTGTTAAAACTTCCTATTGTAGTTTTAATTTTTCCAATTTTAACTTTAATTCCTCAAGTTCTTGACTTCCACTATTTTTTTTAATCCATGATTGAGCTTCTATTCTAGTTTCTAACTCCACCACTTCATTATAGGTAGTAAATTCCTTTCCATCTATTGTAGCTCTAATTTGTGGTTTCAAACTAGATGCAAACCATTCTATCCTCTATTTTTTGGTTGGTGGTTCTTCCAATTTATAAACTACACTTTTAAATCTTTGATCATATTGCTTCACCAATTCATTATTTTCTTGTACCATATCCCTCATTTTTCTCACACTGTCAGTAGGATCATCTGGAGAATAAAAAATTGCTACAAATAATTGACTTATACATTCCCATTTCTTATCATGTATAGGGCATATCTTGATATGCCATTTTAGAGTTTCATCTCTTAGTGTTTCTACAAATTTGATGCAGAGGATGACAAGAATGCCTTACAATCACCTGCAACAAGATTCTCTATGACTCTTCAAGAGGAATCACAAAACCTACCCTGTTTGCAATCTTGTCTTCTAGCCCTTAAACCCTCAAATAAGACCTAATGGGTACTTAATATAACCAAACTCATTCTTGATCGCATAAATGGATTCCACAACACTTATCAGGTCCTATAGGGCCTTGACAAACCCACACTTCTCAGAAAAGATTAAACAAAGTCAAATTTGCACTAAACCCTAGCTGTTCTAGGTTTCTAGGTTAGTTTTAGCAGGTTTTTGTAAGGAACAACCCTTCATATCTCACACAAACCATTGACTCGGGACTTGAAACTTTACAATCATTTAGAGACCCATAAAACAAAGGTTCACACCAAAAATCAGATTTTTTCACCGTACGGATTTGAAGAAATAATTTTTTTTGTATTTTGGGAACCCTTAGTGTTTGAACAGGGCTGCTAGGAAGATTGGTCTATTAGACCACTCAAACAATCTTTTCTTTAAATCTGGTAAAAACAAAAAATATTTGCAATGACTTGCTCTTTCCACTCATACAAGTTTCATACCCGTAACCATCTGTACAGGGCCGTACAAGCCTTTTTACACCTGCAAAAACACTAAAAAATGCACAAAACAGGGTATTTTAAATCAAAACTTAGTGTCTAACTACCTCCAGCCTCTTTATTCTTCATTTCATTCATGCATAATGTCCTCAAGATAGTTACAAAGGCCTTTTATATGAGTGTCCCATTAAAAGAGCCAAAAAGTGCCTTAAAACATGAAAATACAACCCTAATACTTAGCCTAGGATAACAAAACATGGTAAAATGACCTGACATGGTCTAACAAGACCTTATTTGACCCAATGACCCTAATTCTAAGGCTGAGGAACAAACCCCAACTCTCTAACTAGAAAAAACCTACCTAGAATTTCAAATTGGCATTTTGGAGGGAAAATACAAAATTTGAATTCTAGGCTTGTACAAACATCCAAAACCATTGGACATGATCCTAATGGGCCTTCTAAGACTCTAACACACAAATTTACGACTCTCAACATCAATTAGTCCATAAAACAAAATTTGGTCACATGACTTGATAAACATGCATTTTAGATGATGCTCCTGCATCATACTCCCCAGTGAAGGAAAAGAAACTCAGTTCCATCTGAGAGGAGGTCTGCAACTCCAATTGCAACTATCCAATTACCTCAACTTGTGGTGAAATGTTTGTTTGTGTCTCATCCTTGATGTTGGCACCCTCAAATTTTACAAATTTGAAGTGCCTATCTCCTCTTGATGTGTCGACATAGGCTAGGTCGACATGCTGCTCAATCTACCCTAGAGCCCAACTTTGCTGATTAAAACATTGCAACTCAGAGGCCATCTTGCAAATCCATATGGTGGAAAGTTTTTTGGTGCATGTGGTAACATGTCTGTTCAGTTTCGTGCTCCTTGGATAAGCTTTGATGGGCTATTTAATGCTTTTCTGACTGCGACCGGGCTAGATTTGGTGTTCTGGAAAGTTCCAAATCTCACAATTCTGAAGGTGACCCATTTCTTTTTTTGGTCCAAAACTTCTCCAGTTCCAGTTTCATCAAAATCGGAGACCATATGATGTAGTATTTTAGTGTGTTTTGATTGTGGCGAAGTCACTCGACAGGCCCATTTACAAAGGACGTCCATAAAATTTTTCGGCGATGTGAATTTTGAAGAAATGGGTTTGCTCTAAATAATTAATAATGGCCCTATGCAAATTTTCACAACCCCCAGATATCCAGTGTGCCCGCAGTGAAAATGCATCGTTTGCCCAGGGGAAGAAATTAAATAATTGTCATTTTTCTAAAGCTAAAAATGTATTTTTAAAATATATTGGCACATCTAATGTTTTAAAATGATAAATATTATAAGGCATACATTATATTATAATGCTTATGCTTTATAAGGATAAAAGGAAATGCATTTATTTGGTTTATCGCAACATCGCACAGCGGCTCCGCTCCTCTTTCAAATGGCTGCAACAGTGCGATATGCTCCTTCCTACACATTTTTTTGGTCAAAATTGCTTCTGGACAGGTAATGTTGGTCTTCTATCCACTTTGGAGGTGTCTATGGAGTTTTCTAGGCAGGATTTGAGCAGAGAGTTTTGGCTGAGTGGCTACTGTTCACGTTTTTTTCTTTTTGGCAAATTTTTGAGGCTCCATTTGAGCTCAGAATTGCTGCTCCATGCTCTAAATTCATCCCCTGTCCATTCCCAATGCTTGGGCAGAGATTTTAAATGTGTTTGAGGTGTGTTCTAATTGTTGGTAGTTGCAAAAATGCCCTTACATCCAGAAAAATGACCTAGTAACAATAAAAATGAATTGGAAGCTGCTGCATTTTGTTCTTTGTATTTTCTGTGGCTGGGTGAAGTCAAAGTGCATTGAGAAGGGATCTAGGAGCTCATTTCATAGCATTGCAAGGGAGTGACAGACCTTCCAGTGTGCAGCTGCGACCGTGCGAAAAGGCAGTGGTTTGGAGGCAGAATTGGTACCCGACGGTTGCAAAGTAGAGGATGGACAAGTCAAAGGGAAAATAAATTGGTATTTATTTATTTTTGCCCCCTCCTCTTTTGATTGTAATTCCTAAATGTTCCCAATGCTCATTAGCAGTGGCTGGAAATGTAGAACTCACCTAACCATCGCATTGTATTTAATTTTTGGCACCATGTTCTTGCATCTATAAAAGAACTGGTGGACTCACTTTGTAAAGTAGTTGATAAGATTGGGAACTTTGAGGAGTGAATAAAAACTCCATCTTTGACTGGTTGCCCTAGTTTTGGTGCTGTAAGTTTCATTTTCTGTATGTTGTATGCAATTTTATGAGCAGTTTATTAGTTTCAGATTGTGTTAGATGAATAATGCTATCGCATGTATTTCTATTTGCTGTCTCCAGTGTTATCTATGTTTCTCTTTTGAATTGAGTTACTAAGGGTATCTAAGTTCTTGAATGCACATTTGTTGTATTGGATATTTGGTTTCTTACCTCTGTTTAAGGAACAAATTAAAAGTTTTAAATGAAATATGGAGAGGAATGTTTGATAACAGGGATGTTTGTAAGAAGAGTCAATAGAAATACTCATTCTTGGGTGTTAAGGCAAATGCAAGCTAAACCCTCTGAAACCTATATGTGTGTCCTGCTCATGAGAAATACTTTGCATGTTGAAGATTAACTCTGAACCCTAAGATAGGCACCGGTCAATAGTTGGACAAATTTTATGATTCAAACCCTAATCTTACAACCAAATATATAAAAAACAAAATCAATACATCATTTGAAAACTTTTAGGATTTTAGGTGTAGGATTTTAGATACCATGTTCTCTGACCTACAAATGAACAAATGCCCAAAGCTAGCCAATTTGTAATCATCATACAGTTTTGGTCTACATAAAAGAGAACATATCTGCTTAAGTATCAATATCCAGTTGAAGTAAGGATTTATAGTAGTGATATTGAGTAACGAAATACCCCCCTAGGTCTTGCATAGCCTGAAGTGCAGAGGAGATAGAGAGTCAGTTTCCTGTTTGTTGGCCACTGACCTAAGGATCCCATGGATAAAAGATGGCTACTTTTTAGGGAAACTTAGACAATCAGTCGGGAACACCAACACTTGATACTAAACATTTTCTCCAAAGAAGTGCATTGTCTATTGCATAAAGCTAGCTCCTTGTTTGCACCCTTTAAGGCCTTGTCAATGTGTTTCATCTTGGACCCCTACAACCTGCTAATATGATATGTAGAGTCCTTCTCCAAGCTGCCCTGCACTTCTTTCAAACATGTTAAAGCCTGTCTCATTTTTACCTTAGGCCTCTCACTTTTCTGCCACATGCCATTCAACTGAGAATCCATTTCCAAAAGTTGATCCTCCTTTGGCCCTGCTTCATGATCTGCATCTCTGACTTTCTCTTGTAATATTGCTTCATCTTGTCCCTTGTCAACTAGTTGGAGTTCAACAATGAAGACTGTATTACTCAATTGTGAAATTGAAGTCTCAAACTCAGATTTCATGTTTTCCTTGTCTTGAAGTTCTTTGTTTTGTTTCCTACACTTATCCAGTGATCTTTCCAACATTGCAACATTTGATTGAAGGGTCTTGGTCTAAAAATCAACAATATGTACTTTACCTTTCCAATTTACTAGGTCTATTTCTGACTTCTCCATTGACGTTGCAGAATGGTTTGCCTTCTCCCTTTTTGTATGTATATCAGATTGAAAAATTGATAACTGACCTTCCTTGGATTGAAAGAAGAAATAGTGACTTTGCATACATTTGTCTCTTTTGCTCCAAAGAAGTGCATTGTCTATTACATAAAGCTAGTTCCTTGTTTGCACCCTTTAAGGCCTTGTCAATGTGTTCCATCTTGGACCCATACAACTTGCTAATCTGATATGTAGAGTCCTACTCTAAGCTGCCCTGCACTTCTTTCAAACATGTTAAAGCCTATCTCATTTTTACCTTAGGCCTCTCACTTTTCTGCCACATGCCATTCAACTGAGAATCCATTTCCAAAAGTTTATCCTCCTTTAGCCCTACTTCATGATCTACATCTTTGACTTTCTCTTATAATATTGCTTCATCTTGTCCCTTGTCAACTAGTTGGAGTTCAACAATGAAGACTGTATTACTCAATTGTGAAACTGACGTCTCAAACTCAGATTTCATGTTTTCCTTGTCTTGAAGTTCTTTGTTTTGTTTCCTACACTTATCCAGTGATCTTTTCAACATTGCAACATCTGATTGAAGGGTCCTAGTCTGAAAATCAACAATATGAACTTTACCTTTCCAATTTACCAGGTCTATTTCTGACTTCTCTATTGACTTTGCAGAATGGTTTGCCTTCTCCCTTTTTGTATGTATATCAGATTGAAAAATTGATAACTAATCTTCCTTGGATTGAAAAAAGAAACATTGACTTTGCATACATTTGTCTCTATGTTCATGGACATCTATGTTAGGACTTAACTTCCTGATGCCATCTTGTACTGTCTTGCATTCACCAAGCTACTTTTGCAAATTAGAGATAACTTGTTTTGCATTCTCAAGTTCCAATTGCATATGCTCAGCACCTTCAACTAAATTAAAAGCTTTGTCTTTCCTTTCTAGCAACTCTATATGATGACTGATATCTATCATTGGAGACAAAGAATAAGGAAGTTCATCAACAACTATATATGCATGACCCTTCAACATGTCTTGAATTTCCCAAGGCAATTCATTAATTCTTGCTACTGTTATGACAGTCCTAGGTCTGATCATCATTGCAAAACATACATCTTCCTCTTCCATTGGCTTTAGAAACTCTTTTTCACCCATTTCTAAGGAAAACACAGGTGTGGAATACAGCTTCCCTAATGTTAATTTAAAGGGGATAATGCAGACAGGTACCTTTCGATTCAAATGCAACAGATGAATACACTAGAAAATACAGAATAAACAAACAAGATACAGAGAATGACACACGATTTACGTGGGAAAACCCTTTTGGGTAAAAAACCCACCACCACAAGAAACAATCTTTATTACAGTAAACTTTACAGTTACAATAAAGATCTCAGCTCACTTGCTCAGGTATCGATTCTCAGATTATATTCAGTTCAACACACATCTGCAAATCTACAGAATGAACCATATAATCGAATCTCTTCAACTTTATCTTTTTCACAGAATCACTCTATCAAATTTTCTATATTTGTTTTCAAGAGCAGAAAACCGTTATGCTTCATCTACCCTAACCGACCAATCCAACTGATTCAACATCAAGACTTCAACCATCGCGACCATTTGTATTCTCGCGAGACCATTAGTCCCACATGCATTAGGTCGCGTAGACGATTCCGGTTTATAACCACAATTGATCCATAAGTCTATCGTCGACAATTTTGTTGCCAACGAAGCCAACCTACAAACCCATCAGCCTAACATGCTCCATCGGTGATTGCATATTACCTTCCACTGATATACAAAGTCCCACGATTCCCAAGTTCACCGCCCTTCATCGGAGTGACCTCTGCCATCGGTCCAAACACTTTACACTATGCCGATGAAGGTTCTCACTCCGACGCCCAATGCTTCGCCAACTTCCATCGGAGTGACTAGTAACTTCAGAGAGACATCTCAACATTGGGCCGATAATAGTTCTTACGCTGATGAACCATTGATCCCAACGTATACTTCCATCGGGGTAACACACTACTATCGGAATGACCACCATGAGTTTACCTGACGTCAATCCTTATGTCGATGGACTTCTCACATCGGTAAGACCTTGCAGATCGGCATAAGACTCTGAACTCCCACCGATTGTGAATATCACCCCGATGGCCACTAGCATCGGTATAAAACAAGTCATCGGTGTAGCTTAATAAAGACCCACCGATAGTGTTCTGTCACAGCGATGAAACCGTTGAACTCTAGAAAGGTTCAATGAAGAATTACTATGAAACATGAAATTCAAGTAGTAATCTGAGACACACGTTCTCTTCAATCTCCCACTTGTCGAGGAGATTACTGCTACCTCTCAATCTTTATGCGATTAATGAGAACTATGGGTCCGCAGACCCATTTCATCTGAACACCATTTGAACTTGGATGTGCTCACTGGTTTAGTTAAGGCATCAGCGACATTTTCCAAAGTGTCAACCTTTTCCAGCTTCACCTTCCTGTCTTCCACCATATCACGAACAAAATGATATTGGACATCAATATGTTTTGTCCTAGCATGAAACGTAGGGTTCTTCGCCAAACATATAGCACTTTGAATGTCACAGTGTATTTGTATCTGCCCTGCATTAAAACCAACATCATAACACAACCTCTTCAACCAAACGGCTTCTTGGCATGCACAAGTAGCTGCCATGTACTCTGCTTCTGTTGTGGACAAGGTGACTACAGCCTACCGCTTGCTCATCCAATTGATAGCACCATCATTTAACATGAATACATATCCACTGATGGATCTTCTACTGTCAATATCCTCTGCCCAATCAGAATCCACATATCCCTAAATGCTAATAGATCTCTGTGATCCAACTGAGTTTCCATGATAGCAAATAGCATAGTCTGAAGTTCCCTTCAAATACCTCATAACTCTTTTCACAACATCCCAATGTGATCTGCCTGGATTTGCCATAAACCGGTTCAAGACTCCCACTGCTTGGGCAATGTCTAGTCTCGTACAGACCATTGCATACATTAAATTGCCAATAGCACTTGCGTAAGGCACTCTTTTCATGTTGTCAGATTCATTCGAAGATTCTAGACAATCTTCAACAGATAATTTCGTTCCCTGCAAAACTGGAACAACTAATTGTTTAGAATTAGACATATGAAACTTATCAAGAACATTGGTAATATACTTGCTCTGGCTGAGCCAAATCTTTCTCTTAGACCTGTCCCTTTTGATTTCCATTCCCAGAATGTACTTCGCTGCCCCCAGATTCTTCATTTCAAATTTCAAGGACAACTGAGATTTTAATTCTGAGATCATCCCCTTACCAATGAATAACATGTCATCCACATATAGTGCAATTATAAGAATCCGATCACCTTCAGTTTTATAATAGACACAATGATCAGATTTAGATCTCACATACCCCAAGGATAAAACATACATATCAAATTTTTGATACCACATTCTAGGAGATTGCTTCAAACCATAGAGAGACTTCTTAAGTTTACATACCATATGTTCTTTACCTTTTTCCACAAAATGCTCTAGCTGGGACATATAAATTTCTTCTTCAAGGTTTCCATGAAGAAATGTTGTTGTCACATCCATCTACTCAATTTTAAAATCATATGCTGCTGCAAGAGACAACAAAAATCTAATGGATGTCAGCTTAGCTACAGGAGAAAAGATTTCTCCATAATCAATACCTTCCTTTTGGGAATACCCCTTAGCAACCAGTCTTGCCTTATACTTATCAACACTACCATCTTGACCATATTTCTTTTTAAATACCCACTTACAACCCACAGGTTTTCTACCTTTAGGCAAGGGCACCAGATCCTAGGTTCCATTTTTCTCCAATGATGACATTTCGCTATCCATGGCTTCCAACCAAGAATCTACATCAGGTAAGCTAATAGCTACTTTCACAGTCCTAGGTTCATCAGTATCAGTAAGTAAAGCATAGGCACAACTTGAATCATGTACTGAAAATCCATACCTATCTGGTTGTCTTCTTTCATGTGTAGACCGCCTCAATGGTTGAGGTGCAGGTTCATGTTCTTGCTCTGGATCTAAATCTTCGGAGCTACTTGAACTCACATCTGAATCATCTACACTTGGTGCTTGTTGTTCCTCTTTGATAGGGGTTAGAGGAATATTAACAACACTCTTTTCTTTCTTTTCTTCTGTCTTCGCTGGCTGAGAAATACTAACCAAAGGTTTCAGCTCTCTGAAAATTACATTCCTGCTGTAAATTACTTTTTTAGTTTCAGGATTCCAAAGCTTGTACCCCTTAACACTGACTCCATAGCCAATAAAGATACATTTGACTGCCTTGTTATCTAACTTAGATCTTTTTACCTCAGGAATATGAGCATATGCCTCACAGTCGAAGACATGAAGATGTCTTAGAGATGGCTTCTTTCTAGACCACGCTTCCATAGGCATCTTATCAACCAATGCAGAAGTAGGAGAACGATTCAGCAAGTAACAAGCTGTAGCAACTGCCTCAGCCTAGAACCTTTGTTCAAGACCAGCATAACTCAACATACTTCTTGCTTTCTCCATCAACGATCGATTTAACCTTTCAGCAACTCCATTTTGCTGTGGAGTATAAGGTGTAGTTTTGTGTCTTTTTATACCATGATCTACACAATACTTGTCAAAATCCGCATTGCAGTATTCACCACCGTTATCTGTTCTCAAGCATTTTATTTTTCTACCAGTCTGGTTTTCCACAAGAGTTTTAAATTCTTTAAACCGACTGAACACTTCTGATTTATTTTTCAAAAAATATACAAATGCCCTCCTTGAATAATCATCAATGAACGATACATAGTATCTTGATTTAGATAAAGACAGAACATCAACTGGACCAAAAACATCAAAATGTACATAGTCCAGAACACCAAAAGATTTTTGAGAACTAGAATAAAATGAAACACGGTTCTGTTTTCCATATATACAATGTTCGCAGAAATCGAACTCCAGATTACAATCAATTAGTCCATCTACCAGGGTTTTGTTTTTCAAGGTTTTTAAACCTTTTTCACCTATGTGACCAAGTCTATGATGCCAGAGCATTGTTTTCTCTGCAGGAAGTTTAACTTCCATAGAGTTTGCATCATGTGTTACAATAGTAGCTTTCTCAGATTTTACAGAGACACTATTACAGCACACTGGTTTAGCATCTAACCTATACAGAGTTCCAATGCGTTCACCCTTTGCCAGTACAATAGACCCTCTAGTCATTTTACAGCCACCATTCACAAAAGTAACTTGCACTCCAACATCATTAAGCTTACTAATAGAAAGTAAATTTCAAGCCAGACCTAGTATGTGTAGAACTCCATTCATTCCCTTTATTCTGCCATCCGGGAACTGGATTCTGACTCTTCCTCAGTGAACAATTTCCAGAGTTGAATCACTTGCCAGGAACACATTTCCACTAGCATATGGTTCATACTTTGTGAACCACTCTCTGTGTGATGTCATATGAAAAGACGCTCCTGAATCCACCAACCATACATCTTCAGATGCAGGCGTTGCCAAGGCAGCAATGAAGGCATCAGCATCACTCTGAGAAGAATCATTGTCAAAAGAGTTCTTCTTCTTTTTCTCCTCTTTACAGTCTCTTCTGATGTGACCTTTCTGCCCATAATTCCAGCACTTCACCTTGGACTTTGTGCCAGGAGATTTTGATTTCCCCTCTGATTTGGACTTTGACTTCTTGTCCTTCTTCTTGCTTCTTTTCTTTGATCTACCTCGAACAGACAGGACCTCTTTGGCTGTCTCAGAAGATTTCCTCCGCATCTCTTCAGATAACAACAAGGTAACAACCACTTTAGTTGTAAATGTGGTTGTTGTACTTCCAATAGCCATTACAAGATGATCCCATGAGTCAGTAAGGAACACAATAGAAGCATACAACGGTCTTCCTCTTCTATTTTTACACCTACAGACATCAACTGTGCAACAATCAGATTAAATGTGTTCAGATGGTCTGCTATAGATGCACCTTCATCCATCTTCAAAGAATACAACTTCTTTCTGAGGAACAATTTATTCACCAAGGACTTGCCCTGGTAAATATCTCCCAACTTCTTCCACAAATCTTTGGCTGACTTCTCTTCATGGACGTTCAATAGAATAGAATCTGCAAGACTTAATCTTATCAGTCCTCTGGCTTTTTTGTCAGCTAGGTCCCAATTTTCTTGTTTCATGCTTGTAGGTTTAACCCCAGACACAGCAACCCAAAGATCTCTGTCGACCAGCAAATCTTCAGCCTTAATCTTCCACAACTCAAAGTTTGTGCCATTGAACTTTTCAATGTCTATTTTTCCTGATGTACTTGCCATCTTATTTTAATAGAATAGACCTCTACAGAACTCCCACTCATTGAACCAACACAAAAAACCCAACCTACCAACAAGGATAACACAACGGGCCAGGCTCTGATACCACTTGTAAGGAAAGCACAGGTGCGGAATACAGCTTCCCTAATGTTAATTTAAAGGGGATAATGCAGACAGGTACCTTTCGATTCAAACGCAACAGATGAATACACCAGAAAATACAGAATAAACAAACAAGATATAGAGAATGACACACGATTTACGTGGGAAAACCCTTTCAGGTAAAAACCCACCACCACAAGAAACAATCTTTATTACAGTAAACTTTATAGTTACAATAAAGATCTCAGCTCACTTGCTTAGGTATCGATTCTCAGATTATATTCAGTTCAACACACATCTGCAAATCTACAGAATGAACCATATAATCGAATTTCTTCAACTTTATCTTTTTCACAGAATCACTCCATCATATTTTCTATATTTGTTTTCAAGAGCAGAAAACCATTATGCTTCATCTGCCCTAACTAACCAATCCAACTGATTCAACATCAAGACTTCAACCATCGCGACCATTTGTATTCTCACGAGACCATTAGTCCCACATGCATTAGGTCACGTAGACGATTCCAGTTTATAACCACAATCGATCCATAAGTCTATCGTCGGCAATTTTGTTGCCGACGAAGCCAACCTACAAACCCATCGGCCTAACATGCTCCATCGGTGATCACATATCACCTTCCACCGATATACAAAGTCTCCGCGATTCCCAAGTTCACCGCCCTTCATTGGAGTGACCTCTGCCATCGGTCCAAACACTTTACACTGCGCCAATGAAGGTTCTCACGCCGACGCCCAATGCTTCACCAACTTCCATTAGAGTGACTGGTAACTTCAGAGAGACATCTCAACACTGGGCCGATAATAGTTCTTACGCTGATGAACCATTGATCCCAACGTATACTTCCATCGGGGTAACACACTACTATCGGAACGACCACCATGAGTTTACCCGACGTCAATCCTTATGCCGATGGACTTCTCACATCGGTAAGACCTTGCAGATCGGCATAAGACTCTAAACTCCTGCCGATCATGAATATCACCCCGATGGCCACTAGCATCGATATAAAACAAGTCATCAGTGTAGCTTAATAAATACCCACCGATAGTGTTTTGTCACAGCGATGAAACCGTTGAACTCTAGAAAGGTTCAATGAAGAATTACTATGAAACATGAAATTCAAGCAGTAATCTGAGACACACATTCTCTTCACCATTAACATCACACTTGAGCCAATCTTTTGGTCTTTGTCTTCCTCTTTCAAAGGTGCTAAGGTGTACGTGACTCCATCCTTCTCCAAAAAATAGACATTCTTCCTACCATCATGCATTGTTTTCCTATCATATTGCTAAGGCCTACCAAACAACACATGGCATACATCCATATGGATGATATCACATAACACATTATCCTTATACCTTCCTATTTGAAACTCTACCCAACATTGTTCATTAACTAGTACTTGCTGCCCCTTATTCAACCATGAGACTTTATAAGGTGTAGGATGAGGTAATCTTTTCAAATTTAGTTTCTTTACCATCTCAACAACAATTGGATCATCAGTACTGCCTGAATCTATAACAACTTGACAACACTTACCTTGGCACTTGCAAACAGTCCTAAATAATGACTTTATTTGAGGTGGCTCCTTCTCCATTGGAACCTTGATCAATGTCCTTCTCATCAGTAATGATTCACTTATCTCTATTTCTTCTGGTGATGGTGAGGAGTTAACACTTTCTTCATCTCCTCCTTGAGCAACTTGAGTCCTCCTTTCATTCCTAAATGTGGTAGTTTCTTGCTCTTCTGGACACTCCCAAGCTTGATGACCAACACACTTGTTGCATTTGTTGCATTTTCCTATGAAGCCATTGAATCCTCCTCTTTGTCCAAATTTTCTCCTAAAGTTAGGCCTTCTTCCTCTAAAATCCCCTCTTGAACTTGGTGCTTATTCTTGTGAGATGCTTGACTCACCTTGATCTCTTTGTGACTATCCTCTATGAACATATGGACCTCTACCTCTATTCTACTTCTCTTGCTTCCTATTCAACTTCTCTTCAGCCTTTAAGGCTAATTGGTAGCACTCCTCAAGTGTCCTGGGGCTTGTGAGACTCAACTCATCCTGTAAGCTATACTTCAACCCATTAAGGTATCTTGCAACCTTATCAATATCATCCTCCATATGTCCTGATCCTATACTCAACTTGTAGAACTCCTCTATGTACTCTTTCACTCCCATATCCTTTTGTTTCAAATTCTGCAACTTCCTATACAACTGAGTCATGTAGTCAATTGGCATGAATTTGCACTTCAACTTGGCAACCATCCTATCCCAAGAAGTAATCTTGGATTTGCCTTTCTTTTTCCTTTCTTCCTAAACATAATCCTACCATTGGGATGCATGGCCTTTCAACTTGGTTCTTGCAAACTTAACTTGCTGCTCTTCAGGTACCTCCTCAAAATCAAAATACTTGTCCAACTCCCCTATCAAATCCTAGAGTTCCTCACCATTCAAGCTACCCGCATACACTGGAAGTTCCATCTTCACCTTGGTTCCTTCACCCTTGACTACCTTCAACAATCTTTCCATCCTCAATTCATCAGCATCCCTTTCTTCTTGAGGTTCTTCTTATGGTTCTTCATTCACCACTTCTTCTTGGTCACTCATGTCTCCTGTGGCCACTCTCTTCTCTGGTTGGCTTCCACTGCACTGAGTCTTGCATCCAAACTGACTCATATCTCCCTCATTTCTCTGGTAAGGGTTTCTCCCAACTGTGTAGCTATTCTTTCTGCCATTCTTTCAACAACATTGATTCTTGGAGGCATCTTTCACCCGTTTCCCTGTTATTCTTCTTCTTACTTTCTTGGTAAACTAGACAAACTTGACTCAACCTTGGCTGTGATACCAAAAATGATGCAGAGGATGGCAAGAATGCCTTACAACCACCTGCAACAAGATTCTCTATGACTCTTCAAGAGGATCACAAAACCTACCCTATTTGCAATCTTATCTTCTAGCCCTTAAACCCTCAAATAAGACCTAATGGGTACTTAATGTAACCAAACTCATTCTTGATGGCATAAATGGATTCCACAACACTTATCAGGTCCTATGGGGCCTTGACAAACCCACAATTCTCAAATTTTTTTTAAAAAAGTCAAATTTGCACTAAACCCTAGCTGTTCTAGGTTTCTAGGTCAGTTTTAGCAGGTTTTTTGAAGGAACAACCCTTCATATCTCACAAACCATTGACTCAAGACCTGAAACTTTGCAATCATTTAGAGACGCATAAAATAAAGGTTCACACCAAAAATCAGATTTTTCCATTGTACGGATTTGAAGAAATGATTTTTTGTATTTTGGGAAACCCTAGTTTCTGAACAGGGTTGCTAGGAAGATTGGTCTATTAGACCACTCAAACAATCTTTTCTTTAAATATGTTAAAAACAAAAAATATCTACAATGACTTGCAATTTCCACTCATACAAGTTTCATACCCATAATCATCCGTAGAAGGCCATACAAGCCTTTTTACACTTGCAAAAACACTAAAAAATGCACAAAACATGGTATTTTTCATCAAAACTTCGTGTCTAACTACCTCCAGCCTCTTTATTATTCATTTACTTTGTGCATAATGTCCTCAAGATAGTTACAAAGGCCTTTTATATGACTGTCCCATTAAAAGGGCCAAAAGTGCCTTAAAACATGAAAATACAACCCTAATACTTAGCCTAGGATAGCAAAACATGGTAAAATGACTTGACATGGTCTAACAAGACCTTATTTGACCCAATGACCCTAATTCTAAGGCTAAGGAACAAACCCCAGCTCTCTAACTAGCCAAAACCTACATAGAATTTCAAATTGGCATTTTGGAGGGAAAATGTAAAAATTGAATTCTAGGCCTATACAAACATCCAAAACCATTGGACATGATCCCAATGGGCCTTCTAAGACTCTAACACACAAATTTAGGAATCTCAACATCAATTAGTCCATAAAAACAAAATTTGGTCACATGACTTGATAAACATGCATTTTAGATGATGCTCCTGCATCAAAATTCATATAATCTAGTTTGGTCATCATCTATGTTCTCCTTTCTCCAATGGGATTCCAAGATGGAGAGATGGTCATTTGTATCCTTAGTATCCAAACCAAATAGATGGAGTTTTGTTTTGTTTGCGGCCATTTGTGTCAGAGTGAAAGGTGTCTTTGATTTTTCTTTTTGTGTTTTAGGGCTTGTATTTCCTTATGATTTATCTTCTAATCTTGGTTTTCTTTCTGTCTTTTCCTTAGGTCTCATCTACCTAGTTTTATCCTTTAATTGGTTGACTAATTTCTTTTCTCTACCTTTTTCTCTAGATAATTGGATTTTAAAATAGTAACTGCCTAATATTTCTTCAAAATATTTCACACTCTCTTCTTGCTCTTTCTCTCTCTAGCCTCAGCAAGGATTCACTATTTATCTCTTCTTCTAATGCCATTCTTGTCTTATTTGGCATCAGGGGTGACTCTTGGTCTGGGAGGTTCACCTCTTCAAGGTGTCACTTCATCTTGGGAGATGTAGCCTCAAGTAATTTATCATTAGTTATTGACATTTTTTAAATAATATGGGACTCTCCCATCCTTCTTAAATTGTTCAAACTGTATCAATGGCTAATTGATTGCAGGATTACCTTATATCCTCTTTTTCTACATTCCTTTCTTGAAATTGTAAGTCTTTCAACATTTCTTCTTTTTGTAATTGTACACTTTTACTTACTATGTTTTCTAAGTATTCTTTGCTCAAATTTACAAGTTTTAGTTTTGAAATAGGGGTTAATAATTCCTCAATTTTTTTATTAATTATAACCCTAATGTTAGACATATCTAGTTCAGAATATGGATTTCTTGTTAAAAATTTAATTTACAAATCACCTTGCTTCTACACTCTAGAGTCAGAAATTTGAAGCACTACTGTTTCTATGCTCTAGCTAAGCACTATTGCTTCTAAGCCCTTTCTCTAATGATTCATTAAATTCATCATATTCTCTTATTTCATTTACTAATCTGGTCAAATTTTCTTCGAATAGTTATTTGTTTAGATGTTTGCATGGTTGGCATTGAGGAAGCGTATTTTAACCAGTGATCGGTTAACTAAATTAAAAATAGCTAACCCTTTTATGTGCCCTCTGTGCAATGAGGGGTTCGAGGAGGTAGATCACTTATTTGTGAGATGCAAGTTTGCACAACAAAGTTGGGAGTTTGTTCTTAACAAGCTTAGTTACTGCACCCCTTTACCAAATTCCCTATGGGACTTGTTTCAAAGCTACCCAGTTCTTTACAAATCCTCATTCTTTTCATGTATATGGAATGTTATCCCAGCTCTAGTTATTTGGAACCTTTGGTGGGAGAGAAATTTGCATATTTTCAGGAAAAAAACCTCTTCAAATGATGCTGTAAATGTAAAAATTGAGAAATCAATCTCTGAGGTTGTAAATGCAAGTGTGCAAGAGCTCAAATACTTTAGCTCTTCCTTCTCCAACTGGGATAATTGTATCCTACAGAAATAGAAGTATTTAAAATCGCCTTTCCCAAGTAGTCTTTTGCAGCCAAAGGTAGAGAAATGCAATAGGAAACATGTCAAATGGAAGGCTCCCGGGGTTGGCTTCATAAAGTTGAACTTCGATGGTGCTTCAAAAGGAAACCCCAGAGAATTAGGGGAAGGTATTTGTTTGCATGATTCAAAGGGAAAGGTAATAGTTCTATGCTTTGTTGATGGGGTTGGAAATGGCTTTGAAGATAGGCATTAAAAACCTTCATATTGAAGGAGACTCACTTTTGATAGTTAATGCCTGTAAACAAAAGAAAGTTCATAATTGGAGTATCTAATACATTCTTCAACGAGTATGGGACCTGCTTGATAAATTTCAAAACTACCATATTACCCATACGTACAGAGAAGGCAACAATTTAGTTGACTTCTTAGCCAACATGGGTAGCATACATCAAGAAATAACTATACTATATGGTGCCTCTCCACTTTTAGATTTTCCTCAACTAGTCAAAATTTCATGGGTTAACACCCTAAGTGGAGAAGAATATGAATCATCAATCAGAAAGGCAGGTGTGGTATTGGTATACAATTTTGTCGACTAGGACTGGGTAACATATGTCTTTGCGATCAGCTTTGAGGCACATACATCTCCCACATGGCAATGGGAGGACTTTGGCTCGTGTGACCTTCAATAAGGGTTTTGGTTGGTGAAAGGCTAATGAAAGGTAATTATCAACCTATTAAGTAGGGGTTAATCCTAATTTTGAGACATGTTGTATATTGTAGTCTTCAATAGTCTCGATGGTTTGTAATTCTGTTAGATTATGGCTATTGTAAAACCATGATATGGTTATGTATTATTGTGACGATTTTGAAAGAATCTTGTATCTATCTGAGCTACAATTGGAGGTTTTCTTCCTGGTTCTTTCCTACCGGTATGCTCTTCGAATCAGGTTTTTGTAATATTCTATTTAATTATAATATATTATTTAGTGGCTTGCCACTTCTGCTTAAAAAAAAACTATTTGTCCCTCTGTTGGTGTATTTTCATCATTTTTAGTAGTAGCCCCCCCTTGTGCACTCAAATGAAACTTCTCTAGCCTTCTCCATTCTTCTGTAATATCTTTCTTGTCTTTCTTGGGTTTGTTTCGATCTTTTTTTCTTCCATGTACATCTCATAAGCCATTTTAATCTCTTCAAAATTTTGTCTCAATCTTTTGTTGCCTCCTTTTGTCATAGGTGTTTTTTTTGAATTTTCGTTAATCCTTTTATCACCCCCTAGGAGCCTAACCCCTTTCAATCGATTGGACTTAGTGGGTGCTACCACATGTCTCTTTGTTGCAATACCTATCATTAGCACTCTCTTCCTTGGAGGTTTTCTTTACCACAAAATTTCTTTCGTATTTCTATATTTTCTCTTCTTATACACCACAAGCTAGGGTCCCAACACTTAAACCAAATGTTGACAATAAAATGTAGGCCTAAGGTCTATACTACTTATACTAGATAAGTGATGTAGAACGCACAGTGGAAGCACTTCAAAATAGGGGTGAATATCCATCAAACCCAAAAACATAGAGAGATTATTGCTTAATCAGCTTTAAATACCCTTCTCAAGGTCCAAACAATATTGAACCACACACATTCCTCATTATCGGCGAGACTACATATCATCGGCCAACCCAAGACTTTTCTGCTGATACATTCCGATCACCCCGATGGCTCCTTCAAACTGCACTAGTCAGTGAGACTCAGATCATTAGTGGGACATTTCCTTCATCTTCTGATACGTCGATGGGTTTCGACTGTCGGTGTGACTCCCTTCATCAGGGAAGCTCTCAACTGCTCTTTCGATGCGCCGATGGGATTATCTTAGTATATGCATGGCATGACTTGTTATCACTGGTGGACTAAAGTTTCTTTACCCTAATTTCACCATTATGACCGGTCATCGTTTGTATGTAACGAAAGATACATTCTCAACATGATTTTGTGATATGTATACGCAATGTACATTTGGTGAAACAATGCGAAACTTACACCGATGCACCGATGGACTAACCCGTCGGTAACACTTCTCTCTTATCATCCCGATACAACTCGATCGGCAAGATCACCATTGTCGGCTCAACATCACATTATCTACTTGATGGTTTTGTCACTCCGATATAACTATGCAAACCTCGAACACATTATACAGAAACAACAAACTCAACTGAATGGAAACAATCTAACCCTAAGGAAGTCATTCCACTAATTTCAAAGAAATCTTCACTAGTGGAATGCTTTTGATTTACATCTCTGTAATTAAACCAAACAAAACTTCTTTATTGCTTCCTCTTAGAAATGATATACATACATCAATCTTTTATGCCTCTCTGTGTCTCTGTGTGAACACAACCCTGCTATATAGAATCTCATATCAACAGTTACATAAGGTGGAAGGCGAACCACCCTATAACCACTTCTGCCATTCGGTTACATTCATACAATTCATTTACAAACTTCAATGACACATATACAGACTCAACGTTATGCCTTACTCGGCCAAGTATGACTTAATATGGCTCTAAGGCCTTACAAACATGACACTTTGGATAGAACAAAATATGCATGGAATCCTTCTGATTCTTAGGTCTCGAGGTGCTCCTGCACCATACAACCAACCAACAAAGATTTCCAAATCCCTTGGAAATGTACCTGCAAAACAAAACTACCTTTTCTTGCATCTCTATCTGGCTTCATCTTTCACTCTGTCTCTTTAGCTTCAGGCTTCAAATCTTCACGTCAATGGAATAGTGACCAACCAACCAACAATGGCAAACTACCATCAACATTTCAGAGTATCTTCAGGCTCCTACTACTCCCAGCAATGGAGTACTCTCAGACTGATCGAATCCTCCATGACTACAACACAATGCTCACTCAGATGTCCATCCTACACGTTGCTTCACAGACCCATTCCTCTCATCCAATAGCAGATCTTGGAGATGCACTACCACTCTCTCTCGCAGTGGCCTCACTCTGCACCCTCTTCCATCCAAATCTCTATTGGTGAATGGTCTTGACAGACCTCAACATTGTCTACCTACAGGAATCCTATTCCTTCTCGCAACTAGATGGCACGAGCATCTGCAACAGTCTAGCAACTACTGTCAGCCTTCAAAATACTTTCTATGTTCTCTATTTTCAAAATGGTCACCAACCAAACATTTTGCTTCAACTCTTCACCTGCCTTCTTAGAAATCAAATACACAACACCTAGACCTTTCACCAGCTCTGATACCAATTTGATGCAAAGCGCACAGTGGAAGCACTTCAAAATAGGGGTGAATACCCATCAAACCCAAAAACATAGAGAGATTATTGCTTAATCGACTTTAAATACCCTTCTCAAGGTCCAAACAATATTGAACCACACACATTCCTCATTATCGGTGAGACTACATATCATCGGCCAACCCTAAGACTTTCTGCCGATACATTCCGATCACCCCAATGGCTCCTTCGAACTGCACTCGTCAGTGAGACTCAGATCATTAGCAGGACATTTCCTTCATCTTCCGATACGCTGATGGGTTTCGACTGTCAGTGTGACTCCCTTCATCGGCGAAGCTCTCAACTACTCTTCCGATGCGCCGATGGGATTATCTTAGCATATGCATGGCATGACTTGTTATCACCAGTGGACTAAAGTTTCTTTACCCTGATTTCACCGTTACGATCGGTCACCATTTGTATCTGATGAAAGATACATTCTCAACATACATTCTAAACATACATTCTCAACATGCTTTTGCGATATGTATACGCAATGTACATTCGGTGAAACAATGCGAAACTTACACTGATGCACCAATGGACTAACCCGTCGGTAACACTTCTCTCTTATCATCTCGATACAACTTGATCGACAAGATCACCACTGTCGGCTCAACATCACATTATCTACCCAATGGTTTTGTCACTCTGATATAACTACGCAAAGCTCAAACAATTTATACAGAAACAACCAAGTCAACTAAATGGAAACAATCTAACCCTAAGGAAGTCATTCCACTAATTTCGAAGAAATCTCCACTAGTGGAATGCTTTCGATCTACATCTCTATAATTAAACCAAACAGAACTTCTTTATTTCTTCCTCTCAGAAATAATATACATACATCAATCTTCTATGCCTCTCTATGTCTCTGTGTGAACACAACCTTGCTATATAGAATCTCATATCGACAGTTACATAAGGTGGAAGGTGAACTGCCCTATAACCACTTCTGCCATTCGGTTACATTCATACAATTCAGTTACAAACTTCAATGACACGTATACAGACTCAACGTTATGCCTTACTCGGCCAAGTATGACTCAATATGGCGCTAAGGCCTTACAAACATGACACTTTGGATAGAACAAAATATGCATGAAATCCTTCTGATTCTCAGGTCTCGAGGTTCTCCTGCACCAATAAGTTAACCCTAGGTGATGCAATAAGAAAGAAATTAGAAGAGTGCAGTAGTTAACATACGTGCGTAACATAAATATTCCAACAATTTTATACATTCATAGTCACCATAAGATAGGTCTACTTAAATATTCATATTGTATACCTTTATACAATGTACATCCTTTACCGCAAGTATATATATACACACCACATATGCTTGGATAACATTTCCTACAACTATCTTCTTCTTTCTAACTTCTATTCCCTCTAATTTCTTTTCTATCCCTATGTATTCCTTGTCTTTTTCTCTCACTTTATCTTCATGCCTCTTCATCTTGCATTATAACATTTCACAACTACTCTTAATTATCTTCTTCCCATGAATTCACCATTCGCTTTATGATATTTATCGTTATTATAGCTTATTTAGGGATGTCTAGGTGCTTTTAAGGCTATTTAAGGGCTATATGACCCATATGTGGGTCTGAATGGCATGTGTGGAGGTTGTGCGGTGTCACACAACCTCCTATATCCTTCTATTAAGTGTCTAATTCTTATATGTGGTATCACAAGGCCCTTAGTGTAGTGTACAATATCACATGACCTTTGCATTACCTAGCTCTCTTTGTGTGGTACCGCAAACCCTTTACAGTAATAGGATGTTGTAATATAAGGTAGTATTGTATTATATGTGGTACCACTAGTACCTTGTACCAATGTATACCCTATTAGGTGGTAAACTGTGGACAATGAACGTGAATGAAAATTAAGCTCAATTTCATAGGGGACTTTGGGCTCAAAGGGGGATATCTAAAGGTAGGTGTACATGTTAATTATTTGCTTGTCTAGACATGTTTTAGAAAGGGGAAAGGTGGGGTTTACACATAGGATGGGGTTAGGATCAACATCTTAATGTTTTAAAACAAAGGGGTAAAGGGGTCAAAACAAAGGGTAGATCAAATGTTAGGACATAGGATGGGGACAAAAATTAAATGAGGGGAAACACATAGGAAGGCTAAACAAGGATTAGGAACAACATTGGAAAGGGGACAAAGATGGTTAGGAATAAAAACTTGGCTAGGCAAAAGTGCACACAATGACACACAAATCACACACATGGACCAAGGACTAAAATGGACACAAAAGTGCAATAAGGATATGCAAATTCTATTATTACATTTTCCCCCCTCTTTAGTAGGCTTATGACTGGCTACAGGAGGAATTCTGTTAAAGGAAGAGTATAATAAGGTGAATAATTAAATTGTAAAGGATACATGGATACCAAAAGGAGAGATAATGATTTTAATTTTTTGGCATTTGTTCTTGTGTTGGTTCTTATACCTGTTATTGCAAAGCACCCAAAGAGAGTAGTCACTATATGCTAACAAAGCAAACTAGGCTACACACATAAACAATGGGAAAAGATGAAATGACAAGAAGGTTCAAAATATGCACATGTAAATGAAATAGACAAAATTCAAATCATAGATGAAAAGATTTTGATAACTTTATGGATTTCTTGAAATTTAACCTATGTTTTTGGTGTGAGAGATCTTTGGAGATTCACTCCCTAAAAATAATCTAAGGAAAATACATTAGTTACCCGAATTGGAAACTAGATAAAGGATACCTTGGCAACTGATTGATTGGAATCTTGGATAAAGGTAATGACTATGATGGGGGCTAAAAAGAGGAGGGCTAGGCTAGGCTAGCAAGAAGGTGCTAGATTACGATAGATTTGGTTTAGCATTTTTTGGGGAGCCACCGTAGATCTTGGAAGTGGTTTGGTAATTGGTGGGAGCCACCTCACAACTAAAGATGGTAGTTGACCCAATTGGAATTTGATTTTAATCATTGGCTAGTTGATTGGATAGGATAGGCCTAGATAAGTTGTGTGAATTGGAACTTGGTTGTTGCAGTCAAAGTTAATGCTCAAGTGGATGCTAATAATTGTCATGATCCACAAGCAATGCTCAAATGGATGAAGGAGCAATAGTAAGTGAGGTAGGATACATGCCCCCCCTTAAGTTTACTAGAAAAACATCTCAATGAATCAAGCTAGTCAACATAAGATTAAAGATGATTAGGATTAGGTTGCCAAAGGTAAATATGATTGTTAATAGCATGGGTCAAGGTAAGTCCCTCAAGGAGATCACAAGCAAAGCTAGTGTCACATGCCCCCAAGTGATGACATAATTAATTGACAAACAAGTGGAACATTTTGATTATGACCCCAAGAGTGGTCAAAAGGATGAGATGATGAAAAATGATGTGAAGGACCACTAGGAAAGTTGTCGGTGATGGATCAACTAGATAGGCAATGATGAGGCTTGGAAGAAGAAAATGAAAATAGATATGAGTGATAGGATATGGAAATGGTCAGACTCAAAACAAGATGATGGAAAACTACTAGGAAATTGGTAGATAGATCGATGATGAGGCACAAAAGGGGGACTTTCATGGTCATGCCCCCAAGAGTGGTCCAAGTGATGAACCACTAGGAGATTAAAAAATGGATCAGTGATGGCATTGGAAGATGATATCATGGTCAATGAGGTTTTCACATAGGTAATAGGAAAATGAGGTGAAGAGCATGAAGGGTAAACAACACCAATGTAGAAAGGATCGGATGATAGGCAATGCAAGGGCCAAGAGAGATGCCATAGTATTATAGGAAATGATGACAAAGATTATCCAGGGATGTGCAAGAGCACAAGCATGATGAAGGTTACAAAAGTGGGCTAAGAAAGCACACGGTGAAGTGAACAAATGACAAAAAGGAACGAACTGCATCTCACTACCTTGGTTGGAGTTAGTCCTAATAGCAGTATGTGTAATAGTGATTCATTGTGGATCATCATTCTCCAACTCATGATAGTGGGATGTGGCTGAAACACAAAACAAGGCACACAACAATAATGATGAGGGATGGTAACAACAACCATGATCAAACTAGCAAAATGTGACAAGGTACAAAGGCAAAAACAAACAAATCAAACACAACAAATGGCAAGACTTTCTTTCAAGGCATTCAAGATCAAGGATTTTGGATCAATGGATTTCAAAGTGACATCAAATATTTATGTACTAGGTTGATCAAGGATTTTTCTTGGTCTTATATTCATTGTGTGTTGGCTTGTGGATGGAATGGAATGTAGTGGGATGTGGTACATGTGGATGGTGGTATGGGATCATGGATAGATATGATAAAATTGATGGCTTTCCATGAATTGTTTCAAGTTTTAATCATAGTGTGCTTTGGGATTTGAGGGATTGTCATAATAGTCAATCATGTGGGGATTGGGAGGTGGGTACATAGAGAGGAATATGCTTGCTAATGTGCACTTCTCAGGTCATGGGTACTAATAGGATGGAAAAGAAGACATCCTAGTTCAAGGCTCATCATAGAATGACTCATAGTAGATGAATAATGGGGATTATGAATGGGAAGGGAAGGGAAACAAATGGGAATCCTCAAGCTTGGTAGAGATTTTTCATATGATTTTGATAAGGCCTTCGAGTTTCTTTGACATAGCTTTGAAGTTCATCTCTCAAGCTTGCATGATTTTGAATTTTTTGACTTTTGATTTGCTTTACTTTGCTTTTTACTTTTTGAATTTGTTTTACTTTTTGCCTTTTCTTTTCTTTTCAAATGTCAATGCAAGGGCTCATTATTGAGGATTAGATAAGGTGGTTATGGATATTAATTTTTGATTTTCAGTATGCTTTTGTTTTTGGCTCTATGCAAGCCAAGAAGGATTGAGGGAAGGGTTGTCCACTGATGGATTTGCAACTAAGTTTTAGATATTGGGGTGAATAGAAGGGAAAAAGTTCTCATGAACTTGATGGTATGAATGGTGCTCATCATATGAATAAAAGGTCAAAAAGTGAATGGCTAATGGATGGAAGTGTTAAGGGCTCAAATCTCCAAAGTTTATATGATTATAATATTGAAACACAACATAACAAGTGTTGGGTATGCATGGGTAAATGGACACAAGTGTGCATGTGGTAGTGGCATGAGTAGGGAAAACAAGCACATTTGGAAGAGTGTTTGGGTAAATTCTTGGTCATTCCTAGTGCATAAATAAAGGGTGTTACTGTGAAATCAACCACTCTTGGTCCTAAGATCTTGTATACACTTGAAAGGAGGAAAACACAAAAGATCAAAAACACAAACTAGCGAGAGATGGACTAAGGTCACTAAAAGGGCCCACAAAAAGGGTGAAAATCAAAGTTCTAAAAAATACGTGTATGCATGCTCAAAAGATCGAGGTCAAAAAATGCAATGTAACGTAACAATTTTTGTGAAAAATAGACCAGAAAAACTCACAAAAAGTGAATTTTAAGGAAGGCAAAATTTAACTTTTTGAAAAGGGCATCACAGTTGTGGAATAAATATTCTCTTGAAGGTGCTATAAAAGGAGGCTTGGTGGAGGGAAATGGCTCATTTGTCATTTGTAAAGTTAGGGGAGAGAGGATCTCTAGGAGAGAAGAGATGCCAAAGTAGAATGAGTATAAGCCTCATCCCCTGGATTAGGTGCAGGACAATTTGCTACTAGGGTAGACACCTATTGAGGTAAGTCCTTGCATTTTTAATTTTTATTTATATATTTTCCTTATATTACATGCATAGTGGTTTGGGTGAGTGTTTTTAGCAATTTTTTATTTTTGAGTGATTTTGTGAAAAAAAATTTAAAAAATTTAAAATTTGAATTTATATTTGATTTTCTGATATTGAATATTTTGAACTTTTTGGATTTTTCTTTTTTGAAACATGGAAATTTGAATTTTTTGTGTTTTGGGGGGGGGATCCACTCCACACTAGCTAGGTTGGGTCCATCTCACCCTATCCATGGACGATGTTGGCCTGGTGGCTGGCAAGTCAGGATGGGGCCGACTAGGGTGCTATCCCTTGCCTAATTAAAAATCCCATCTGGGGTAGCTTCTTCAATGATCAAGTCTAGTTGGTCTAGCAAATCCATTGGCTCGGTTCAATCGAGCTAGCCATGATAGGGCTAAGGAGGGCCAACTAGTTCAACTTGCTCACTTGATAGGGACTTTGCATTCTTGTGTTCTGTGATGGTTTAATGATAACTTGCATTGTGTTTATTGCTGAATGAGACAATTTAGTGGTCTATCTATAGACTAACATTGTGTTGTTCGTGTATTAGCTTTTTATGTGCAACTAATAATTTCCTAGATCCAATTTCTTTATAGTTGATTATGCACTTATGTTTTCTTGGGGATATTGATGGAATTTGTCTTCATGTGATTTTTAGGATTTTCTTTTGATCCAAGAGAGATGGTAGCATGCCCTCATCCAACTAATTCTAAAGATGGGGGGTATAGAGCAATACAATGACTTGTTAGTACGAGTGGTTCTATGGTATGTTCTAGAGATTCATGATATGGAGTTCTATGTTAGCATGCGTATAGCTCTAGTAGAGAGGTGGGACTTAGATAGATGAGTCTTTATGCTCCCAATAGGGAGAGATGACCATTACACTTGAGGATGTGTGGCACATCTTTCATCTACTAGTGTAGGGTTCCATGTGTTAGTGTTACAAAAGATGAGGCACAATGAGATGTGGAAGGATTAAAGGTACTGCATTGAGGAGAAGGCCCCGCATAAACACAACTTTGACCATCAAGGGTTACCTTTGTTAGAGATTATATAGGGGAACATTCCACAAGTGTGGAAGATGTTTTTGCCATTATGTCCATAGTGGTAGCTACTGATGGTAGGGGAGGCATGATAGATTGGTGAATGGTCAAGATCACTTATGCCATGGAGACTACATGAGAGGTGTATGTGTGGGATCAGTCTATCCTAGCCCATCTATACTATGTCATGAATTAGTTTGTTAGAAGGGTCGTCGGTGCCTTATGGAGGGTACACTGTTGTAGGTATGGGATTTAAATAATCTAATAGTGACATGGTCCTTGGTGGACCCAACATGATGAGGTGTAGGAGAGACTTTTACTACATGGTGGTATGGCATAGAGAGATAGTTCTAGAGGGTTGGTCAACTAGATGAGTGGAATCTATAGCTGAAGTACGTAACAGAGACAAATATCACCCAGAGACCTATTGAGGGATGGATGCATGGCCTGAGGATGACTTGTAGTTGCAAGGGATTTTTCACTCATGGCGGCTTCATGGTTTCTATAGTTGGGTATTGGAGAGATACTGCTACGAATGAGTGCTACATTAGTTTGGTATTTGAAAGATAGTTCCAACTCTGAGTCCCTTATGGAGGAGGACAATGAGGCATGTTATTTGGGCTAATGACATTCTCAAGCCTTCATATGACATGGCACCAAACAATGATGAACATGATGATACTCAAGCACCTATGGATGAAGATGATGTAGGGTGCATGGAGGAGTGATAATGATGGTGCGACACTGCATGACCTACCCTTAATGTCAAGTAGCACAAGCAAAGGATGATGGGTGGGGAGATCCCGTATGAAGGGGTGCTACCAACTAGGGAGTTTTAGAGGAGGAGATTCATATTGTAGAGAGGTTTTATCATGTGTACTCAGATTCACCCCTATCTTGAGATGGTAGAGCCACTATGATGGGTCACGGATCCTTCTTGGTAGTCTGAAGACTCTATTACACTTTTAATTTTAAAAGGTTTTGCACATGTTCTTTTTATAGATGATGATTTATATGAGATGATGTGATTATGATTATGTTGTTGTCATTGTTTTATAGAGTTTGTCATAGAGTGGGAGGAATTCATTTGTTAGATAATCAAGCTTGGGTTGAGGGGTGTGCCTTGCACCAACATTAATGTAATCAAGACTAGCCCTTTGAGAAAGTTGATCATTTTGGACCCTTATTTGATCTAATGGTCTCCATGTGGCATAATTTTATGCAGGATAAGGAGACTCATGATAAGATTATCATAGAGTGAGATGAGGCACTATAGTGAAGGGATACTAAGAAACAACATTTATAGTGTGAGATAAAGTGACTACAATGAGAGGTTTAGGCTGAGAGGTTTAGGCTTTGTAGGAGAGTTCTAGGTCTATGATACAATCAAAGTCATCTCTCGGGATGATAGTGATGTTTTCTATGACTCAAGAGGAGTTATGAGATGAGATATGAGTGGATCAAAGAGTGGTGTGGGAGACATGAGTAAAGCTAAGGAGTGTGGAGTGGGCACGAGAAAAGTCATGGGAGGCTCATATAGAGAATAAATGACTACTATGTAGGTTGGAGGACATGGACGATCAACTTGCTTCATCATAATGAGAGCAGAGTAAGGGATCAGGGTACAATCAGACAAATGGATTTGCATGAGCAAGTTCTAGTGTTCCACAAGACCCATGCTCAAGGGCACCTCCCCAATGACATTTGTTGGAGTAGATTTTTTGTACTCAATAATTTCAAGATGTACTTCAATTGTGATGTAAACTTGATTTTGAGAGATATAAATGAGACTCATTTTGGACTTAACCATGTGTATTATAAAAATGTGAAGATGTTTAAGGCTTTGCTTTATTATTTTAATGAGATTTATAACTGTTGGTTAAACATAATATCTTCATAAATATGTATCATTGGCCAGTTCTTTGATTGACACACCACGCAATGTTATGAGTTCATAAGCACTTGATTCGCAGATTGTGGTTATGATATAAGGGTTAAGTCAATTAGGTCAAAACTTTCCCTTTTGTTCTTCCTTAGCATCTATGTTCTTTTGTTTCTCCTTCAAAATGAGGTATCCTACCTAGAATTATCATTGTAACACCCATTGGTTATACATAAATATTTGAGGTATTTTTTGTAACATAGGTGATCTAGGGCATTGATGTACTTCTCATTAAGCATCTCCAATTCTTGCAATCGATCTTCTCTATGTGTATTGCTATCTATAGAACCACAAAGGTAGATATGCAATGACAAGATTTTGAGCTCTAGGGCCATAATTACTTTGGCTCCATAAATAAGTGAGTTGGAAGTGTGACCTATAGGTGTTATAAAATTGGTATGGTATGCCCACACTACTAATGGTAACTACAAGTACTAATTAGTACCATGCTTGTCAACAAGTTTGTGCAAGATTAACACTATAGTTCAATTTCTTTCCTCTGCTTAACCATTTTATTGCAGGTAGTGGAAAGCCTATGTTGAATCTTGAATCACTTGAGAAAATTCTTGACATATTTATTTTTTAAAGAGGATCCATTATCTATAATAAATGTCATAGGTACACTAAAGCAAGTTATGATGTTGGTTGGGAGAATGTCAAAAATGTCATTTGCTATTGTGGATTTCATAGGTATTGCTTCTACCCACTTTGTCAATAATCAGTTGTGATTATAAGAGTGACCTTTTGATGAAGCTAGGTAAATTTTCCAATCAAGTTGAGATGCCAAATAAAAAATGGCCAATGTGAGGTGAGCAGTTGCAAGTCTTGACCTAGAGAATGTATAAGACTACTCTGTTGTTGACATGTGTGACACTTCTTAATGAAATTGTGTGAGTCCTTTTCCATTGTTTTCCAACAATATCCTATTTGTAAATTTTTTTGAACTAGGGATCATCCATTAAAGTGACCCCCTCAAGAACTAACATGAGCCTCTTGAAGGGCCACTACTACTTCATCTTTTGTTAAGCATCGCAAAAAAAGGCTATTGTCGCTACATTCTACATGATTTTAGAAAGGACATAATTAGAAGCTTACTCACAAATACGTATGCACACATTTTTGGTTGCATTGGTGTTGCCCCTATTTCTAAATTTTAAAAATTAAACTTTTTGTGCTTCCAAAACTACTGATGAGGGCAAAGTAACATGGCATCCTTGAGATCATCCCTAGTCACAAATTCTCCTTGAGTGTTGAGTTATTTTCCAATTTGAAGGAGGAGTTGTTCACCGGTTTCAATCGAGGTCCTGGAAGTAGTTCCACTATGCGGTAAAATCACAAAAATAATTAAATTTCAAAATCTGCAAGGGATGGGAACAAATCCTTTTACAAGGATGTTTATGTCACTATTTTGCCTAATGTGGCGACTTTTTAGGCTCATATGGCTTCTGGTTTACGAGATATTAAAACTTCAAATTTTCTGCGGGCAATTTCTGAAAACAATTAAATCATGGTTTTTGTAAGGGGATGGAGAAGAATCATCTAGTAAGGATATTTATAATGTTATTATGGACAATGTGGCAAGATTTCATGATAGTCTAAATTCCAATTGAATTTTATGCACTTTTCGCTATTTCTCGTGCCTGCACAGTTAACTGGGTCAACGCATTCGCAATGGACTTCATAGAAGAAGGAAAAATGTTTCACTTGTTTGCATAAAGTTATTTTGACATTTTCTAGGTCAGATTGAAGATCAACTCTGTATGCATGAATCCAGGTTCACAAGTTGCAAATTCACCTAAGTCAAAAAGGTATTACTTGTGAATTTGGCTAAGTGGAGAGTTTGCTTTAAAAATCAAGTTGTTATCAACCTACTTAGGAAAAAGTGAAAGTTCGCATCTACTTTCACTTTTGGCTAATTTGATGTCAACTTGCACTTTTTGCAAAGCATGCGTCAACTTGCACTATTCGTGAAGCTCGCGTCAACTTTGACTTTTCGCGAAGCTCGCGTCAACTTTGACTTTTCGTGAAGCTTGCGTCAACTTTCAAATTTAGCTAAGTTTGCGTGCACTTTTACTTTTTGCTAACCAAAACAAAAGGCATGATTTTCAAGTTTTGCAAAGAGAAACTGCACTTGCAATTTCAGAGAAGTTAAACAAAGGCACCCCTCTACATCCACTAAAATCTCCAATAATTAAGTGGACAGTTGTAAAACTAATTTCTTTGGCCGCCACTTGCTATTAACTAAAGTTTAAAGGTTGTTTCATTATTCCAAAGGCCATTATGTTCTCCTAAAATCATGCCATACGCCATATGAAGAGTAAACGTGGGTCTTAAAGCAATAAGAGGCAGTTACTATTGATAACCAAGCATGCATAAGGCATATGAATCAATTTTATCATAACATTTCTTGGAGAAAAGAGTTAAAAAGACATTGCACAGTCGTATCTCCAACAATGTCTGAGTTGCATTCTTTGTAAAGAACATTAGATAAGACTATGGATGCCCTTCAAAGCATAATAGAAAGTGTATTTCTACCAGATGTAACAGTTGTAAATGCAAAATGTGGGAGCGTAGTATAGAACAGTTTGAATAACTGCTTCAAGGAAATGTAGTTCAATGGAATGCAATGGTTGCAACATATGCATAGAATGGATCTATTGAAAGTCTTTAGAATCTTTCAAGAAAATATAGTTAGCAGGAGTAGAGTTAATTCCACAACCTTTTCCACCATCCTTCCTACCCGCGCTGTGCAATAGGAGGCTTTTTGTTAGAGATTACATTTGCAAACTTTCTAATAGACATATGTAGAGTGTCGAAGCAAGACAAAGCACAAGAACTGTTCAACAAAATTCCTCAAAGAAATGCGCTATCATGAACTACAATGATTGAAAGATATGCACAAAAGATCTTGTTGAAAAAGGCCATGGAGACCTTTGAGCAAATGCAATTTGTAGGTGTGAATCCAAATTCTATGACCTTTACCAGTCTCCGCACTG
Source organism: Cunninghamia lanceolata (assembly GCA_027924645.1). NCBI lineage: Eukaryota > Viridiplantae > Streptophyta > Pinopsida > Cupressales > Cupressaceae > Cunninghamia > Cunninghamia lanceolata. Next base: position 5,989,778 of record BSBN01000684.1, read on the forward strand.
CCTATCAATAAAGATAGATGGGAGCTTGCAAACAAGGTACTGATGTTCAACAAAACATAATTGAAGGCATGTTTTTGTCAAATGTTGTGCTTGCAGCCACCCTGGCGGACCTGTATACAAAATGTGGGCGCATAGACAAAGCACACAGATAGTTTGGAAACCTGCCTTAATGAAATGTGGTCTCATGGAATTCAAGGATGGCAAGATATATATGAAATATGTTTGCAGAAAAGACTTTAGAATCTTTCAAGTTAAATGGAATTGGCAAGTGTGAAGATAAATTAAACAACCTTTACAAGGATCCTCCTAGTTTGTGGCATAATAGGAATGCTAAAAATAGTTGCCAGCACCCTCAGAGACATGTTTGTAAATTTTGGAAGCATATACAAGGCGCATAAACTGTTTGACAAAATGCTTCAATGAAATGTGGTCTCTTGGAATGCAATGACAAGGAGGACATGCACATAATGTCTTTGATGAAAAGACTTTAGAAACTTTCAAGAAAATGCAACCAGTAGGAGTAAAGCTGTAGCAACCTTTACCAGAATACTCCACGCCTCAGCAGAAATGAAAGCTTTGGAATAGCGTAAGGACAATCATCAAATGCATTACTTTGATAAATAAGCATGGACAAAGAACTTGATCCAAGAGAAAGATGTCTAAGCAGTACCAAAGGATCCATGAGTAGTGTTCATCTACTTTATTCTGGATGAAAAACACAAAATATTTGAACATGCTTTGTTGTCAAGAATGCAAACATACTATACTTAATGTTGCAAATCCTATGTTATGTACATTAATTTTGGAAAGAAACTAAAAGAATTATTAAAGGTGATTACTCAAGGTTTGGTCACTTGAAGGGCTGTATGTTTTAATATTCAAAGCTGCAAGAAAGTGAAGGTCTCTGTTTGAGTCTGCGATCGACTATATTTGTATGTATTTGCTAACCTACAATGAGATAATCATGACACTCATGGAAAGGATCAAGTTGTCATAGATTGTGCAGTATGTGAATGACAAGTTAATGGTATGGGCATCCATTAAAGCATAAGAAAATGGGATTTTGCCAACCGCCATAGTTGTAAATGCCGTGGACAACATGTATGCAAAATGTTTAAACGTGGCCAAGGGGCAGCCAAGATAGAACAATTCATAGGTACAAGGAAACTTGCACAGTATAGTCTTGTTGGAGCCAATCTAGTAAAAGTAGCATAGAACAAGGCAATGACATTTGTTACTAAAATCAATGGGGTTCCAAAGGGAGATCCTTCTAGCATTTTGAATTCAGCTCATCACACTATCAAGGGTCCTTCAGAGGTGGAGTGAGGTAGAGAATGTAAGGAAATTGATGAATAGAATAAAGAAGCTCTTGAAAATAAGAAAGTGAAAGAGATGGCTAGTGGTTCTACAATCCATTATGATGAATGAAGGAAGTTGCACATTGAAAACAAGGTAGTAAAGGCCTAAAAGACAATAAAGATTATGAAGTCATACCATTTTGAAGATAAGCTGATAAGGAAAGAAGAGATTGTTTTAACTTGAAGTGGTGAAAATTATTTCTATTATGGTGAATATGATAGGTATGATCACTTAATATGGGGAAGAACAAGGAATTTTCATCTCAAAGCTTTTAGAGAGAATGATAATTGGGTTCCATGGAAGAAAATAATGGTCATCAAATGTAGTTGTTGGTGAATAGATGATTCATGGATTGGAAGAAAACATGGTGCCTACTTCAGTAAAACTGATGACTTAGCTTTTCTTTCAAACTTACAAGTTTTTAGATTGCCTTTTTGTAAAAGTGACTTGTGTCACTATTTGTAACTAAAGGTTAGAAAATGAACCTTATTGTATTATTATATTTCGAAAAGGTGGTTACTAGGTAGTTGTCAGGTAGTTACAAGGTAGTTATTGGGAGAAGCCTATAAATACAAGGCTATTTCATATGTAAAAGGGGGGGGACTTTTTCAAAAGAGACTTTTAGAGGGGAACTTATGGAGAATATTTTTAGAGACCTTTGGTCTAATACTTTGTACATGAAAGCTTTTGGAATTGTATAATTTCACAAAGATAATGAAGAGTGCTTTGGTTTGTATGTTCCAATGGTATTTCTGAGTTATTGTTACTAATTTCTTGTATGTTAGATTGGTAATATTTTTGTGTAACTGTGTAAATCCTAGGTCATCCATTGAAACATTTTAACTATGCAATCGATGTAAAGAAATGCAATCTTATCTCGATATCTTGATTCAAATGTTGTTGATGTAACCTATCTCATAGTGTGTGGGATTAGTATATCATTCTTTCATCATTGTTATAATATCATATACATTGTTGTCCAATCCATCATATAGATTTAGGAACGTAGTTTCTAACTCTTATGATGAAACCCCTCTTTAACCTGTTAATAAGTTTATGAAATCTTGGTTGGTATTCGTATGTCTACTACTAGGGTTTCTATAATTCACGTTCCTTTAGTTTTCCTTTTTCTCCTTTTTTTACTTTAAGGTTAAAAGTACACAAAAAGCCACAAATACCCCTATCATATGAGGGAGATGCCCCTCTCAAATGCAGAGGAAAGCTGATAATTCAATAATAGCTTCTCCAACTGTTGGGACAATTTAGTCACCGCTCTAAGGGCAACAAGTCATTTTCAAAGGTTATTTCGTGGTGATAAATCTATTTACCAACAGATTTTTAGTGACTCTACTGGGGAATCGAAGGTTGAAGCATTGGTACCTTTCGTTCCTTAGAAATCTACAAGTATCTCCCCAGAAAAGAAATTGGTGACTCTATCTGAAAGAAGAATCTTGAGAAATGGTTTAGTATCAAAGAACCCAGATGCATAACTTGCAGTTTCCTGAATTAGACAGTGATAGTGATGGATGAAGATTATTCTTTTTCTGCATCCTCTTCTCAACAAAATCAAGTTCTTAATGACCCTAAGCAAGTAGAGTTTTTGAAGAGTTTCTATGGTGGCATACAACTTGCTTCTAACCAAGTTCATCCTTCTTTGCTTCAAATGTTGCAAAAGATTGAACAAAAAGATGGGAAGGAGACTCATTTTCTTGCTCGTGGTCATAATTCCCTATTAGAGGAGATTCATGCACCAGAAGATAAAATGGATTATGTTGAGATCTATCATTTGGACAATGAAGACATCAATGAAGAGGAAAAGTTCTTCCTGCAAATGAACATGTATTGAATGAAACATCTTCTGATGAAAGGGTTGAAAGAGGCTCATCAGAACATGCATGCACTAGAGAAGAAGAAGTTATTACATTTTATCATGATAGGATGCCTCCACTTAAGCAAGATGAAAAAGAAGAAGATTGTATGGAAACATGCAATAATAAAGAAGAAGTCTTTCTAGATGATGGCACATTCTCAATTTCTTTAGAGAATGTCACTCCTCTTGTGACAACTTGCTCTGGTTCCACAACTATATCTTCTAAGAAACATTTTTGTGACATGGTTAATGTCCGAGGGAATGCAGAAGAAATTTTGGACGAAAGTGTAAACAAAGAGGATGAAGATGGGTCACAAAATTCTTTCCTGGCATGCATGCAACCTATGAAGGAGGATAATGATAATGAAGTAGCATTGCATGAACTCTCTCATGAGGTTTTCATTCCAGATTGGTGTTTTAATACACCTGATGATGATTTTCTTTGTGGAGAAGATGTTGTCCATTCTCCTTTATCATTTGTTGAAGAAGAATACTCAACTATTGAAACTAAAGGTACTAATCAAGATGAGGCATTGAGTACTCACATTCTAAATGTACTACAAGATCATGAGGATACTGGGTGTGAATCTAAGCAAAGAGAGGTTAGAATCAAATTGGTTCCTAAATATCTTGGTTTTAGTGATTTCATTGTACACCCCAGTCCTTTATCTACATATAATAATGTTGAAGAAGGTAGTGTGAGTAATGTTTATAGTAGTGATAAAGGAGGTTAGAGTCTTAATGTTTGTGAGAATATGGATGAAATTGCAAATATTCAAAGGATTGACGAAGAGATGCATGTTTTAACTTCTCCTTCACTACTTCAAACAGAGAAAAATATTACTTCTTCTTCATCAATTATAGGAGAGGATTTTCAAGAAGATAAAGTGCAAAACGTAGATTCATCATTTTCTCTACCTCATGTGCAACCCTCTGATAAAGAAGATCCCGAGTTAGTAATGATAAAGAAGGAGGAATTTTCCTTTGCAGAAGATGATTTGATGATAAAGGAAGACATTATTTATAAGAAAGATCAATCATAGAATATCAATTTTTCTTCGCTTATTGGTTCACATAAAGGCTGTTTGGTTCGTGATTCAATTTTCTTTGATTCAAGTTATCAAAAGAATCCTTAGATAGAGAAAATTGGTATGCTCAATGTGATGCTAGAAGATATGATCACCACTCTACAAAGCAATACCAACGTGACTCAAAAGGACTCAAAAATTTATGATGAGAAATCGTTGTTTGGTGTACAATTCAAGGAATCCTCGTATTTCCCATACTTTTTTTTCTCATCATTCTGAAATGGTTATTGAGTTCACAGGCACCTCATCCATGCACATCTCTTTTTCATACAGGTGCCTATTTTTCTCAGCCTATCAATGGGTTCACTTGATCTTTCTCAGGCAGTTTGAGGTAGGAGTCCCCTACCATGTATATAGGTTAATTAGGTGTTTTTGTTGTGTCTATCTTGTTTTAGTTTTTGTTGGTTTTCGTTGTTTGTCTTGTCTCTGTTGTTTGTCTTGTTCTGTCATGCTTGAGTCTCCTTGTTCTTAGTGTACATTACGTTATCTCCTGAATCTATAGGCCCATGGGTTTAAGGCACTATTCATTTCCAGAGATCATAGGTTCGTCCCACGTCCTTTACAGTCCTTGTCCCCAGTTAGAGCTAGTTGTTGCCCCTATTTCTACATTTTAAAAATTAAACTTTTTGTGCTTCCAAAACTACCGATAAGGGAAAAGTAATGTGGCATACTTGAGATCATCCCTAGTCACAAATTCTCCTTAAGTGTTAAGTTATTTGCCAATTTGAAGGAGGAATTGTTCACTAGTTTCAATCGAGGTCCTGGAAGCAGTTCCACTATGCGGTAAAATCACAAAAACAATTAAATTTCAAAATCTACAAGGGATGGGAAGAAATCCTTTTATATGGATGTTTATGTCACTATTTTTCCTAATGTGGTAAATTTTTAGGCTCATATGGCTTCTGGTTTACGAGATATTAAAACTTCAAAATTTCTGTGGGTAATTTGTGAAAATAATTAAATCATGGTTTTTTTAAGGGGATGGAGCAGAATCATCTCGTAAGGATATTTATAATGTTATTATGGACAATGTGGCAAGATTTCATGACATTTTGACATTCCAGTTGAAATTTATGCACTTTTCGCTATTTCTCATGCCTGCACAGTTAACTGGGTCAACACATTCACAATGGAGTTCATAGAAGAAGGAAAAATGTTTCACTTGTTTGTGTAAAGTTATTTTGACATTTTCTAGGTCAGATTGAAGATCAGCTCTATATGCATGAATCCAGGTTCACAAGTTGCAAATTCACCTAAGTCAAAAAGGTATTACCTGTGAATTTGGCTAAGTGGAGAATTTGCTTTAAAAATCAAGTTGTTATCGACCTACTTAGGAAAAAGTGAAAGTTCGCATCTACTTTCACTTTTGGCTAAGTTGACGTCAACTTGCACTTTTCGTGAAGCTTGTGTCAACTTGCACTTTTCGCGAAGCTCGCGTCAACTTTCACTTTTCGGGAAGCTCGCGTCAACTTTCACTTTTCGCGAAGCTTGCGTCAACTTTCACTTTTCGCGAAGCTCATGTCAACTTTCAAATTTGGCTAAGTTTGTGTGCACTTTACTTTTCACTAACCAAAACAAAAAGCATGATTTTCAAGTTTCACAAACAGAAACTCCACATGCACTTTCGGCAAAGTTAAACAAAGGCACCCCTCTACGTGCACTAAAATCTCCAATAATTAAGTGGACAGTTGTAAAACTAATTTCTTTGGCCGCCACTTGCTATTAACTAAAGTTTAAAGGTTGTTTCATTATTCCAAGGGCCATGATGTTCTCCTAAAATCATGCCATACGCCATATGAAGAGTAAACGTGGGTCTTAAAGCAATAAGAGGCAGTTATTATTGATAACCAAGCATTCATAAGGCATAGGAATCAATTTTATCATAAAATTTCTTGGAGAAAAGAGTTAAAAAGACATTGCACAATTGTATCTCCGACAATGTCTGAGTTGCATTCTTTGTAAAGAACATTAGATAAGAGTATTGATGCCCTTCAAAGCATAATAGAAAGTGTATTTCTACCAAATGTAACAGTTGTAAATGCAAAATGTGGGAGCGTAGTATAGAACAATTTGAATAACTGCTTCAAGGAAATGTAGTTCAATGGAATGTAATGATTGCAACATATGCATAGAATGGATCTGTTGAAAGTCTTTAGAATCTTTCAAGAAAATACAATTAGTGGGAGTAGAGTTAATTCCACAACCTTTGCCAGCATCCTTCCTGCCCACACTATGGAATAGGAGGCTTTTTGTTAGAGATTACATTTGCAAACTTTCTAATAGATATATGCAGAGTGTGGAAGCATAGACAAAGCATGAGAACCGTTCAACAAAATTCCTCAAAGAAATGCGCTATCATGAACTACAATGATTGAAAGATATGTACAAAAGATCTTGTTGAAAAAGACCATGGAGACCTTCAAGAAAATGCAATTTGCAGGTGTGAATCCAAATTCTATGACCTTTACTAGTCTCCTCATTGCCTATCAATAAAGATAGATGGGAGCTTGCGAACAGGGTATTGATGTTCATTAAAACATAATTGAAGGCATGTTTTTGTCAAATGCTGCGCTTGTAGCCACCCTAGCGGACCTGTATACAAAATGTGGGTGCATAGACAAAGCACACAGACAATTTGGAAACCTGCCTTAATGAAATGTGGTCTCATGGAATTCAAGGATGGCAAGATATATGCGAAATATGTTTGCAGAAAAGACTTTAGAATCTTTTAAGGTAAATGGAATTAGCAGGTGCGAAGATAAATTACACAACCTTTACGAGGATCCTCCTGGTCTATGACATAATAGGAGCGCTAAAAACAGTTGCCAGCACCCTCAGAGACATGTTTGCAAATCTTGGAAGCATATACAAGGCACATAAATTGTTTGACAAAATGCTTCAATGAAATGTGGTCTCTTGGAATGCAATGATAAGGAGGACGTGCATATAATGGCTTTGATGAAAAGACTTTAGAAACTTTCAAGAAAATGCAATCAACAAGAGTAAAGCCGCAGTAACCTTTACCAGCATACTCCACGCTTGAGTAGAAATGAAATCTTTGGAACAGCGTAAGGACAGTCATCAAATGCATTACTTTGATAAATAAGCATGGACAAAGAACATGATCCAAGAGCAAGATGTCTAAGCAGTACCAAAGGATCCGTGAGTAGTGTTCATCTACTTTATTATGGATGAAAAACACAAAATATTTGAACATGCTTTGTTGTCAAGAATGCAAACATATAATACTTAATGTTGCAACTCCTATGATATGTACATTAATTTTAGAAAGAAAATGAATGAATTATTAAAGGTGATTACTCAAGGTTTGGTCACTTGAAGGGCTATATGTTTCAGTATTCAAAGCTGCGAGAAAGTGAAGGTCTCTGTTTGAGTCTGCGATCAACTATATTTGTATGTATTTGCTAACCTACAATGAGATAATCATGACACTCATGGAAAGGATCAAGTTGTCATAGATTGTGCAGTATGTGAATGACAAGTTGATGGTATGGGCTTCCATCAAAGCATAAGAAAATGGGATTTTTCCAAAATCCATAGGTGCAAATGTTGTGGACAACATGTATGCAAAACATTTAAACATGGCCAAGGGGCAGCCAAGATAGAACAATTCATAGGTAAAAGGAAACTTGCAGAGTATAGTCTTGTTGGATCCAATCTAGTAAAAGTAGCATAGAACAAGGCAATGACATTTGTTACTGAAATCAATGGGGTTCCAAAGGGAGATCCTTCTAGCATTTTGAATTCAGCTCATCACACTATCAAAGGTCCTTCAGAGGTGGAGTGAGGTAGAGAATGTAAGGAAATTGATGAATAGAATAAATAAGCTCTTGAAAATAAGAAAGTGAAAGAGATGGCTAGTGGTTCTACAATCCATTATGATGAATGAAGGAAGTTGCACATCGAAAACAAGGTAGTAAAGGCCTAAAAGACAATAAAGATTATGAAGTCATACCATTTTGAAGATAAGCTGATAAGGAAAGAAGAGATTGTTTTAACTTGAAGCGGCAAAAATTATTTCTATTATGGTGAGTATGATAGGTATGATCACTTCATATGGGGAAGAACAAGGAATTTTCTTCAATTCAAAGCTTGCATAGAGAATGATAATTGGGTTCCATGGAAGAAAATAATGGTCATCAAATGTAGTTGTTGGTGAATAGATGATTCATGGATTGGAAGAAAACACGGTGCCTACTTCAGTAAAATTGATGACTTAGCTTTTCTTTCAAACTTACAAGTTTTTAGATTGCCTTTCTGTAAAAGTGACTTATGTCACTCTTTGTAACTAAAGGTTAGAAAATGAACCTTATTATATTATTGTATTTCAAAAAGGTGGTTACTAGGTAGTTACAAGGTAGTTATTGGGAGAAGCCTATAAATACAAGGCTATTTCATATGTAAAAAGGGGGGGGGGGACTTTTTTAGAAGAGACTTTTAGAGGGGAACTTATGGAGAATATTTTTAGAGACCTTTGGTCCAACACTTTGTACATGAAAGCTTTTGGAATTATATAATTTCACAAAGATAATGAAGAGTGCTTTGGTTCGTATGTTCCAATGGTATTTCTAAGTTATTGTTACTAATTTCTCGTATGTTAGATTGGTAATATTTTTGTGTCACTGTGTAAATCCTAGGTCATCCATTGAAACATTTTAACTATGCAATCGATGTAAAGAAATGCAATCTTATCTCGGTATCTTGATTCAAATGTTGTTGATGTAACCTATCTTATAGTGTGTGGGATTAGTATATCATTCTTTCATCATTGTTATAATATCATATACATTGTTGTCCAATCCATCATATAGATTTAGGAACGTAGTTTCTAACTCTTATGATGAAACCCCTCTTTAACCTATTAATAAGTTTATGAAATCTTGGTTGGTTTTCTTATGTCTACTACTAGGGTTTCTATAATTCATGTTCCTTTAGTTTTCCTTTTTCTCCTTTTTGTACTTTAAGGTTAAAAGTACACAAAAAGCCACAAATACCCCTATCATATGAGGGAGTTGCCCCTCTCAAACGCAGAGGAAAGTTGATAATTCAATAACAACTTCTCCAACTGTTGGGACAATTTAGTCACCGCTCTAAGGGTAACGAATCATTTTCAAAGGTTATTTCACGGTGACAAATCTATTTACCAACAATTGGTTGGTAAGGTCCCCGTGTTTAGGTAATCATATATGTTGGTGTACCACTCACTACTATAGATGTTGCAAGTTAGGTCTAGTGTCATGTCATTGGTAGTGGTAGGTTGAGTGAGATTATGAATCAATATAGTGAAGTCCCTATTTTGGTCTAAAAATGACATTAGCTAAGTGACACTAACCATAGCATGTGTCTATTATCTTTGTGCAGGATAGTGTCGATCAAATAGGACATGAATTGCTTTAGGATAGATAATGCTAAATGTGACCAATAAGGGCTAAGAGTATCATCATTAGCTTGGTAAGTGCAGATAATTTGATAGACAACCAACTTAGAATCACTATGTATGTTAATATGTTGCACTCCCAGAGCTTGTCCTACTTTCAATCTTGTTATCAAGGCTTCATACTTAGTAGTATTATTGGTACATGGAAAATTTAATAAAAAAGATAGTAGGATTATTTTGCCTAATGATGGAACAAGGATGACTTTTGCACTTGATCTTGACTTACATTAGGATCCATCAAAGAACATATCCCATATGTCTATCTATTTAGCCATGAATATGTGCTCATCAAGAAAATTGGCTGGTGGGTTTGAAGATGTTGATGATGGTGCCTCTACAAGTTGATCGACTATTGCATGTCCTTTAATATCCTTTTGTGCAACAAAGTGGAGATCAAATTCTGTGAGTAACATGAGTTATCATGCAACATGTCTTGACAAATGAATTTTGGATAGGAGATACTTGAGAGGGTCATTCTTGATGATGACACGAGTTTCCACATGTAACATGTAGTGGCAAAACGTTTGGGTATCGTAGACAATAGTGAGCCATTGTTTCTCAACAAGTGTGTAGCATTTTTCATAATCTATAAGGGTTTGTGAAATGTAATAGATTACCATTTCTCTTCCATTATCATAATGTTGTGCAAGAAAAGCTCCAATGACATTATTGGTGGCAGATGTAACAACAAGAGTGGTTGTTTGTGAGTCACTGGCATAAGAATGTAAGGATTGGCTAACTATTATTTTAAGTGTTTGAAAGCTTGTTGGCATTCTTCATTCCACTCAAATTTTGTGTCTTTGCAAAGGAGACATGTGAAAGGAAGTGCAGAGTCAACAAATTATGATATAAAGTAGCAAATGGCTTGCAGGTGACCTTGGAGGCTTCTAAGTTGTGAAATGTTCTTAGGTAGAGGCATGTTTATGACTGCATCAATTTTCTTGGTATCTACTTCAATGCCTCTAGGAGAAATGATAAAGGCTAGCAAGTTTCGCATGTATACTCTAAAAACACATTATTTAGGGTTGATTCAAGTTGTATTGTCTTAATCACTCAAAACTTTTATGCAAGTTTTATGGGTGTGTTTCTTGGGTATGGGATTTTGTAAGTATGTTGTAAATGTAGTCTTCAAGGATGAAGTACAACATGTCATGAAAAATAAGTATCATAACACATTGATATGTGGTTGGAAAGTTTTTTTAGACCAAAAGGGCATGATGACATAGAAAAATGTGCCCCATGGTGTACTGAAGGAAGTTTTATGTTGATCTCGAGGATTGATGAGAATTTGGTTGTTTTTAGAGAACCCGTCCATGAACGAAAGGATTCCATGTCCTGTTATAGAGTCAACAATCATGTATGTGTTTGGTAAAGGAAAGTCATCTTTGGGCAAGCCTTTATTAAAGTCATGAAAGTTAGTGCAAATGCAAATAAGCCCATCTAGTTTTTCTACAAGGACAATGCTAGAAATCCATCATGAGTAATTAATAGGAAAATGGAAATCAACTTTCAAGAGTTTTTCAATTTCCTCTTTGACTAAAAGGGTAATCTTGTGGATTTTTGTTTAACTAGTTTTGCATTTTGTGAGGACAATGTTGTGGACTACAACATTGGCATCAATTCTGAGCATAATGTATCTTCATAAGTCTATGCAAACACATTTGGAAAATCATGAAGGACTTGTTTATGAACATCTTGTTTAAGTTTCAAAAGGCACTTACCAATTTTTAGGATCTTCTCAAGGTTATTGGGATTCATGGAGATGTTGATGGTGTCAAATAAATCTAGTGTGTTGCACAATCTTCAATAGAAGGGTTTCTGGGAAAGTCTATCTCTAAGGAGTTTAGTGATGTTTTTAGAACACTTTCTCTAAAATGTGTGTGGAGATCAAACAGACATGCTAGTTTTCTTTGATAGTGTAGTGTCAGAGAGTGTATGCCTAAGAATGCTTCTAGGTCTCTATCACTACTAAATAAGTCAATATGGGCTATGGTTTCTTTAGAATGTGTATTGATAAGTTCTAGGTGATTGGTAAGTGATGTGTTCCAACCATGTAACAATCAAAATTTATGCCATTCTTGACTCATCATGAGTGATATCCAAGGTTGGCTTTGGTGGTTTGAGATTCAAGTTGAATGGGATCTTGAATACCTTGTTTATATCATCCTAAACCTTGTCCATAATACTGATTGCATGCTAAACATTGAAACCTTTTTTCATATAATTTGGCCCATTCGAAAAAGTGAGGTTGGTGGGAACTAGATGTTGCAGATGTGTTGTTAGTATTGTTGGATCTTGTATTATGTATTGATGGAGATGTTGGATGAAATGTACTAGGTGATGTTGATGGTGAAATTATTATTTTTGTTTAAGTTGAGGGTGTTTGTTTTGGTTGAGGTGAAGATATTATGGGTGTCTCCTTAGTTGAATATGGTTGGATATCTTACTTGAATTATTGTTGTTTGGTTATGACACAAAATATTATGGTGGTTTTCCATAATCGTGAGGGGCTATTTGTAAGGTAGGGACATGGAAAGTATTAAAATTGGCCTTGAATTATCCTACATATGATGGTGTGAAGTCTAACGGTCCCCAAACATCTCTAGTCAACTAATTTGTGATAGGGGTAGAAGGTGTGGATTCTTTTTCTCGTATCATTGGGGATTTGGGTGAATGAGATGGGATAGGGTTATCAGTTGTCTGGGAGGAGTTTATGTCACTTGTGGATGATGAGTCTAATTATTTTATGACACAAGGACTTAAAGGAGTAATACGTGGATCAAATGGGAAAAGGACTTCTTTGGTAGTGGCTTGACAATGGTGAAATGAGGTCTCCTCAGCATGCACGATGTAGGATTGGTGGTTATGCATGGACTTTAGGCATCTATGAAGTGTGGATGGAATGACTTGCATTGCATGTAACCATGGTCATTAGAAGCAAATATTAAGCTAATTTTTCAACAATAAAATGGAATAAGGTATCAATGGTGAGAGGTTGAACTGTGATGGGTAAAGTGATAGTGCCTAGGGGTTCTTTACTAACATTGTCAAAACCTTGGATTGCTAAGTCTTGTAAATGTTGAGTCCTGAAACATTATCAATATGAACATGTTTAACTCCTATTTTCTTATATCCCACTATAATGATTAAAAGCAAAGCTTCTTGAATGATTGATGGAGGTAGGATTTCATCTCCAAAGAATGAGATATCTTCCATGGATTCTAGCATAGAGACAATTTATGTTGGTTGAATTGAGGGTTACACATATATATTTTGTAAGGCTTATTTAAGAATACCTTGATGAACAATATAGGTTTGTAACAAATCGCATAAAGAGATTTTGTTGGTGTAGATTGAATTTTTTCAAGAATGTCATAGTTTTTATTTCCTCTAGCCAGGATATGTGGTGGATGGGAGATTGGTAGGGTTTGTGGTGTTCCTTTGGTTTCTTCTAGTGTCATAAGTATGTCCTACTATTCAAACATAGTTTGGGGAGGAGCTCCTTGGATGATAATTGGAGTGATGTATTGAGTTCCTTGGATGATAATTGGAGTGATGTATTGAGTTCCTTGCATGGTGAAGCAAGGTATGGAACTAACAACATTGGAGTTGCTATGGGTGGGTGTATTATTGTTGGATGTGAATGTAAGATGTGGCTTCAACATGTTTTGATATGTTGTATTAGGTTGCTTTAAAATTTTCTTGACAACACGTGATTTTGACATGCATATCATATTGTTAAAGATGTTAATGCCTAAGGAAAAGAACTTAATGAAGGCCATAACTAGTGGGTGAAACACAATGTAATCTAGGCCGTATGTTTCAAACTAAATGCTAGCATAACCTTTTAACGTGTTAGAAAATAAAATCATTAAATATTCATCACTATGTTTTTGATGTTGAACTCACATTAGGAATTTGAATAAATGTTCTCTAGGGTCACCAAATGTTTCCATTGTGATATTCTTGGGAATTGTTTGTGCTAAAGGCATCTTGATCATCATGAACTACATTGTCTTGGTCAAATTTTGAGTGAGTGGAACTTGTTGAGGATTAGGGTTAAGGTGGTTGAGGTTGGAATATGGGATCGAGGAGGGGTAGAGTATGAGTAGGACTAGCTAGAGGGAACAATGGTGAGGAGAGATTAGAAGAGATGGAGAAGGGTGAATAAGGTGAACTTAGTAAGGAGAGGAAACTAGATAAGGAAGGATTGGGGTTAGGTGAATAAAGTGAACTATGGCTAGGTGATGAAATATGGTGGGGAAGGGATAATATAAAATAGGGTGAACTAGGAGGGGATAAAAGAATATATGGTGAGCTAGGATCAAGGATGGGACTAGGAGGGGATAAGGGAACATAGGGTGAACTATTATCTATGGTATGGAAAAATGAAAGGTGGGAAGGCTAGGCTAGTACGATACGTCAGATTCACCAAAATGAAAGATGAGAAAATGATTTTTCTTCTTCTTTAAATTATGTGTGTGGTTGTGTTTGCAATAAATATGTAAACTAAGATGCAAACTAAGGCTATGCCAAGGTAAAACTAAATGAAAATTAAAGTAACCTAAGTCCATCTCCAACTAGCCTAAATTTAATTAACAACCACTATGAGCTGGGATTAATAATATGATATAATACTAGACAAACTATACTAATTGGAATCATGTAGGACCAGCAAACTAGAATTGACTATGTAAATTTTTGGAAAATTAGTTAAAAGAGGTATCATATGCACTTGGATTGAGATGAGGCCTTTAGGAAACTTTCTAGAAATTTAGTTTTGCATTTATCTATGAAATTTAGAAGTGATTAGAGAAAAGGTCAAGGATGCCAGTAGGTAAAATGATCTGGAGGATTGCAATGTCCAGTCTTGACAACCATTAGGAAGGAAATGATTGGGGGTGGCCTTGACTATAAGAGAAGAATGAGACTTGATTTTTTCAGGGAGTCTGGTAACAATATTTCTTAAGGTCCTCAAAGATGCCCACCTATTAGTGACCAACAAAAGACTTGCAATCAATAGAAAACTAATGAGTAACCAAAAAATGTAATGGAAACAATGGAAGCAAGATGGAATGTTGGAACAATTTCACCTAGGAGATTGAATTATGGCGTCCTAAAACTATGATGGATCAATGTAGACATCAGGAGGAGGCAACCCAAGAGTTTTTATCTTTTGATCTACAAGTCAACCATGAAAACATAATGGTGCAGTCACGGTAGGAGGGTTTACAGAATGAATTGTTTGGACCGTGCAACAAGAGTAAACACAATGGAAACAACTCAAGAAATAAAGCAAATGCAAATCCAGTCATTCAGTATATCATAGAATTCAAATAGAGATTGACCAGAAACATGCGGGCTTACAATTAGGGCTCACAGGCTTGATTACATACATGCGCAAGATAAAGCTTTGAAGCTCCTTCGCACCAAAATCTAAACTATCAGATCTTTTCTTATGTGTATAGCTCCATTATTAAGGATCTATTACATTAATATATATCATCTTCGGACCAATAGATTCCTCTGCATCGGCCAAGGAAGATCACAAACTCCAATGAGAGATGTAACGTGTTCACAGATAGGTTAGACCTAAATGCATAGAACACTTCCTCAAATGAATGGAACAACGTGCGGACCCTTGGGGAAGGTTGGCTATGAACCAAAGGACATTGAATGATGTGTCATTGAGATCTACAAGTCAAGAAATGATCCACAAGCCTTCTCCTTCAGCTGATTATCAGGAACTGTTAGGATGCTCTGCACTGAGAAAATAGTTGATCTTCTGATAGCGATAACTTTTTAGTAATTGATCCAAATGCTCTGAATTCTTGATATGATGTAAATAAATGAATGTAGAAGCTAAGTCTAGATCCACAAGATGTGAAATGCCAAAAGTAGATGACAAGTTGAAACTACTTCTGACTGAACTAACTAACTGAACTAGAAATGAAAGAACTGAAATGCAAACTAACTGAAATGCAAATGTTTTTGGGTTGATGTAAGATTACTCTTGAACCAGGGATGCTCCTGCATCAGACATCTGGGGTTATTGAAAAAGTGAGTCCCTCACTTTGCTGGGGCTAGGGGAGAACCAATACAATCCACCTTAGCCTAAGAAATCCAAGATGAATCTTTTGCTGGTCTGCCTTTCCACTTCACAAGATATTCTTTGTATTGTCTTCCTCTAGTACTGCGTCCAACTCTGCTGTCCAAAATGTCTTCAATCTGTTCCAGTGCTTGTTGTGGTAACTACTTTTTTAGGTCTTCTGCTATGTTGTCACTGAACTCTACTTCATGATACTGATAAAGATCTGCAATGTTGAAAATAGGTGATATACCCAAAGTCTTTGGTAACTCCACTTCATATGCATTTCCTGAATCAAATTTCCTGAGTATCTTACAAGGTCCAAACTTCTTCATCTTCAACTTGTTATAAGTCCCAACTGGAAATCTTTCTTTTCTCAAGTACACCATCACTTCATCTCCAACTTCAAATTCCTTATGTCTTCTCTTCTCATCTGCCTTTTCCTAATACTTATTGTTTATATCCTCCAAATGCTTCTTCACCTGATTATGTACTGTCCTCATATGATCTGCAAATTCTTCTACTTATGCACTCCTCTTTTCCTCTATACTAATATCTCTTAGTTCTGCAACTCATCTAGGATTCACTCCAGTAACAATCTCAAAATGTGTTCTTCTGGTACTCCTGTTTACTAAATTATTGTATACAAACTCTTCTTGTGAAAGAATCAAATCCCAACTTCCAGATTTCTCTCCAACCAAACATCTTAACAAATTTCCCAAACTCCTATTCACTACCTCTGTCTATGGATGAAAAGTTGAGCTGAACTTTAAATTTGTCTTCATCTTCTTCCAAAGTGTCTTCCAAAAGTAACCAACAAACTTTGTATCTCTATTTGAAACTATACTCTTAGGTAATCCATGCAATCTCACAATCTCCTTGAAAAATAGGTCAGCTACATGCACTGCATCAGTTGTCTTCTTACAGGGTATGAAATGAGCCATCTTTGAAAATCTATCAACCACTACAAATATTGAATCATGTCCTCTCTGTGTCTTCGACAATCCCATTACAAAATCCATGCTTATGTCTTCCTAAGGTCTCTTTGGTACCGTCAAAGGTTTATACAATCCAGTATTCTGACTACTCCCTTTTGCAACTTCACAAAATCTACAACTCTACACAAATCTCCTAACATCCTTATTTATCTGAGGCCAAAAGTAATTTTCACTCACCAAAGCCACTATCTTATCAATGCCAAAATGTCCTGCCAATCCACCACTATGTTTCTCCTTGATCAAATTATCCCTCATTGAACTTTTAGGTATGCACAACTGACTTCCTTTTAACAACATATCTTATTTAATGAAATAGTCCAACCACTTACTCCTATCTGCCACAATAGGTTCCTTACATCCTTTCCAAGGTTCTGCAAAATCAGTGTCTCCCTCATACACATTCTTCAATTCATCAAAACCCAACACTTCAATTCTCATCTCTGTCAACAAGTTTCTTCTTCTACTCAAGGCATTAGCAACTTTATTTGATTTACCACTCCTATGCTTCAACACAAAAGTATAACTCTGCATGAACTCTACCCATATCATATGTCTCTGATTCAACTTACCTTGACTGTTCAAATATTGCAAAGCTTGATGATCTATATATAACACAAACTCCTTAGGTAACAAGTAATGTCTCCACTTCTTCAAGGCTTGAATTATGGCATAGAACTCTTGATCATAAACTGAATATCTTTTCCTTGCATCATTCAACTTCTCACTGAAATAAGCTACAGGTCTACCTTCTTGACTTAACACTGCTCCAATTGCATTTCCACTTGCATCACAATCAACTTGAAATACCTTATTGAAATCTGGTAATGCCAAAACAAGTTGCTCTGTCACTTTATGCTTCAACAACTCAAAACTCTTATCTGCTCCAGATGTCCACTTGAAATCTTTTATGTCACCTCTTATTGTCTCTGTCATAGGGTTACAAACTGAACTGAAATTTCTGATGAACTTCCGGTAGAAACTAGCCAATCCATGAAATGATCTAACTTATCCAATGCTCTATGGTGTAGGCCATTCAACAATTGCTCTCACTTTCTCAGGGTCCATCTTCAATCCTTCCACAGAAATCACAAATCCCAAGTATACCAACTCTTCATGAAACTACACTTCTTGATGTTTATCGGCAATTTCTCCTCTCTCAACCTCTACAAAACTTGTCTAATATGCAACAAATGTTCCTCTTTTGTCCTACTAAAAATTAGAATATCATCCAAGTACACAATTACAAACTTACCCAAGAATTTCTTCAAGACTTCATTCATCAACCTCATGAAAGTACTCGGTGCATTTGCCAATCCAAAAGGCATCACTAACCACTCATACAATCCTTCATTTGTCTTAAAAGCAGTCTTCCATTCATCACCTTCTCTAATTCTGATATGATGGTATCCACTCTTCAAGTCTATCTTTCTGAAATATCTTGCTCCACTCAAACAATCAATGATGTCATCCATCCTAGGTAAAGGAAATCTATACTTAACTATGATCTTGTTTATTGCTCTAGAATCAGTACACATTCTCCATTCTCCATCCTTCTTCGGTGCTAGCACTGCAGGTACTGCACAAGGGCTCAAACTTTCTCTGATAAATCCTTTTCTCAACAAATCTTGTATCTGTCTATTTAGTTCTTCATTCTTTGTCAGTGTCATCTGGTGTGCTGCTTTGTTAGGCAAACTTGCTCCCGGTATAAGGTCCATGTGATGATTGATACTTCTTATAGGTGGTAATCCATCAGGTACATTATCTGATATGATGTCTTCATACTCTATCAGCAACTCCTTTATTTCTTCCGGTTCAGTTTCTTTCTTCACTACTTCAGGTGTTTTAGGAATCAAGGCATAACACATACTTTCCTATTTCAAACCATCCAAAAATTTCCTTCCATCTACCAAACAGATTCTAGTATTCCCACATACCACATCGTTAGGATCATCTTCCAAAGGAATCAAAGTAATTATTTTCCCATTTGTTGTTATAGTATATGTATTCTTTCTCCCATCATGCATAGCTTTTCTATCATATTGCCAAGGTCTACCCAACAAGATATGACAAACACCCATAGGCATAATATTACACAAGACTTCATCATGATAAGATCCACTATGAAATTTTACCAAACATTGTTCCCTCACCAGTATCTTATGATCATCCTGAATCCATGCTATCTGATAGGGCTTAGGGTGTTTCAATCTTTCCAACTTTAGCTTAGTCACCATCTCCTCTGAAACTAGGTTATCTGAACTACCACTATCAATTACAACTTTACAACACTTACCTCCTGATTTGCATGTAGTTTTGAACAGACTTTTCCTCTGTGATGGTTCTTCATTTGTTTTTGTTTGAAATAGTGCTCTCCTCATCACCAATGATTTTCCTTTCTCAGGTTTACCAACAAAACTGGGTGATTCAACAAGTTCTTCTTCAACATAGGCTGCTCTTCCACTGTTCTCTGTCCTCTTGCTTGTACTACCCTGATTACACTCAAATGCTCTATGTCCTTCACCTCTGCACTTGAAACAAGTACCTCTGAATGTCCTCTTATCAAATCCTCTTCCTTCTCTTCTGTATCCTTCATTCCAGTATGCACTAGGGTTTCCTCTCTGGTAAAAATTTATGTCATCTCTCTGGTAAGCATTATTATCTCTATCCTCCTTGAATGGGCTGTCAAATTTGTTCTGCTCCACAAATGATCTATCATATCTAGAAAACATTCTTCCTCTTTGAAATTTACCTCCTCTACCTCTCTGTCTCTGATCATGTCTCTTATTCAGCTTCTCTTCAACTTTCAGGGCAAACTGATACGCTTCTTCCAAATATGTCATCCTTACCAAGCTTAGTTCTTCTTGAATGTCCAATCTCAATCCATTGATGTATCTTGCCACTTTCTCCTTGCTTGCTTCACTATGTCCTGTTCTTATGATCATCTTATGAAATTCTTCAGTGTACTCCTTCACAGATTTCTCCTTTTGTCTTAGGTTTTGCAATCTTTTCAACAATTCCAACTCATAGTCAGTAGGTATGAACTGATTCTTCAACTTTGTCACCATCCGGTCCCAATTTGTAATCTTTTCTTTTCCTCTTCTATTTATTTCTAGCTGAACTTCTTTCCACCATATAGCAACATGTCCTTTCAACTTTGTCTTTGCAAATTTCACCTTCTCTGGATCTTCAATTTATTCATATTCAAAGTATTCTTCCATATCATTTATCCAGTCGATCAATTCTTCAAGATTCAAATTACTAGTATAGTTCGACACATCAACTTTAGGTCTCTTTCAAATCTTTGAAATAACTCGCAACATCTTTATCTAATATGATTCTTCTTCTTCATTACCTTCTAGGGTTTCACCAATTTGTTCAACAGATTGAAATTCTTCCTCATCATCACTTTCAACATTAGGTCTAGGTGTCAATCCTCTTCGCCTATCTTCCTCAACAACATCCAAACGAATTCACATTGTTCTCATCAATTCCATCCTCTCATCCATTCTATTAGCCATTGTACCAACAGGAGGAACTCTTCGTGGCAGCATCTTCCTAGGATCAAGTGCAAACTGCCTTAGGTTCAGCGATCAGGCTACAAGCGACAACTGCCTCTCAATCGACGATCAGTTGCGCACAAGTAACCTACCTTGGATTGGCGATCTACTCACAACAAGATCTTATGGAATCCCCTTCGCTAATTTGCTCTAGAGAATCAAACTTTCACTTGAATACCACTTGGTGCAGTCACAGTAGGAGGGTTCACAGAATGAACTGTCTGAACCGTGCAGCAAGAGTAAACACAATGGAAACAACTCAAGAAATAAAGAAAATGCAAATTCAGTCATTCAGTATATCATAGAATTCAAATAGAGATCAATCGGCAACATGCGGGCTTACAATTAGGGCTCACAAGCTTGATTACATACATGCGCAAGATAAAACTTTGAAGCTCCTTCGCACCAAAATCTAAACTATCAGATCTTTTCTTATGTGTGTAGCTCCATTACTAAGGATCTATTACATCAATATATATCATCTCTGGACCAATAGATTCCTCTGCGTCAGCCAAGGAAGATCACAAACTCCAATGAGAGTTGTAACGTGTTCATAGATAGGTCAGACCTAAATGCATAGAACACTTCCTCAAATGAATGAAACAACATACAAACCATTGGGGAAGGTTGGCCATGAACCAAAGGACATTATATGATGTGTCATTAAGATCCACAAGTCAAGGAATGATCCGCAAGCCTTCTCCTTCAGCTGATTATCAGGAACTATTAGGATGCTCTGCACTGAGAAAACAATTGATCTTCTGATAGCGATAACTTTCTAGTAACTGATCCAAATGCTCTGAATTCTTGATATGGTGTAGATGAATGAATGTAGAAGCTAAGTCCAGAATCGCAAGATGTGAAATGCCAAAATCGGACCACAAGCTAAAACTACTTTTGACTGAACTGCCTGACTGAACTAGAAATGAAAGAACTGAAATGCAAATGTTTTTGGGTTGATGCAATATTACTCTTGAACTA
This sequence comes from Cunninghamia lanceolata, assembly GCA_027924645.1. Taxonomy (NCBI): domain Eukaryota; kingdom Viridiplantae; phylum Streptophyta; class Pinopsida; order Cupressales; family Cupressaceae; genus Cunninghamia; species Cunninghamia lanceolata. The sequence continues at coordinate 6,011,177 of BSBN01000684.1, forward strand.
GGGATGCTCTTGCATCACATAAGGTCCTAATTTTGAATTAAAAATGAGATTAAATGATAAAATTAGAGTAGTATCACCTGGAAAATGATTCATTTTTATACATGGATGGATTTGGGAAGCTAATGTGGACCTTTGGTTTGATTTGGACTATAAATACATTGATTTAGAACTTAAAATGGACAATTGTTGACATACTCGGCGGCCTTGATTGTGTCAAACATGGACTTGCAACTTTCTAAGAATCTGAAACATCAAATTTGAACTGTACTTTCCTTCTGTAACTTTGTCTAGAAGTTTATAGAATCTTCAAACATGGATCCACTTTGGAAATTTGATAAAAAGTAAGTTAAAATATTGAACTATGAACTAAAACTAAGTTTGAATCACTTTGGAAATTTGATAAAAAGTAAGTTAAAATATTGAATTATGAACTAAAACTAAGTTTGAATCACTCCATATCTATTAAACCTGCAAGGTCAAGGGTTTATGGAAACACTACGAAGCAAGCAGAGGTAGGAGAAAAGTTTTAGAAACACAAGTTGTTTTGGATCATAATAGCTTTTGGGATCTCAAAGGTGACTAGTATGAGAGGTGGAAACCTTAGTTTGGAGCACTTCTAATTGAGGTATGGTAGGGTTAGGGCTAATAATATTAAAGGTGGCAAAGGGAAGCTTGCACTTACAAAGGGTGTAGGACAAACATGTCTAAATGGAAAAATGACTCTACGGTGAGAAGAGAGGAATGGTAGAGGAGGGTTTGGAGGATTGATAGTTTGAAGCACTAAGGGTGGTGATGAAGGGTTTGAAGGAAAATACTTAGAAATGGTTCAATGTGGGAAATGCATGCAAAGAGCTAATGGGGAGACAAAGGGATAGAAAAATGGCACAAAATGATAAGGAAAATGGAGGGTAAAGGATTAGGAGGGTGGTGGGGTGAGGTAGGAAGAGATCTATGCAAATACTTTAGAAAAACACTTTCATTTCATGAAATACCAAAAAAATAAATTGTTCACCTAGCCTGAAATAATGGAAATTAGATACCTAACTCTGGTAAATCAATTACAATAATGAGACCTTGGGCTCAAAGCTAGCTCTATCTGGAAATTTTTGAAATGATGTTTTAGTGTTGTGGATGAGATGAGATAGAAAAACCTTGACGACCAATGCAAAATTTTATTTTTTTCTATGTTAAAATGAGGCAAAGGTGGCCAACTTTTATAGACTTGCTTTGGGATTTTAGGGATGGGAACTCAGTACCTGTGGAAATCCCTAGAAATTAATTATCTTGCATCTAAATCTTTTAATGGGAGGATAAAAGTCATGGCCACCCTATTAGGTGGCAAATAGTGGGAAATGACTACGAATGAAAATTAAGTTCAATTTCCTAGGGGACTTTGGGATCAAAGGGGGACATTTAGAGGTAGGTGTACACATTAATTATTTGATTGCTTAGACATATTTTAGAGAGGTGAAAGGTGGGGTTTACACATAGGATGGGGCTCATATTTGTATTTTAAGGTTTATCAAGGGGGTAAAGTGGTCAAAACAAAGGGAAAATCAAATGAGGGGTTAGGATAGGATGGGGGCAAAAATTAAATGAGGGGAAACACTTAGGAAGGCAAAAAAAAGGCTTAGGAACAACATTGGAAAGGGGACAAAGATGGTTAGGGATGACAACTTAGGAAACCCAAAAAGGCACAAAACAACACACAAAACACACACATGGACTAAGGACTAAAATGGACACAAAATTGTAATAAGGGTACACCAATTCCATTATTATATCTAGTTGTGTGTAAATGTTTGAGCAAATTTTGTGAGTTCATGATTGCTTTAGTATAGTTACTTTTATAGTGCTATTGTGGAAACCTTATCCTGAAAAGGATATGATTATGTAATTTCTATGTGGTAATGCATACTTTATTAGTGAGTAACACCTTTGATGGATGAAAGAGATGGTGTGTTGTTCATATGCATAATGCTTGGGAAGAAAATGGTGATTGAAATGGCCACAAGAGGTGAATCTTGCATTTGTATTCTCTTGTATTTTGAGCGATTGATGTGCAATATTTGTGTTATGTAACCATGTGGAGAATGCCCTATAATGGATAATGAGTGATGTAGGTACTGAACAAGTACTTGGTATGGGTACAAGTAATGAGCAAGTACTTGGTACATATGTAAGTACTAAACAAGTACTTGGCATGAATGTAACCATTGAATAAGTGCTCTACATAATAATGTGTAATGAATGGAATCTCTAAACAAGACCTCTTCATAATTGTATGGACTATTTTCCCCTCTTCTCCCTTATGGCGACTAGAAATAGTCATGTAGTGTATGTAAATGTGTAATTTCGGAGGATTGTGAATATTTCTTTTGGTTATTGGTGAGTTTTATATTTGACTTTGTGGGCCAACATTAATTATTTTATCTTTGGTTGTGAATAGCTTAGACACAAATTTTTGATATTTTATATTCACGTGACTCTTGGGGTTACATTTGATTTATTGTTGAAATTGAGCTCATTTATTTATTTTATTGATGGAATCAAGATTTCTGCCACTTTGGTATTTTTGAATTATGGTGGCTATGCTATTTTCTAAGTATTTGGGCATGTTGCTCTTGTGTTGTGTAATGTTCTTCTCTACTATATCTAGTGTTGGATATTGGGTAGAATGTTTATAAGGGAGTAGACCTGCAAAACTTTTAAGGAAGGAAGTAAATGTGGACCATTAAATGGGGTAGTCATTATCCATTTAGTTCTCCTAGTGTGTGTTGTGATGAAGGTTATGCAGTAACTCATCTTCATTTGAGTTGTTGATCTTGTATAGACATGTATTAGAATGTGTAAATGCTTGCATACACATGGAAATGAATACTATGCAATTCTTGTATGTTTTGAATTTCAATCATTGGTTGAATTGTGAAAAGAGTGATTCTTGAAGCAATTGTCTCCCACTTTTTATATATTGAGTAGCTCTATTTTGTGTATATGTTCATGAGATAGTTCAACCATGAGGTTTTTATGTTGTGTTGTTTCTTCTTGGATATTAGAGAGCCAAGATGGGAAGTTATTATTTTATCATGTAGGAATATTGATTATATATATTCTATGATGTGAATAATGGATATATGAAATGATGAGAAAAGTTATGAATTTAGTTCATCTTCACATGAAATAATTGATTTAAATACATATGCAAAGGAATTGTGAATGTTTGCATACATATAAAAGTGAACAATGTTTGTGCAAATTTTGTGTGGCTGGTATGCCAATCTTTGTTGTAAATGTGATAAGATGTTGTTGCCACTCCCTAAATGGTCTTCAATTTGGAGCTTGGTTAAGAAATAAATTTTTTTTATTAGAGATAAGCTCACTTGGGATTTGAGCAATGGGGAAAGTGCAGATTTTTGAAATGACTTGTGGATGAGAAATTTCCCTCTAATCACCATTCATGAATTAGATGAGGCTAAGAGAACTCTATCAATTTCTTGGGGCTCTATCTAGAGTTGGCAATTATTGGCATGGGAAGTATGTGGAAGGGAGGAAATTGCAAGTATGGAAGAGCTTGGTAGATGTTCTTATCCTTGAAGATCAGAAGGTGTCTCTTTCATTTATACTTTACCCAATTATAATTTAAAGTCTAAATCGCTTGAATAGGGTTAGGTGGAATGACCACAAGTCAAGTATCTATAAAGTAGCAATGAGTTATGCCTTTGCTAAAACATAGGTTACTCCCAATATTAGAGATTTGGCCTAGCAAGATAATATGGTGTTTAGAGGTGCCTCCAAAATGTAATCCATGGCACTAGATAAAATCTTGATTTTGACAATTTAAATAAAAGAGGCTTTAATGGTCCATCAAGATGTTGTTTGTGCGATAATGTTGTTTAATTTGGATGCTACTTGGTTTGATAAGAATGTTAATATGTAATTAGCCTTGTGGGACTGAGAACCTCAGTTGACCTTCAGATACAATGTTATTGTGCACATTGTGGGGCATTTGGATGTAGAGAAATTCAAGAATCTTTAGAAAGAAGATATCCTCAAAAGAGCATTGTTGGAATAGAATTTTAGCATCTATGAAAGAGTATGTCCAACCTATGAAAGTAGAGGTAAATGATTCCTTCTCATGCTTTGAAATGCTAGTGATAAAAAAATTGAAGGATGACAACTTTATTTCTCATTCAAGGGATAAGAGAAAAATTTAGATAAGAGGCAAACGAGGAAATGTGAAGCTAAGTGGGGACCTCCCCTAATTAGCTTTACAAAATTAAAATTTGATGGAGCTACTTGAGGGAACTCAGGGATGGTAGGGGAGATTTTGTTCTAAGGGATTCTAAAGATAGTATGGTTTATGGAGATTCCTTATTCTTTGGAGTAAGAACTAACAATGAAGCAAAGTGAGAAGCCTTTCTTTTTGGTCTTGGAATAACTTCTCAGTATTAAAAAAACTAATTGTTGGAGATCCAATGGTGGTGACCAGTTCCCTCATTCATGGGAGAAGACCAAATTAGAAATTCAATTGATATGTAGAAGAGGTTAAGGGTTTAGAGGAGAGTTTTGATTTGCTTAGCTTTTAGCATTGCAAGCGTCATTTGAACTCAATGACTGATCTTCTGAACAATGTGGGCATTGACCATGAGACCAATAATGACAATATATAGTCACCTTCCTAGCTCTTGGAAGAATTTAGAGTGATGTCTTTATTTTTAGCCTCTCTAATTTGAAGGTCTATAAAAGTGGTAGGTCTATGAATGGATCATTCAATGGTAGTCTCTCATTAAATACCAAAGTGTATTCTATCTTGTTTAAGGCCTTAATGTCTTCTATAAAGTGAAGATAGTGCGAATTTAGCATTAGTTGCTTAGCTACTGAGGCTAATATTCTCACGATAGTTTATGAGCCCATAGGTGACATGTTTGTTGTGGATTGGATGCTTGGATGGATCATTCTTATTTGGAGCAAGATGGTGGCTTATGCTATAATAAGTGTTTATTTCTCATGTGTAGTGAAGTGATTAAACATGGAGGTAATGTATCAATTGATGAGTGTGGTAGATTATTGGTTGAGTCTAGTGGGTGTTCTTTTAGTTTGTTTATTTGTAGGTTCCTCTCCAGAATGTTGTTTGGGATGGAAGTCAACGTAATGTAGAGAAAGGCAAGGCAATTATTCCTCAAGGGTCAATTTCATATAGAAGATTGTAAATTATCTTTTCTTACAAGTTGAGAGCAATCCTAGGGTTTGTAAATTTGTTTATAGGTCAAAAGTGGCAATATGAGATGACTTTATCATCAATCTTGCTTTTTACATTAAAGATGTTGATTTAAGATTATGGATATTAAAATTTTTCATGCCTGAACAACTTGGGGAAATAAATGTGTTAAAAGTTGAAGCAATAGGGTTGTTGCAACCTAAGGCTACAAATTGTGACAAACGTGTTAGTTCAGTGTCCACTCTAGTTCATAAGGATGACAAGAAAGAGGAGATTGAGTTAAGAAGAGAGATGGAGGTGCTTTGAGCCTACTATAGCAATATAGGCAAGGTTCTTTTTGGGCTATGTGTGTTTCATCATAATGGTCAATTAGAAGTTTGCAATGATTTCATAATCCCAATCTTATGTGGTAACACCATTCATAGGGCTTGCCATTGTCATTAAGTCTGTCATGGTGTGTGCTTTCCATCTTTAGTCAAGACACACCAAGGCAAAAAGAAGTCCAATGAGAAGAATTGGGTGGAGGAAGTGCTGGAGGAGAACAAAAAGTTGGCAAGTAGGGAGTATTGGGGATTATGTAGGGGTGGAACAATTTCACGTGTTTTGGGTCTAGGATTATGATGGAGGAGCATCCCAGGGTTTAAGAGCAATCTTATGTCACCTAAAAATATTTTCTTTTATTTTTTTTATTTGTAGGGTTTCAACAACATTTCTCTGCAGTTCAACCTTTCATCTTGTGGTTGGGAGCACATGATCTACTAAGAGCCGACAACGTCTCATCCAATTTTCAAAAGATTTTGTTCACCACAAAGGCATACTTCAGTTCCAAACTTACTACTGGCATGACAAGTTGACAACCAATTTTATTGTTTGAAGCTTGTGGCACCTTCTCAAAGCATGTAGAAACAAAGGAACATGTTTCCAAATTCATTAGACTCATGAGAGATTATGGTATGAACCATATCAAGATTCATTGATCCATCATCATTGCATTCATTCTAGAAGGTTCCTTCTACATTTGGTCAACTGTACATTACACTTGGCATTGAGATTTACACCTCCTTGTAGTTGATAGAGAACATTCCTAAGGCTAAGACTCACTATATAAACATCGCTCATGATCATTTAAAGGCAACCATTTTTAGTTCTCAGTTTGGGAGTAGAATTTGATAAGGAAAGAGCATTGTATTGTAATATCATTTGAGAATTTTGTAATTCACACCTAGTCGTGCCTAGATGTATGTATTGAAGGTTGCAACCTCTTATTGTAAGCCCTTGCAGCATACTGCAATTTTCCTATGACTGAGAATCAATAACGATTATGTTGTTGTTTCCTTGAATTCCACTACGTGTTTGTTCATTGGTTGCATGGTTAGATAATCCTTCATTAGATCCCCTGCCCATGATTGCATCAATTGGTATCAGAGTGACGTTTAGAATCTTGAAGGTTCTTCTTGTAAATAGATTACTGCATTTGAGGCAATATGCACGAAGCTTGTAAACTGAGCATAACTATGAGGTAGTTTGCATTAGATCTAGGGACAAGATTCCTCTGTAGAGAGGACAAGGTATTGTTAATGTTGTTGGAAAGATGGTAGAAATGTTTGAAATGATAAGAGTGATTAAGAAGAAGAGGTTGGTCTTGTCAAGTAAACTAAAAGTGAATAAGATGATAAGGAAAAAATAATGTTCAAAGCTATATCAAGCATTGGTAAGAAAACTAGAGTAGATGTTCCAAACTATTCTGGTAGTTTAAATCTTGAAGAATTGATAGATTGAATAAATGATCTAGAAGAAAACTATGAGTATAAAGATATTGATGATTTGGATAGGGTAAAATTTTCTAACACTAAGTTAACAAGTCATGCCACCATTTGGTAGAAAGAAATTCAGTTAGAAATAAATAGAAAGGGTAAACCTAGCATTGGGAAATGGGATAGCATGGTGAAAAGGATAAAATCCAAGTTCATTCTTACAAACTATCATTTAGAATTATTAAAGGAGTTGCATGGCTTGAGGCAAAAGGATATGGCTATGAAAGACTACAATGAGGAATACTACAGGGTGACAATTCAATCAAGGCATCACGTTCAAGGAGTGGATAAGATGGAAAGGTACATCAATGGTTTGAGAGGATCAATTCAGAAAGAGTTGAGCATGTTAAATATCCAAATAGTGGAGGAAGTGTATCAATTGGTCGTAACAATATAAAATATTGAACTGAAGATTTGAAGATAGACATAACTGACAATGAGGAAGAGAAGGAAGATTCTAGAGATAGATCTCAATGTAGTGATAGGAGACCATACATGGAAGATTCTAAGAATGGTAGTTCACACCGCAATGAAGGAGTAAGCAGTAATTCTTACCGTAATAATATATTCCTTTGTTAGGGTTTCTCTGGATTTGGTATGGTGAAAGCGATCGAAGAAGAAGAGAAAACGAGAGTTGCACATGTTGATGAGGAGACCGAGGGATCCTACAATTCTAAGAATGAACTGGAGAAAGGAGAGTCATTTTCATGGCAAGAGCCTTGATAAAACATGAAGAAGAAGAAGAAGAACCAATGTAGAGGAAGAATTTGTTCAGAACGATATGCAAATATGAAGGTAAGTGTTGTAGTGGTAGTAGAAATAATTTAGTGTTAGAAGAAATGGTTGATTGTAGAAAGAGCATAAGGTGTTGGTGAAAGAACAATATTTGGTCAAATTCAAAATAGAGACATATCATGATGAAGTTTATGTGATATAGAGTTAATAGATGTGTGTCATTTGTTGTTAGGAGACCATGGCAATTTGACAAGAGTGTTATGCATGATGGGAGAGCAAATACTTATAGTATAACAAAGAATAGTAGAAGACACAAGTTGGTTCCGTTGAAGGAAAGAGTGAGGCAAGTTTGCATTAATGTCAGAATTTGTTTGGTGATTGAAAGAAAGTGTTTGGATGGTTTGAGACATGAGAATATGTGTTTTGTATTAGTTTCTAGAGTTTGTGGCATTGTCAATGTGTAGGAAGCAGCACAAAAAAAGGAAAAAATGTTGGCATAGTATTAGGACATCATATCAAATAATATGCCAGAAGGGCTACTACTAGTCAGAAGTATCAGTCACCACATGGATCTAATACATGGAGCTAATTTACCAAACAAGGTGGCACATAGAATGACACTAGGAGAAAATGTAGAATTGAATAGACATGTGCATGAGCTATTGAAGAAAGGTTTGATCATGGAGAGTTTGAGACCATGTGTGATACCCACGATACTAGAACCGAAGAAGGATGGTGAATGGAGAATAAGTATAGACTCAAGAGCAATCAAGATGATCACAATCAAGTATAGGATCCCATTACCAAGGATGGATGAAATAATAGATTGTTTGAGTGGAGAAAAACATTTTACCAAGATTGATTTTAAGAGAGATTATCACCAAATTAGAATCAAAGAGAGAGAGAGAGATGACTAGAAGGCTGCATTCAAGACAAATGAAGGATTGCATGAATGATTGGTTATGCCTTTTGGGTTGACTAACACACCTAGTGCATTTATGAGGTTGATGAATAAATTGTTGAAAAATAATTTGTGTACGTCTATAATTGTTTATTTGGATGATATTTTGATCTTTAGTAAGAATAAGGAAGAGCACCTAGAACATATCAGGCTAGTACTATAGAGACTGGGAGAAAAAAATTGTTGATCAATGTGAAGAAGTGTAGTTCCATGAAGTCAAAATTGGTATATTACAGATTTGTAATCTTAGTTGAAGGATTGAAGATGGATCTAGAGAAAGTTGGAGCAATTGCTGAGTGGCCTACACCCATGAATGTTGGAGAGGTAAGATCTTTTCATGGTTTGACAAGTTTCTATAGGAGGTTCATTAGAGATTTTAGTAGTATTTGTGCACCAATAATTAAGACTATGTGGTGAGACAAGAAGGAATTTGGATAGATATTAGGAGTAGAAAGAAGCTTTATATTGCTGAATAAAAAGATAACTAAGCAACCAACATTAGCATTACCAAATTTTCAGAAAGTATTTCAAGTTGATTGCGATGCAAGTGGAAATGCCATAGGAGTAGTCTTAAGTCAAAAAGGTAGACCAATATCTTATTTGAATGAGAAGCTGAATGATGCAAGGATAAGGTATTTAGTTTATGATCAAGAATTTTATGCCATAATCCAAACCTTGAAGAAATGGAGACAAAACATGTTGCCAAAAGAACTTGTGATGTAGACAAATCATCATGCTTTACAATATTTGAATAGTCAAGGTAAGTTAAATTTGAGACATGTAAGATGGGTAGAGTTCATGCAAAGTTATTGTTTTGTATTAAAACATAGGAGTGGAAAATTAAACATGGTTGCAAATGCATTGAGTAGGAGACAAAATTTGCTGACAGAAATGAGACTAGAAGTAGTAGGATTTGATGAGTTGAATCATTTTTATGACATTAATTCTAATTTTGTTAAAGCATGGAAAGCATGTAAAGAACCAAAAATATGAATAGAAGTAAGTGGCTTGATTGTTTAATTCAAAATGAAATGTTGTTTAATGGTAATCAAGTGTACTCCAAAAACTCAATGAGGGAAAATGTGATCAAGGAAAAGCATAGCGATGGTTTAACAAGTTATTTTAGAATAGATAAGATAATGTCATTGGTGAGTGAAATTTATTTTTGGCTTCAAATATATAAGGATGTGAGAAAATATGTTCAAAGTTGTAGGATTTGTCAAGTAGTGAAAGGAAGAAATCAAAATATTGATTTGTATCAACCATTACCATTTTCAAAGAGACCTTGAGAAGATATCAGTATAGATTTTGTATTAGGGCTTCCTAGAACACAAAGAGGGCATGATTTTATATTTGTAGTTGCGGATAGATTTTCTAAGATGAAACCTTTCATTCCATGTAAGAAGACAAGTGATGCAATACATATGACATATATTTTTTAGAGAAGTTGTGAGGTTGCATGGGTTGCCAAGGAGTATTGTTTCAGACATAGATACTAAGTTTGTTGGATATTTTTAGAAGACATTATGGAAGAAGATGAAAATAGGTTTGAAGTTTAGTTCAATATATCACCCACAAACTACTGAACAACAAAAAATCTAAATTTATGAATTTAGACAATTTGTTGAGATGTTTGGTTGGAGAAAAGACAAGAAATTGCGATATGATATTAGAACAAGCAAAGTTTACATATAATAATTTAGTAAATATGAGTACAAATAAAACACCATTTGAGATAACATATGGCAATAAACCTAGGAATGTATTAGAATTATGACACATTGAAAGTGAAGAGAAGAGTGTAGAAGCAAAAGAATTTGTAGAACACATGAACGAAGTACATACAGAGGTAAAAAGTCACTTGGAAAAGAGAAATAGCAAGTATAAGGAGAAGGCTAATGAAAAAAAGGCATAAGGAGTTTGTAGTTGGAGATGAAGTGATGGAATATTTCAAAAAAGAAAGATTCTTAGTTGGGATATATAACAAATTGAAGATGAAGAAGTCTGGTCCTTGTAGAGTTATCAAAAAGTTTGATTCAAAAAATGCATATGAAGTGGAGTTACCAGAAGGATTAAGCATATCACCAGTGTTTAAAATTGTAGATCCATATCATTATCATGAAGGAGAGCTGAGAGACAATAACACAGAAGCACAATGGACAAATTAGATACCACAACAACAAAGAGAGAAGATTGAGGAGATTTTGGATAGTAGGATTAATAGAAGCACAAAAAGTAGATAGTATGAAGAATATTTAGTGAAGTGGAAAGGTGGGCCTGAAGAAGATTCATCTTCAATTCTTAAGCTTGAGGTAGACCATCTTGGTTTCCCTCTAGCCACTAGAAAGTAGGGGACTCACTTTTCAAATTACCTAGCTTACCTTGGGTGTCTAATGTAGGAGCATCCCAAAGTGTAAAAGCAATCTTGCATCACCCAAAAATATCTTCTTTTGCTTTGTTTGTTTGTAGGTTTTCAACAACATTATAGTCATCACACTTCTTATTTCATTTCTCCATAGTTGCACCTTTCATTTTGTGGTTGGGAGCACATGATCTACTAAGCACCTACATCTTATCTAATTTCTAGAAAAATTTGATCACCACAAAGGCATAATTCAATTCCAAACTTACTACCACCATGATAGGTTGACAACCAATTTTACTGTCTAAAGCTTGCAACACCATCTCGAAGCATGCGACAAGAAAGGAACATGTTTGCAAATTCATTGGACCCAAGAGAGATTATTGTATGAACTCCATCGAAATCCATTGATCCATCATCACCGCATTCACTCTAGAATGTTCCTTCTAAATGTTTCTTCGACTATACGTTACACTTGGCATCAAGCTTTGAACCTCCTTGCAGTGAACAAAGAACATTCCTAAGGCTAAAACTCACTATATAAACATCACTCATGATCATTTGAAGGTAGTCAATTTTGGTTCCCAATTCGAAAGTGAAATTTGATAAGGAAAGAGCAGTGTATTGTAATATCATTCAAGAATTTTGTAATTCACACCTAGTTTTGCCCATGTATGTCTTTGAAGGCTATGACCTCCTTGTTAGGAATATTATATTACATCATCTCCTTTACTATATTTAGATAAATCTATTAGTTTGTTTATCTTAGAAGTGTTAGATTCCCAAAATCATATAGCATTTCTTCTACAAAGAGGATTTCTTAAAAAAAATAGAAGATAAAATGAGAGGCAATATTACAATCAATACTTCATCTGCATTAATTATTCACAAATGGAACAATACATAAATAAACAACCACTTGCTAAAGTGGGAGAGAGACAAAAATGACAGATAATGATACATGCCATAAATGTCTCAAGCACTAAAAAGAAAGAGAACTAACCTTCCTAAAAGATAACCACTTGCAAACAGGGACAAAGTGGGAAAGGAAAGCTTAGGTCACACACCATAAAGCTCTCCAGTACAAGAAAGGAAACATTATCCTAAAAAGATTCTCCCTAATAAACTTATGATAAGTGTAAATATGATTTTACACCAACAAGAAGTTCTCATAATTATTTGTTAGTCACATAGGACTCTCCTATTCCCGTGATTCTTTGTTGGTCACATGCAGGGCTTAAATTTGATGGCCGTATGGTCGTATTTAGTCATTTTAACCGTAAAATACAATTAAAAATTTAGGAAGACCGTATCACCTGAAAGGTAAGATTCCAAGTAAACTGTCAAAATTTCTATGTAATTATTCTTATATATATTTTTAGTCTATATGTATTTTTCCTAAAATAGTTAGGCTTTAATATTTGAAAGGCAACTTCAAATAAATGACCGTCACAAAAAAATTGTTTGACAGGCAAGGTTGACCGTCAAATTTAAGCCGTGGTCACATGGGACTCTCCTCACCACCATGTATGAATATGTACCCCCTATTAAGATAATAATATATACAATGATATTGTGCCAGCTCAAGGTTATTGCTATCTGATATGGTATCAGAGTTGATTGTGCCAGCTCAAGGTTATTGGCATCCATGATCGCCTTAAGCTTCACACTGACGTTCTCACCACAATCGTCATCAGAAACTCCCCGTCTCACAGGAGAACCAACATTTGGATGCTAATTGTCATGTTTCTGATTCGTCTATGGCATTGCTCCACTACAAATCAAATTTGATCATAAAAAGCTGAGTGATTACCTTTGCGATTCAAATATACTTTGCGTTGTTCTTTCTCCCCTGCGCGCCATTGTCCAACACCGTGACTGTGATGGTTTGCCTGCTATTGATCTCGCCCGCCAACTTCGTCTTCAAGAGGCAGTTGTTGCACTCGTTGTATTTGGGAATCGTAGCCAAGATTTACGTTATGTTGAACCCATTAGCCGCTATTTGCTTGTAAAATTGTTGCATAATGTATGCATAATGACTACATTGGATAGCTACGCTAGCTTGTTATATCTAGACCATGCTTGGAGTCATTCTTTTTTTAATGGTTGTGTTAAATATTATATAGTCGTGCTATCTATTCTTTTGGTTGCACAATATAATTTTGTTTAGTTGTAATTATTTGGCATCCTAAGAGGGGTTGCCTACCATTTCCATGCTTATGTAATGGTTAAAACTATTATTCAATGGTTGTATCTCCATTTAGTTGCAAGCCTTATCATGGCTACACTATTTTTTGACAACTCATTCATAGATTGAGTGCTTGTAGTAGGTATGAAATCTCTCCCTTGTAATGTTCTCTTTGATTTTTGGTTCTCGACTTCTTTCGGTCGTTCTCGACTCTTGGCATTATTGTTGGGTCTGTTAGTTGTTTGGTTTTGCTTTGATGCAGATTTCTCTTTTATGGGATTTGTCCCTTTTGTCACATATCTATAGTTTTGTTAGCCTTCTTCTATTATCGGGGGTGACAACACAATTGTGTGTCCCACTTTTTGGCCTATGTGGGACGCTCAAAATTAGCATTTTTTAGTATCTTTCAATTTGCATCAATTATAGGGAACAAATGATCAATAATTTAAGGATGATGTAAATTAATGAGTTATGGAATTTTCTATGTAGATTCAAATTATACTTTTTTTCTATTTTTAAAAGAATTATTTCTATCACTTTTTCTTTTTATTTATTAATAATGCATAACTTTTGCTACAAAGAAGAAATTTCTATGATTTATTGGAAGTAGATCATTAACTCCACTATATAGTGTATGAATATTTTTTGATAATTTTTTATTAAATATTTTGTAATAATTTTTTATTAAATATTTTTATTGTTAATTTTTTAATTAGTACTAACAAACATTTTAGATCTCACGTGAAATCACATAACTCTAGCCCTAGAAGCCCTACCCTGAGTTTCAAGGCTAGGGAGGAAAAAATGAACAAAGCTATGGATTATTTAGATACATCCTCTAATAATACAGAGCAATCTTTGAGGAATTCCTTTGAGGATGTAGAGAAGAGGGATTTCACTAGTTCTGATATGAAGGGTTCTATCCCTAAGGACAACAACCTGAAGTATCAAGAAGAAAATGAGAGTTAGGATTCTGAGGAGGATGAGAACCCCAGAGGGAGCAAAAGAAAGAGTGGTTCAGAACCCTAAGGCCAAATCCTAGATTATGAGGAAAATGAAAAAGAAGGAGAAGAATTTGAATAAAAAAGATACCCTGAATGTTGAAGTTACAACTGATAGGGGTTTGAAGGAAGATAGGCAAGGGAATGCTTAGTTGGAGGAGCAAATGGCTATTAAGAAAAGAACAACAAAATGTATACCAAAACCTTTGATGGGAGTCCCTTTCCTTGGAATCTTGGATCCTACCCCTAGCATTCCTAAAGATTTCTCTGTTATGGTGGCTAAGTCTTCTTCTATGCATGAGTTATCTGATATTCTGGGGACTATTTAGGAGGCTACGAAAACACAATACCCTTACGAAATGGTTCTTTGCAGAAATCAATAGATTGAATTTGAAACTCTCCCTTATTGAGAAAAAGATTGAAGGCTAGACTTGGTTACAAAGGGAGGACAAAAGTAGGATCTTCCAAATGTGGGATGTTGTGCCCAAAGTTAATTAGTTGGATTAGGATCCGAGTGAGTTAAAGTAAAGCAATGTTACCATATTAGTTGAGCTAGAGAAATGGAAAGAGGACCATAACAATAGATTGGTGAGTCTGGAAAAGGAGCTAACAGGTATAAAGAAAAAAATCAATAGGGTCATCAAGGACAGCAAGTGTATAATCCAAAATAGTGTCATGGGAATCAAGATTCTCACCAAGAAACTTAAGGAGAGAGTAGATGGATCTGAGATCTAGTATGTGGAGGATAAGAATGCCAATGCTGATAAAAATGTCAAGGCTAGCCCCAATGTAAGGACTAGGAGTAATAAGAAAAAGTCGTATGAGAGGAAAAAAAGGAATTCCAAGGCTTTGTGAAAACTTCATGAGAGCTTCTACCAACAAGAACTGAAGGCAGCAAAAATTCGTAAAAAATGGTAGTATGTTGGAGGTCTACCCCTTTTTGTTAGTCTCTTGTATCTGTTTGGTTCGACTGGTTTGTTCTTTTTTTGCTTATTTTCTTGTCTGTTCTGTGGTGTTTGGGTTTGTGGTTTGTGAACGTTTTGTTGTTGGTTTGTTGTTACTTTGCTAATCTCTAGTTGGTTGTAAAGGGTTCTGGGGCCCCTTCAAAACTCATTTCACCAATTTAATCAAAAACAAAAATTTCAGATCTATATTATTTCGTAATGCATTTCTCTTAGTATATATATCAAAATTATTTTTTTCTTCTTTCATTGAAACAAGAACATCTATGTGGAGTGCAATGCATTTTTTGATAATTTTCTAACAGTGTCTGTTGTTTTTCCTAGTGTCTTGAATAGAGTCATTATTTTTTCATAATAGACCTACATTCATTAAAAAAAATTAAGAATTATAATATTAAAGAAAAAAATACTACATATTATAATTTTTTGAAAGGTAATACTAAGGGCTATATACTTACAAAATGACAGTTCCAAATGATTCCATTTGTTCCCCGAAAAGATGAAGCAAAATTATATTTTTTTGTCAACATTTTGATAGGTGCAAAGGGGGTTTGATTTAAACCTGGGGGGGTTATATACAAGGGGATTTGATCTAACCCCCTTTAATCAAATCCCTTTAGATGGAACCTCTCTAGTCTTAAATCATTAATTTTTTTTTTAAATATGATTTTAGGCAAAAATCAAGATGTCCCACAAGTGGGACACACTATTGTGGGATCACACTAGGTTAGTTTTTGGGCTAGTTTGCCCGGGGTAATATTATTTATTGGTTTTATAGAATCAATTGTCCATATAATGGTATTTCAATAATGTCAATACACTAAAAGTTTTATAATCAATTCAAGGTGCATTGTTGGTGGAGCTCGACACCTTTGATCTTATTTTGATTAAGAGGGAGAATTATTAATTCTCTTAGTAAAAATGAAGAAAAACAATGCATTCACCATTGAGAAATTTGAAGGTAAAGACTTCCACAGTTCGTGTTGCAAGTATGAGGATAACCAGTGTTGTCATTGATGTCAACATACTCATATTGCATTAATGAGAAGGATTGGATGAGCTGTGTATTGAGGAAATTAGTCTCAATTAGGAACAGTGAAGAACAGTGATGACATTAAGGTAAAAGTCCAAGATAAGATGAATATCAGAGGATGCGGTTTAAAGGGTTTTCAGATATGAGTCTTGAGATGCTCCAGTAAAGATTTCAGAGGTTTGCATGAAGATCTGAAGAAGTTATGGTCGCTCTAGTAGAACCGGTTCCGGCAGATGTTCAGTGGTGACAGAGTATCACAGATTGGTCTGGTGAGCTCCAGAATTGCATTATCTCATTTTGCGGATTGGAGGGAGTGTTGAAGCAATCAGTGAGAAGTGACAAATAGATTTGTTCATGGTTTGGAGGTCCGGAAGCACCTTTTTCATTGTGACAGTAGCAACAGACTGTGTTCTTGAAGTTCTGGATGAAGAAGAGAAGAATTCCAGTAAGCTGATAAAGTGCGGGTGTTCTTGGTGACTCAGGAAAGGTTTTTGTGATCCTTGGATCATGTACAATTCTTATTGGCGGTCCGCATTGAAGTTAGAGTTTAGATTTGATGTAAAGAGCACCGGTTGTTGGTGTTCTTCCTGAGACAGGCCGACTGGATGTACTACATGTCTTTCGGATGATCTAAAAATGTTTGCTGACTTAGATGAGTGTTCCTAAGTCGATGCCTTGTATAAATAAAGGACTGCGAAGTCATTCCAATGTGGGAATTGTGTGGATGAGTGTGACATAGCAAAGAAAAAGAGCGAAAGGCAGAGCAGGAGTTTTTGGGCTTAAATGGAATTGATCCAGGCATGGTAAAGATGTCAATCTCTAGTTCAAGTTTGTGATACTTGATTACTTTGTAGATAGTGTGTCTCTTATAGGCAATGTGCCTCTTGTGAGCAGTGTGCTCGGGCAGTGAGCCCTAATTGGCATGTGCCATCTATTTTCTTATTCTTCTAACAGAGAATAATCCTTGGGTTAATCACCCCGTGGTTTTTCCCTTAACCGGGTTTTCCATGTCAAAATCTTGGTGTCTCATGTGTTGATGTGTATCTGCTTTGGTGTTTATGGTTTATACTTTCATGAATGATTAATTGCTATGCTATTGAATAACAAAGTGGATTTAAGTGTTTGAATTGGAAGCAAGTTTAGGATAACTGATTCACCCCCCCTCTCAGTTATCAACAATTGGTATCAGAGCCAAGTTCCTCTAAAAGAGCTTAACCGCTTGAGGAGATCTAGGATGTCGTCATACAAGAAGGATAGTCTGAAGTTTGATGGAACCAACTTCTCTCTTTGGAAAGGTCGCATGAAATGTCACTTGGAGTGTATGGGAAAGGCGTACTTGTCCATGGTCACAAAAGCCTATGTACCTCCACAGGGTGGTCTGATAACTCTAAATGAAATCACAGATGCTAAAAATAATCTGCGGACCAAAGAGGCTCTTCTAAGTGCTTTAATTGACTCAGAACTCTCAAATGTTATTGACCTACCAACTACCTATGAGATCTGGGTCAAATTAGAACTTCTGCATGAAGGAGATGAGTATGTTAAGAGTGCAAGGTTGCAGAGTCTCAAAGGGAAATTTGAAAGACTGAAAATGAGAGATGATGAAAATATTACTACCTTTATGCCAAGAGTAAATGAGTTGGTGTGTGGAATCAAGAATGCTGGTGGAGTTTTGGATGAAAATGAGATTGTTAGCAAAATTCTCAGATCCCTTCCTACTGCCTATAAAATCAAGGTTGCTGCCATTGATGAATTCAGAGCCTAGACAACTGTCACAAGAGACCAATTGGCTGCATTTGAAATGACCGAGTTTGGAGATGATCCTCCCAAGACTGAATCTGCATTTAAAGCCAGTGCATCTGTGAAAAGCAAACAAAGATTTGATCTGGAAGACAACTCTTCAAGGAAGCTATCATGGTATGATCAAGCAAGAAGAGACATGGAAGAGGAAGAAGCAGAAACAGCTCAACTTGAAGCCCTCATTGCAAAAAAACTGCCAAGAGGATCCGATAAGTATGAAGGAAAATTACCCTTTAAGTGTTTCAACTGCAATAAGATTGGTCATTTTGCCTCAAGATGTCCGTAAAGATCTACAAGGTCAAATTCTAACAGACAAAGGTTCCAAAATAATTGTTATTATGTTCATGAAGAAGATGATAATGAAGGAGTAACAGATGATAAATCAGAAATAGGAAACAAATCCAGAAATGAATGGGTGTTTATTGCCATCAAGGAAGAAGATCCAATGTCCTCTGAATCTGTCAATCATAAGGTTGTAGAAAGAGCTTTGGCTGCCCAAGTTGAAGAAAAGGATGATTGGGTTATTGACAGTGGATGCTCTCACCATATGACAGGTGACAAGAACAAGTTCTTAGATTTGGAAAGGTATGAAGGAGGAATGGTAAAGTTTGGTGATAATTCTACTCGTAGAATCAGAGGTAGGGGAACTATTTCTTTTGATGGAAAGAACAAAACTGGTAATGTACTGTATGTTGAAGGATTGAAGCACAATTTTCTCAGTGTTGGACAGTTGGTGGACAAAGGTTATGATCTTCGGTTCAAGAATGGAAGATGCAGGATCTTTGAAAGTTTTAGAACTGAGATTGCATCTGGTACTCAAACAAAAGGTAATATCTTTCATCTAGTTGGTACTAATAAAAGTTGTTTGTTTGTTCAAGTTGATCAGAGTTGGCTATGGCATAGAAGGATGTGTCATGTAAATTTTGATAACATCATCAAGATAAGCAATACTCAGGCTGTAAGAGATCTTCCAAAATTGGTAAAACCTACAAATAGTTTGTGCAAATAATGTCAGCTAGGTAAATAGAGCAGAGTCTCATACAAAAGCAAGGATTAGTCCTCTACCAGATTATTGGAATTAGTTCATACTGATCTATGTGGTCCGACAAGAATCAAGAGTATGCAAGGTGATAGATACTTCATGCTACTGATTGATGATCATTCCTGGATGATGTGGATTACCTTTCTGAAAGAGAAATCAGAAGCTTTTGAGAAGTTCAAAATCTTCAAGGCTATGGTAGAGAATCAAACCAGATTAAAACTGAAATGTCTGAGGTCTAATAGAGGTGGTGAATTCACATCCGGTGAGTTCATAGATTTTTGTGAGAAGCATGGCATAAAGAGACAGTTGTCTGCTCCTAGGACTCCACAGTAGAATGGAGTAGTAGAGAGAAAGAACCGGACCATCCAGGAAGCATCCAGGACAATGATGATGGAAGCAAATGTTCCCCAGATGTTTTGGAGAGAAGCTGTCAGCACTGCAGTCTATACTCTCAACCGAGTTCAAATCAGAAGCAATACCGGTAATACTCTTTATGAACTTTGGTTTGGCATCACTCCTACTGTGAGATATTTTAGAGTATTTGGTAGCAATTGTTACATTAAAAGAGATGAAGATCTAGGAAAGTTTGATGCTAGAAGTGATGAAGGAATTTTCTTGGGTTACTCCACTCAAAGCAAAGCATACCGGTGTTACAATAAGAGACTGAGAAAGATGATAGAAAGTACAAATGTGAAGGTTGATGAAGGAATTGAGAAGCCCTCAAGGTTTTATGAATATGATGAAGATGATCAGAATGGTACTTTGGTTCAAGGAGCTCAATCCTCTTCTGAAAGTCAGATTCAGACTGATCCGGTAAATCAGGAAGAAGAGATAGGTCTGAATGAGCCTGATCAAGAAATAGAAGTGCAAGAAACTCCCAAAGTTCTAAGGTATGTAAGACTGAACCACTCTGAAGATCAGATTATAGGTGACAAAAGCAAAGGTGTGCAAACTAGGACAATTGCTCAAAATTCAGATGAATATTGCCTGATTTCAAAGATTGAACCTAAGACAATAAATGAAGCCTGCAATGATGAAAACTGGACCAAAGCAATGGAGGAAGAGTTGATGCAAATTGAGAAAAATCACACTTGGGATCTTGTTCCCAGACCTAGAAACAAGAATGTGATTGGAACCAAATGGGTCTTCCGGAACAAACTAAATGAAGTTGGTGAGGTAATCAGAAACAAAGCCAGATTGGTCTGCAAAGGCTACTCTCAAATAGAAGGAATTGATTTTGAAGAAACCTTTGCTCCGGTGGCAAGAATTGAAATAGTCAGATTATTTCTTGCATTTGCTGCCTTCAAAGACTTCAAGGTATATCAGATGGATGTCAAGTCTGCCTTCCTAAATGGTGATTTGGAAGAAGAAGTATACATTGAGCAACCGAATGGATTTCAATTGTCTGATCATGGTGATATGGTATGCAAGTTGAAGAAAGCACTGTATGGATTGAAGCAAGCCCCAAGAGCTTGGTATGAAAGATTGGATAAACATCTTGTGCAGATTGGTTTCAACAAAGGTACTATTGACAGTAACTTATATTTTAAAATTGATCATGAAAACATCTTGATTGTTGAAGTATTTGTTGATGATATCATCTTTGGAGGGAAAGACAACATGTGTAAAACCTTTGCAAATCAAATGAAAAGTGAGTTTGAAATGTCTATGCTTGGTGAAATGAATTTCTTCTTGGGTCTGCAAATTACTCAAACAAAGAAAGGGATCTTCATTTCTCAGACCAAATATGTGAAAGAATTGTTGAGGAAATTTGGGAAGTAAGATTCAAAGCAAATGAATACTCCCATGGCAACCGGATGCAAGTTGAGCAAAGATGATGACTCTCCTAAGGCATACCAGACAAAGTACAGATCAATGATTGGTGGATTGTTGTATCTCACTCAAACTAGACCGGATATTATGCAAGCTGTTGGTCTTGTTGCTAGATTCCAGGTTGATCCTAGAGAATCTCATGTCATGGCAATCAAGAGAATTTTTAGATATCTAAAAGGGACAGTGGAGTATGGTTTGTGGTATCTTAGAGATCATGATTTCTCTCTTCATGCATACACAGATGCAGATTGGGCAAGAGATGTGGATGACCGGAAGAGTACCAGTGGTGGAGCATTTTTTTTGGGAAAGAGACTGGTTTCTTGGCTAAGCAAGAAACAAGATGCAATATCTCTGTCTACAATTGAAGCATAATACATTGTAGCAGCAGGTAGTTGCACTCAAGTTTTATGGATGAAGTAGATGCTAAGAGATATTAAAGTAGAGTATGAGGAGCCTATCACAATTTTCTGTGATAATTCAAGTGCAATAAATATTTCTAAGAATCCGGTGTTGCACTCTAAGACTAAGCATATATCTATCAAGTTTCACTTTCTGAGGGAGCAAGTGAACAAGGATGAAGTTAGATTGGAGTTTGTGCCCTCTAAGGATCAGATTGCAGATATCTTTACTAAACCTCTTCCCAAGGACTCTTTTGAGTTTCTCAGAGAGAAGTTAGGGGTTATTGCCCCTCCAGTGATGAACTAGGATGCACTGATGTGCATCAGTCCGGTGGATATCACAGTCATATCTTGTGATCCGGATTGGTGATGGGGAGCTGCTACTCAGGGGGAGCAGCTGGTATGATTCTGATGTGTTAAAATTGCAAGTATGAGCCCTTTGCCATTGATGTCAAAGGGGGAGAGAAGACATGTGAAAAACAAGTGGTTGATGATCAAAGGGGGAGCAGTAAAGAAAGAGAAGACATGTGAAGAGTTGCTGCTGATAAGGGGAGCTGTGACAGAAAGGAGAAGTTCTTGCCTTGATGGTTTTTCACATCATATGTTGCCATCAATGACAAAGGGGGAGATTGTTGCAAGTATGAGGATAACCAGTGTTGTCATTGATGTCAACATACTCATATTGCATTAATGAGAAGGATTGGATGAGCTGTGTATTGAGGAAATTAGTCTCAATCAGGAATAGTGAAGAACAGTGATGACATTAAGGTAAAAGTCCAAGATAAGATGAATATCAGAGGATGCGGTTTAAAGGGTTTTTAGATATGAGTCTTGAGATGCTCCAGTAAAGATTTCAGAGGTCCGCATGAAGATCTGAAGAAGTTATGGTCGCTCTAGTAGAACCGGTTCCGGCAGATGTTCAGTGGTGATAGAGTATCACAGATTGGTCCGGTGAGCTCCGGAATTGCATTATCTCATTCTGTGGATTGGAGGGAGTGTTGAAGCAATCAGTGAGAAGTGACAAATAGATTTGTTCATGGTTTGGAGGTCCGGAAGCACCTTTTTCATTGTGACAGTAGCGACAGACTATGTTCTTGAACTTCCGGATGAAGAAGAGAAGAATTCCAGTAAGCGGATAAAGTGCAGGTGTTCTTGGTGACTCAGGAAAGGTTTTTGTGATCCTTGGATCGTGTACAATTCTTATTGGCGGTCCACATTGAAGTTAGAGTTTGGATTTGATGTAAAAAGCACCGGTTGTTGGTGTTCTTCCTGAGACAGGTCGACCGGATGTACTACACGTCTTTCGGATGATCTAAAAATATTTGTTGACTTAGATGAGTGTTCCTAAGTCGATGCCTTGTATAAATAAAGGCTGTGAAGTCATTCCAATGTGGGAATTGTGTGGATGAGTGTGGCATAGCGAAGAAAAAGAGCGAAAGGTAGAGCAGGAGTTTTTGGGCTTAAATGGAACTGATCTAGGCATGGTAAAGATGTCAATCTCTAGTTCAAGTTTGTGATACTTGATTACTTTGTAGATAGTGTGTCTCTTGTAGGCAGTGTGCCTCTTGTGAGCAGTGTGCCTCTTGTGAGCAGTGTGCTTGGGCAGTGAGCCATAATTGGCATGTGCCATCTATTATCTTATTCTTCTAACAGAGAATAATCCTTGGGTTAATCACCCCATGGTTTTTCTCTTAACCGGGTTTTCCACGTCAAAATCTTGGTGTCTCATGTGTTGATGTGTATTTGCTTTGGTGTTTATGGTTTATACTTTCATGAATGATTAATTGCTATGCTATTGAATAACAAAGTGGATTTAAGTGTTTGAATTGGAAGCAAGTTTAGGATAACTGATTCACCCCCCCCCTCTCAGTTATCAACAGTTCACAAGTCAAGCTCCAGTTAATTCTTATTGAAAAATATCTATGAGATGTAGTGAGTAGAACTACATCAGCTGATGGAATCAAAAAATGGACTACAAAGGATCGAAGAGTGACAACTTTGATTTGTCTTGTACTCTCACATGCATATCTGCACCACATTGATTTCTCAAAGACCTCAAAGCAAGTATGGGATGCTCTCAGTGTTTTGTTTGGATCACAAGCATCAAGTGCAAAGATGGGCCTAAAGCAAAAGTTATTGAGGCTAAAAATGATGGAAAGTGACAATGTTGTCCAACATATCAATAAGTTTTATTCCTTGATGAATCAACTAGCCAGGATAAAAGCCAAGGTAGATGATGATGATGCAAAGGCCATTTTGTTGAATAGCATGCCTCCTAGCTATGGTATTATTGTGTTCACATTGAACAAAATAGATGTTACCATAGAAGCTATAATCTCTACCTTGATAGATGCAACTAAGAAAAATGATTCAACTATAGAGGAAACTGTGATGCTTGTTAAAAACAAGCTTAACCATTCCTCTTGATCCAATTTTTCTACTTCAAAGGGAAATACTTGTTCTCCAAGGACGAATTTTTGTGCTACTATTACAAGAAAAAGGGCCACATTATTATGAATTGTATTCAACATGCAAAGGATCTCCTCAATGGCAAACTAAATACATATAAGGCATTGGTTGTGGAGAATGATGAAGAATGTCTTTTTGAAGTAGCTACTAAAGACCCTCCACACGAGAATAGTGAAGAGGAATACATTTTCTACATACAATCAAGAGTTTGTATTTGTAATTGGATGTGTTTGTCCCTAATCACAATTGTTGGTTGTTTGTGATTGGATATGTTTGTCCCCAATCATAATTGTTGTAAATAGAAATGAGTGTCTCTAATCATAATTGATGACAGATAGATGTGTTTGTCCCTATCCAAATTTGTTGTATGACCTCAGATAGAAGTGTTTGTCCCTATCCTTGGTTCCATAAGTAGAAGTATTTGTTCCTATCGTTGGATAAAGTCTAGTAAGGTTAATCCTACTAAAGAAGCATAGTGAGGCGAGTTCCACTATTGTTTATCAAGAGTTGATGTGTATTTACCTACTCATACTTGGTATTTTGATGAACTACTAAATATGTTCATCAAGGCCTATTAGTATACCTATCATCTAGAGATTGATATAATAAGGGGGGGTGTTAGGAATAAATTATATTACATCATCTCCTTTACCGTATTTAGATAAATCTATTAGTTTGTTTATCTTGGAAGTTCTCGTGATTATTTGTTAGTCACACAAGACTCTCCTATTCCCATGACTCTTGTTGTAAGCCCTTGTAGTAGACTATAATTTGCTTATGACTGAGAATCAATAAGGTTTGTGTTTTTGTTTCTTTGAATTTCGTTGTCTATTTGTTCATTGGATACATGGTTGGATAATCCTTCATTGGATCCTCTGCCCATAACTGGATTGAGTTGTATGCTTACAATTTAAGTTTCTATATTTTTTATTTCGTTGATTAGCAATTTCTGTAGCACTATATAATATAGTATTGCATCACTTTGGTTAGATGATGCATTTTGTAAGCTTGGTGTCAATTAGTTCTACAAGGTGGTAGAGATCAATATATTTGCAATGCATCTACAAGGGAGGAGGCCCGAATGGAGCCCACACTAAATTATCTAAAAAATACTTCACTAATGCTAGTAATCAAAATATTCAATTTTAACGACATTCTCTTAGTAATTACTATTCTAGAACAAGATTTGCAATGCAACTTATTCATTTTCCCTGCCAACGACTGTAAAGGCAGTTTTGTGATAAGCCTAAAGCATTAATAGAGCTGCAGTTAATTGTATCACCTTAGGTGTGTGGTGATCACCAAAAATAGATTGTTGCGTTTTCAACTTTTCCAGCTATTTGTAGCTCCCAAAGACTTTTCTATCTTTCGTAATGATAAATCATGTTCATATTGATGATTTTGTTTCTTCACATGGAAATGTAGATCCATACCTAAAGCTCCAAGGCTTAATTTTTTGAAAAAGATATTTGTTTTTTATTTTGCAATTTAACAAATGAAGAATTGCTATGATGTTTTGAATGATTTTGCATCGTATGAGGTTAGGGGTGATGAAAATGAAGAACAGAGGTGTTAGATTCAAGCGCACACAACATAGACAAGGGCACACTTACAAGCCAAAAACGTAGTGTGTAGTTCATATGGTACCTTGGGTAAAAATCAAAGTTGGAATTTTCTGAATTGTTTATCGCCTTCCATTGGCATCAAGTTATCATTTATTTTTACCCAGCTCTTAAGCTTTGCAACTCAAAATCTGGGAGAGGAGGAATTGTGTATGCAAGGTGTTTTTCATTTGGATGCTTCTAGGATAATAGTTCGTGAATATGGTTGTGTATAATACAACATAAAAATATTTTGCAGTAATCTTATTTGTAGTTTGATTATCATGGTACTAGAGTTAATGGCAAGGTAAGAAATAAAGAATCTTGGCTGCATGGAAAATCCACGACTTCAACTATCTCTTACGATTTTTGGAAGGCATTTTTGTTAGTTTTCAGAGAGATATAGGACAGGTTTTTATTTCATCTGGGAGTATAAGACAGGATTATAAGATTGATTTGTCATGGGTGTTAACTGTCTTGTTTTTGAAAAAAAACAAGGTGCAGGGTTCTAGAAATCAAGATAATATCTATACGGACAGTTAGTTCTGTCAATTTTCAAATTTTGCGGTTCGTAAGTTCTTTCCCCACTCGTCTTAAAACGAGTGTAATCTATTTTTACACAAGTAATCAAATGTACCCTATATGTCTGTTATGTGGGACAGAGCATACATATGTTTAGACACAGAGCAGCTAATATCTTACGTAATTTTGTTCTTTTTTTCTTTCGATTTTTTGTTGAAAGTTTACAATACATATGTTTGGAGGCAGAGCAGCTAATACCTTTTGTAATTTGTTCTTTCGGTTTGAGGTTGACATTACATATGCTTGGAGGCACAGCAGCTAACACCTTTGTTTTTTCAAATTTTTATTTGATGTTAACATTACTTATACGGTGCTTGTCCAAGTAGAAAGAAGCAAAATCCTGTTTGGAAGAGAAAGGAGTGTATCCCCCTTCAGTGGATGCACTTATGATGGAAAACAAGGGAATTTCTGAAGATAGCAGTGCTGAAAAGAGGACTCCTTCGGCTGATATGAGAGATACTGGGAATAGGGACAATGGAGATGTGATGGTGACTCATTTGGCTGAGGTGCATTGCGACACTGGGACCTCGAGTGGCCCTTTGGATTGTCCTAGGTCTTCCAAAATGGTGAGATCTGAGGGTAGTGTCAAGCTTAGGTTATGTACTCAGAGCTCTTTGGAGAAATTTGGTTTCAAACCACCCTGATTTGTTGGGTTGGTTGGGGACTCTGGGGTCCTTGACCCTTTGTTTGTTTGTCTCGTTGTTGGGCTAGTCCTGCGTTGCTCTGCTGTTTGTTGTTCCTTCTAGTTTTGCTGGGCTTCATTGCTGTATCTTTTCTCTTGTACAAGGGTCAGGGCCCTTTCAAAATCCCTGCTTACCTTTATCAAAAACATTACTTATACTTTGAGGCAGAGCATCGGCACAGCCAATACCTTATAATTTGTTTTTATTAGGCTAACCCCACATATTCTTGGAGGCAGAGCAACTAATACCTTACATAATTTGTTCCTTTGTTTCTACTTTTTTTGTTTGAGGTCACTACATATAGTTTGAGTCAGAGCAGCTGAAATATAACCTCACTAGATTCTGGCCCCAAAGTTCCGAAACCCTGGAATTTGGTGTCCTTTTAAAGTTCCAGCCTACATACAGTCCTGAGACTTGAACCCAAAACAGTCACGGTAACCTTGATTGATCTAATTTGCAACTCAAAATGAAGGTATCTACATGTTCTTGCTGGAACCTTGTGAAGAACAGATCAATTTGCTTGGCAGCATATGTAGCAATAATCCATAAATGAAAATCATCTTTAACAACGACTTCCAAATGTTTCACCATATTGCATGAAGATCATTTGAAATGAGTAAGAGAGAAAGATTCATCTAATAGTTGGAAAACCTCAAAGCTTATATGTCTTTTGTCATCTTTTCAAAGGCACCTGCATCAGCAGACTGGGGTTGAGGAAATTGAATGAATTGGCAGGTTGTCGTGCTGCTCAAAATATTGATGGGTACAACCAATGAGTAAATAAAGAGAGCTTCCAAGTTACCAACTAATGCTTATAAAAGCTCTGGCAGCCAAAATTGTAGTACCCGGGAACTGTTGAGGGAATGTTGGGCTGGCTGGCATGAGAAGCAAGAGGAGCTCTCAGTGTAGGTCTGTTCAGGGCATTTTCAAGTTGTGGTGCTGGCAACTTAACGGAGGCACAAAAGAAGCAACCAAAACAATTAATTATCAGAAACACTTATATTGCAATGAACATTAAAGAAATGGATGAGGCTTTGTCTGATATGCACACTTGAAGAACCGCACCTACAATTTTGGCAGTTGCCAGGTCTGCAACAAGTACAAGGATGTCCAGAAAAAAATTAACATTACACTTCAAATCCTTAACAAATGTTCTATATATATTACTCAAAGCTGAGATGAACATCATGTAGTGGCATAATGACTTGTAGTAATCCGAATAGCAAGCATGACAGAAGCAAAATGATAACACGGGATGTGGAAGACACGACCTTCCATGAGGTAATAAGCAACAAAATCATAAAAATGCACATGATATTTTTTTTCTAATCTTAAATAATCCTCAGACCAATATAAATTTCATACTCAAGACAATGTTCTGGAGCACTGTACCAAACAGCTGAATCTGTCAGATATAACATTATAGCAAACATTAGAGCACATTTGATATTTATAAAGTAAATAACACGAGATTATAAAGCATGCAATATGAATTCATTCTAAGATAAATGCCAAACCATGGACACTATCAACTTCCAAAGACAAATGGAAATTATACATATATTTATGGCTAAAAATTTATCTGAGTGTAAAAATAAGTAGAAGATGCAGAAGACATTGTTGGAGGTGATTACCTGTTTGCTTACTATATGGGACAGTATCTCCATTACAAAATCTATCTGCAAATTCAGTAAAACAGAACTAATGATTGACCCATGTAACATAGAAAACTGTGGTCAACTTATATAATGTAAGTACAGTAAAATAAGTCCACTGAAATCAATCTAGTGTTCAATTCTTACTCATTATCACTCTTTGGAGTACTTCACTATCCTGAACATTTGGACCAATGATCTAAATATGGCTGCAATTCAGAGGACAAAATATTAGCTGCAGATCCTAATGTGTTATTGAGCAGAAATTGAACAATATTGAAATGAAAGTTCACAAGAATTGAAATTGCTAAACAGTAGAATTTTATTGCAAAATAGATAGTACAGCACATTCAAATTTAGTATAGAAGCCACAACTACAAGCGCACTTGAAGAAAAGGCTTCAAGAGCCTAGATTACAAACATTATTGTTTTTGCTAAGTACTTGAGAGTGTCTTCAATGTAATCTACTTGAAATTTATCATTCAACATTTGTAAGAAAGGGCGGTTGTCATTTCTTTGGTCACTGAAGCCTGGCAGGAAGAAAACATAGTTGGCAAGTTAAGCTTGAGCATTACATGGCTAATTAACAAAAGGAAAGAGCCAGCATTTTAGTTTTAACCATCATTAATGTTTTCTGTACTGTTTTCTGTTATGAATGTATGTGGGTTGGAATACCAGGTCTTCAGATAATCCAATACCTTCTCAATTCCAAAAGGTGCACCAAACATATCTGGCGAGTACATTTGCTATAAGAATGCTCAGCCATTGATATTCTATGATGTTAAGGACATCAGGCATTCCTGTGAGACATGAACTACAAATTGCAAATACACAAAGCTGTGGATCAATGGGCACACCATTCTTTTCATCTGCTGATAGAGTTAAAATCAACAAATCAAGGATGAGTAACTCTATGTTAGTTAAAATCAAGAAAATAGAAATTCATAAGCAGGTTCTTTGCCTTTGGGTTTAGCTTGTGCTAGTGGACAAACTATCTTGATGAAAGTCAATAGATTTGATGCAAGTGACAGCTGAGTTGCTGTAAACGACATTTAGGCCATTTAGAAAAATCTTTCCTACAAAATTTCTCTCTGTATATCCTAGTCTCCTAGATAATACACAACCTATTCGATCTTATAATTTATTCTTAAATTACACTGCACCTGATATTTTCTTCTATAGATATCCACAGCAGTAGCATGGGCATGCAGCACATTGTGCATAGCAATGAAAGGCACTGTTTAAGTGTTGCTCGCACTGCAATTCCCAAATGGTTGTGAGCACCTGCTTGGAGGATACACCTATATCATATTCCTTGATTTTGAAGACATTGGGCTCATTGAGTGGTTCAGTATTTTACTCTGTCGCCAAACATTCTGAAACATGATTCAGCAGACTATGCAAAATCATCTCTGCAGAAGCCAAGCAAAAACAATAAACTCAAATCTCTTCATCACTCAGTTTAAAGGAGTTAAAGCCATTGCACTAGACAAAAGAGAAGCAGAGCATAACATAGGATGTTATGCAAATGGCCGGAATCCTGTAACAGATAAGATCCAAACCCTTGGAAATTCCTCTTCTACACCATAAATAACAAGGCCAATTACAGTCTTGAAAGAAAGAAGAAATAAAAAGATGAATGCCTTTGCTGAGAAGCTCGTCGATCAGATTATTATAGTATTTCACTACAAGAGGATTGATCTTTCCGCTACCCTCTGCAGATAGACAAGGCTAACAGACTTAGAACAGATTAAAAGTAATTGATTATATCTCTAACAGGTTTGATGTAATTCTTTTTCTGACCCTGCTCCAAAACTCAAAAACTATTACCTTGTTAGAGAAGAAAAGAAAAAGCCAATAATGCTCCTTCAATTGTTTTTTTTTTCATTGAAAATGGGACTCAGAAATGTCACATCCCCCCTGGAGGGAGAATTGCCACGGAAATTATGTGGCAATAATAATAATAAAAATAAATGAAACTAAAAGGTCATATTAAAGGCAAAAACATGTATCATTTAAGAAGGATGAACCTGCTACTTCATCTACGGGTGTATGGCCTACATTGATGACAATAAATTTAAAAGACAAGGTGGACGAGAAGGTGAAGAAAATGGTTGGCAAATACCCTTGATGGGCATGGCATCCATTGACCACCAGCGAAAGTGAACAAGGAGGAGCTTGACTGGTGCGTAGGTTTTGTTGGTTGATTGATACAAAAATGGAACAAAGGAAAAGACTACAGATATGGCGAGGAGGGACGATTCGTGGGAAAGGAGGAGAGGAAGGCGATGAGGAGAAGACATGAAGAAAAACAGTACGCTAAGGGACACCATTTCTTTTTTTGTGGGTTCTTGTGCTGCCCAGGAAGTAGGTTTCGTGACAGGGGAGAAGAGGAGTAGGAATACGAGTCCTCACATACGTTTTAAGTTTTTAATGATCCAACATATGAAGACACGGTCATCCAACATGACCAAGTTAAAGCATGCCGAGTGAGCATTCAGTCTAAGATCCATCGACATGATCGATCCATAACAAACTATAAGAAATGGTCACCCAAATGGACAATGAGGTGAGCTGTCTAGAGAAGAACTTAAAAGAAGCTCAAGAGGCACAAGAAGCCCTCTATGTAACATATCAAACTAGAAGATCCATGGCATGTCAAGAAAAAAGATCAAATCAAGGGGCAACCCAAAACCCCTCCAATCTAAATTTCCACTCCTACAACACAAGTAGTGAAGCATTCATGTCTCCCTTGTCCTCATCATTCAACATGACAAGTTTTAATCAAACAAGTAAAGGATTCCTATAATGCAAAATCAACTATAAACAATCTAACCCAATTTTCAAAACATGAACATGACGCCATCTACTTACCCAACTTTTTCTAGATATCAACAATCTAGCATACCCTTTCAACAAGTGCAACAAGCTCGACCTATATGGCTAATGTTTGGAGGAGCAAAACCCTCTACACATAACCCCATTTGAGGAACATACTTTGAGTGTTTAAAGAAGCCTCTTGACTGTACAACATTCGTAACATTTGTCATACTACCACATCCTCTCTTTAAATTTCCAAAATTCAGAGGAGTCGGTGACCCCAACTATCATATCAAGGCCTACATCACAGTAGTGCAGGAGGTCCTTCCTTGGGATGGAGTGGTAGAAAAGATTTTTCCAAAGAATTTGGAGGGTATTAGTCTAGATTGGTACTGTCGACTTCTAGAAGCATCAATCCACTCTTTCAGACAACTTATCAATCAATTTATGGTTGCCTTCGACATAAACAAACTAGTTAAAATATGAATACACAAATTTTTAATGATCAAACAAGAAATCAACTAGTTAATCAAACATTTTTTTATATGGTGGAGGAAAATCCTCTACTCTTCAACTAGCACAGCAAACATCATAGGGAACTATGTGATCTCTTCTTACACACTCTCAATGAGGACATATGAGAAGGTGTCTAAACACACCCTTATAAATCATACGAAGAAGCACTCGAAAGTGCCCTTAGAATTGACCAAACTACTATCAATAGTGGAAGAAGGGTGTATAATGCCAATGTAAGGTTGGTAAACCACAATAGCAATAACAAATCCTTGACAAACAATAAAAACATAGATGGGTCAATAGACACTTCACCATCCAGGAACAACAATCGTGATTACAACAGTTATACAAATTTGGGGAACCAAAATGTTAACAACTATCCCTCGAGAATCAATGGGTATTCATACAACAATCAATACAATCCTTATCAAAAACCTCAAAATTATGATCATAATAAATACTGCTCATTTCACAAGAGAAGGGGGCATGATCTATCAAGTCATGTTAGGAGTACCTTCGCTTCATATCAAACCTCCCAAAAGATCAAACATTCATGGACACATTCCCACACTTACAAGATGAAGGAAATAGTCCCAAAACTATCAAAGTTACACCTTTGATCAAAACACCTTAGGCCTTGTGGAATTAGACAAAAATTTAAACATTTGTACTACCCAAGGACTAGAACAATTAGACTCCACCCCTAGTGATGCAAACTTTTCTCACATGCTATAACTTCTCAAGAATTCTCCTATGCACAAGAATGCTCTCCTCAATGCCTTAGATTTAGTCCATCTTGTCCAAACCACTCCAAACGAAAAGCATTCTTCGACATTCAATTTTGAGAAATCACCTTCAGATAATGGCATAGATGAACATGGTGATCTCCCCCTATGCCTAATAGTCCAAGTTCAAGACTATTCCATCAAGCATGTGATGATCGATGATGGATCTGCAATCAACATAGTCTTTTTTCTCTCTCCTTCAAAGAATGGGTTATGATGAAACTCACATCACACGAGAAACTTCCATCCTTAGAATTCATGATAACCCAAACATTTGAACCATGGGTAAGGTCAATCTTCAAATCACAAATGTTGGGTCCCAAAACTCTCCCAACTGAATTTTATGTCATCAATGAAGAAACCACCTACAAAATGATCCTAGGAAGACCTTAGATTCATAGGATGAGGGTAGTTCCCTCTAGCTTATTTCAGGAAATCCACTTCTCACACATGGGTCAAACCCATATCATTAAAGGAGACTCTGGTCCTTTTAGCATTTACAGAATTGTACAAGCCAAAAAGAAGGGAAAGGCCATAGAAACCACTAATGACCAAAAAATCAAAATTCTTGGAAAAGTAGAGACATCCAAACAAATCACAAACATAGCCAAAACTTCAAAATTTATAGGGGAGGGGGCAACAAGAGAATTTCCCTTTGATCCACACTCAACAAAGTCTTAAACTCCCTATAACTTAACAACCATTCTAATCAACCTAGACATAAATATCCACACATTCGAGACCACCACTACCAAATAAAAAGAACCAAAATCCACACAAAAACTAGGAGAGTCATCACCAATTCTAATTGCCCCTCAAAATTTCAAAACAAACATTGAAATTCTACAAGAATATAAAATGACAAGGCTAGGGGGCAAATCACCAAAATGATGAAATATGTGAGTGCATAAAACTTCTCACCGAATTCAAAGACATTTTCACACCAAGCCTAAGAATGATCTTGCAAAGACTCTCAGATGATGGATATCAAACAACCAGGTCAATAGAAATAGAAAAACAATGCAATAAGAATATCATCCCAAAACCATTCAAAGTTAGAGACCTTGTACTCATAATCTGCAATCTTATCAACAAAGGCTGAAAATTTAGACCAAATTGGATAGGTCCATACATAGTCAAGGAATATGTAAAAAATGATGCTTACTTCTTGTGCACTATGGAAGGAAAAGATTTTGGTGTCTAGAAACTCAGTAAAAATTATAAAAGCATAAAAATCTAGAAAAAAAATCAAATAAATTCAAAATTCATAAAAATTATAAAAACATAAAAATTCAAGAAAAACATGCATTTCATTCTACTCACCATGCACTTGTTAGTGATATGCTCTTATTAGATTTTCTTTTAGTAAGGAGTCTTAAGGTTGTCTAGTATAGGTTGTCTCTTCTAAGCCTTAGAGATTTCTTAAAATCATCATCATTCATTTTTTCCTTCTACATTCCCAACAAGTTCAAACAAAGTCAAGCTTTTAGCTTTATACTAATCCTATTCTTAATGATTCATTTCGTCAAGTCTAAGAGAAGTAAGTACTCAATAGAAGCTTGCAAGTTGACATTCCCTAATCCTCCTTAGCGAGAGGGAAGTCCGATGGGGTAGTGAAAGTTCTTGGTGGCATCTAGACCCTTATTCATCCTGGCCAAAAATGTCAGGGGGATCATAACTCCGCTAAGAAATTTAATTTAAAAAAAAAGTTAAAAAAATACAAGAAGAGATAAAAAATAATACAAAAAAATCAAAAAATGAAGAAAAAGGAGAAAAAAGAAAAGAAAAGAGAGGATTGCTTCAATGTCTATACTCTCGGGTGGAGATAAGTCTAAGATTGAAGCTACGAGGGTGGCATCCATTGGATAAAATAAAAAAGAGAGGTACAAAGCACACACATGCACCAGTTGGGCAAAGCCAAGAGTTTAGCTATCTTTTACGACCATATTTTTCTTTGGAGCCCTCCTTTACCTTAGGTCTAACTTGTTGGCCATCTTTGATCTAGGTCTAGAAGGTGCTAATAAAATTTGTTGTTTGTCTAAGTGGAAATCTTGATCAAATTGTTTTGTCTAGATAAGGATTAGTGTTTAGCCTTTTGCAAAGCTAAGTTTAGAAATTGTTCCATCTCCTCCCCATTCCCACTTGATTCCCTAATAAAATTCCATCTCAATGTCTAGTAGGTCATCCTATACTAGGTCAATTCGCAATACCCTAAGTCAAAAATCCTACTTAAGAGAAATCACACTATTTGTCCCATTTGTGTACATACAAAAACAATAAGACATGTAATTTCATCATAGTATCTAGCACATAGTACTTTTCATTTTTATATATGTGAATCGCATCCATACACACTACATACATCATAAATAAAAAATGATAAACAAAAACAACACCAACATTATCATCCATATGTGATCATCATAGGTACTCATAATCATTTGTATAAGCATTAATAAAACTCTATCCAACCATATGCACCAAGAGGGAAAGCAAAATACAAGGTGCCGATTGAAACTACATATAGATCTCAACCAGTTAGGTCTCACAACAATAGGTTCATAAAAATGTCTGAGTATAAGTCACTCCTCCAACAGAGTTAAAAGATCAAAACTATGCACTCAAGTATGCAAGTATCCCCATGCAAGGGGGCAAGAGAAAAATCTCTTCAATAAGCATAGGTTTCTCAAATACCTCAAGGTGTTAAGTCATACCTTCACAAAATCTTTAGAAAAACCATAAAAATTAGAAAATTAAAAAAATCTTAAAAATTGTAAAACTTTGAAAATTCCTAAAAACCATATATGTCCTTCAAAATATGCAATAAAAGGAGAATTTATTGTTCTCCTCTCTAGATTAGCATGTGTTTTTAATATTTTATTTCCTTAGCCCAGGGTTTTGTCCTCGTATTGCATCTCTTTATCATCATTGTAGATTGTCATGACAAGGTGAGATGACTCAAGTAAACTCAATATCTATGGTACGTTCTCTCGTCTCCATTCTAGTACTTACTTCAACTTATCATATATTTGACTTATGCTTGAATCAGTTTGTATATCAGGTCCAAATGAGGGGTAAAGACAACAGGTAAATGTTAGTGTGAAAATAGCTTTTACCTATCTAGATTGACTAGGTCCTATTCACACTAGGCTTAAGCTCACTTAGAGAGGTTGTTTAGACTTTCGTCTCATCTCATTTGTACTCAACATGTGTCCTCACACTTGTCTCATGTGAGTCAATATGTGTCAATCTTTGGAGGGTTATTCAGTTGTTGTGTTCAACCATCTCATCTCCTCAACCTTGCCTATTTATGGAAGGCTTCTATGTACATTTTTCACTAGTGGAAGGCTATTACGCGCATTCTGATTTTGGTTTCTCCAACATGGTATCAGAGCCACATGAATGCACATCCCTTGCCACATCAAGGTGACTCCAGCACTTAGCCCTATCATTAGAGCATTGTAGAGCCAAACAAGCCTCGTTGTTGAGTCCAGAAGGCTCGAGAAATGAAGAATAGCCTTTTGTTTGAATTTTTTTAGTAAAGTTAATTTTTTGCAAAAAAAAATTGTGCCCTGCACTTGCATAGTACGGCCATATCTATACCTTATGGATTTTTGGTAAAAAAGCAAAAAAAAAATTAGCAGAGGGCAATTTTTCCCTCTACCACTATTGGTCAATCTATTTTTTTTGCAGGTTTACACAGTGAATCAGACTTGGGTTTGGTCCTCTCTAGCCTCTTTTTTGGCCCATTTGGCTGACTTGCATCGGGCCTTGGTTTCCTTGGTAGGATCGGCCCCTCTACACTACTCTCAGCCCATTTAACCAACCTTTATTGGGTCCCGCTTTTTTGGTCTTTAGAGGAACTCAGTGCTCATTTTTTTTCTGGTTCTGGCTCTGGCTCTACAGATCATCGATTCGAACAACCGCCTCTATAGACTCTTACTCAGATCTTGACTACTTCATCGGCCTGGTTTGGGCCCGTTTGGAGGCAATAAGGCCCTATTCAATCCAAGTCAGCCTCCATTCTAACGACATTTCAGTGTTCGAGCCTGTTTTGGGCGTTTAAGTCACACTCTATTTCTGGGCGTTTCACTTTTGAGGATGACTTTAGCCCTGGTTGAGCACTATTCAGTCGGCCCCTTTGGTCACTTTATCCCTATTCGACCCTATTTGGGCTCCGCAGGCCCCAAGGTCTTGGAATTCCAGCTTTAATGAGCCTCATTTCGACTATTTGTTTGGAAGCACGAACACATTGTCTGTAGGATTATGGGACGACCCCTTCTCAGCGTCTGACTCTGTAACAAAGATCATGTTTCATTTTGGAGTGGTTGGACCTTCTGTAAGTATTGGTTCAACCCTCCTCGACTTTGCAACCCTTCAGTCGACCCTGCTTAGATTCATTGGCCAGGTTCAACCCTCTTCGTAGGCCAGCTTCCAAGTCAGATCAGATTTCATTTTTTGGACTATTCGGCTTGGACTGCTCAGATTTTGTGGCTATTTTCAGTCTAAGACTCTCAAGGCCCTGCATGACACTTGATCTTGACCCATTTTATCTTGGATCGATTTCTATTTTTAGAGGCAACCTTGTGCTGAGATCATTAGGCCCCATTGTTGCATCTAGGACTCTATCTGGGACAGATTTCCAGTCCAAGCTGACCCACTCGGCCCATCTGACCCTAGCGCTCCAAATCCAGCTAGGCAGATCCAGTTTTTAGTCCTTTTTTGGACTCCTGTATTGGACTCTTAAGTCCAATTTTTCAAGCCCAACCGACCCACTTGGCCGCCTAGGATAGTCTGTCTTGGAACGGGACACTCTATCCCAAAACATGCCCACTTGTCCCAAAATGGGATAGCTTGTCCCAAAACGGTAAAGCCTGTCCCGTAATAGGACATCTTGTCCTCCAAGGCCAAAATTGACCCTTTTCCTTTCATTTTGTCATAACTTTCACCCATGAAGGAGAAAATTGACAAATTTATAGTCGTTGAAAAGGTAATTCCATCGCCAACATAGCAATCTCAAAGAAATCATCAAATTGTAGCATTTTTATGTATTTTAGGCCTCCAAAGTTTGGTTTGTACCAAATTTCGACGGGGAGTCATTTTCACCCCAGATTTTGAAAAATTTCAAACTTTTTTTATAACTTACCAGAAACATGTAAGGACAACATCTACACTTATTATCTTAAGTTTTGGATTGCCAATTGGTAAACATCTCCATGAGTTATAAACAATTGATTTCAGCATCCAAACTTAATGACATTGTACCTTTTTTTGAATATTTTTTATGGGGGCTCATAATCATTTTGGGGGGCACACTTGCATTTTTTCTTTGGATATTGCTACAAATTCGATCATGTCTCTCTTACACAATCCCTTATGTATGAGTATTATTCATAATCCTTGTAATAAATAGAAAATTAAGTGTGGATATTGTGGAATGAAATGACATACAATAGAAGATTGTATTCCTCGTCAAATTATTGAAATGAAACAATTTCTTTGTGATTATCGTATTGCTATAACTGATCATTATAAAGCACTTGCAGAAAAATCATCTAGTCTCACTCAGACATCTTGTGAGACACCATGATTTGGGGATGAACAATCTAGTCAGTTGACTTGCATTGAGATATCATCTCCACAATCACCTGATGCTACATCCGAATCCAGAGTTGACTCATCTATGGCTTCCAATGATTCTATGCACTAGGATATTGATATTGGTTTTCCAGATCTGCCACATTGGGATGCATATCTACTAGACATATCAATTATGTTTGTAGAGTCCTACATTGTAGATTTGAAAGACACCATTGAGGACCTGTCTTTTATTTTATGACAACTTGAATGAATTTGCATCACCATTGTCTTCTTTGAATATGATTGCTCTTGCTTTGCCTACATCAAATTCTATAGTGACAGATTCTGTGGATATTCATGATTCTACACATTTGACTCAGTCATCATCTATTTTGACATCCTTATAGTAGCATCAAATTCTCATTAGTCCAATTGTCACCATACATCCATGGTTCCTGTTCCTGAATCTTTTATCATACCTGATTTATCATATCGGCATTTGTCACACATTAGCATTGGCTTGGAGATACTTGATCATCCTATGAAGACATCATGGGCATCATCTGTGTCTTTGAATCATGTGCATAATTTAGAGACTTTATTCCTTCTTCCTGCATGTTCCTACATGGAATGGGAAGATCACTTGCACACTTTTGTGGTTTTATTTCGTCCCAAGGGGATAAATGTGGTTCAGCGTTCATGGATCATCTTTAGTATCTAGTGTCGAGCATCTACCAGTACTTCAGGAGGTATTTTGAGGGGAGTCTACATGGTTTCTCTTCTCATATCCGTTTTGGGAAGAAGCATTTCTTCACATGGAGTTTATTTCTTCTCATTTTCTGGGGGAGTCACATAGACCTTCTCATCTTTTCTCTCCTATGGGGGGAACATATATTGTACATTAGTGATAGAAGTAGTCCTTGGGGGATCATGTTGAGTCCTCCTTCCTCGTCACTTGTACAATTTATTATGTATCATTTCTCTTTTGGAGAGGAGTTTTATTTTCCATTAGGTTCTCCTTTTCTCTAGTTTTTGAGAAATTTATTTGTACATGGGTACCTAACTATTGAAAGTATGTGCTTACCGGTGTTGTCATTGATGTCAGCATATCTGTGTTGTCATTGGTGTCAACTGTGCTCTTGTTTTGATGCTTACTTGTGTTGAGTTAGTTGCTTTGTATTGGCTTATATAAGTGTTGTAAATAATGAGAAAGTGTTCTTGATATTGAGTTTACAAGTGCTTTTGAGAAAATGTGCTCTCCTAGTGGAAACAGTGTGTTGCAGAGTATCTTGGCTTGCAAAAGAACAATACAGTGTTTTTTTCCACATATCCTGTATACTGAATATCTTTGTCCATGGATTGGAAGTTGTTAAGGGATGTTTGTAGTTGCTATGTTCCAAGTTTGAGCCTTCGATGTGAAGATTTGAGTGAGTTCTATTCACCAGAGTAAAAACTATTTTTCTGAGCATTCAATGATGACAGGGAGAATGTATTCTGCTCCGCATTTCTCCGCATTTAAGTTTTATAGTTTGCGGTTCTGGAATTAAGTTTGTAATGATGTTATGTGTCTTTAGTTCAAATGGTTCATGATTTGGTGCTCCGCAAGCGATCTTTCCTTTAAGACAGTGGTTGACAGTAATGTTTAAGTGCTCCGGTTTGTAGAATCTTTTGGATAGAGTATTTGGAGATTGTGCGGAAGTTCTTGGTGATTGTAACGTGCTTGTGGATGTCTCTAGATCGTGTTCCTACCTTTTGATTCATTTGCAAAGTGTAATCTGGATCATGCATGAAGTGTGTTCATAAAGATCTTAGTGTTTAACACCAGTTTTGGCTGACTTGGTTGTTTTCACTACTTGTGATTATACTTTGGAGTTTGTGATAGCATGTTGTTGCGTGGAAGATTGCATTTGAGTCCTAGCTAAGGCATGGTGTGGTTTGCATTCATTTCTTCTCCTTCACAAATTTGTTTAGGTCTAGACCTATTATAATGTATGTGTGTATGCCGACCTTGATGTACATTCCAAGGTTGATGAATTGTATAAATATATGTAATGAAGTTGTGAATAAAGTATGAGGATGCAAAGATGCAAAGATAAGTGCAAAGTCAAAAAGTAGAGTAGAGCAGAGGAGAATTATTGTGCTTCAATGGAACTGAACCTTGGCATAATGTAGATGCTATTATCAGAATTCACCAACTTTTGGAAGTGAGCCCTTTTGGCAGTGAGCCCCTTCTTTTGGCAATGAGCCTTTTCATTTGAGTAGTGAGCTCTGGGCAATGAGCCCTAAGACAGTGAGCATCCGATTTTTGATATTGTTATTACATATTATATTGTGAGCTAACACTCACCATGGTTTTTCCCTACGTAGGGTTTTCCATATAAAAAATCTAGTGTCTCATGTGTTGAATGTGTGATTATGCTTAAGTGTTTGATTTCATGCTTTCATGGTTAAATCATAATAACAGTGATTAAGTGATTGATGTGTTGATGTTTATAAGAAGTTAAGTTTTTGGTGACAACTGATTCACCCCCCCTCTCAGTTGTCTTGCACATTTCAACAATTGGTATCAGAGCCATGTTCCTTAG
This sequence comes from Cunninghamia lanceolata, assembly GCA_027924645.1. Taxonomy (NCBI): domain Eukaryota; kingdom Viridiplantae; phylum Streptophyta; class Pinopsida; order Cupressales; family Cupressaceae; genus Cunninghamia; species Cunninghamia lanceolata. The sequence continues at coordinate 6,051,800 of BSBN01000684.1, forward strand.
AAGAAAGCCTAACAGCTTGAGGTACATCTGGGATGGGGAACACGAAGGAGTCTCCATAGTTTGATGGAATAGATTATGCTCTCTGGAAGGTATGGATGAAGAGTCATCTTATTTCTTTTGGTTATAGTGTCTAGAAGATGGCAGATACAAAGTATACTCTTCCTCCAAATGGTCCATCAGATGAAGATGAAGTCAAATAGTATGAGTTAAATGGAAAAGCTAGAGATGCTCTGTTAAATGCCTTATCTAACACTGATTTAGTGAAAGTTATGGATCTGGAGACTGCTTATGAGATCTAGACTAAGTTGAAAAATTTATATGAAGGAGATGATTCTGTAAAGAGTGCCAAATTACAAAACCTGAAGGTGAGGTATGAAGCCCTGAAGATGAGTGAAGATGAGAACATAACAATCTACATTCAAAAAGTTGATGAAATTGTTAATGGAATGAAAGGTCTTGGAGGAACTATTAATGAGGATGAGGTTGTGCTAAAGATTCTTAAGTCATTCCCTAAATCCTAGTCACAAGGTGTCAGCAATTGAAGAAGTTATGAGTGTGAACAAGATTACAAAGGATTAGTTGCTCGGGAAGCTTACTACTTTAGAGATGAGAGAGTTCGGTGATGCTTTGCCAAAGATTAAGACTGCTTTCAAAGCCAGTACTTCAGAGAAGACCTCAAGATCTGAAAAGTATGTTTTGGAACTAGATGATGACCTAAATGAGATTAAAGCCAACTTTGTGGATAGAATGCAAAGAGATAACGGTAAGTTCAAAGGCAAGTTACCATTCAAATGCTTTTCTTGTGGTAAGATTGGCCACTATGCCTCTAGGTGTCCAGAGAAAATTGAGAGAGGTAAGAAGAAATTTGAAAGTAGACCTAGAATCATAAAGAAACACTATTATGTTAGAGACTTTGATGATGATGGTGTAACAGATGATGAGTCTGATGATACTAGTGCAAATGAATGCTTGTTTATTGCTATTAAGGAAGAGCCCGTGTCTACTAATTTTGCTAGCTGTGTGAAACAAGAAAAACCAATGGAAGAGAGTGCTTTGTCTGTCTGCCAAGTTGAGAAGGATAAGGATGAATGGATTATTGACAGTGGATGTTCACATCACATGACCGGTGATAAAAGTAAGCTTATAAGTTTGGAAAAGTATGATGGATGATTGGTTAGGTTTGGAGATGATGCAACTAGCAAGATTTGTGGAAGAGGATCTATTTCGTTCGATGGAAAGCATAATACAGATGATGTCCTATATGTGAAGGGTTTGAAGCATAATCTTTTAAGTGTTGGTCAGGTGTGTGAAAAAGGATATGATCTGAGATTCAAGGATAATGGATGCAAGATCATGGAAAGCTCTGGAACAGTGATTGCTACTGGTAAGAAGACTAGAGATAATGTTTATCATTTGAAAGGAACTAATGATTGTTATCTATTAGTTCAAATAAATGAGAGTTGGCTATGGCATAGAAGGATGTGTCATATCAATTTTGACAACTTGGTGAAGATAAGTTCAGTACAAGCTGTGAGAGATTTGCCCAGGCTTGTGAGGCCTGCTAATACTATTTGCAAGGACTGCCAATTGGGGAAACAGACAAGGACAAGTTTCAAGAGTAAAGAACAATTTTCTGCTGGATTGCTTGAGCTGGTGCATACAAATTTGTGTGGTCCTACAAGAACAAGAAGCTTGCAAGGAGACATGACTCTTGAGTAGAATGGAGTTGTTGAAAGAAAGAACAAGATAGTTCAAGAGGCTGCTAGGTCAATGATGATGGAAGCTAACCTACTGGAAGTATATTGGAGAGAAGCTATTCATACTGCCATCTACATTCAAACCATGGTTCAAGTCAAAGGTAATGGTACTAAAATTCCTTATGAATTGTCGTATGGAAGAATTCCAACAGTGATATACTTCAAATTTTTTTGGAAGCAAATGTTATATCAGAAGAGATGAAGAGTTAGTCAAGTTTGATGCTAGGTGTGATGAAGGAATTTTCCTTGGATACTCTACTAAGAGTAAGGCCTACCGGTGCTACAATAAGAGATTGAGAAAGATCATTGAGAGTGCTAATGTGAAAGTTGATGAAGACATGGAAAGAATATCAGATCTGAGTGGCTATGAATCAAATGAACCTACTGCTACAATGAATGAAGAAAAAGTTGAACAAAAGGACAGTCAATTTGAAGAAGAAAAAGCTCTGGAAAGTGTTGTTAAGACTCCCAGGTATGTAAGGATTAATCATTCTGAAGATCAGATTATTGGTGACAAAAGCAAAGGGGTATTGACAAGGAAACGAGCTACAGAAGAATAGGTGAACTACTGTAAGTGAAGCCCACAAAGATGAAAGTTGGGTAAAATCCATTAAAGAAGAGATGATGTAGATAGAGAAGAATCAAACTTGGGAATTGGTTCCTAGACCCGCTGATAAGAATGTGATTGGAACTAAATGGGTTTTCAGAAATAAGATGAATGAAAATGGAGAAGTAGTAAGAAACAAAGCAAGACTGGTATGCAAAGGATATTCTCAAGTGGAAGGTATAGACTTTGAGGAGACTTATTCTCCTGTGGTAAGGATTGAAGCAATAAGAATGTTTTTGGCATTTGCAACACACAACAATTTCAAGGTGTATCAGATGGATGTGAAGTCTACATTCTTGAGTGGAGAGTTGGAAGAAGAGGTTTACATTGAGTAACCGGAAGGATTTTAGTCATCAGATCAAACTGACATGGTGTGCATATTGAAGAAAGCCCTGTATGGACTCAAGCAAGCTCCCAGAGCTTGGTATGCAAGGTTGGATAAGTATGTGTTGCAATTAGGGTTTAGTAAAGGTACTACAGACAGTAATCTCTATTTCAAAATTAATGATGATCAAATTCTGATTGTTGTAGTCTTTGTTGATGATATTATCTTTGGAGGCAATGAAGGTACGTGTAAGAGATTTGCAGAGGAAATTCAAAAGGAGTTTGAGATGTCTATGTTTGGTGAAATGAATTTCTTTTTAGGACTGTAGATCACTCAATCAGAAAAAGGAATTTTCATTTCTCAGTCCAAGTATGTGAAAGAATTGTTGAAGAAGTTTGGAATGGAGGATTCTAAGCCAGTATGTACTCCTATGGTAACTGGTTGCAAGTTGAGCAAGAATGATGAATCACCTAAGACTGATAAGAAAAAGTATAGGTCTATGATTAGAGGACTACTTTATCTAACCCATACAAGACCAGATATAATGCATGCAGTTTGTCTTGTGGCAAGATTTCAAGAAGATCCCAAAGAGTCACATGTGATGGCAGTCAAGAGGATCATGAGGTATTTAAAAGGCACTTCAGACTATCGATTGTGGTACCCCAAAGATACTGATTTCACTCTTAGTGTTTGTACAGATGCAGATTGGGCTGGAGATGCCAATGACAAAAAAAGTACAAGTGGAGGTTATTTCCTCTTGAGTAACAGATTGGTTTCATGGCTGAGCAAGAAGCAAGAATCAATTTTTTGTCTACTGCAGAAGCAAAATATATTACTTCAGCATGTTGTTGTACTCAAGTGCTTTGGATGAAGCAAACATTGAAGGATATAAGAGTTGTGTATGAAGAACCAATTTCAATCTTTTGTGACAATACAAGTGCTATAAACATTTCAAAGAATCCTGTGATGCACTCAAGAACAAAGCATATATTAATAAGGTATCACTTTTTGAGAGAAAAGGTAACAGAAAATGAAATAAAGATGGAATATGTGTCTACTAAGGATCAAATTGTAGATATTTTTACAAAGCCTCTGCCTAAGGATACTTTTGAGTATCTTAGAGAAAAGTTAGGGGTTATTACCCCTTCTTCTCTAAACTAAGATGCATGGAAAGTGCATCAGTCCAGTGGTGCCCAAAGTCTTATTCTTTGATCTAGATTGATGTTTTGAAGGCTACCCCTCAGGGGGAGCAGGTAGATGTTGCTGATATGAGTTCCTAATAAAGAGCAGTAAGTATTGCAGTATCACTGACAGGGGGAGTGGAAGAGTAATTCCAGTTTGATCAGAACAGAATTATGCAAGTATGTGCAAAGGAAGAGAAGTGATACCCTTTGCCATTGATGTCAAAGGGGGAGAGAAATCATGTGAAAAATTCAGGGGGAGAAATAATTCAGATGTGTAAAAAGAAAGGGGGAGAAAGTAACCAATGCAAAATCTTGTCTTGATGGTTCTTATGGTTTTTCACATCAATGTTGCCATCAATGACAAATGAGGAGATTGTTGCAAGTATGTGCTTACAGGTGTTGTCATTGATGTCAACATATTTGTGTTGTCATTGGTGTCAACTGTGCTCTTGTTTTGATGCTTACTTGTGTTGATTTAGTTGCTTTGTATTGGCTTATATAAGTGTTGTAAATAATGAGAAAGTGTTCTTGATATTGAGTTTCCAAGTGCTTTTGAGAAAATTTGCTCTCCTAGTGGAAACAGTGTGTTACAGAGTATCTTGGCTTGTAGAAGAATAGTGCAGTGTTTTGTTCCGCATATCCTGTATACTAAATATCTTTGTCTGCGGATTAGAAGTTATGTTAAGGGATGTCTATAGTTGCCATGTTCCGAGTTTGAGCCTCCGGTGTGAAGATTTGAGTGAGTTCTGTTCACCAGAGTAAAAACTATTTTTCTGAGCATTCAGTGATGACATGGATAATGTATTCTGCTCCGCATTTCTTTGCATTTAAGTTTTACAGTCTGTGGCTATGGAATTAAGCTTGTAATGATGTTATCCACCTTCAGTTCAACTGGTTCATGATTTGGTGCTCCGCAAACAATCTTTCCTTTATGACAATGGTTGATAGTAATGTTTAAGCGCTCCGGTTTGAAGAATCTTCTGGATAGAGTGTATGGGGGCTGTGTGGAAGTTCTTGGTGATTGTAACATGCTTGTGGATGTCTCTAGATTGTGTTCCTGCCTTTTGATTGGTCTGCAAAGTGTAATCTGGATCGTGCATGAAGCGCGTTCCTAAAGATCTTAGTGTTAACACTAGTTTTGGCCGACTTGGTTGTTTTCACTACTTGCAATTGTACTTTGGAGTTTGTGATAGCATGTTGTTGCATGGAAGATTGCATTTGAGTCCCAACTAAGGCGTGGTGTGGTCCACATTCATTTCTTCTCCTTCACAAATCTATTTAGGTCCAGACCTATTCTAATGTATGTGTGTATGCCGACCTTGGAGAATGTTCCAATGGTTGATGATTGTAATGCTGACCTTGATGTATATTCCAAGGTTGATGAATTGTATAAATACATGTAATGAAGTCATGAATAAAGTATGAGGATGTGAAGATGCAAAGATAAGTGGAAAGTGAAAAAGTAGAGCAGAGCAGAGGAGAATTATTGTGCTTCGATGGAACTAAACCTTGGCATAATGTAGATGCTATTATCTCAGTTCACGGCAGTGAGCCCTTTTGGAAGTGAGCCCCTTCATTTGGCAGTGAGCGTTTTCATTTGGTAGTGAGCTCTGGGTAGTGAGCCATAAGGCAGTGAGATTTTTGGTATTGTTATTACATATTATATTGTGAGCTAACACTCACTGTGGTTTTTCCATACTTAGGGTTTTCCACGTAAAAAATATGGTGTCTCATGTGTTGAATGTGTGATTATGCTTAAGTGTTTGATTTCAAGTTTTCATGGTTAAATCATAATAATATTGATTAAGTGATTGATGTGTTGATGTTTATAAGAAGTTAAGGTTTTGGTGACAACTGATTCACCCCCTCTCTTAGTTGTCTTGCACATTTCAACACTAACATGGCCTAGTAGCTGAGACCCATCATTAGTGCTTAGCTTTCTCCCTAAGTATCACTTAAGGGGGGTGTTAGTGTGAAAATAACTTTTACCTATCTAGATTGACTAGGTCCTATTCACACTAGGCTTAAGTTCACTTAGAGAGGCTGTTTAGACTTTTGTCTCACCTGATTTGTACTCAACATGTGTCCTCACACTTGTCTCGTGTGAGTCAACATGTATTGCATCTTTAGAGGGTGATTCATTTATTGTGTTCGACCATCTCACCTCCTCAACCTTGCGTATTTATGCAAGGCTTCTATGTACATTTTTCACACTCTCAATTTCTATGATAGACATACTTTTGTGCTCTATTTTTTCACTAGTGGAAGGCTATTACATGCATTCTAATATTGGTTTCTCCGATAGTAAAGATCATGCTTCAAGAATGGTACCTACCTCTCATGTAAACTACTATACCTGAGGGAGCAAATATGTAAGTATGAAAGAGGTGCACAAGCCGACATGGCAGTCCAATGATGATATAGAGTCCTAGTCATGCCCATGAAGGTGTGAATTATATACCTCTCAGCAGTTTCTTTCTTGGTGACGTATCCCCTAGTGTTTCTCCCCCTTGATCTTTCCTCCCCAACCTTTCGACTAACTTTCCAAAGTCTTGCATACCTTCTAGTTGCCTGCCTAATCCACTTTGAGTGGGTTGCCCATATGACTTGTAGGATCACTCAGGTGACCCTGCAACTTAAGTTTTGGTTACCTGGGTGACCTGCTCTGTTAAAGGGGTGACCCACTTCCCATAACATGTGACCTTGTCATCTTTTGTCAAGTTTGACACAAATGACATTGTCTAGGGAGGAGGCTATCTTGGACATGAAATTTTAACATGGCAAAGGCAACCCAAGAAACTCCACCCAAACATGGACATGGAAAACCTTCTCGTTAGAGATGATGAAATCTCTAGTTCAAGGTGTCAACACTAATAAAGACACATGAACATACTAGGGAGCATGCTTGAGGATAGCCTCGGCATGGCTAGTTTTAGCAAAACAAAAAAGAAAGAAACTCTTAGTAAGGTTTTGTACAACATCAAGGTGAATTCCATGCAAGACCTAGGCCTTGTTTACCCATTCTTTTATCATGATTTCAAGGGGTACCCTTTCCACAAAATAGGCCTATCAAGGTAATTTTTTCTAGCTAGTGACGTGCACTATCAAACTTTGGAATGGGAAGAACCACATGTAAGGTGTTTCAATGGATGGACCTCATAGAATGCCTTGGGAACAAACTTCTTAAGATGCTTGAGTAGGGAAGCCATAGCCATGCATCGTCAAACATTCAACCTCAATAGAAATTGCAAAGTTAGGGAAGGTTCATGCCATTTATAATGAACACAAATGCTCACAGGAGTGGTAACCTATAAGGCACTGCGATAAATGTAGAGAAACAATGCCAAATCCTACTTTAGAATGAAGTAGTATAACATCAAGGAGACACAAACTAACACTAGCAAAGCTAAGACTGAAACCCTAGCAACATTTATTATTAATTGATTAACATACAATTAATAAATTATTTGATAGATTATATAGCTAAAAGTAATTCAATATCATATATTCTTTCCTTTTGTTGGACCAAAAGTACACAAAAAATAAAAATTACTATAATATATATATAAGTGCTTTTGTTCATGTCAACTTGATGTAGGCTACTCTTTGGAAGCCTTAATGGTTTTGTATATATATATTAAATAAAAACTTATATACTCATTAAGGTTTGGTGGGTTTTAAATAGTGGCATGGTCAAGGTCACTTGATTTTATAAATTCCATCATTGTATAATTTGTTTGATTGTGAAATAGGTTTGAAGTTTTTAGCAAACGTATATTTCATATAGATTTATATGACAAATTATTCGTGTATATATATATATACACACACACACATGTTCATCATGTACATACATATACATGTGTATGAGATTAATATGAACTTTAGGGAGGTCTATTTCTTGACATAGGAAGAATTGTTGCGAAAAATGGTGGTTAAGCTTCAAGTTGCTAGAATTTAATAAATGAGTATAAATATTTAGTGAGCCTATCAAAACCATGCTATGCAAAAGTCAAGCTAGCTACCGTCATAGGTTATGGGCTTGTAAGAAAGCATAAATGAAAGAGGAATATTGTTGAGTGTTGTAGTTGGCATTGTCTCGATGGACATGAATGGAAAAAGGGTAGTAAAGCTGTGTTTAGTTTTTGTTTGAGCCTATTGTGTTCAACTATGTGAGGGAGAGCTTTTTGTGCGTCTATTTCTAGTTGTTTGCTAGTGTTGTGATATTGTTTTTTGACAAATCTAACAAAATCATATCATGTGAAGTTGCAAACTTGTAGTGAAAACCAAGTGCACTTCCATGTGCTAGTAAGAAAAACATAATGACCATTAGAATTTCAAGAGACTTAAACAAAATTTGATGATAGTTGATTTATTTCTATGCTTGCTAAAATTGCTAACTAGTATAGGGGCATTGCACATGCTCCTGCAATGAATTTCCCTACTAGCTATGCTTGAAGGTTATTAATAGAGACAAAAAAACATAAATAGACATGAAAAAAACCCTCACACAGAGTTGAAGAATAGAGAGTCAACCAAATTAACACACCCTTGCCCCATCATTTATCCACATTTTTTAGTTGTGTTTAGTTATTTTCTAGGTTTGTGTTGTGCAATTTTGTGTGAGTCAGGTTGCTCAATGTCTATTTATGGTTGTGTTTTTTTGTTTTATGCATGGGGCATGGTTGTTCTAGAGAGAAGGCTTGGGGCTTTGCATGGTGAGGGTTTGAAGGTTTACTATCATTTTGTATAATTGTTCTTTCCATGTCATTGTGTTATGCTCCTTTTGATTTTGGTGTTGGGGCTAGTAGGGAAATTAGAGGATTTTGCTCAGGGTCAATCATTAAGGTTCGATGGGTGCAAAGCAATGACTTGGTAGGTGTTACTTGACTTGGTAAATTTCATAATAGTTTTGTATCATATTTCTTAGGAAAATTCATTAAAGGAACATGCACGTCAACCTTGTCCTTATCCCCATTGCATATTAGTACCAATTTTGACTAAAAATATCATTTGTTCATTGATATAAATTGCCAAATTATATTTCTCACATTTACAAGACTGAAACACTTTGGGATTTTATGGGTTTGCATGGTGACAAAGGTGGGACTGAATTTGTATGTATATAGAGAGTATCTAAAGGTTATTTGTCAAATTGTATGTAGTTTTTCTTTCCATGTCATTGTTACAAATAGTTTTTGTTGTGTGTGTGTTTCTTTATGAATGTCACTCTGTTCTCTGTGCTACTCTTTGAAAGTGTTATTGATTTTGTGGGTTTACATGTTGATAGAATGGGATTGAATTGTATGTATGTAGAGAATGCATATACTTAGGTATTATATATATAGAACGTTTGAAGGTTATTTATATATTCTATGTTGTTGTCCTTTCCATGTCATTGTTGCAAATACTTTTTGTTGTGTGTGTGTTTTTTTTTGAATGGCTCTCTACTCTCTTTGTTGCTCTTTAAAAGTCTTAGTGCCTTTGTGGGTTTGCATGCTACCGGGAATGGGACTAAATTGTATGTATGTAGAGTATGCATATACATATGTATATATACATATATGTATTTATGTGTATATATGCATATATATACATGTACATACATACATACATACATACATATATTACTATTATGAACTTTATGGATGCTACTCTTTTGAAAGCGTTAGTCCTTTTATGGTGTTCTATGCTGTGAAAAGTGGAACTGAGTTGTATGTATATAGAGGATCCTACTCTTTCAAAGCATTGGTGCTTTTATGGCTTTGTATGTTGTGAAAAGTGGAATTGAGTTGTATGCATATAGAATATGTGTATACATATGTATTTTATAAATGTATATAGATATACTATGTATATATGTATGGGATTAATGTGAAGTTTAGGGAAATCCATGATTTGGCATTAGAAGAACTACTATGCAAACTGATAGTAAAGCTTTAAGTTCTCAAAAATTAGTGGATATGTGTAAATGTTTAGCAGCTATTTCCTTCCATGTTCTACGAACCGAAACATAACGATCATTAGAACATCAATAGACTTAAACAAAATATGCTTTCCAGACTTTGCATTATGATTATTAATGTTGAAAAGAACTCACAACACTCGATTGGGTCACATCCTTGGTCAACTAAATTTTGATGCCACATAGGAGAGAGAAAGGTGACAATATAACCATAAACTGTTTCATGATTGCTACACAAAAATGATTGGTAGGCCAAATAAAATGACATGCAATAGAAAGAAAAAAACCAAGATTTTAACTTCTTATAAACAAAAAAGTCTAGACCTAGAAATCTTTATCAAGAATTATGCATACAATACTTCCTTGGGAGGTCTATCAGACCTCAAACATTCTAGAATATAAAATTCATGAGTGAGTGTCAAGGGTCATATCCTCACTATCCAATTCATGGAGAGTTGAATAGTTGTTTCGAAAAAAATCTTCCCCTAAATTGAAACTGCTTATCCAAATGAAAGGTTGGTTAGGCCATCATTTCTCTAGTACATATTCTGTTGATAACTGAGAGGGGGGGTGAATTAGTTATCTTAATTAATTTAACTTTCTATTCTTCTTTAACAACTAGTGCATCATCAAAATAAATAGGCATCTATAACCATGAAAGCGAAAACAAAGTTAATACACATAACACAATGATTTTGACGTGGAAAACCCTGTTAAGGGAAAAACCACGGGGTGACTAACCCAAGATTGTATTCTTTGTTAAAAGAATAGAAGTACAAAATGGCACTTGCCAATTAGGCTCACTGCCCGAGCACACTACTCACAAGAGGCTCACTGCCTACAAGAGACTCACTGTCTACAAAGTACAATGAAAGTAACAAGATACTTGAACTGATGAGAGGCATCCACATATGTTGAGGTTCAGTTACGGTTAGGCTCAATACACTGATCTACTGCACTTCATTCTTCCTCTTCTTTGGTGTTGATGTCTTATCACATACCGGACATGTATTACTGCTTCCACACTATTCTTTGCTTTTCTTCGCACTTCACCATACACAACACACACCTTCATACCGAAATCAATCTGGTATATATATCTGTACCAAGGATTTCAACACCTTTCTAGTCGGCATCTAGAATACTCAATATTTTCCCAAACTCTGGTCTGTCAGCTGAATCCTTGCTTATCAAGTGATGCGTATCAAAGAAATGCTTATAGAAGTTATCAATCATGTCGGCCAATCATGAATGATACCTCAATAAACTTGATCACCATCAATATCTCATCTGGATGAAGGTCTGATGCTCTGTCGGTCAGGTCTTCCTTAGTCTACTCTGCCAAACAGGAACCCAATACTTAGGCGCTCATATCTCTTTACTCTTTCATCACCGGAGACTTAATTCATGGAATGTATCAGTCATGATACTCCTCTTGACTTTCCCAAGTCTGCACTTTACTGAGATACTTCCTCTGAGAGATCCAGACTTGATTGTTGGATCTTGCTGCATGCTTTGTTCTTGCTTACCGGACCAAGATACTCTTCAATATGACTTCCGGTATAGACATACCATGTCCTACGGATGTGTGGGATGGACTTTTTTGCCATCAATGACAACACTCATGAAGCCACACAGTGTCTCTTGCCAACAATCTCCCCCTTTGGCATTGATGGCAACACTTAGTGAAAAATGACTAAGTGTCACACTACACTCCCCCTTGGCTGATGCTCTGTTCTAATGTACACTTTTCTGGAGCTCCCCCTTAGCTAGATTCCACATTTTTCACTGCTACTCACTCCCCCTTTGACATCAATGGAAAAGGGTAGAATTTGCACACCAAAAATCGCCAAAAATCCAACTATCCTTAGCCGCATAAGTATATATACATGTTATACTTACATATATTGAAGTATATCTGCAAAAGTTGTCTTTAACTGGACAAATTCTGTTGCCCAACTCTGCTTCATCCTGTCCAAAATTGAGATGTGACCACTCAACAGGAATGCAAAAGCTTCTGCCCTCTTTAGATCTGTCAGATCACTGGTCTGGGCTGTGGTCTGAGCATCAGTTAGGGCCTCATGCATGGCCTCTAATTTAGGGATAATCATCCCTCTAAGTTCACCCATCCTACTTATTATGTTCTTCCTCTCTTTCTCAAGCTTCTTTATCTCATTTATGACTGCAACCGTCTGACATTCCTGGTTTATTATGGATATGGTGAGAGGATCAAAATTTTGAGAGAAGCTTGACAGTTTATCCTCTCATTCTTTCACTTTCTTCTCAATATCCTTTGTCACTTTAGACCAAGATAAACAAAATTTATATACTTCTCCGCCATCTTTAAGAGCATTTTCTAAGATCTTTATCCCAATATCCATGTTTCTCCTATCATTGGTTATAAATCCTTGTATCTCGGAGAATCTTTTTCCCAAAAACTCCTTCCGGACGTTTTCTTCAGCTGACTTCTCTAAGGAATCAAAATGTGTATTAATAGAATTTACAAGAGATTTTAGATTACCGGATGAGGAGGCCGAGAGATCCTTCTGGAAGGATGGCATGATCTTCTCCAATACACTGGATGCAATTTCTATCAGCTCACAGTCTTCCATGTGAGACTTCAGAAGTTTTTCTTTTGCCTTTGCTTGAGCAAAGGATGCTATCTTCATGGTTTGAACTGGGGAGAGAGAATCAAAATTGAATGGTCCTTGAAGTAGCTCCGGTTCATCAATCTCCATCATTTCTTTAGTCAAGAAATCTTTAACAGTTTCTGTAGTGTCTCTTGCCAGAGATAGAGTCTTCTTTCCTTCTGTAGCCTCAACACTGTCACTTGTGGTCTTCTCAGTTTGACCTTCTTCTCTTCCCTTCACTTCTTCTCCTTGATTGATGATCTCTTCTTTTCTTTCTTTTCCTTCAATTCTGGAGTCTGCAGGGGGATCCGGAAGAGAGGTGTCTGCTTCTCCATGAACTTCCTCTTCCAGAACAAAGGAATCTAAGTCCTTAGCTTTCTCTTTACTTGTCTCTTCTGCAACTGACTCAGTAGATTCTCCTTTGTCATCCATGGTAGAGGGTTCATCACCTAAGTCCTCTATAATAGGAATATTGAATCTTTTATAGGCATTCCAGAGGATCTCTTCAGTCTCTTTAGCCACCTGATCAGTCTCTTTGAGCATAAGCTTATTCATTCTAGCTTTGCTCTGGAACTCATCCTTGCAATCTTTGAAGATCATGTTTATTTGCTTTGGAGTGATGGAGGGATAGAGTTGGATAGCAATCTGCTCCCAGATTTCTAGGTCTTTTGCTTGGGCATTGTTCTTTCTTATTTCAAGTTCCTTCTCTAAGCCTTTGGGAATCAGAGATATAATTTCAATGAATGCCTTGTTGTAGATGTTTAGATACCTGACTGTGGCATCTTGCAATATCTTTTGATCAGCTTCACTATATTCATCATAAATTCAACCGTTGGTTGTAGGTTCCCATCCACAGTAACTGATTTGATGATGCCATCAATGCAGAGAGTAGGCCTTTCAACAAATTCTTCTACCTTTTCTTCCTTGCCTTGACCGGTAGAGGGTTCACTAGATGTTTTCTTCTTTTTCTTCATTTTCCTGACTTCCTCATCGGTTTCAGTTTCTTCATCATCTTTTTGACTTGTATAGGATCTTGTTGCCTTTTTCTTTGTCCTCTTCACTCCCTTTCCGGATGTCTGGGCTTCCGGTTTTGATGCCTTTTGGCTCTTAGAGGTGGCAGGTGCAGAGATCTTGGAAGATCTGGTCCGAGAAGGGGCTTGTACCGGATCACTTTCCTTTTCTGCACCTTGTTTCTCTTTCTCTGCCTTTTCTAGTTTTTCTCTATTTGCAGCAAGTGCTTCTTTTGAAATGCCATACTTTTTGGCAATAGCCTCTACTTCTTTTCTTACTTTTCTTTTTATCTTCGATTGTCTTAGCTCTACATGAATCTTAACACTCAGCTCTTCAAAGGTTCCAAACCTTTCTGCCTCAAGATCCTTGGACTGACTCAACAGGTGTTGAATATGCAGTTCTAGAATTTTCTCATCAACTTCATACCCCATTGGCATGATCTAGACTATCCTTGGCTCCACTGCCTCTATTAGGCATTGATCAGTTTCTACCATAAAGCATACTGTATCCTTATACTTTTCAACTAGAGATTGGGGGATTCTCTCTCTGGTTTGCATCATACTCTGAAATTTCTTGAAGTAGCCCCAGAGTGTTGTATTCTGTGCCTTGGCATCACCAATTCTATGCAAATAATCTCTGATTTGTATGGCTACTAGTCTGTTATTTTGCCAAATCCAACCACTGGATCCGGGAAGCTCATTCATAAAGTAAAAGAACAAGCATAGTATTAGTCCACCATACTTGAATGAGTTCTTTTTATCTTTCTTTATTTTCTACAAATTTTCTAACAGTTGGTTTAGGAGAAGCTCACAAAGATCATAGTCAACATTTTCTCTTAGCATCTGATAAGCAATGTAAATTGCAGTTCCGAGTACTGAATTTTCTCTGCTGGAGTGATATATCTTGTAACCAATTATCATGGAGGCAAACTTGATATCCGGATCAGTGATATCTTCTATTGTCATTGCTCTCTTGTCAAATTTTGATCCGGTAGCCTCACTCACAGTTTGGTTTTTGACCAATTTGAGAACAGGTAACCCTCCGAATGAGTGCAAACTGGTTACCACCCTAATAGCATCTTTTGTGATCTTAAATGGTCTATTCAACCATATGAAGTTATTATGCACTCTGCTCAAAACATACCGGACCCACTCATCTTTTGCAAAACAGGGGAAATGGATGCACTGATCGAAATGCTTGTCCCGGATAGCCTTGTACTGAGGTTTGAGTTCAAAAGAATCATCTATTAACTGATTGTGATAGATATCCATTAGCTTGGATTCCCCAAATTCCTTAATGTTTGCATGAATATATGCCCTAACATCTTCTACATGTAAAACCCCATGCGGAATGCTTGAAAAGGTGCCTAGGGGATCAACTTCTAGGGGTTTGTAGGGATGTTTCTTGAATTTAGGACGTGGCCTATCAGTGATCTTCACAACATTTAGAGTAGCCATCTTTCAAAAGATTCAGAGAGAGGTTTTCAAGAGCGGAAAATACCTTTTACGCTTCTAGGGTTCACGATATGATCCGAATCAAATTGTTGGAAGAATTGACTTCTGCGGTTGATCTTTGATGGGCTTGAGACAATTTCATTGCAGAGCTCCATTTCTATTTTTCTCAAATGCAAATGTACAAATGGTGAATAAAAGAACCCTTTTATTTCTGTGCAAACCCTAATTCCATTTTGCAATAAATGCACAACTTAGGTTATTCTGGTTGCCTTGTTTTCCTTGTTTCTGAGAGAGATCTTTCCGGATCACTGAGATGCACTTAGAGTTATTCTTGGTGAATATTAGAAATCTATCTACCTTTCTCCAATCATTCCATTTATCCGCAGATCAAGATACCTCAATTTGAATCATACCAGATCTAACTTGAAAATCATGTTCTTACCGAATGACTGTTTAAACCGGATCAATCTTGATAGATTAACCTCTTCTAAATTTCTTGCAGATCTTCCATATCTTTACCAAGGCTAATTTAGATGTTTCTTTGAGAACCCTTTAATCCGCAACTTTCCATGTGCCAATTTCAGGCACAAATTGACTGGCAGGGGGAACTTATTTTCTTTTGTGACTCCTCCTGAGCCAGAACTCATCTGTTTAGTTTCCGGAAGGAATATCAGCACCAGATTCTAGTGTAGATCCATCCTCAACATTTTTTGTACTCTTCTTCACCCAAATCTTGTTCATCTCCCTTTGAATTTCATCCGCATTTACTTTTTCTTTTCCTTTGTCTTGGTTTTGATTATGATGCACCGGACCCTTTTTGTCCTGATTCTTACTTCTGCAAAATTTGGCAATATGACCGGATCTATTGCAATTGTAGCAAACAACATTTCTTTTTAGATTTGACTGATATCCTCTTGATCTACATTGATTAGCCATATGTCCCATTCTATTGCATGCAAAGCATCTGCCATTGAATGAATTGTCAATTTGCAAATTTCTACATTCTTGAGATTTGTGACCATACCTTTTGCAGTTAAAACACTGTCCAGAGAAGGATGAGTTATTCTAATTCATTCTTCTTCTACACTAATTTGCTTTATGACCAAAGTTATTGCAATTGTGGTAGTATCCATTGAAGGGTGGATATCTTTGAGCATTTGGTTGCCTTACTGGAGGTCTTCTAGGCCTGTTCCTTGGGTTTCCTGATCCAGAGTTCTTCTGACTGGATCCAGAGCTTTCACCTTTCTCATACCCCAAGTATTCATTTACTGTTTGGAGATCCCTTTTTAGAGTGACAATCTGATTCTCAAGTTGTTCTTCATTATCTCTAGCTTCTTCAAGATCATATTCCAAATGCCTGATTATTCTATCCATTTTGTGGCAGTCTTCTAACTTCTCCTTGAGAGATTGTTTTAGATTATCTTCAGTCTTTCTCTTCTCTTCAATTTCTTGGGTGAATTTCATAACTCTTGATTCCATTTCATGTCTTACCATAATGACCTCTTTTGATAACTTTTCACATAACTTGGTTTTTTCATTCAGATCTTCAATAGTATCATTGGCTTCATTTTGACTTGCTAATTGTTGAAGAAGTTCCTTTCTTTTCTTCATTGAGATACTCAGTTTTTCTTTGAGTTCATTTATGAAATCATTAGCTTGTTTGAGTCTCTCCCTCAGGTCATTGACTTCAGAGTGAGATTGGTCAAGATCATCTAGGTTAGACTAAAGTTGTTCCCTCATACCATACATATCCATTTGAATTCCTAGATCTTCCTCAAGCTATTAGGTTATGTTTGGAGGAACTTGGCTCTGATACCAATTGTTGATAACTGAGAGGGGGGGGTGAATCAGTTATCTTAATTAATTTAACTTTCTATTCTTCTTTAACAACTAGTGCAGCATCAAAACAAATAGGCATCCATAACCATGAAAGCAAAAACAAAGTCAATACACATAACACAATGATTTTGATGTGGAAAACCCTGTTAAGGGAAAAACCATGGGGTGACTAACCCAAGATTGTATTCTCTGTTAAAAGAATAGAAGTACAAAATGGCACTTGCCAATTAGGGCTCACTGCCTACAAGAGACTCACTGTCTACAAAGTACAATGAAAGTAACAAGATACTTGAACTAATGAGAGGCATCCACATATGCTGAGGTTCAATTATGGTTAGGCTCAATACACTGATCTACTGCACTTCATTCTTCCTCTTCTTTGGTGCTGTTGTCCTGTCACATACCGGACATGTATTACTGCTTCCACACTGTTCTCTACTTTTCTTCACAGTTCACCATACACATCACACACCTTCATACCTAAATCAATCTGGTATATATATCCGCACCAAGGATTTCAACACCTTTCTAGTCGGCATCCGGAATACTCAATATTTTTTCAAACTCTGGTCTGTCAGCTGAATCCTTGCATATCAAGTGATGCGTATCAAAGAAATGCTTATAGAAGTCATCAATCATGTTGGCCAATCATGAATGATACCTCAAGAAACTTGATCACCATCAATATCTCATCCGGATGAAGGTTTGATGCTCTACCGGTCAGGTCTTCCTCAGTCTACTCTGCCAAACAGGAACCCAATACTTAGGCGCTCATATCTCTTTACTCTTTTATCACCGGAGGCTCAATTCATGGAATGTATCAGTCATGATACTCCTCTTAACTTCCCCAAGTTCGTACTTTGCTGAGATACTTCCTCTAAGAGATCCAGACTTGATTGTCAGATCTTGCTGCATGCTCTGTCCTTGCTTACTGGACCAAGATACTCTTCAATCTGACTTCCGGTATAGACATACCATGTCTTGCGGATGTGTGGGATGGACTTTGTTGCCATCAATGACAACACTCATGAAGCCACACAGTGTCTCTTGCCAACATATTCATCTTCTTCCAATTGCCTAGGTGGGTTATAGGACCTCTACTAGATCATCAAGGGTAGAGAAGTGTGATGAGCCTAGCGGTATTAGTTTGAGATGATAACAATGACACTACTAGTAGCACTTTGGTGAATTTTGTCTCATTCACCTCCGCAAACATCTCCTAGTGAGAGTGATGTAGACATTTACACGGACCTGCATGGTAAAACTCTAAGGAAATATTTTTTCTAAGAATTATTACTCATGGCTATAGAGTATCAAATAAACGACAAGAGACAAAGAAAATTTAGTGAATGGATTTAATGAATGGATTTAGTGAATGGAACATAGCCTATAGGAACCTTCACCTCCATCAAGCGTCTCATATTCTTCCTTCATATTCTCAAGATCCTCATAAGAGGACACATAAACAAGGGAATCGAGATCCTCATTTGGTAACTGTTATTTAAGTATGAAAGTCAATCCATACACATCTATCAACTTCTGCATTAGTTCTATGGTGCTAGGCTACAAAAATAAAACTAAATATTTTGGCACCTATTGATTAGGAATTGCATATGTACTACAACTACTTTGTGTATGGTGGGGCCCAATCCACATTCCACTAACCTTGTAATTCAACAACGGATAGGAAACATGCAATGCATGGAAGTGTAGTTCACTCATCTATTGCTCAAAAGTTGGGACAAACACAATATGGAATGAATAATTATCAATAGAATTACCAAGCAACGGGACTCTTTTCCCATCTAATTTACAGCTAGTATTAAGAGGTTAAACTCTAAACAATTTTCTCATCCATAGGTGTTGTCATATGAGCCACAATATGGTTGCCAACAAGGAATACCCCATGAGAAGGCATCCATTCAAGGCATCTCATTCAATTCATTAGTAGGAATTATCTAGTGCATAGTATGATATACTTCTAGCAGATCATAGAGTAATGCATCTTCAAACTATAGGTGAAGGGGTTGTACAGTCTAATAGAGCAGTAAGGTCAATCTCCTTATGTAAACTGCCAAGTGCCATCCAATATTAGTTGATGGCCAACAAAGGTAAAAAAACATAGGTGGTGAAAGAAGTGGAAACAATCAATAAATAAATGAAGCATAACCTAATTTGACCTATACAACTATATTGCACACATTATACATCAGAGTATGTGGTACTGTAACAATCTATTGCACCTCATTTTCATAAAAAACTAGATGTAATTTATGGATTGGTTCAACATAGAATTGTGGAACAAGATGATGGTGGTGAACATTTTATTTTCTTGCAAAAAAATACCAAGAAACTTAAGAACTCAACAACTAATTTTTTTTTCTTTTTGTGATGCAGGATTGATTTTACCCTATGATGCTATTACATCAAACATCTAGGTAAGAGTTTAGGCTATATGGTAGAACCATACTTTTGACCCAAAAAAGGCCACAACTTGTCCTTCCACTAGATTAGATACCTCTCCAATTTTTCACATCTTTTCTTCCTCTGCTTCCAACTACTTGTTGGCCCATAAATCATCCTCCTCTGCCAAATCACCCTCTTTCTCTTTTCCTAGCTACTTGTAGTAGTCCTTCTCCACCAAAAGCCATCATGGCTTTTCTCATCGCTTGTCCAACCTTCTATTGCACCTACACATAAACCATTAGAAACAAGATTAAAAAGGAAATAAAAATTTCCCATAGGTGCTTCCTTCTTTTCTATATTATGCTATTTAGGCATGCTTTCCAATTCATCTTTTGTGAGGTCTTTGTTTCCTAGCTCTGTGTGATGTCATTTACAAGATAACTCATTTTTTACATTGTCCTCCTTTGTTGCATTTTTGCATTGTCCTCTTGCTTTGTACCACAAATGAATGTCTCTAATCTCTCCCTCAATCATCCTAATTTCTTCTTCAAGAAAGGGATGATCTCCTTCTCTCTTTTCATTGATCATGGTTTTTTAGACATCCCTCTAACTACTTCTTGTCGACCATGTTCTTTAAAACCAATAAAATGTCATCACATAAGTTTCTCCCAATGATCTATATCTTTGTTGCAGCTTCCTCTCTAAGGTGGATTGCTTCCACTGCTACAACATCTTGGGTCACCTCTTGTGATAGGCTACATTCCTCTAAGACCAATAAGGCTTCATCACATATGGGGCTCCCAAAGATCTCTATCTCTGTTGTATCTTCCTCTCTACGGTGGACTGCTTCCACTACTACATCTTGGGCTGTCTCCTCTTCACTATAGTCTTCAATCTCTTCTCTTCTCTCATTATAATTCTCAATATTTTCTCCTTCTTCAAGGTAACACAACTCAACATCTTCAGCTAGTTCATCCTCTTCATCTTCTCCCCATTCATCCATCTTTTCTTTTTGAAACTCTTGGAAAATCACATTTAAAGGTCTTCTATCCACTAATATTATTGCTAACCCCTCAAGGGATTTAATCTTTCCCTATATTAACAATTCTATTCCTTGGCTAATCCTTGACTCTGTGGCTTTCCTTTGTAACTATAACTCTTTCTCACACGGTGAGTGTGATTGATAATTTGAAACAACTATAAGAACCTAATAAGATACCACAATTACTTTAGAATTCCTACTCAACTTCAATTGACCAATGAAACTAAGAAAAATACAGAAAACATGAATTATACCTTGCAAACTGATTTATCCTTTACGTTCCATTGTCTCCTATCTTCTCAAGATCTTGTTGATTATGATATTGCTCTCAGAATTGTATTTCTTTTCTTTTCAAGATGACAATGAGATGAATGGAATTGTGGATTCAAATGCAAATGTAAACAATGCAAACTATGCTAATGATAATTATATGAAGCTAATGATAAAAGCCATTGATATTGATAATGAGGATAATGATATGCAACTAAATGATGCGGTGAAGCTAGGTGATAATGCAACAATGGAGATTATGATATTGATATGCAAATGGAGGCCAAAGGCACACTTGGATACTTGATGGAATTTCTGCAGCATGTAAGTACTATGGCTCTTGTGATTGTGAAAATGAAGGTGAGGAGCTTCCTTTTATAGACCAAGGATGGCTCAGATCCAAGTGTCAAAAGATCCATGGTTGAAGAATAAGTCTTGTCACATGTACGGTCAAGATCATATTGGTTGGGATGAGGGAGATAAAGGTGGAAGATGTTCCTACTATGATGACAAGGTGGAGGAATACGTGGAACCATAAGCCACATGTCATGATACTCACAAGGACCAATGAGATAAAGGTGGAAGACCATGAGAAGAACATGGAGGAAGGAGTCTTTGGTTGTTGGAATGTGAGAGGGAGTATAGGATTTAGGAGACAAGTGTCTTTGACCATGATGATGGTTGAGAGGAAATAGGGCACATGTTTGAGAGGATAAATACTTATTTAAATATTAAGAACATTTAATTATTGGAGAAACATGGTGAGGTGTCCAATGATGTGGAAGATGACAAGGATGAGATGATGTGGATTTTAGACATAGGAGTTTATCTTAGAGGGATTAATTAAATAATGATGATTATTTAATTAGTGATGACTTTAGAGGAATTTAGGAATGTAATTGTTAGAAGAATATGATAAACGTGGACCAAATAAATAAATTAGGATATTTATTTATTGATAGAATAATAATAATAAAATAAAATTAAAATATTTATTTAATTCGACTCGAGACATTTTTATGTGTATACAGTGAGTATCTATCCTCACCATTCTGTTTCACCTTCTCACAACTCTTCAATGCACTTGTTGTAGATTTATTTTTCTTTGCCTTATTTTTATTGCATGCCTCATACTCCTCCAACATTCACAATAACTCCTCTAACTCAAACTTGAGATTTTTACAACTCCTTTTGCTGGCCCTTTGTTTGCTTCTGCCTTTACCTTTGTCTTATTTTGTCTTCCAACTTGATTATCCTCTTTCTTACATTACAACACAACTCCATCTTTGCATTCACAACCATAACCACAATTGCTCATTAAACCATCAAAACTATTCTCACAAATCTCTATTCCCAGCATCTTAAGATGCTTTGATACCAAACTAATGAAGACATTTACTTGGACTTGCATGGTAAAACCCTAAGGCAATATTCTATTTTGTAAATTATTACTCATGGCTATATAAAGTATCAAACAAACAACAAGATACAAAGAAAATTCAATGAATGGATTTAATCATTAACTCAGATTTACAACAACTAAAAGAACATAGAATTAAAGTTACAACTCAAGATCACTCTTCATGTATATAACATCTCTTGTTTATATCATAAAAGGAATCATCTCCAAACTATCTAATCCCTTGCCTAGTTATTGTAGTCCCATACGACCAGCAAGGGACCATCATTTCTACTTCTGATCACATGAATCCTACCAATACCCCCTCTCCATTTTCCTCAAAAAACTCACTAAATAGCCTATGTTTACCTCTATATACTAGTTGTCCTACCACATTCACCTTTATTTTCTTTCTAATCCCAAAATAGAAGTAGTCGATAGTTGTTCTCTATATTCCTCCACAAAAATAGAGCAATTGAACAAACTGCTAAATTTAGTAAAGCAAAATCCTAAAATGACTGAAATAGAAAATTAGTGGTGAGTGGAATATGGCATTAAACAAGGAGTTCCAAATCAGAGAGTGAATAATAGATTTTCCTAGGTCCTAAGGTTTTGAAATTGCTCCTTGATTTTTTTATGACTGGTCACCATTGCTTGTTGAGGGCTTAGGTTGAGTCCCACAATGGCTATTAGTCTTAGTTTTGTGACTAACCATAATTGACCATCCATCCTCTTTTTTATAGGAGATGGGTTATTAGCAATAGGTTAAGTTGTGGGTTTGATACGAGTAACTAAAGGGCACTCTTGTATCTTATGCTTAGAAGATTGAAAATGATAACATGTACTGGGTAGGTTCAAATAAAGGACATGTTGAGTGTGTCTCATTTGGCCAATCTATATATCAATTATCTCCTTTAGATCCTCAAAGAGGTCAACTTCAACACAAACCCTCTTCTAGGGTCAAGCTAAGAAAAACTTGTCAAGTTCGACACAAATGACATTGTCTAGGGAGAAGGCTATCTTGGTTAAGATATTTTAGCATGATGAAGGCAACCTAAGAAGCTCCACCCAGTCATCGACATGGAGAGCCTTCTTGTTAGAGATGATGAAGTCTCTAGTTCAAGGTGTTAACACTAATAAAGATGCATGAACATACTAGGGACCATGCTTGAGGATAGCCTCAACATGGTTACTTTTAGCAAAATTAAAAAGAAATAAACTCTTGGTAAGGTTTTGCATGACATTAAGGTGAATCCCATGCCAAACCTAGGCCTTGGTCACCCATTCTTTTAGCATGCTTTCAAGGGGGGACCCTTCCCACAAAATTCCCTATCAAGGTAAATTTTTCTACCTAGCAACATGCACTATCCAACTTCGGAATGGGAAGAACCACATCTAGAGGTGTTTCAATGGATGTACCTCATAGAACACCTTGGGAACAAACTTTTTAGGATGCCTGAGTAGGGAAGCCATTGCCATGCATCGTCAAACCTTCAACTTCAATAGCAATTGTGAAGTTATGGAAAGTTGATGCCATTTACAACAGATAAAAATGCTCACAAGAGTGGCAACCTAGAAGGCACCACAATAAATGTAGAGGAACAATGCCAAATCTTGCTTTAGAATGAAGTAGTCTGACATCAGAGGGACACAAACTAACACTAGCAAAGATAAGATCAAAACCCTAGTAGCATATATTATTAATTATTAACATACAGTTAATAAATTATTTAATAGATTATATAGCTAAAAGTAATTCAATATCATATATTCTTTCCTTTTGTTGGATCAAAAGTACACACAAATAATGAAAATTACTATATATATAATTGTCTTTCATTTATTTTCCTTAAGAGATTGTAGGCTTTGTCTTAATATTTGGCTTATGGTTGATTGGTGATTTAGTTACTCTTATGCCCATTCTCCCCTTTTGCTTAAAGCCATTCCCTTTTTGTAAAATCCCCTATAGGCTTCCTTTATATGTTCTTATTTAAGTTATCATTATTTTTCTAGTTGTTATAATTAGATTCAATTTAACAATAATAGCCTTGTGAGTAGTTTATTTTTCAATTAGTGTTTTCTTACCTTATTTTATCTGCTACTATAATATTTTTCTTGTTTCTTTTACCTTTTTTCCTTTGCTCCTCCTTTTTAAGTGTTAAGTTTGGAATCCAAATCACAATTCTCTCCTCATCCTAATGATGGATCCCTAAGAAAACATCAATGCAAAAACATATACATAGTTGAATCGAGAAGCACTTACAATCTACTTTATAGACTTTGGAAAACTCATGTCTACAATTACACTATACTTAAATAAAATAAAAATAGTATTCCAACTAGTATTGTCTTACCTTATTTTATCTCTAATAGAATATTTTTCTTGTTTCTTTTACCCTTTTTACTTTGCTCCTCCTTTTTAAGTGTGATAATTTGCATTCCTCTTGTGATAATTTGCATTCCTCTTCACTACAGTCTTCAATCTATTCTCTTCTCTCATTGTAATTCTCAATATTTTCTCCTTCTTTAGGGTAACACAAGTCAATATCTTCAGCTAGTTCATCCTCTCCCCATTCATCTATCTTTACTTTTTGAAACTCTTGGAAAATCACAGTTAAGGGTATTCTATCCACTAATAATTTTACTAACCCCTCAAGGGATTTAATCTTTCCCTGTATTAACAATTCTATTCCTTGGCTAATCCTTGACTCTATGGCTTTCCTCTGTGACTATAACTCTTTCTCACAAGGTGATTATTTATCCTCACCATTCTTTTTCACCTTCTCACAACTCTTCAATGCCTTTGTTGTATATTTATTTTTCTTTACCTTCTTTTATTGCATGCCTCATACTCCTCCAACATCCACCATAACTCCTCCAACTCAAACTCCAATTTTTGCAACTCCTTTTGCTCGTCCTTTGCTTTTGGCTTTGGCTTTGTCTTATTTTATCTTCCAACTTGATTATCCTATTTCTTACATTACGACACAACTCCATCTTTGCATTCACAATCATAACCACAACTACTCACTAAACCATCAAAACTCTTCTCATAAAATCTCTATTCCCAACATCTTAAGATGCTTTGGTAACAAATTGATGCAGACATTTACTTGGACCTACATGGTAAAACTCTAAGGCAACATTCTATTCTAAAAATTATTTCTCATAGCTGTATAGAGTATCAAACAAACAACAAGAGATAAAGAAAATTCAGTAAATGGATTTATCATTAAATCAGGTTTACAACAACTAAAAGAACATAGAATTAAAGTTACAACTCAAGATCACTCTTCTTGTACAAAACATCTCTCATAAAAGGAATCATCTCCAAACTATCTGATCCCTTGCCTAGTTATTGTTATCCCATACAGCTAGCAAGGAACCATTATTTCTACTTCTGATCACATGACTCCTGCCAATACTCCCTCTCCTTTTTTCTCAAAAAATCACTAAATAGCTTATGTTTACCTCTATATACTAGTTGTCCTACCACATTCACCCTTTATTTACTTTCTAATCCCAAAATAGAAGTAGTCGATAGCTATATTCCTCCACAAAATAGAGTAACTGAATAAATTACTAAATTTAGTAAAGCAAAATCCTAAAATGACTAAAATAGAAAATTAGTGGTGAGTGGAATATGCCATTAAACAAGGTGTTCCACATTAGAGAGTGAACAATAGATTTTCCTAGGTCTTAAGGTTTTGAAATTACACCTTGATTTTTTTATGACTGGTCACCATTGCCTGTTGAGGGCTTAGGTTGAGTCCCCTAGTGGCTATTAGTCTTAGTTTTGTGACTAACAACAATTGACCATTCATCCTCCTTTTTTTACAGGAGTTGGGTTATCAACAATAGGTTAAGTTGTGGGTGTGTTACAAGGAGTAACTAAAGGGCACTCATGTATCTTATGCTTAGAAGATTGACAATGATAACATGTGCTAGGTAAGTTCAAATAGAGGACATGTTGAGTGTGTCTCATTTGGCCAATCTATATATCAATTATCTCGTTTAGATCCTCAAAGAGGTCAACTTCAACACAAACCGTCTTCTAGGGTCAAGCCAAGAAAAACATGTCAAGTTCGACACAAATGACATTGTCTAGGGAGGAGGCTATCTTGGTCAAGATATTTTAGCATGACAAAGGCAACCTAAGAAACTCCACCCAAACATGGACATGGAGAGCCTTCTTCTTAGAGACAATGAAGTCTCTAGTTAAAGGTCTCAACACTAATAAAGATGCATGAACATACCAGGGACCATGCTTGAGGATAGCCTCAGCATGGCTAGTTTTAGCAAAATGAAAAGAAAAAGACTCTTGGTAAGGTTTTGCATGACATCAAGGTGAATCCCATGCAAAACCTAGGCCTTGGTCACCCATTCTTTTAGCATGCTTTCAAGGGGGACCCTTCCCACAAAATACCCTATCAAGGCAAATTTTTCTACCTAGCAACATGCACTATCAAACTTCGGAATGGGAAGAACCACATCCAAAGGTGTTTCAATGGATGTACCTCATAGAACACCTTCGAAACAAACTTCTTAGGATGCTTGAGCAAGGAAGCCATTGCCATGCATTGCCAAACCTTCAACTTCAATAGCAATTGTGAAGTTATGGAAGGTTGATGCCATTTATAACGGACCAAAATGGTTGCAGAAGTGGTAGCCTAGAAGGCACCACAATAAATGTAGAGAAACAATGGCAAAACTTGCTTTAGAATGAAGTAGTATGACATCAAGGGAACACAAACTAACACTAGCAAAGCCAAGACCAAAACTCTAGTAGCATATATTATTAATTGATTAGCATACAATTATTGAATTATTTATAGATTATATAGCTAAAAGTAATTCAATATCATATATTTTTTCCTTTTGTTGGATCAAAAGTACACACAAAAATGAAAATTACTATATATAATCGTCTTTCATTTCTTTTCTTTCAGAGATTATAGGCTTTGTCTTAATATTTGGCTTATGGCTGATTGGTGATTTAGTTACTCTTATGCTCATTCTCCCCTTTTGCTTAAAGCCATTCCCTTTTTGTAAAATCCCCTATAGGCTTCCTTTATCTGTTCTTATTTAAGTTATCATTGTTTTTCTCTTTGTTATAATTAGGTTCAATTTAACAATAATAGCCTTGTGAGTAGTTTATTTTTCAATTAGTATTTTCTTACCTTATTTTATCTGCTAATATAATACTTATCTTGTTCCTTTTACCCTTTTTCCTTTGTTCCTCCTTTTTAAGTGTTAAGTTTAGAATCCAAATCATAATTCTCTCTTCATCCTAATGATGGATCCCTAAGGAAACATCAATGCAAAAACATATACATAGTTGAATCCAGAAGTAGTTACAATCTACTTTATAGACTTTGCAAAACTCATATCTACAATTACACTATACTTAAATAAAACAAAAACAATATTCCAACTAGTATTTTCTTACCTTATTTTATCTCTAATATAATATTTTTCTTGTTTCTTTTACACTTTTTCCTTTGTTCCTCCTTTTTAAGTGTTAAGTTTAGTATCCAAACCATAATTATCTCCTCATCCTAATGATGGATCACTAACATCAATGCAAAAACATATACATAGTTAAATCCAGAAGCACTAAGAATCAATTTGATGGACTGGAAAACTCATACCTACAATTACACTATACTTATATAAAATAAAAACAATATTATAACTTCACTGGATAATAACATTACATTTCACTATACATCTACTCATAAAGTTATTCTTTCAGTGCTCAGTAAAAGGTAGTTATAAACTCCCAACACACAAATTCCTATTCTGTAACACATCACCACTCTGCTTATTCTTTTCAGATCTCTATCCTCGCAATCTAATGCTGCAATCCCACATTGTTTGTTCTTTGGACATCTAACCAGCGGATGCGGATGGCTGAAATTCAAAATTCAAGTAGAACACTTCTTCTTTGGGGGAGCTAATCCGACGGTCAAGTCTGTACCACCATACAACCACTGCTAATGTTAAGCCAAAACCAATCCCCAACCCCAGCCCAACAGCGATCACTGACACAGACTCCTCTGCCCTGCTCCACACCGATTTCTCCACCGTTTCTGAAGGTGAAACCAATGTTGAATTTTTTTTGACGTCTTCTTTGCATTTCATGAAGAGAAATTTAGAGTCACAGAAACAAGGAGGGTTTCCCTGGTACGATCTCTCATCAAAAGTCACAAACTGCGGTCCTCCCGGTATCTGCCCACAAAGATTGTTGAAGGAAACATTAAAATAGGCCAAGAGGAGCAAGTTAGACAGCTCGTTGGGTATCTGCCCACTCAAATTATTCAGAGACAAGTCCAACTGTTCCAGGGTTGATATTTGCCCCAAAGATGCCGGTATCCTTCCTTCCAGCTGATTTCCAGACAGATTTAACAGCCTCAGGCTACTCAGATTCCCAATACTTTCTGGTATTTCCCCAGTAAGATTATTGTATGACAGGTCCAGTATAGTGTTTGCTGCCAGCACATAAGTAATTGTAAACTCGATTCCTTTCATTACTATGGGAATTTCTTCATATAGTGTGTTACCTGTCATGTGAGAAGATTCCAAGTTTCGAAATCCCTTCAGGCCCTCCAGACGACGGGGAATTCTTCCGCTGAATTTATTATTTGATAAATCCAGCAACTGTAAACTGGTGAGGTTTGTGATCCACAGAGGAATTCTGCCCTCAAGTTCATTAGAGCCAAGGCTTAAAACTCTCAACTCTTGAGAATTTGCAAGGAGGCCTGATGGAAACTCCCCTGTCAATTGATTGTTGCTGAAATCCAGAAGCTTAAGATGTGGACAATTGATCAAGGAGGCAGGCAAAGTACCAGAGAAATTATTAGAATTAGCTGAAATAACTTTAGTGGAAGAAGAAAAATTAATATGCAGATCCCCATAGAATGAGTTGCTGGATAGCTTTAGCCTCTTCAAGGCTGTGCAGTTCATCAATGTTGTTGGCACTCTTCCTTTCAAAAAATTGTTGTTCAATACCAAATCGGTTATAGACTCTCAGTTGCCTATGGATTGCGGAATTTGTCCTGTCAACTGATTATGAGATGCATCCAGCGTCTGAAGATTTCTGAGTTGCTCAATACTCTGTGGTATAGGTCCAATTAATTTGTTTGAAAATAGCAATAAAGCATTCAAAAATTGCAGTTCTCCTATACCCTTTGGAATTTCTCCTGTCAGATTGTTACTGCTAAGGACAAGATTTTGAAGCTTGCTCAAATTTGTTATCCCTTCAGGTATCCGACCTGTTAACATATTTGTACCTAGATTTAAATAGGTCATCTTTGTCAGCTTTCCAATGTCCTGCGGAATGGTTCCACTGAACTTGTTTTCAGCAAAATTGAGGGTAGAGAGAGGAAGCATGGCAATACTCATGGGCAATGATCCACTAATATTGTTGCCTCCCACATCAATCCACACAAGATTGCTACAGTTTCCTATTTCTGCAGGAAAAGTACCTGTAAGATTGCCTGGGCCATACAATGATAACTGGACAAGATTTTTCAAATTTCCTAGTTCAGGTGGTATATTGCCATACAACAAAGCATTCCCCAAAAACAATACTTCCAGTGATGAACAATTACCCAGAGCTGCAGGGATTTGGGTCTTCAAAATGTTATCATTCAGGGAAATGTATTGCAATTTGTCAAGCCTCCCCAATTCGGATGGAATACTTCCTGTTGTGTTGTTATGACCAAACGCAAACGCAATAAAGTATGATTAAGAACAATTAGCGAGAGAACAGGGGATGGAATGTTGCCTTCAAAGTAAAGAGATGAGAGTAGTGTACCTGTGAGATTGTTAACGCCCAGGACCAAATGAAGGAGAGACGTGCAGTTGCTCAGAGAAATTGGAATGCTTCCACTCAGATCATTGTACGACAAGCGGAGTTGCTCTAACTTTTCCAGGCCACCGAATTCTTCCGGTATACTCCCCGTCAAGTTGTTGTGTGAAAGTCTAATCCACTGAAGGTGCGTGCAATTAGCAAGAGATGTGGGGATGGAACCCATCAGTAGATTTGTATTGAGGTCAAGTATCCTCAACGCTTTCAGTTGGCCAAGCTGAGGTGGAATACTTCCAGTGAAAGAATTAGCAGAGAGGTTGAAAGTGTGCAGTAAGGAGAGGTTTCCGATGGAAGGAGAAATGGTACCTTTCAATCTCAATTGAGGGAGAATGACGGCCTCCACTTTGTGGGTATGCTTTCTGCACGAAACACCATTCCACGAGCACACGTTTTCTGAATTGGCAGTAGTCCAGTTGGAGAGCGAATGCGTGGGATCGTCTGTAATGCCATTTCTGAAGGAGAGGAGAGCTTCCACGTCATCACCTTCAAGCAGTAACATACGATCCTTCAGAACAGAAAACCTTTCCCCCATGCTGCGGTGATGTAAAGAAAAGGCATGAAGAGAATAGGAGGTGTTTCGATTGGGTTTTGCGGTGGCAGGGGTTAATGTTAATGGCAGAGCCAAGCTTAACCAGAGCATTTGAATTAACAGACGTCCAGTCATTTGCGTGCCTTCCATTTTCTAACAAACCATCTAGCCAGTGGCCACTTTAATAAAGGTTTATAAGCATTCATTTTCTTTTTGCCGTATTGACTCAAGGCAATCCGATGACTTTGAGACTTACGGTGGGGTCTTCCTCGACTTGAGTCCAGGAAATAATCGTAATACTTTTCCAAGATGTTGTCAGTTACTTTGTTTTTATGTGCTAATTTTCTTGAAGCCCACAACATCAACACTGTATTCTGTCGTGTAACTACGTTTATAATTTTAACCAGTGTCAGAAAAACCTCTAAAGAGATCGAACCGACTATTCTTAAACATCATCCATTTCAATAGTCAAATGTCAATTTTGACTAATAAAAATATGACAAATATATACCACTTTTAAAGCATTATGCTCTAGAAAGCAATGAGTATCATTTTTGCACAACACTTTTTGAATCATGCAATATAGCATAGATACATCATACAACTTTGTTCGTTCTTGTTTGGTGTCAACTTGATCACTAAAGTACACAGAGACTACCATATGATCCCACAAATTGGTTTGATGGACCCAGGAAAATTAATCTAAAAAACCACATGTCTGACATCAACTTCTCTAGGCTTAAAGACTCAACCTTTCCATCAGATGTAGGACTTATCTCTAATCTCCTTTGAAATAAAATTATAGGTTTGTGAGCACCTCTGAGCATGAAACACATTTGCCACCACAAAGTTGAAACAACTGATAAGCTAGGATATATATGGGGGCCTAGGACTATCGAATAACAATGCAAGACATCATTAGACATGAAAAGCTTGATAAACTTCAATGATGTAAACTCTAGATTTGCAGACACCCAATCCTTCCAAAGTTGAACGACTTATTAAGTGGAATCTACAAGGCTTTTTGCCTCGTATATTCACTTTCTTATTTCTTGGGGACTTGAGCTACTTTATATAACGGAGTTGAGTAGATGTTTGAAGTTTGAAATACCAATTTGAAGTCTATGGGGCTTGTGTTTGGTGGACCTGAGAGTTTCATTAATCAAATTCTAGAGGGGACTTGTGTCTAAACTTCACTTTGTTTCATGCCCGTGTTCTTGATAGACCCAAAAAACATTATGCAATAGAGCTCAATGGGTGGTCTTAGGTCCATGGTATTTATACTATCAAGTCCATGGTTGTAAAGTGGTGATTGAGTGAATTAGGGTTTGACATGTTGCTTGGTAGGGACATGGACTATGGTCTAAGGGAATCAAAAGTAGATATGGGCAAGCTCTATCAATTTTTCTTGGTCCTTCAACCAATTTGTGAATTCCCCAGAGGTAAGGAAGTAGATACAATTTGATTGATTAAATGCCTTTAGGTCTACTACGGTCTATAAATTCATGGCGTTAAGGTCTCAAACATGGACTTAATATAAACTTTGACCTAAGATGCTTTCATGTATATCTAATAGTCCCCTAGAGCTCCAAGCTTGATAATGTCAATCATGAGAAAGTGACTTAATCAAGGTTGATCGAATCTTCCAAGTCTATAGGGAATATATGAAGCAAGCTTGAACATGTGAACACATTCTAACCTAATGGGAAGTTATCATCTCTAAAAAGACTTTGCATGCTTAAACCTTTGAAATCCTTGAATACAACAAAGCAAGCAAACTATAACTAATAGACACAAACTTTTATTAAGTAAATTCTATAAGGATTTTCATGTTCTTATTTCTTGTAGACATGAGATGCCTTATATAACTACATTGGGTAGCCATTTGAAATCTAGATATTGAGTTTAAGTTCAAGTGGGACCTACATATTTTAGACCTGAGAGTTCCATTAATTAGATTCTAGAGGTGGCCTTGCATCCAAAGTTTTCTTGGTGGGCACCAAAAACTTTATGCAATAAAGCTTAGTGAGTGGTCTTGGGTTCATGGCATTTATACTCTCAAGTCCACAATTTTACGGTGTTGTTTAGGTGAATTAGGGTTTTACATGTGGCATGTACAATGCCTTAAGGGAATCAAGAGTAGACATGTGGTGAGATCTGCTAGGTTTTATTGGTCCTTCAAACTAATTTATTAGTTCACCAGACATAAGGAAGTAGATACAATTTGATTAACTATAAGAGTCTAGACTCACTATAGTCTACAAATTAATGGCTTTGAGATATGGGGCATGGACTTAATATAAAATTTGACCCAGGATGTGTTTGGGTCAATCTAATAGTTTCCTTAGTCCTCCAAGCTTCACATTGTTGGATGTAAGAAAGTCACTTAATAAAGGTTGACTAGATCTTTCGAGTCTGCAAGAGTCATGAAACAATAAATTTCATCACATGAACAACTTTTGACCAAATGGGACTCTTGACTCTGAAAGGGCTCCATGAACTTCAAACTTTGAAATCATTAGATGCGACAAGGTGAACAAACTATGGCTAAGTGGCCCTTTCAAGACCACCGACCACTCAAACCTTAGGATATTTTAATAAGCTTAGATGCAAGCAGGGAATTAAAATAGACTTTAAAACCAATTTGAGCCTAAATACGGTGTGGGGTTAAGACTAAGATGCAAATGGCAAATCTATGCATCTCCCCAACCTTCAGCGACCAACAATATAGTTGTATGCAAGACAATGCATGTCTCCCCTAGAAAGAGGGAGGAGGATAGTCTAAACATCATTACAACCTTTTGTGGCTAGACATCTCAAACAACAATGTGCTCCAAGCCTTTCCTAACAATACTTTGTTCCCTATTTTTATTACCAAATCTTAACAAAATTTATTTTCTTTCAAATTTCATGTTTATTTACATAGCATGGTTATTGCAAATAGTTATCCATGTACACATTATACAATAAGTGTGATTGCTAGTTTATTATACTTTCAACATTTTATTATACTTTCACTGTTCAACTAAAAATGCAAAGAAAGGTTCATCCACACATACCAAGTGGCGATAACATCTTTTTAATTATTGAGACCTTTGGAATCCTATCGTCTCTAGAATTGTCAATGTTAAACAATATGATGAGTGACACATGCTCTATACCTCCATTCTTTAATACTTTACAAGGAGAGTACGTTGAGTGTTATTGTAGTATTGTCACAAACTAAAGTTATGAGGTTAAGAGCAATCTATGTAGTGGAAGACATGAAGAAATAGTTAGTGGGACAAGTGGCGATAGAAAAGAGAGGGCATTTATATATACATTATATCATATGCCCTCATTGCTTGCCATTCACCACATCTCATCAACATCACCACCCATTTTTCTATAGTTTTGTAGTGTGGTGATTTGAATGACATAGATAGATGGAGAATCGGAATTTGTTCATAATGCATACAATAAAACCATGGTATTGAATGTTAAAAGATGCATACCACTCCTCCACATATTGTAATTTGGGAATTGCCAAGGAGAATAGGGAAGTGAATAGGGAATAATGGTTTAGAAATGTAGAAAAAAAGCCATGTGATAATCGAGTGTAGGACATAATGTCAAAACATTTAGATTGTCAAGCAAGCACACGTAAATTACGCTCCCAAATTTTTTTTTGGTTAAACTGGGAAAGGGCAAGGCCGAGAAAATTAGAAAAGCTATGGTTGCTTTAGAAATTTGGAACGAAATCAATAGCCTCTAATTGGAAGGGCATATTGAAGATTTTAAAAAGAACAAGTAAGATAACAAGACATTCACATAGATTGATGTAAGTCAAATTTGATTTTAGTGATTTTTTTTGGATTTTCAAACACATATTTTTCATATTTTTGGTCAAAGTAAATTAGGTTTTAGATTAGATATTTAAAAAATCTTACATTTTCCAAGTTATTTAATTTTAAAAAAAATGTATATTTGATTTGATTTATTAATTTTATTATATAATTGTAAAATTTAAATATCTTAATTTATTGGTATATATATATATATATATATATATATATATATATATATATATATATATATATATATATATATATATATATATATATATATAAGGGTTTAAAAATTATGTTGTCTAAATAACAAGATATCTTGATATTAGGCTTTTGATTCGTAGATTAATTAGAAGGTACCTTAGAAGAGACTATTGTAATTAGGCCTGTCATATGTAGGCTAATACTTGAACAACACCATGAATAACATATGTAAAAATCTATTAGGGAAGAATACCACCATAACAATGTGGCTAAAATATAACGTAATATATATGTCATGGAGTGTTGTCGATTAAAGAGTATTCTTAGAGAAGTGTAACTATTAAAAATTGAGTTTGGGATATGGAAAGATTACATTAAAACTACACACTAAAAAATACGTATACAATTTCTTTTAAAAAGACACAACCAAAGAAGATATAATTTTTAAAACATTTGATTTAGTTAAACAAAACAACAATTAAATATTTTTGGAAATAAATTCGCAATAGGTAATCCACAAGGACACACTTTTGAATATTCAACTTATACCTTCTATCATCAATTTTTTATAGAAATAGATAAAACCTTGTTTCTTTTCCTTGATGGCAAAAGTTTATATTTTAAAAGAAAAAACACCCAAACAAAAATGTAATCGAATTGTTGGAACATTTCAAAATTTCATGTTAAAGTAAATCAAAATAGTAAATAAGTTCTCAATGCTTAACCCATTAAATATTAGAGATCAACTCAATACCTTCAATCATATAAATTTTATACAAATAAATGAAACCTTAAATATTCATTTGCCTTGTCAAGAATTACTAAAGTTTCATGTTATTGAGAGAAAATGAATTACTATTGAAGCTAAACTAATGATGTACATAGTATGGGGACCATAA
Source organism: Cunninghamia lanceolata (assembly GCA_027924645.1). Taxonomy (NCBI): domain Eukaryota; kingdom Viridiplantae; phylum Streptophyta; class Pinopsida; order Cupressales; family Cupressaceae; genus Cunninghamia; species Cunninghamia lanceolata. The sequence goes on from BSBN01000684.1 coordinate 6,087,021, forward strand.
TAAAGATATCATTTTTACATCTTCTTGATCATGGTCCACTAAGAATGAATAATCCATTTATCAATAGAAGATATAACTACCCTAAATTATTGTGTAATTGTTATGGTCCTAAGAAGTTTCCCTTTCGTTGTTAGGGAAAAGGGTGTTGTACACCTTGCACAGGAAAATAAATATTTAGTTGTGGTGCATCTTTGAAAATGTGTTTAGCCACATTGAATATTTATTTTGATCCACTTGTAAAGTTGTATGGGACATTGGTTAGGTATTTTGTGTGGGACATATAGGACACATATTTAATATTCATGGAAAATATTTAATTTTTGGGTCAATGGTTTTGTGCTCTCGTGGTTTTGAGACACATGCTTTAGCTAATACAACTTAGTGGTTTTATGTGAGGTAGAATCTATAAGAGAAAACACATGTTAAGTGGTTGAGGTTGGATGCCATTTGTATTGATCTCTCCTATAAGTGCATATATGAAGCATCACATGGGATGTGTGGTTTCATGGTTACCCATTATTCTTCAACACATGGAGGATGCACTGGAGGAGCTTGATGCTTTAGAGATGCTCATGGAAGCCGTGTAAGTGTATTGTAATATTTTCATTACTGAATAATACATTGAGTGTGGATGCTTTTGAAGGCTGGGGTTTTCCCTCATGAAGGGTTTTCCCAAGGTATATATTGTGTCATCTTGATGGTATGTTTGTCTATTATTTTGCATGGCAGGTTTTGAGTACTTGTTTCTATATTTTTCTCTCTTGGGGTTATACATGGAAATATTTTATATTGTTGCAATTTTTTCTTTCAAGTGGTATTAGAGCCTAGTTGTCAAGTTGTGGGAGGAGATCTCCTAGGTATTTGTAACCCTTGGTAGGAGTAGATTCTTGTGCATAATTAATGTTTAGGATGGTAAATGTGAGAGGAGTTTGTTATTGTTGGTTTTAATGGTTTATGTGTAATCCTCCATTCCCAACAAACATTCCAAGGGCTTATCAACTGAATTGAATCTCCACTAAGCGAGAGCAATCCCCTATCAGGTTGAGCTGCCACTTGGGAAGCTATGGACTCTTGGATATATCAAACAATGTTTCTATCTAACGCTCAAATGTACTTAGAAACCCTAATTATGCAAATTAGTAAGCAAATCATCAAATTACAGCAAATCCTTTCAAATTGAGGTAAAGGACAAAGATATTTAACTTACTCTTTTTTGAAGTTTGGAAGGTAGAAATATCAAGGACACGGGGACTAGCGCCCAAATCCAAGGTACCTATTTCTTTGCGGGATCCTGATCTCCTTCTGACACTGATCTGCACTACAACTTCAGTTTCCAGAAATTCCACTACGGAGGACATGAGGACCAGTGTCCTGCTTCTTTTTCAGATCCTAAATCCTCTATGTCTGCTACTCCTTCCTGCAACTCCACTCCATGGGATTTGACACCTGTAACTTGCAATCACAAGGAGTATGGGAGGGGGTTGTGGTGTTTAGAGGCTTGCCTCGGTCAAGCCCTAGAGAGACACTCAAGTCTTCTGAACACCATTGTTAGATGAGAGTGCGTATCCCAGTGGGATAGAGACAAAAATCCAAATGATAAATGATTGAAAACATAATAGATATCACCTTGTAGTGAAGATCTCATGGAAGGAAGATGCTTTTCATGCCATGAGGAGATGGATGTCAAATCTGCAAACACAAACATAATAACAATGCTCTGCTATGCAAAACAATGAATATTTTAAATGCTATATGGTCACAAGTATACATCAAATCCACCTCATTTCCATCTAGTTTCCCTCTAGTTTGCAAATGAAACCTAATCATGCTTATATATGCAACTACAAATATTCCCGCTAAGAATTTCGTAATTCAAACTTTAGATGTTGGCATAGGACCTAATTAACGGTCATAAAATTGACATTTGAAATTAGGGCAGACCCAAAATAGGGCTGGACTAGGGTGCTAGCGCCCAAGTCCACCCTACCATTTTTGTTTAAGATTTATCAAATTGTATCCCCCTAGGTCCTATTTGTCACAAGACCCAAGGTTTTTCTCATCGGGAGTCAGAAATAACATGCAAGATGCTCTAAATGCATTATAGGACTCGGGAGCTAAACCTTAATAGAAAAAAGCCCCTAAGGTTACTTTTTCTGACATAACATTTATCCCCCACTTTAATGTATGTATAAACGCAAGGCCAATACATGCATTAAAGTATGGTCAACAAACACAACAAACACGCCAAGCATGGAGAAGACACGCCAAACACATATTGAAGTTAGTAGCAGACATGCAAAACACAGAGAAGACAGTTACAGTCACGCAAAACACAGAGAAGACAACATTGAAGACATGCAAAACACAGTGAATGCAGTGAAGACAGTGATGATTTTGTTTTCATTTTCATTTTCATATATATGAAATGTAGAATGCAAGTACAATAAAGTAAACACACAACCCAAAATGCAGGAGGGACTCATCGCCACCGATCTTTAGACTACACATGGGGCAACAAACACGCAAAACAAATCTCAAAGTGCAGGAGGGACTTGTCGCCACTAGTCTTTAGACTGCACTTGAGAACAAACACGCCATACAAATCCCAAAGCATAGGAGGGACTCATCGCCACGAGTCTTTAGACTATGCTTGGGAACAAACACGCCATACACACACACATGGAAGACACAGAGAAAACACGACAGACAAATGATGGAGTGTACCTATTTCTAGGTTCATCACCATCTCAGGCACATTACAGGCACACATCGACGATTGGGCTTCACCACAATAATCACCAAAAACACTCTTAAGGGTTAGGTTAGTCACAAAACTGCTCCCCACCGACTAGGAGGACTTTTGAAAATGACATGATTGTGCACTCTTCTCGATAAATACAACATCCCTTCCTCACATGGAGGGCTTAAGATAAAAAGTATATGAACGATATCTTGCCTTCGCAGAGGGCTTAAATTATTGCAAGTTGATTTCAAACAAATCTCAGAGTGCAGGAGGGACTCATCACCACCAATCTTTAAGACTACACCTGAGAACAAACACTTTGCTAGCATTTAAATCATACATCTTACCTTATATATGCCTCCACCTTAAGGTGGTTGATGCTGCGTACTGATATCAAGCACGTTAAGGTAGGAAGAAAACACACAAGGGAACACGAGCTCTCGCAAAGCTCATGCCCCCTGGAGGTGACATGAACTTTATGATCGCCAAATGTTCCCACAAACACATTCCTGCAAGAAAAGTGTTAGTGTCCATATAATCATGATAAACAACAATGCATAGAGAACTAAGGAATGCAAGATTCAAGATAGACAAAGTGCATGGAGTAGCAGTATTGTTATGTTTTGTAAGTGCGATAAGATAACATCAAGATCACACAATGATTCTACTAGCCAAGTGTTGGATAATATATAACAACCCCGTCGTCATGTATGGACTAGATCTTTTTTTGATTTCTCGCTAAAGGGACACTAGGTACGCATCAGTATAATATGTTTTTCATCATCTGCCTGCTAGATAGAACCACTAGAGGAAGGGAACAATGAAGCAAGAGAGGAGAAACACATGTCTTAGGGATAGTCACGTAGGAGGGTGCCCCCAAATCACCAACCGCAACGCTATGTCCATAAGGCACAACACACAATAATGAAAACATAGGAGAAGCAATATAGAAGAATGATGATACAAATAGAAGAAGGGTCACAACAAAGGCAGTCTCCCAGTATCCTTGACCTTATGAGAGTATCAAGGGTCATCCTAGGAGGCCTAAACAACACATAACACATCACAGGGGAAACACATCACGGAGGTAAAGGGTTAGAAATACTTACCTGCTAGTACAATCGTACTAAATTTTGGAACTTGTGAGCCTCTTGGAGAGATGCTCCATCAAGTTTTGTGCGAAGCTTGAGTGGTTCTTATGAGAGTCTTGTTTGTTGTCGGGAAGTACATGTGATGTTTGTTTCTCATATCCTTGTGTATATTATATCTTTTGTTGCTTATGAGGAGGAGAACCACTATTATTTCCAACTGATGATAATCGCCTTGCTCTTTTCTAATTTTTAGCTAGGATTCTTTGTTGAGTCTGTCTATCATAGTGAGAAGGACTATCTTGTACTATCTTGATCTTTTTGTTTATCAAAGTCTCTAGTTCCATTTGTCTTTCTGATGGATGTTGCGTATCTCCCGATCCCTGAAGGGATAACAGAGGTGGAACTTTAGAATAAATACCATTCCTTTGTGCTCGAGGTGATACTTCAGTATTTTCCTTATCCACTTCTATTATAGCAATAATCTAATCATAGTTCAGGTAATCATCTTCTACTTCAAGTGTATTTTGTTCCATTATGTTATAATCGGTATGCTTAGGAAAGGGATTAGTGAAGATCTATAAGTTCTGATTTGACGGAGCAACCAACTTATTCCCATTATCATTCACACCCGATACCCATATCACATTCAAGTCAATGAGGTCTTGTATTTCATGTTTAAGATGCATACATCATTCGGTATGATGTCCTTGTGTCCAGTTGATGCAGAGCGCACACAGGAAGCGAACAACTTATCAAAATTGATCGGTGAGAGGCTGGCCTGTGTCTTGGTGATCTACTCCTATCGGCCAAGCATACCCTGTTGGCCACCTTACTATTTCTCTGGCCGATCTCTCAACTCTCCCCGATAGTCAACTCCACTTTATCTTCGAAGAGACTTCCTCTATCGGCGGTGTCTTCTAACCTCCTGCTGATACCCCGATGGCGGTTAAGTTTCCACTTGCATTAACTGTGGCGGTTAGCCATGACCTTGTCGGCCAGACTTCGATCATTGGTGAACCCCTTGTGTGTCCTCCTGATACGCTGATATACCAACTTGTATATGCTTGGCTTGACTTGCTATTACTAGTGGGCTAAAGTTTCTTTACCCTGATTTCACCATTACGGCCAGTCACCATTTGTATCTGATGAAAGGTGAATTCTCAACATGCTTTTGTGATATGCATTTGCAATGTACATTCGGTGAACCAATATGAAACTTGCGCTGATGTATGTTTCTTCGGTGAGACTTCCTTCATCCTTCGTTGATACACTTCTTATCGGCCCAACACTTTGATCGGTATAACTTCCACAACTTTCCCCGAGGGGCTATGTTACGCCAATGGTAACTCTGCAACTCGCAGACATCAAACTAGTATACAGAGACAAAACTCGACAGAATGGAAAGGGTCTACAATCCTCTGCAGACACTAGATCAACCATCAATTTGGTCACTCCATTCACAACACTTTGCCTATCATTTCAAAGACTAGTCACATAGAGATGCCTAGTCAATTCATGCCGAACCTCCTTGGATCCTTGGGTGTTTGACCAAAACCACAGAAAGCACAAAATTTACACTATATTCCTCCATCACATTGAACATGAGAATCTTGATTTTAGTGGACAGAGGAGATACAGTCCATTTATTCACAGAACCCTAGTTTCTAGGTTTTCATACCAGTCTTTATAAAAAGAACGAGATCTCACAAACTACAACACTTTAAGACACTAGACTACTATCAAATGGAAACTACTTCAATTCCTGAACATCTCCAATCAATTTTAGATGATCAACTAACCGTACAGACCGTACAAAAAGACTATTATAGAGAATTACTTAGAAAGAACAATGTTTCAACACACCCAAAAATACAAATCTTCATTCATGCATGCTTCTTCTTGTCATTACATCCAACTCCTCACCTATAAAAGGCTTGAGAGATCAATTAACATTCATCCCAACCAACAAACTGATTTGAAAGACAGTTAGCCATTGGGTTTCCCCTCTCACAAGAAAACTACATGTTTTCATTGTGTTATTACATCAAATTTGACCGAAACATGGTCTACATAGGTCTAGGGACCAAATTGACAAAAAACCTTATTACAAACATGATGGGGCTTAAAAGCCTTATTGAAAACAAAAACAAAACATAACTCCTGCACCATAGGGAAGGTGCTCCTGCACCATACTCCCCTTGCAAGAAAAACTCAAGTCCCTTGAGTTGCCAACTGTTGGAGTGTCTTCCCATGCTTCAAAATGTCAGCCTCACTCATCCATGTAGCCTTTGAATCAAGAAGATCCTGCCACTTGACCAAGTACTCCTTGTACACACCCTTGTCTTTTTGATAACCTTGGAATCTAAGATACATTCCAATTGTAAAGGCTTACTTGGAGGTAGATCTCTGACCCAATCTTCATCTTTCAATCACAACATCTGATCCATCTTTAGCATTCAATGGAGGTCTGAATGGAAAAAGGTCTGAAACATTGAATATGGGAGAAATACCAAGACCGGATGGCAATTCTATTTCATAAGCATTTGGGCCGAACTTATGCACTACCTTGCATGGTCCTATTTTCTTCATCAGAAGCTTGGTTGGTTGTCCTTTAGGTAGCCTTTCCTTTCTTAGATAGGCCATCACCAAATCTCCCACCTTGAATTGTACATCTCTCCTTTTGAGATTTGCCCTATCCTTGTATTTAGAGACTATTTTTTTCCAACTGAACTTTGACTTGATCATGAACTACCTTCATGGTGGCAAAAAAATCTTCTCCTAGAGCACTCCTCTTATCCCAACCTTGTAGGTCTTTGAGTTCAAGTGGTCCTCTTGGATGGAAACCATAAACAATTTCAAATGGACTCTTCCCAATGCTTTTATTCACTGAATCATTGTAAGCATACTCAGCTTGACTTATCACCAAGTCCCATGCCAACCCATGCTATTTGGTAAGGCATCTTAGAAGGTTTCTGTGGGACCTATTAACAACCTCAGTCTGAACATCAGTTTGGGGATGGTAGGCTGATGAGAAAGACAATTGTGTTCCCAATTTTCTCCATAAGATCCTCCAAAAATGACCAAAAAACTTGGAGTCTCTATCAATGACAATTGAAAGGGGCAAACCATGGATTCTAACCACTTCTCTGAAAAAGAGACCAGCAATGTGAGATGCATCATTTGTGCATTTGTATGGCACAAAATGAGCCATCTTACTAAATCTGTCCACAATGACAAAAACACTATCCACACCCCTTGCCGTCTTAAGAAGACCAAGTACAAAATCCATACTAATGCTCTCCCAAGGCCTGTTGGGAATAGGGAGGGGTTGGTATAAACTAGCATTAGAAGACATACCTTTGGCCTTTTGACATATGGTACAACTTGCAACATATATCCTTACATCTGACTGTACTTTTGGCCAATAGTAGAATCTAGTGACTTGTTCCAAAGTCTTGTCCAACCCAAAATGTCCTCCTAAGGTTCCATTGTGCTTCTCTTTGATGATGTTATCCCTCATTGAACATTTTGGAACACATAGCAAACTGCCTTTGAATAAGAGACCTTCCTGCAACACAAAGTCTGAATATTCACTATGAAAAGTGTTAGCCAAATTAGCGCAAACTTCATAAGCAGCTTTGAAATCTACATCCTCCTTGTATAACTCATTCAAACAATCTATTCACATGCTTTCCATCTATACTTCATGTATGACAAGCATCCTTCTACTTAAAGCACTAGCCACTTTGTTGGAAGCACCCATTTTATGCTTAATAGTGAAGGTATAGGCCTGCAATTGTTCCATCCACTTAACATTCCTATGATTCAACTTTTCTTGACTATTTAGAAAGCTAAGAGCATGGTTATCAGTAAAAACAATGAATTCTTTGGGCAGCAAATAGTGTCTCCATGTTTTGAGAGCTTGCACCATTGCATAAAGCTCTAGGTCATAGGTAGAGTACCTTTGTTTAGCCTCATTCAACTTCTCTGAAAAAAAGGCTATTGGATGTCCATCTTGACTAAGAACACCTATTGCTTGCTGACTCGCATCACATTCCACTACAAAAACTTTGTCAAAATCTGGGAGTACCATGTAGATAATTCAACCACTTTCTTCTTTAACAATTCAAAGCTATCATCTGCTTGCTTTGTCCATTGAAATTTGCACTTTATTCCACCCTTGATGGTGTTGAGAATAGGAGCACTTATGTGACTGAATCCTCTAATGAACTTCCTATAAAAAGTTGCCAAGCCATGGAAGCTTCTAACATCTCCCACTGTCCTAGGGGTAGGCCAATTGAGAATGGCCTCAACCTTTGTGGGGTCCATCTTCAAACAACCATTACAAATCACAAAACTAAGATACACAAGTTCAGTTTTCATGAAATCACACTTATCCAAGTTGATCATCAACTTACTCTCATGCAACTTCTTCATCACTTGTCCAAGATGCTTCACATGTTCTTCTTTTGTCTTGCTGAAAATAAGTATGTCATCAAGATAAACAATTACAAATTTGCCAATGAATTCAACAAGTACCTCATTCATCAAACACATGAATGTGCTTGGGACATTGCTAAGGCCAAATGGCATGACAAGCCACTCATAGAGACATTCATTTGTCTTGAAGGCAGTCTTCCATTCATCTCCCTACCTAATTCTGATTTGATGATAACCAGATTTCAAATCAATCTTTGAATAATAACATGACCCTCCAAGATAGTCCAAAAGATCCTTAATCCTTGGCATATGGAATCTATACCTTATTGTGATCTTATTTATGGCCCTTGAATCCATACATAGTCTCCACTTCCCATCTTTTTTTGGAGCAAGTACACTAGGGACTGCACATGGACTAAGACTCTTTCTAATCAATCCTTTCTCTAAGAGTTCTTGAATTTGTCTACTCACCTCTTCATTTTGCTGTGGTGTCAATTTATAGGCAGCCTTATTAGGCAATGTGGCACTTGGAATCAAGTCAATTTGATGACTTATATCTCTCACGGGTGGTAAGGAGTTAGGAGTATCCTCTACCACAAGATCTTGGTACTTATCCAACAATTGCTACACTTCTAGTGGAATCTCTTTCTTCTTTTTGTCTTGCTGACCTGATTCATCTTTAGGCTTCATTATCAAGGCATACCCTTGGGTATCCTTCTCCTTCATGAGGTGTAAGAACTCTTTGCCACTAACCATCATGACATTGGTGTCATTACTCTTTTCTCCAATATGCTCTTGCAAAGGATCCATCCTAAACTTCTTTCCATTCTTGGTGATGAGGTATTTGTTCTTCTCACCATCATGTTGTGCCTTCACATCATACTTCCATGGACGTCCAAGAAGAAGGTGACAAGCATCCATAGGAATAATCTCACATAGTACCTTGTCCTTATAATCACCTGTCTCAAACTCAACCCAAGTTTGTTCTTCTACCATATAATTTTGACTCTTATTCAACCAAGAGATCTTATGAGGACTAACATGGGGTAGTCTTTTCAACTTACACTTCTCTACCATTTCAGTAGACACTACATTCTCAGTAGAACCTTAATCAACAATGATTTTACAAAGTTTACCATATGCTATACCTTGGGTTCTGAAGAGGGTCTTCCTTTGTGGGGGCTCTTGCTTCAATGGCATCTTCATCATGGTCCTCTTGATCATCATGTTCTCTCCTTCAAGGACTGGTGCAACACTACCAATGGGTGAATTCACACTTTGGCAATCATCATCTTTCAACAACTGATTCCTTCTTCCACTATCATGGGAACTAGTTGCCTTCTTAGGGCATTTGCTCATAGTATGGCCTACTTGATTGCAGCCATAGCATCTACCAGTGAAAACTCCAGGTCCTCTGCCTGCACCACCACCTCTACCTCTGCCATTTGGTCTTCTCCAACCTCTAAAACCACCACCTCTATGGTCTACATCAGAATGAGACTCTTGTTGACTTGGGTTTTCATTTCTACTTGACTGTCCTCTACCAAAACTGCCTCTTCCCCTATTATTTCTACCACCTCTTCCTCTGGTGTTTTGATCACTCTTCCTTTTCAACTTCTCCTCTGCCCTAGAGGCTAATTGAAAACACTCATCCACTATTTTAGGAACCACCATATTGAATCCATCTTGTATGTTATACCTCAAGCCATCGAGATATCTAGCTACCATCTCTTTCTCCTCCTTGTAATTGACTCTCATGCTCAATCTATGAAATTCTTTAGTATATGTAGCCACATCCATATCCTTTTGTTTGAGATGATTAAACTTCCTAGTGGTCTGCAACTCATAATCAGATGGCATGAACTTGTCTCTTAGCATGGCCACCATTCTACTCCATTTGGTGATAGGGTTCTTTCCAACTTTCTCTCTATCCCCTTGCATATAGTTCCACCAAACTAGGGCAGAACCTCTCAATCTTGTCTTAGCAAACTTGACTTTCTTGCTGTCACTATACTCCTTGAAGTCAAAATAGTTGCACATGGCCTCAATCCAATCCATGAGGGCATCTCCATCTAGTTTCCCATTGAATGTCGGAACATCCATCTTTGGATCGCCACTATCTCCATGAGCACCTTTGAGTGCATTCAAGAATGCCTTTTGGTTAGAAGTTATATTTTGTTCTTAAGGGCTCTCCTCTGCCTCTTCTTCTTCTTCTGTATCAGAAGCACTTCCATCCTCTTTACTCTTACCCTTGGGCCCCTCTTCTTTCAACCTTGCTTCTAGCATCTCCTCTACCATCTTCTTGATGGCTTCTTTGCTCATAGACTTGGAAGGCATTGTGCTAGCCTCAGTTTCTATCTCCTCGTCTGACATACACTGCTCCAATTCAAGTATTGGCTCTGATACTAATATGATGCAGAGCACACAGAGGAAGCGAACAACTTATCAAAACTGATCGGTGAGAGGCTAGCCTATGTCTTGGCGATCTACTCCTATCAGCCAAACATACCCCATTAGCCACCTTACTATTTCTCTAGCCGATCTCTCAACTCTCCCTGATAGTCAACTCCACTTTGTCTTTGAAGAAACTTCCTCTATCGGCGGCGTCTTCTAACCTCCTATCGATACCCCGATGGCAGTTAAGTTTCCACTTGCATTAACCGTGGCGGTTAGCCGTGACCTTGTCGGCCAGACTTCGATCGTCAGTGAACCCCTTGTGTGTCCTCCCGATACGCCGATATACCAACTTGTATATGCTTGGCTTGACTTTCTATTACCGGTGGGCTAAAGTTTCTTTACTATGATTTCATCGTTACGGCCAGTCACCGTTTGTATCCGACGAAAGGTGCATTCTCAACATACATTCTCAACATGCTTTTGTGATATGCATTTGCAATGTACATTTGGTGAACCGATATGAAACTTGCGCCGATGTATGTTTCTTCGGTGAGACTTCCTTACTCCTTCGCTGATACACCTCTTATCGGCCCAACACTTTGATTAGTATAACTTCCACAAGTTTCCCCAAGGGGCTATGTTACGCCGATGGTAACTCTGTAACTCTGCAACTCACAGACATCAAACTAGTATATAGAGACAAAACTTGACAGAATGGAAAGGGTCTATAATCCTCTGCAGACACTAGATCATCCATCAATTTGGTCACTCCATTCGCAGCACTTTGCCTATCGTTTCAAAGACTAGTCACATAGAGATGCCTAGTCAATTCATGCCCAACCTCCTTGGATCCTTGGGTGTTTGACCAAAACCACAGAAAGCACAAAATTTACACTGTATTCCTCCATCACACTGAACATGAGAATCTTGATTTCAGTGGACAGAGGAGATACAGTCCATTTATTCACAGAACCCTAGTTTCTAGGTTTTCATACCAGTCTTTGCAAAAAGAACGAGATCTCACAAACTACAACACTTTAAGACACTAGACTACTAGCAAATGGAAACTACTTTAATGCATGAACATCTCCAATCAGTTTCAGATGATCAACTAACCGTACAGACCATACAGAAAGACTGTTACAGAGAATTACTTAGAAAGAACAATGTTTCAACACACCCGAAAATACAAATCTTCATTCATGCATGCTTCTTCTTGTCATTACATCCAACTCCTTGCCTATAAAAGGCTTGAGAGATCAGTTAACTTTCTTCCCAACTGACAAACTGATTTGAAAGATAGTTACCCATTGGGTTTCTCCTCTCACAAGAAAACTAGATGTTTTCATTGTGTTATTACATCAAATTTGACCGAAACATGGTCTACATAGGTCTAGGGACCAAATTGACAAAAAACATTATTACAAACATGATGGGGCTTAAAAGCCTTATTGAAAACAAAAACAAAATAGGACTCCTGCACCATAGGGAAGGTGCTCCTGCACCACCGGTGGTAATGACAAAAAGCATTAGCATCGAAATAAGGTCCTTGTGTTCTACTAGTATCTAAAGGTTTAATTGGGGGAAGCTTCATAAGATTATTACTCAGAGCTGGATTCATTATAGAATGATAGGATTTAGATATCAGAGTAAACTTTCTTTGTTGATACGGTGCCGTCTTTGGATTAGTGATAGCAAACACTTGTGAAAAGTTGTTTGAATTTGGTCCATTAACCTTGATGAAACTCCTATTATTCCTTTTGAAGTTATTTTGTGATGGTCCACCCATGGATTGTCCAACTTGAGTCGATGAATTCTGGATTTCATACTGACTAGATGAAAGTTGATAGTCATCAAGGGCGGTGCATAAATGTTGAAACGCATTATACTTCATCAAGAGAACCTTATAACAAATGTTAGGTTGTAGATTTGTAATAAAAACCTTCCAAACATCCTCATCCTTCATTTGGTATTGAATTTGCGCATAGATAGATTGATACCGACTGATGAACTCAGTTAATTTCTCTTTTGGGCCTTGCTTGCAATGAACTAAATCAATCAAGGAGACTTGAGGTCCAATATTTTCTTGAAAGTATTGTAAAAATTGATCAACCAATTGTGAAAAAGAGTGTATTGAATTTGGAGGTAAAGAGAAAAACCATTCTAGAGAAGTATCTTTGAGAGATCGCGGGAAAAGTTTTGCTAACAAATACTCTTCAAAGTAGAAATTGCTACACATAGCCATGAATGCTGCCAGATGAGTATTAGGATCACCTTTTCCACCATATTTTTCAAAGCGAGGAGTCTCAAACCTCTTAGGCATAGGAGTTCTCAAGATTGCATAAGATAGAGGATTACAAGCATGATAAGTTGGTATACTAGGTTGTGAAGAATTTGTCAAGTTTGTCACCTTTTGTTGTAAAGAAGTCACGCCTTGCAAAAGTTAGTTTAAGATGGCATCATTGGGAGATGCAGTTTGCTGTGAAGAGTTAGAACCAAAGTGAAGCAGTGATTGAGCCTGAGTAGTGATGGGAGGAGGCTGGGAATAGTTCAGTGGTGGCTAGACATATTGATAGGTGGAAGGTAGTTGGGAATAGGTGGGATGGAGAGGTGGTTGAGAGTACTCACTCATAGAAGTCCCTTTAGATGCCAAGTTTTGATAGTTACATACCACAACTTTGTAATTTTGTGAATTTGTCCCATTAGATACTCCAATACTAGTGGTAGAATTACTACAAGCATTTACATTGGTGGTTAAAATTGTTGATGTAAATGTAGATATTCTCGTAGTCGGTATAGGTGCTGATACTTGTGTATGAGACAATGAAGACATGCTCTTAATACCATCCACACATTCAGTCACCATCATGACATTATTGTGTACTATATGCATTAAACCTCAAACCACATTAATACCATCTTGTCCCTCTTTTATCAATTCTCTTATGTGGTGGATCACAGGGACAACTTCTTCTGCTATCCTTTCACTTCCAACAAATGCTTGAAATTTGGCTAGGTCTTTGTCAAGTTTGTTTATTTTCTCATCAGGTACATGTGCGACTAGATCAATAGTGTCATCAACATCATGAAATGTTTGATCTTCCATAGTGGTTGTAGAAGGTATAATGTCTTGCAAAATTTGTGTCTCGCCTTTTGTAAAGAAGGTATTCAATGGATTTTCAGAGATAGGAATGTCGAATTCTTCAAAGGCACTAGATCCAATAAGTCTTATGCTTCTTCTTAAAGGGATATTTCTATTAGGGTAGCGAGTTATAATACTCATACAAAATCATGCACAAACTAATAGAACAAACCCTAAGAGCAAGATATGTTTAAGATAAAAAAATGCTTGATTGTTCAACTTTTTTCAATGCAAATCACTAGGAGAAAAGGTGTTGTGAGGAAATTTATGAAGGGAAGAGAATAATATGTTTGATATATATTCAATAAAGTAATAATATCCTTCACAACACATTTTGATGCAAACCTAGAGTGATGACAATTCAAAACCTAGTGAAAATACACTAAAATATGTAGTTTTTCACAAATTGTTAATGCAAAGACCCAGTAAAAGGGTGTTGTAAAGAATTTTAAGAGGTGAAGCAGGTGATATAAGTAATATTATTCACCTAAATCCATAAAATCCATCACAACATGCTTGGAGTGCAAATCTAAGTCAAACCCTAGGGAAAATATAGTCAAAATATGTAATTTTTTGCAAGTTTTCAATGTGAAGGCCTACTAAAAAGGGTGTTGTAAATAATTTGATGAGGGGATGCAGATAATAACCCTAATAAAAGTGAATTAGTGCATAAAAATTCCTTACAACACACCTATGGTGCAAATCTAGAGAGACGATAAGGCCAAAATCTAGTGAGAAAGCAAGGTTTTTAAACCCTAGGCATGAAATTTTGCAAGCAAACCACTATGATGCAACACTATAGTTAGAAATAAATCCTAATGAGTGTTTGAAAATGGTAGTAAAATCTAAAACAAGATTTTGACTACAAAGCCTAGCTAATGCAAAACTAGGTTTTTATGAAAAATGCATAATTTCAAGCAACTTTTGTCAAATTAAGCACAAAAATGCAATGCAAATGTATTCTAAATGATGAATTTCTGCAATTTAAATAAGATATAATTAAAATGACACAAATTTAATGAAATTGAATGCCAAATAATTCAAATTATGCTAAAATGCAAGCCTAAAGTACCAATTTTTTCAAAATTTTCAATTTTTTTGTAATTTTTGAATGCAATAAGATGAATGAATGCAAATCTATCAAAAAACACTTAGCAAGGTGCCAAAAAGTTCAAAAACATGGGTTCACCAAAATGTTTAGGATGGGAAAAGTGAGAGGAGTTTGTTATTGTTGGTTTTAATGGTTTATGTGTAATCCTCCTTTCCCAACAAACATTCCAAGGGCTTATCAATAGATTTGAATCTCCACTAAGTGAGAGAAATTACCTATCACGCTGGGCTGCCACTTGGGAAGCTGTGCACTCTTGGATATATCAAACAATGTCTCTATCTAATGCTCAAATATACTTAGAAACCCTAATTATGCAAATCAGTAAGCAAATCATCAAATTACGACAAATCCTTTCAGACTGAGGTTAAGGATAGAGATATTTAACTTACTATTTTTTGAAGTTTGGAAGGTGGAAAAGTCAAGGAAACGGGGACTAGCACCCTAGTCCAAGATACCTATTTATTTGTGGGATCCTGATCTCCTTCTGACACTAATCTGCACTGCAACTTCAGTTTTTGGAAATTCCACTACGGAGAACATGGGGACTAGCACCCTAGTCCAGGGAAAGCACCAGTGTCCTGCTTCTTTTTAGATCCCAAATCCTCTGTGTCTGCTACTCCTTCATACAACTCCACTCCTTGGGACTTGACATCTATAACCTGCAATCACAAGGAGTGTGGGAGGGGGTTGTGGTGTTTAGAGGCTTGCCTTGATCAAGGCCCAGAGAGACATTCAAGTCTTTCGAACATCGTTGTCAGATGAGAGTGCATATCCTGATGGGATAGAGGTAAAAATCCAAATGAAAAATGATTGAAAACATAATAGATATCACCTTGTAGTGAAGATCTCACAGAAGGAAGATGCTCTTCATGCCATGAGGAGATGGATGTCAAATCTGCAAACACAAACACAATAACAATGCTCTGCTTTGCAACACAATGAATATTTTGAATGCTATATGATCACAACTATACATCAAATCCACCTCATTTCCATCTAGTTTCCCTCTAGTTTGCAAATGAAACCTAATCATGATTATATATGCAACTACAAAGATTCCCACTAATAATTTCGTAATTCAAACTTTAGATGTCAGCATAGGACCTAATTAATGGTCATAAAACCGACATTTGAAATTAGGCAGACCCAAAATAGGGCTGGACTAGGGCACTAGCACCCAAGTCCACCCTGCCATTTTTGTTTAAGATTCATCAAAGTATAACCCCTTAGGTCCTATTTGTCACAAGACCCAAGGGTTTTCTCTTGGGAGTCAGAAATAACATGCAAGATACTCTAAATGCAATTATAGGACCTGGGAGCTAAACCTTAATAAGGAAAAGCATCCAAGGTTACTTTTTCTGACATAACAGTTAAATGCATAGCCTTGCTGGAAAAGAATGAAGACTTCAAGGCCACATATGTGTTTGTAGGCTTGGATTGTTGTAAATCTGGGGTTTGATGTAGATTTGGTAAATGGGTGTTTTGTTAGGGCTATTTTTGTGGAGTTTTAGGGAGTGAAATTTTTCTAAAGGCCTCCTAGACAAAAACAAACCTCACCATTGAGTCCAGAAGGCCCAAAAACCTATATTTTGATATAAAACTTGACTATGTTCAAAATGAAGAAAAAAATTCAACGATTTTTTAGGCTATAGGTGAAATTTGTAGTAGAATATTCCCTACAAATGTATGGAATCCATATGATAATATTGTACAGTGTGGTAGTCAGCATCAATAGAATATTCTTTTGGAATTATAGTTTGTATGGAAGTCATTAGAAAAAAATATTAAAAATTGCACAAAGGTGATGATGATGTCACAAAGTCTATAGATTTTAAAAAAAAAAAATTAAAAATTTTAAATGATAGTCAAGGGCTAGTTGGAGGTCCTGTGGGTGAGTAGTGCCTAGGTGGTAGCCCCTAGTCATGACAATCACCCAACAGACAGCCACATCTAGATCATGGGGGCTAAACCCTTAGTGTTATGGGGTGGCTGCACCATTGGTGGGCTACCATTGCCTGGGGGGAACTATTCCAACCCACCATACCATAATTGTTGCCAGCTAGCCACTGGTTGAGAAACCTAGAAACCACCCAGTTCCCACTAAATTTGACTTTAAAGCCTAATAGAGTAATTATTTCCAAAGGGCATAACTTTCACCCACGGTGTTGTATTTTTGACTTCTTATAGGCATCAGAAAGCTCTCTCTGATCATAACTATGCAGTGGTCTAGGTTTGGTCATAAGATTTTACTATCTAGGACATAATTTGGTGCCTAATATTGACATTTCCCCTGAATGGTTAATGATTCCTATCTTGAGCATACAAAATCAAATCTTAGATTTCGAATACACAATTTGGAGCATTTGCAATCTCCTACATAATAGACTAGGTGGTTTCTCACTTGGATGAGCAGAGATAGGTTTTTACTTGTTTGAACACTTGTAGGAGCCTAAAATTTGGGGTGTGATTGTATGAGTATCCAAATGAATTTGTGAGTGAAAACTTGTGGGAGTCCATGTTTTATGAGACCAATATGATGACCTATAGTAGGTTATCAGATTTGATGCTTCTTGATACATGTTTATAGATACTTTTAGAGTGTTGACTTTGATGAAGACATGTACATAGGTTGTCTTCCATTTTTTAGACATGGTTGATATGTGTGTGATACTAGGAGTTTCATCTCAATGAGTTGGGTATAGGTACAATGATAGTGATGGTTATTGTGTCATGGATATTCATGTATGTTTGAGCATTGGCATGACCTATCATGAATTCAGTTGATAGGGTTAGGTTATGACATTATATTGATTCATGATTATAGGTGGTGTGGTTCATTGTTTAGGTGAGTGCGAGATTATGATGGGCCAAATAGTGGCAATGTCAAAAAAATCTTGCTAGATGAAAAAGTGCTAACATTTAGAGATATTTAGATTTTGATGGAAAAAGTGTTAATATTTCTGGCTCAAATATGGATCCCCCTAAAAAATGCAGTGGGTTTAACTTAGACTTAGGGAAGTGTTGGAGTACAGGACCACTGAGAGGGGGGGGGGGTGAATCAGTGGTCTATAAATTTTAACACTTTTTGCACCTTTTAACCATTGGATAGAAAATGAGAGAGACCTCAAAGATTCATTAAACACATATACACAAGAATAATGATAAGTGGAATGGTCAAGACCTTGATCAAACATAAAACATTAGGGCACACACATCATGAACTATAACACATGTTTTGATGAGTGGAAAACCCTTAAAAAGGGATGAAAAACCACTCTTGAATTCCTTCACTTTATTATGCCTCACTGGCAAAATCAACAACCTTCACTAGGTACAATTAGTGTCTCACTGACATAGCCTCATTGACAAATCAATAGTGTCTCACTGACACAGCCTCATTGGCAAATTGATGTCTCACTAACAAACATGTGCCTCACTGGCATAATGGTATCTCATTGACAAATCATAAATATGAGAAAGAAAACTTAATTCACGAGGTTACCCTGATTCTCTATAATGCATCAAATGACTTAACCTTATTCAACATATATACAACCTCACTTGTCAATGATTACATAATACAAAAAACAATTCAATATCTCCTACAAAACATGTCAATATTCTCTGCAAACCACTTCAAGACCTTATATCTCTTTTTGTCTCCAACTAACGCAACCTTCAAACATAACCTTCACAAACACAATGATAGTATAAACACCAAATCAGACCCAACATAAGACCATATAAATAATAATTCAAAGAACTTACTTCCCCTACAGACATAAAAGATACACACTATATCACATACAACTTATTATGTAGTTTGGTGCCCCTTTCATACACTGAGAACCTATTTCAATTTCATAGCTTCCAAAACCATAGTTTTCCATCACCAAATCTCATATTGCTTTTATGTATATGCAGGTATATCTTTCTAGAGCACACGAAGCCGATCCAACACTAAAGAAACATCTCTCAGTCCATTTAACAAATTTCTCTAGCCTTCCTGGTTCAGTAAAAAGTCTGTTACAAGGGAGTTAGGGCTTTATCATCAAACTAAATGTCAAACTAAAGGATGTGAATGATCCGTTGGAATTTGAAATGCTTTTAAACTTCCACTATTTGATTTGGGCTTGGCACCCTCGTAGCCACTATTGATTTTATGTTCCTGCTTAACAAAAGAAGATTAACCATCGGGCCTGATAATACCTAGTCAGAGGGGCCGGTCAAGCAACATTAGTGACAACATAAAGTTTCCACTTAAGTGGACTCCACCTGCTACACCCGGCCACTAAATGGTTATAACAAAAAATGCATACAGGTAGATAGTGAATTATATATACTTTGAATAAACTACATTAGGGTTTAAAATACATTTTAACAAAACCCTAATATAGAAGCCTCTTGACACATGTTCATAGTTCCCAACAATACACCTTAATGACAATCATATCTACATTCAAACTTTATGAACCATAAACATTATGAGTGAATCTCTTTGAATCTCTAACAAGCAACAAAGCTCTTGAATCTCTTTGTGCCTTTAACAAGCATCATGGCACCAACCAAAATATGAACACCATATAACTATTACTGATGTGATGGGATGTTACTATTCTTTCATCATCTCCATCAGACAAGGAACACTTAATGAACTCCTCAAGCATGATCAACCACCATGCAACCTATCAATACAACCTTGGCATCATTGTGTGTCAACTCAACCATGGCATCACTATAGGCATCTTTAATAATGACAAGCAAACATCAAGAACAAGCTCCTGATGACACCAACATACACCAATCACCTTATCTACATCAACATCATATCATCAAACCCTTTGCCACATTTACTACACTTTGACACAAATAGTGATATTAATGCACCCTTGTCATGAACCATCATGAAACAAGTTCATTGTCTCTTCATCACCTAATATGACAACTTCTTGAAAATGAAACTTTCTGAACTATGTCGTATCCAACATGAACATCATGTCATAATGCATGTGAACTCCTGTGTGCAACCTCTTATGAAGCATGAAGCAAAATCATAATAACTGCTATCAAAGATGATCAACAACTCTTAAACACAATTCAAAAGCATCATATGGTCCTGGCATGGGCATGAACACATCATGACAAACACATCTCTCCAATCCATCTTTTGATATCAATTACAAACATCATGCCTTGCCAAAGTCAACAAACTCCTCCTTTGGCATTGATGTCAAACTAACATTGCACTTTCACTTTTCATCTTCTCCCCCTTTTGACAACAATGACAAAGAAATGAAAAGCTCCCCCTTTCTCATCAATACTGATGTGGATGTTGATGAAGATATGTAACCATTTGACACAATAATTACTGTTACACCTGACTGTCACTAACCAAGTGTCCATTGCTTATTTCAAGACTTTCACTGCAATGAGAACTTGATGAATCACTCTAATTAAACCAAGGAATGAGCATGTAATCCCCCTGTCATCGAGATCCTGTCCTGTCAAGCATCATTCAACTTTGTGCAATGCAATAGATCCAAAAGCCACTGCTCCAAGTCATTGTCATTCTTCCATAATCAAATGAAGATATCTAGCATATGAAAAGAGCTTAACTTATCACCATATACCGATACAACTATCTTATCTGATGTATACATTGATAAATTTGTCATTAAACTATATCATTGTCATTCTTTCACTATCAAATTTCAAGACAAGCAACAAAAAAAATTATCCTCACTGACCCACTGTGAACCAAAAATCACTGTCATGTCATTTGTCACTAAATGACTGAACCAAATAAAATAAGACTGTCACTGTTACAACTATTATAAATCATCAATGGTGCAGACCAAAAATACCACTGTCATTATGGCAGACCAACAATACCATTGTCAAAAATGACTGTAATCTATCATTTTGTACACTGTCATATCCCACAACTGTCAGAAACTAGACAGAAACCACTATCATAACATACATAACGTGAACCTTGCAGAGAATATATTCAAGAAGCATGAGAAAAATATATATGCAAGAGGCATAAGCAACTTCATTTTCAACATGAGCAACATGAGAAACACCACTTTCATACTTTCAACATCATAAACCATGAGGCAAGACATAAAAATAATGTTATTTCATTATATTACTGTCAAAGTAGTATTTCACTGTTATTGCATCTTATCTCTCCACACACAAAAACACTGTCATCTTCTCACATAAAATCATTGTCATTCAAACAAGCTCCCCCTAACTGTGATAGAAATACTTCATTTCAGTAGAAGGAATACCACCAACTAAGACAAAAAATCACTGACCTAGATTTTGTCAAGTCAAATGGAATCATGACAAACTTTGAATGTACTCACATATATGTAGATGTATATGAAGATTACTACCAAATACCAAATCACTGCAACTTGTCACTAGAGATATCACAAGACCAATAGGATCACTGTACTCATATATGCATTTTTCATACCTCAACTTTGAAACATGATGAGAAGCATGAACTCAACTCCTCTTGATAGCCACCAAAGCAAAAACAACTCTCGAAGAATGCCAACATTGTGAATGCAATATCAACTACCAAGACCAATGAGCAGTATTAGCAGCACTGTCAAATTTTAAGATTGATCAAGAAACAAAATATACTTGTTACTAATTTTTTGTTCACACTGAAAATTAGTTGGACCTAAGTGTAATTGTTTAGAAGGAATAATAGAAAACTTCAAGGTTATGCATTCTTGAATGGTTGATGCCTTGACAAAATTGAAAAGAAGATCCAGTTGTCAGGATAACCCATCAGTCCAATCAGGACTGATAAGTTATCATGACAAAAGAATTGATTATCAAAGGATCAAACATTCAAGGAGATACAATTGTTCTACAAAGTTTGATCTTTCAGGAGTTATAAGTTAAATTGATTATTCAGATTAATCAGTTTTGAATAAAGAGAGAAATATATGGTATTGAACTATTATTTCATGTCATGTTTTGAACATACATCCAAGTATCTGTTACTTTATCTCATGCATTGATTAAAAAGGAAATACATATAAATCATATGCATCAGAGAAACTAACTGATCATGTTAAAAGAAATGTTCAAATGTGTCCCACACAAGCCATGGGAGTAACTAGACTGAGCAATTGCAGACATGCAAGCTATGTATCTATTTGATAAAAGAAAAGAGAAAAGAACATATGATAAATCTAAACATCCATCATTGCTTGATGATGGAGGTTGCTATTGAAGCTGGCCTTCAAGTCTTTAGTCTTAATTCTTCTCTCCAAACCACCATCCTGTTGAAACCTGCAAAATTTTGGGGACAACCCTCTTAGTGCTCCGGATGTTTACAGTTATCACATGCTTTTATCAAACAGAGACATCTAATTATCATATCATGCATTCAGATAAGATTTCAGATCAAATAATGATACAAATCAAGAATAAATCATGAAGGAGTTCAATCAATGCTATCAGGTACTTTTTTATACTAACTTGCTTGTTCACTGTGCAGGTATAGCACAAATTTTGTTGCTGATTTGAAGACAAATAAACATGTGGATTAAATGTGGATCGCACAAGGGTTTGAGCCGAGCATGTTTATTTTCATTTTTTCAAAAGAGTATCAGAAAAAAGATAGGATACATCATTCCAAGCTATATCATGCATCATCTAATCAACTTACATAAAGAAGATGTCATCATGACATCATTATAGTTGATTGAAGCAAATCAATGCTATATGACTGAGTCAAGATTGACAAAATGACAAATTTAGAAATTAGATTACAGTCATTTAAGGAGTGATACAAGTTTTTAGTTTATTGTGCCTGATAAAAAGGAGAGAGACAGAGTAAAGAAGGATACAAGAACTTATGTATCATTTGAACAAGTTGCAGAATAAATCATGTGAAGGGTTATCTCATTATGACAAAGGAGCAAGATGAAGCAACATTTTATACCAGGTATTTCTCATGTTGTTTTCATACTGTTTAAGATGATCAAAGTTTAAACAGTTATATCACATTCAAAGTTGCAAGTGTCTCATAGAAATAGTCAAGCAAAATGCCACATGGAACAATAGATGAAACAGTGGAAAGCAAGATAATCATAAACAATATGCCAACTTACTGCCATAAAATGAAACTTCACAAGATGTATGAGATAAGTGTGCAGTCACCCTGAAAAGAGACATAAACTTTGCAAAAGGATGTCACCAATGCCTCAGAACTTCAAATCATCAAAGATACATGAAGATGCCACGAAACAATTCTACTGGAGCAAATGGGTTTTATTTTCTCAAGGGTGAAATAGCCAGGCCAAGAATCTCATATAATTCAGGCATTAAGGAGAACCTATAAATGAAGATGAATGCTACAGTCTAAATGGAGTTAGATATACAAACAGTCAAGCACCCAGGGATGAAGCACATAATGCATAATAGATACCACAACACAATGAATGGTCATTACAGACATGACAACAAACTTTCAAGATCAAAAGAGAGACAGTCATGACTAAAGTTGAAAGATGCAAATAACAAATACATACAACATGTTCACAATTCATCAAATGATAAAGATTGTCATTAACCATTAGTGATCTTAAAGGAATAACAAGCTATAGAGTAGCTGTGTATGTCATCACTTACATGACAGTCAAGTACATATCCAAAAACAAGAGACTGTCATGTATAGAGTTGCAAATATAGTATACATAGAGTACAGTAGAGCATAAAGAATGCAACAGTTTAAGGATGAATAGAGTGGATTCCATGCATTTCAACATTATTGTGCTTTGACAAACTTTATTTCTCATCCCCAAAGCTACAGTGATGCCATGGTGCAGTAAAGAGAGATACAGTGCAGTACAAAGAGATATAGTCCAAGAGAAGTGAGATAGCATGAAGATCAAGATACAGCTACAGTCACCATCACCATGGACAGTCAGGGACAGTGACCAATGAAATGACTTATATAAGCAACAGACATTCATGATATATCATAATGGTCATATCCATCTACAAAAGAGCATGCAAAATGATAAGATAGGCAGTCCATGTGCACAAGAATGACTACAGATAAATGGATGGACAAAGAACAAATATCTATAATACATAGGTGCATAAATGATGAAAGTGGAACAACTAAAAGAGATATGAAAATGCATAAGGAAGCTACAGGTATACCTTAAAGATGGACAAGGAGGCTCCAGGTGCTCATATCATACATGATACATACCATGCAATTGACATTCAAGTGATAAGATAAGCAGTCAGGATGTACAAAGGCACGTTACAGGTGTATTGATAGAATGTGTAACAATAGAAGAAATAAGAACATGTGTCTATGCTACAGATATGCCTTGAAATACACAAAGACAACTACAGGTATAGGAGAAATATGCATGATATATACAACACTATAACATTGAAATGATGAAATGAACAAAAGAGAAGGTAGCAGTGATATGCCATAATGATGCAGTTGTACTAAACAAACAACAAGAGACAAAAATGCATGATATCTATGCACAAAACAATCCCAATACATATGACAGTCAAGAGATAGCATGACACCTATGCCATAATATATATCCAGTTGCAACAAACGCAATAACCAATCAAGGATGTTGCCACATGACATACAGTCCATCACATTACAGTCAACAACCTGAGGAGATATACATAAGAAGCCATTTATGCTACAGGTAAAATGGAAATAGATAATAACATCACATGTTTTGCTGTCATACAGAATACCAAAATGTGCATCTACCTAGTAGCTACTGTGAAAAGATAAGGTAAAGTGTATCATCAGCAATGTGAGACAGTCACAAGGATAGGAGGAGAGGTGTTATGTGAAGGAAAGAAAGAAAAACCCACTTACTAATGCTTCAAACTCCCTATACTTTTTTCCAACAGATGGAGAAAAAACCACAGTCAAGGTGGTGTGCTACACAAAAAGAGAAACCGTTTTTGAAAAACTATATACCCATGTCAAGAAATCAAACCCTAATGGTATTTTTTGCAGACACAGTAAGAAACTTCAAACATATGCCATGATACATTCATAACCATGCCAGAGGAGCAAGAAACATGAAAGAAGGTATGCCCATCTGCCAAATAAACAAGATCTCTTCAAGGATATATCAAGTCGTTCTTTCTTTATAGATAAAGAGAAAGAGATTAAGAGTATGGCCGTGGCATTATAAAGGTTTTTTATGCAGGATGAAGTTGAAACCCTAACTTCAAGACTCACAAACCCTTGAGTGTCTACAGCTTTTGATGCATATTGTCAAGAGAAGCATAGCCATGGCAGGTAGAGGTTTTGAAAATGGAGGAGATGTCAAAACCCTCATCTTAAAAAACATTAAAACCCTCAAGTTTCTACATGATGAAAATAGATCAAGGCAAAAGAAGAAATATACAGTTATGGCCGACAGTGACATAGCATTTTTTTCTATAAAATGCAATACCAATGTCTACCTACAGACTTGTCATGCTATAAAGAGTGAAACCAAAGATAAATGAAACTACAGAGATAGAATGGCAAGTGCTTACCCTTGTTGCTGGTAGGGGGAAAGATCTTCCACGACCTCATAGTGGCCTCAAACATCCAGAGAGTAGATGAAGACAGTCAAGGAAGAAGCACACAGAAACAAATATGGAGGTATTAAAAGATTGCACAGCAACAAAGAGCAATAAATGAAGAAGGCCATGACCATTGAAAAGAAATAAATCTACAGACCCATAAATGTTTCATATAAAACTCATACAGGTGTTACCTTCTTCCTAAATCATGCAGAGTTCCATGGCAACGACAAAGAGGAGCCGTTGAAAGGAGAAGACCAAAGCCATGATGTAGATAGTTGAAACCCTCGACCGGCATAGAAGTTACAGAGCTCAAAGAAGGAAGTCAAATGAAGAGTGAATGAGCAAGTTAGGGTTATTTTCCTTCTTTTGTTCGAAGGTTCTTTGCTTGAGTGTATTTTTGACATAAAAAAAACCAATAATTACATTATCCACAAAACAAATGCCATGGTCAAGACTTGATCCTAGCCATCATAATATGGAGTGGCTAACAACAATACCTTAGAGTTGATTTTTCTTAAGTCAAGAGGCCAATGTGATGTATGGGAAAGGCTCCAAGCCTTGTAAAACCTTTTGAAGATTCCTTGGTGGTCGGATGGTGAATGAACAACAATACACATGCTCAAGTTCCTTATCCATTCTCAAAGCATCCAAAGATAGGTATCTCCTCGTTATGCATGGTGGCTAATAGCCAAGAGGATGTATGTTTTGACACAGTATATGCATATGCTATACATGGAGTTTTCAAAGGTAAGCTTTCA
This sequence comes from Cunninghamia lanceolata, assembly GCA_027924645.1. Taxonomy (NCBI): domain Eukaryota; kingdom Viridiplantae; phylum Streptophyta; class Pinopsida; order Cupressales; family Cupressaceae; genus Cunninghamia; species Cunninghamia lanceolata. The sequence continues at coordinate 6,113,311 of BSBN01000684.1, forward strand.
TGCATGGTGGAGATATGATTTCATGGGGTGATAAGGTATTGTCTTGTAGTGTTTATTGCATAAAGGCAATTGTAGTAGGACATTGCATGGTGGCAGTATATAATGATGGCAGCATATGATGGGCATTTTTTATGCATGGGGTCAAATTGCATAATGGAGTTGTTCTTCCTTCCTTAACCTCAAATTGCATATGGGGATATAAGGAGATTTAGAAAATGTGATGTACGTGCACAATGGCAACAAGGGGGAGTCATAAGGATATTTATGCATTTTTGTTTTGTGCGTGGAATGTTACAGGAGTGACTCAGTTTCTTTTTATTTTCCTTGCAGAGGGAGATATTTTTTTTCTCATTCATGTATTGGAGTGATAAGGAATTTTTTAATTATTCCTAAGTCCTATTTTGCAAAATAGGCAAATGTATTGGAGTGATAAGAAGTGATATTCTTCTTCTAATCATGCACAATTTTACACACGAATTAATTGTAAATATATAATAAAGTAATACTCTATAAATTACTTTATTATTTTCCCCAAGTTGTAAAATAAAAAATAGAAGAAATTGCAACCAATAATAGAGTAATATTCTATTACTTTATTATTTACTCACAATCAATTTTGCTCATGCAAAATCATGCAAATTGATTAGTTGAGTTAACTAGACCACCTAGAAGGTTTTGCATGACTTTTAGGAGTATTTTTAGGGTCCTTGGTCAAAATTTTGGTCAAACATATGGAGAGGCCCAAATTGAATCTATTTTTGCTCAATTTGTGGCAGTTTTAGACCCTAATTTTGAGAATTTTTGAGGTTTCTCGGGAATGAGTATTTTTTAGAGGCAGTTATTTGCAAGTCCATATTTTTTGCATACCTCTTGGAGAGAGCAGTCCTATATATTGTAAAGAAAAAAATGTTTTTGCTAGTTCTTGATTCTCGTTTTGATTCAAACTGATTGGAGAATTCTTGTAGCTCACTTTTACAGTTTTATTGAGAGATCGACATGTTATAGGTTATCTTTTATCTTTTTTGCAAAGCTTTCCTTTGTTTATTTCAGATCAGTTAAATTACCTTTCCTTTTAGTGTTGAACGTTGAAGTGATTTTGATGAAATTTTACCATGTTTTATTATTAAACCTTTAAAATTATTGTCTCACCTCCTTGTTTACAACATTAAAGCATATATTCATCACAGGTCTTAGGTTGTGTTAACCAGAAATAGTCTTTTTATGCTATGAAAAAACCATTTCCTTCATAAAAACTTGTTTTCAAACCTTCCTTGGAATCATTTTTGTGGTATTTATGTCAAGTCTGGATTGTGTAGAAGTTAGATTTCTGAGTAAACATTGTGAATTAGATTGCATTATTTTTATCCATATCAGGTGCATCACCATTTTACCTTTAATATTCATTTAGTTTCTTTCTTCCCTTTTCCCAAAAAGTAAAAAAAAAAAAACATCTCAATAGAACATTTGAAGGGAACTAGCTGACAATCTGGAGGTCTAATCTTGTCATAGGGCACCCACAACATAAGATTAGTCAGATGTTACACGGAATTGCAGTGCTTTAACCAGCCTTGCATACGAGTGCAATTCCTAGTGATAATAGTTTTTGGCACGCCCGGTGGGACTTTGAATTGATTTTCAATTGAAAAGGACTTATTTCTTTTTGTTGTTTTTGGTATGAGCAGCAGAATTCCAGCCTTTTAGAGGTTTCTTATCATTACCTGGCAACTCTAATACTTTGGATTTTTTAGATCAGATCTTGCAACCTATGAAAAAATATCAAACAAGGTCAAGTAAAAATTCTAAGAAGAAGCATAATCAGTTATCTTCACAAAAAAGGAGAATAAAAGTAGAGAAAGAGGCTAATACAACATATTTATCAGTTGTTACAGATCTACCAAGTACACATCCTGACTTTGCTTCACATCAGAATCCATTATTTGCAAGTTCATCAGCAGAATTTTTAAGTTCTCCACCAGCAAGCCTAGAAGAACAGATTCCTATTTTCCAAGAGGAACCACTTCTTCTTGAGTTTACTGCTGAAGAACCTATATTACGAGAAATATTCCAAGAGGTTTCAGTCCAAACACCAGCTCAAGTTTTACCCACTCCAATGTCTTTACTAGGAGGAGGAGGAGGAGTATTACCACCTCCTGGTGGAGGAGGTGGAGGAGTGTTACCACCACCTGGAGGTGGTGGAGGAGGTCGAAGAAATCCACCACCACCTCCTCGAAATCAACCTTTTGTGTCATTTAATGGAGGCAACCCTTTGAATATGAATCAACATGATGATATACCGATGGCTGCATTGAAAAGTTTACCAAGTTTTACAGGAGAAGATGGGAGTACACCCAGTGAACATATCAGAGATGTGGCATCTTTATATGCTGTTCACCACATCAACAAACAAAACATTACAATCAGGTTGCTAGAAGCATCACTAAAAGGTAGAGCTCTTCAATGGTTTAGAGGCTTAAGAGTCAATTCAATTAGATCTTGGGATGAATTAGGTGCCACTTTGAATAGGCAATTTCAGGACAAGTCTGATCATTTATCATTAGTAGAACAAATGACTACTATTAAGAGGGCTCCACAAGAATAAATGACAGATTTTAATTTTAGATTTTAGAAAACATGGAATAGAATCCCTGAAATAGTGAAACCATCACCAGAGCATGCTTTTTGTATTATTTAAGGGCATTAAATTCTGATATTACTGTTATGATACAATCCATGGGAGGGGTAACTTTACCAGCTGCTTTTGATATTGCAATAAGAGAAGAAAATAGTTTAATACAAGCTGGTAAGATAGCACCTAGGCCCCCAATGCCAATTTTTCTAAATATACAACCTTTAATACCAATTTCAGCTCCACATATTTCAACAATACCATCTTTTGGTTATTCAGTAAATACACAAAACAATACAGATCCCATTCATTATGAATTTAGAGAGCTGAAAGAAAATCAGCAAAGCATAGCAAAAATACTACAGACTATAAGCAATGACTTAGTGAGTCTGAAAATTCAAACAAATCAGAATAATAGACCTTATCAAGCAGCCCCTTACCAAGCAAATAGACCTGGTTATCAGGGAAATTATTAGGGTCAAAGAAGAAACTACAACAATAGGCCAAATCAATAGTACAATCCAAATGCTGTCAGTACATCAAAAGAAATAGTGACTATACAAAACAACATGGTTGAAGACTATGCATGGTGCTATCCTTGTAATCAGCCTCATAATCAGGCCACTTGCCCAAATGGAATAGTAAGTCAAGCTTTGATGGTACAGAATAACTATGTTGCTTCTGAAAATTCAGCAAAGTGATGTAAACAACCAGCTGGACATTCAGCCTCAGTATGTTAATCCTAATGTAGCTTTAATGAATTGGCAGGCTAATGAATTTTGTGGTGTAAATCAGTTGCTAGGTCAAAAGCAATCTTTTACTAATATTGCAACAAACACAAGATCGAAAAAGAAAGCTATTGACTTGCAACAACAGTCCAGAAATACAAATCAGCAAGCTGAAACTGGTAAACAGCAAGTTGGAAATGTATCACAGCCAATTGATAAAGGGAAAAATGTTGTTTCTATAGCTCAGAATGAGCAAAATCAAGCTTCTACATCAAAGGATTTGCACATTTTGTCAAGACAACCAACTACAGAAATTAAATAGCCAGCAAAAGACCAACCAGAGGTTGCTGTCCCAAAAGTACAGCAAAAGGTTAGTGGCCCTGTTTTTAATATTTTGGATCATATGAAAAAGACAACAGTAAGCATGTCTATTTTAGATGCTTTACACATTCTAGGACAAAAGGATTTGTTACAAAATGCTTTATCTCAGTTGCCTTTGTCAAATGAAGTACAAAAATCACATCAACCTCAGATTATGATTGCAAATGAAACAGAAAAAAGAATAGAACAACCTAAACCAGTAGGCAAAACTCCACCATTTTATGTCACTTTGATTGTGGGTGACTATTTAATACATAATTGCATGATAGATTCAGGAGCTAGAAGTTCAGTTATGCCAAAACAACTAGCTGATAAGTTAGGTCTGAAATATGAACCTGTTGTCAGAGGTGTTGTACAAATGGATGGAACTGAAGTGAGTACAGTTGGAATGTTCAAAAATTTAGGCCTTATTGTGCATGCTTGTCTAAACTTTGTTATATACTAGGACATTTATGTCATTGATTTTCCACCTACCTTTGCCATTTGTTTATCTAGAGATTTTACAACAAGGTTAGGTGGGTATTTATCATCTGATTGGACACATTTATTCTTCAGAACTAGATATGGAACCAAGGTTACAATCAAGTCTGAACCACTGTCAAAAGATCATTTGGAACCTTACACACCCAGTTCTATAAATGCAAATCTTCCCATTTTTTATCAAGAGGATTTGATTCCTGTCCAAGATCCAAACACACCTTTAGAAGGAATTCTAGATTTGGTTCTAGACCAATGGGCAGCAGAAAATCATGAAACAGATCCATTTGAGCAAATGGATGAGATTGGCCTTGGTGTGTACATGATTCAAGAAAATAATACAGTCATTCCAAATCTGATTAAAGAATAAAAACAACAAACTGTAGAGTCTAAAAATGATGTTTGGGAACTATTTTTTGATGGTTCTAGAAGCAAGGTAGGAGCTAGAGGAGGAGCTATTTTAGTTTCTCCCACAGGTGAGAAATATTATTCATCTTTCAGATTTGCTTTCAGATGTTCTAACAACTTAGTTGAATATGAGGCTTTAGTTCATGGACTAGAATGGGCAAGGAAGAGAAAAATTAGATGTTTAAAAGTTTTTGGAGACAGTGAGTTAGTGGTTAAACAAGTCAGAAACCTTGCTGCTACAAAAAATGACTTGCTGAAATTATACAAACATAGAGTTTGGGACATGATAGAAGAGTTTGATGCATTTAATCTGATATTTGTACCTAGAACTGACAACAAGCAAGCTGACAAACTAGCTGCTTAGGAGCTGAATATGATATTCCTGTTGAAATGAAGAATATTCACTCTCCTTTATACGTCAAAGTTGCTGTTAGACCATCAGTTCCACATAATAATGTCAGTTGGCAAGTGTTTGATAGTGATGAACAGATTGTAAATTTCTTAATAGAAGAAGCTAAATTTTCTGCAGGTAATCAACATAATTTTGTACACTTCAGTTAAGATCAAATAATCTACCTAAGGGCTTAGTGACCTTGGAATATATCTTTAATACTGATGATCAAGTAACAAAAGACAAAACCAGCTTGTCAATAAAGCAAGAACATTATGAACCTATTGAGATCTTTAAAGGAATGTTGCTCAAGCTGGGAAGGATATGGACAAAACAAGAACAACAAGCATTCATCCAGCTTTGTTAAGAGTTTAGTGAAATTTTTGCATGGGAATATGGAGATCTGAAAGGTTTCAACCTTGAGTTAGCTCAACACACAATAGAGCTGGAACCCAAAGCTAAACCTGTCAGACAGAAGCAAAGACCATGGAATCCCAAACTAGAAGTGCTCATGAAAACAGAACTCAATAAACTCATTGAAGGTAATATCAATTTTCCTATCAAACATACTTCATGGGTTTCTAACTTGGTTCCTGTCAGAAAGAAAAATGGAGAAATCAGATTATGTGTTGATTTCTGTGATTTAAATAGAGCATCTTTAAAGGATCATTATCCTTTACCATCTATGGAACAGATATTGCAGATTATTTCTGGATAAGAGAGATTTTCTTTATTGGATGGTTATTCAGGTTATAACCAAATTCTTGTAAAAGAGGAAGATCAATACAAGACAACTTTTACCACAAAACGGGGCACACTAGCATACAGAAAGATGCCATTTGGCTTATCAAATGTAGGTGTAACATTTCAGAGAGCAATGGACATGGCTTTTCAAGGCCCAATTAATAAAATTGTGCTTGTATACTTAGATGATGTGACTATTTTTTTTAAAAAGGCTGAAGATCATTTTCATCATTTAAGACTAATCTTTGAAAGATGTAGAGAATTTGGGGTATCATTAAACCCAAAGAAGAGTATTTTCTCTGTTCATGAAGGAAAACTGTTGGGACACATTGTGTCTAAGGATGGCATATCAATTGATCCTGAAAGAATTACTGCAATACTAGCATTACCTCTTCCTGCACATAAGAAAAGCTTACAAAGCTTTCTGGGAAGAATTAACTTTATAAGAAGGTTTATTCCAAACATAGCAGCACTTTTACAACCTCTTACAACAATGCTAAAGAAGAATTTCCCTTCAGTTGGACCAAAGAGGGAAAGTAGTGTTTTGAAGAAATAAAGGAAGCACTTGCTGCTACTCCAACTTTGATAAATCCAAATTTTGATAAAGACTTCATTTTATATGCATTTGGTAGTGTGGATACTATATCAGCTATGCTATGTCAGCAAAACAATGAAGGAATGGAACAACCTGTGGCATTTTTTAGTCATGTTCTACATGACTACGAGGTAAGATATTCTTTTGTTGAAAAGCATGTACTAGCTGTTATCAGGAGCTTAAAGAAATTCAAACATATGCTTTCAAATAATAGAATTCAGTTAATGGTTGCTCAGCCAATAGTGAAAGAATTTTTACTCAGTAAAGATTTAAATGATAAGAGAGCAGGGCGGAAAACAAAGGTCATGGAATATTACATACAAATTAAGGTAACCAAGCTACTATGAGGCAAAGGATTGTGTGAACAGTTTGTAGGAAATGAAGGATACATCAAAGAACTTGAAGGAGAGGCCAAGACAGTGCTTCAAAACAATGAAACAACTGCTATCCCAGACCCCCCTGCAAGTTGGGTGCATGATATGATTCATTATCTACACACTGGTGATTGTCTACAAGGCTTGGACAGATCTAAAAGAAGATATTACAGATTATAGACAATCCCTTATGCCATAATTGATGGAATTATGTACAAGAGAGATTTTAACAATATTTTACTAAGATGTGTACAACCAGATCAGACTCAAAGGATTCTAGAAGAATTTCATGATGGACCTGCTAGAGGTCACTTTGTAGCTAGAACAACAACTCTGAAAATTATGAGAGTTGGTTACTATTGGCCTGACATGTTCAAGGATGCTCTTGAATGGGTAAAGAAATGTCTAAAATGTTTAGTTTTTGCAGGTAAACAAAGGCTGGTAGCAATGCCCTTGCAACCAATTCAAGTGGAACAACCATTTGGCAAGTGGGGATTAGACTTCATTGGTCCTATTAATCCACCTTCAAGCCAAGGACACAAGTGGATCTTGACTGCTACTGATTATTTCACTAAGTGGACTGAAGCAGTTGCTTTGAAAGATGCTAATGAAACATCAGTCCTAAATTTTTACCAAGATCTAGTGTCTAGGTTTGGAACTCCTGACTCAATTATTTCAGATAATGCTTTAGCATTCATTGGATTAAGAATATCTGATTGGTCTGTCAAAAATAACATACTATTGAATACTTTATCAAATTATTACCCTTAAGGTAATGGACAGGCTGAATCAACTAACAAAAATCTGATTAAGATTATAAAGAAAACAGTTGATGAGAATCAGAGGTCTTGGCATGATAAATTAAAGTTAGCATTGTGGGCTGATAGGATTACACCTAAAAGATCAACAGGTAATTCACCTTATGTGCTTACATATGGAAAAGAAGCCAAGTTACCAATAATAGTGGAGTTGCCAACACTTAGCTATATAAAAGAGCTAGAGTTACTTGAAGAACAACCAATGGAAATCAGGCTTGCACAACTGATTGAACTTGAAGAGATCAGAAAAAAGGCCTTGAGAACATTGGAAGTACATCAGGCCCAAATAAAAAGGACTTTTGATAAAAGAGCAGTACCAAGAGTTTATAAAGAAAGAGATCTAGTTTTCAAGTGGAATGAAATGAAAAGCAAACCAGGACAACATACAAAGTTTGATGCAATGTGGGATGGACCATATATAATCACAGAGTGCAAGCAAAACAATGTGTTTCATTTTGCTAAGTTAGATGGCGAGGTGTTGCCAATCCCAGTTAATGGGATTCACCTCAAGATATGTTACTAAGTAAGGCATCCTTATGCTACAAATAAGTGCTTTTGCACAGTTAGTTTCAGTTTTGTTGTTTTGTTTCCAAGAAGTGCTCTTGCACATGTAGCTGGTTTTGTTTTAAGCAAATTAGTTTTAGTTTCAATTTTTAGTTAGTTGCTGCTGTTGTTTTCAGTTAGTGTGAGTTGCAAAATTTCTCTAATTTCAGGGCAGAAATGACTCTATGACCAATGATAAGGCAAGGCTACTAGTTCTAAACTGTTTAGTAGGCAAACACCCCTGAGAGGTCACCATAAATGTTACTAATTTTTTGTTCACACTGAAAATTAGTTGGACCTAAGTGTAATTGTTCAAAAGGAATAATAGAAAACTTCAAGGTTATGAATTCTTGAATGGTTGATGCCTTGACAAAATTGAAAAGAAGATCCAGTTGTCGGGGATAACCCATCAGTCCAATCAGGATTGATAAGTTATCATGACAAAAGAATTGATTATCAAAGGATCAAACTTTCAAGGAGATATAGTTGTTCTACAAAGTTTGGTCTTTCAGGAGTTATAAGTTAAATTGATTATTCAGATTAATCAGTTTTGAATAAAGAGAGAAAGATATGGTATTACACTGTTATTTCATGTCATGTTTTGAACATACATCCAAGTATTTGTTACTTTATCTCATGCATTGATTAAAAAGGAAATACATATACATCATATGCATTAGAGAAACTAATTGATCATGTTTAAAAGAAATGTTCAAATGTGTCCCACACAAGCCGTGGGAGTAACTAGACTGAGCAATTGCAGACATGCAAGCTATGTATCTATTTGATAAAAGAAAAGAGAAAAGAACATATGATAAATCTAAACATCCATCATTGTCTGATGATGGAGGTTGTTGTTGAAGCTGGCCTTCAAGTATTCAGTATTCATTCTTCTCTCCAAGCCACCATCCTATTGAAACCTACAAAATTTTGGGGACAACCCTGTTAGTGCTCTGGATGTTTACAGTTATCACATGCTTTTATCAAATAGAGACATCTACTTATCATATCATGCATTCAGATAAGATTTCAGATCAGATAATGATACAAATCAGGAAGAAATCATGAAGGACATCAATCAATGCTATCAGGTACTTTTTTATGCTAACTTGTTTGTTCACTGTGCAGGTATAGGACAAATTTTGTTGCTGATTTGAAGACAAATAACATGTGGATTAAATGTGGCTCCCACAAGGGTTTGAGCCCAGCATGTTTCTTTTATTATTTTGAATAGAGGATCAGAAAAAGATAGGATGCATCATTCCAAGCTATATCATGCATCATCTAATCAACTTACATAAAGAAGATGTCATCATGACATCATTATAGTTGATTGAAGCAAATCAAAGCTATATGATTGTGTCAAGATTGACAAAAGGACAAATTCAGAAATTAGATTACAATCATCTAAGGAGTGATACAAGTTTTTAGTTTATTGTGCCTGATAAAGAGGAGAGAGACAGAGTAAAGAAGGATACAAGAACTTATGTATCATTTGAACAAGTTACATAACAAATCATGTGAAGGGTCATCTCATTATGAAAAAGGAGTAAGAGGAAGCAACATTTTATACCAGATATTTCTCATGTTGTTTTCATACTATTTAAGTTGATCAAAGTTTAAACAGTTATATCACATTCAAAGTTGCAAGTGTCTCATAGAAATAGTCAAGCAAAATGCCATATTGAACAACAGATGAAATAGTGGAAAGCAAGATAATCATAAACAATATGTCAACTTGACTGCCATAAAATAAAACTTCACAAGATGTATGAGATAAGTGTGCAGTCATCCTGAAAAGAGACATAAACTTTGCAAAAGGATGTCACCAATGCCTCAGAACATCAAACCATCAAAGATACATGAAGATGCCATGAAACAGTTCTACTGGAGCAGATGGGTTTTATTTTCTCAAGGGTGAAATAGCCAGGCCAGGAATCTCATATGATTCAGGTATTAAGGAGAATCTATAAATGAAGATGAATGCTACAGTCTAATTGGAGTTAGATATTCAAATAGTCAAGCATCTAGGGATGAAGCACATAATGCATAATAGATACCACAACACAATGAATGGTCATCACAGACATGACAACAAACTTTCAAGATCAAATGAGAGACAATCATGACTAAAGTTGAAAGATGCAAATAACAGATACATCCAACATGTTCACAATTCATCAAATGATAAAGACTGTCACTAACCATCAGTGATCTTAAAGGAAGAACAAGCTATAGAGTAGCTATGTATGTCATCACTTACATGACAGTCAAGTACATATCCAAAAACAAGAGATTGTCATGTATAGAGTTGCAAATGCAGTATACATAGAGTACAATAGAGCATAAAGAATGCAACAGTTCAAGGATGAATAGAGTGGATTCCATGCATTTCAACATTATTGTGCTTTGACAAACTTTATTTCTCATGCCCAAAGCTACAGTGATGCCATGGTGCAGTAAAGAGAGATACAGTGCAGTAAAAAGAGATACAGTCTAAGAGAAGTGAGATAGCATGAAGATCAAGATACAGATACAGTCACCATCACCATGGACAGTCAGGGACATTGACCAATGAGATGATTTATATAAGCAACAAACATTCATGATATATCATAATGGTCATATCCATGTATAGAAGAGCATGAAAAATGATAAGATAGGCAGTCAGTGTGCACAATAATGACTACAGATAAATGGATGGACAAAGAACACATATCTATAATACATAGGTGCATAAATGATGAAAGTGGAATAGCTAGAAGAGATATGAAAATGCATAAGGAAGCTACAGGTATACCTTAAAGATGCACAAGGAGGCTCTAGGTGCTCATATCATACATGATACATACTATGCAATTGACATTCAAGTGATAAGATAAGCAGTAGGGATGCACAAAGGCATGTTACAGGTGTATTGAAAGAATGCATAACAACAAAAGAAATAAGAACATGTGTCTATGCTACAGATATGCCTTGAAATACACCAAGACAACTATAGGTATAAGAGAAATATGCATGATATATACAACACTATAACATTCAAATGATGAAATGAGCAAAAGAGAAGGTAGTAGTGATATGCCATAATGATGCAGTTGTAGTAAATAGACAACAAGAGACAAAAATGCATGATTTCTATGCATAAAACAATCCCAATACATATGACAGTCAAGAGATAGCATGACACCTATGCCATAATATATATCCAGTTGCAACAAACGCAGTAACCTGTCAAGGATGTTCCCACATGACATACAGTCCATCACATTACAGTCAATAGCCTGAAGAGATATACATAAGAAGCCATTTATGCTACAGGTAAAATAGAAACAGATAATAACATCACATGTTTTGCTGTCATACAGAATACCAAAATGTGCATCTACCTAGTAGCTACAGTGAAAAGATAAGGTAAAGTGTATCATCAGCAATGTGAGATAGTCACAAGGATAGGAGGAGAGGTGTTATGTGAAGGAAAGAAAGAAAACCCACTTACTAATGCTTCAAACTCCCTATACTTTTTGCCAACAAATGGAGAAAAAACCACAGTCAAGGTGGTGCTACACAAAAAAGAGAAACCATTTTTTGAAAAACTGTATACCCATGTCAAGAAATCAAACCCTAATGGTATTTTTTGCAGACACAGTAAGAAACTTCAAACAGATGCCATGATACATTCATAACCATGCCAAAGGAGCAAGAAACATGAAAGAAGGTATACCCATCTGCCAAATAAACAAGATCTCTTTAAGGATATATCAAGCCTTTCTTTCTTTACAGATAAAGAGAAAGAGATTAAGTAAGAGTATGGCCATGGCATTATAAAGGTTTTTTGTGAAGGATGAAGTTGAAACCCTAACTTCAAGACTCACAAACCGTCGAGTGTCTATAGCTTTTGATGCCTATTTTCAAGAGAAGCATAGCCATGGCAGGTAGAGGTTCTGAAAATGGAGGAGATGTCAAAACCGTCATCTTAAAAAACTTTAAAACCCTCAAGTTTATGCATGATGAAAATAGATCAAGGCAAAAGAAGAAATATACAGTCATGGTTGACAGTGACAGCATTTTTTGCTATAAAATGTAATACCCATGTCTACCTACAAACTTGTCATGCTATAAAGAGTGAAACCAAAGATAAATGAAACTACAGTGATAGAATGGCAAGTGCTTACCCTTGTTGCTAGCAGGAGGAAAGATCTTCCACGGCCTCATAGTGGCCTCAAACTTCCAGAGAGTAGATGAAGACCGTCAAGGAAGAAACACATAAAAACAAATATGGAGGTATTAAAAGATTGCATAGCAACTGAGAGCAATGAATGAAGAAGGCCATGGCCATTAAAAAGAAATAAAGCTACAGACCCATTAATGTTTCATATAAAACTCATATAGGTGTTACCTTCTTCCTAAATCATGCAGAGTTCCATGGAAATGACAAAGAGGAGCCGTTGAAAGGAGAAGAGCAAAGCCATGATGGAGATAGTTGAAACCCTCAGTTAGCATAGAAGTTGCAGAGCTCAAAGAAGGAAGTCAAATGAAGAGTGAATGAGCAAGTTAGGGTTGTTTTCCTTCTTTTGTTCAAAGGTTCTTTGCTCGAGTGTATTTTTGACTTACAAAAAACCAATAATTACATTATCCACAAAACAAATACCATGGTCAAGACTTGATCCTAGCCATCATAATATGGAGTGGCCGATAGCAATACCTTAGAGTTGATTTTTCTTAAGTCAAGAGGCTGATGTGATGTATGGGAAAGGCTCCAAGCCTTGTAAAACCTTTTGAAGATTCCTTGGTGGTCGGATGGTGAATGAACAACAATACACATGCTCAAGTTCCTTATCCATTCTCAAAGCATCCAAAGATAGGTATCTCCTCATTATGCATGGTGGCTAACAACCAAGGGGGTGTATGTTTTGACACAGTATATGCATATGCTATACATGGAGTTTTCAAAGGTAAGCTTTCATGCATGGTGGAGATATGATTTCATGGGGTGATAATGTATTGTGTTTTAGTGTTTATTGCATAAAGGCAATTGTAGTAGGAGATTGCATGGTGGCAGTATATAATGGTGGCAGCATATGATGGGAATTTTTTATGCATGGGGTCAAATTGCATAATGGAGTTATTCTTCCTTCCTTAACCTCAAATTGCATATGGGGATATAAGGAGATTTAGAAATTGTGATGTATGTCCACAATGGCAACAAGGGGGAGTCATAAGGATATTTATGCATTTTTGTTTTGTGCATGTAATGTTATAGGAGTGACTCAGTTTCTTTTTATTTTCCTTGCAGAGGGAGATATTTTTTTTCTCATTCATGTATTGGAGTGATAAGGAATTTTTTAATTATTCCTAAGTCCTATTTTGCAAAATAGGCAAATGTATTGGAGTGATATTCTTCTTCTAATCATGCACAATTTTACACATGAATTAATTGTAAATAAATAATAAAGTAATACTCTATAAGTTACTTTATTATTTTCCACGAGTTGTAAAATCGAAAATAGAAGAAATTGTAACCAATAATAGAGTAATATTCTATTACTTTATTATTTACTCACAATCAATTTTGCTCATGCAAAATCATGCAAATTGATTAGTTGAGTTAACTAGACCACCTAGGAGGTTTTGCATGACTTTTAGGAGTATTTTTAGGGTCCTTGGTTAAAATTTTGGTCAAACATATGGAGAGGCCCAAATTGAAGCTATTTTTGCTCAATTTGTGGCAGTTTTAGACCCTAATTTTGAGGACTTTTGAGGTTGCTCGGGAATGAGTATTTTTTAGAGGTAGTTATCTGCAAGTCCATATTTTTTTGCATGCCTCTTGGAGAGAGCATTCCTATATATTGTAAAGCAAAAGTTTGTTTTTGCTAGTTCTTGATTCTCGTTTTGATTCAGACAGATTGGAGAATTCTTGTAGCTCACTTTTATAGTTTTATTGAGAGATCGACAGGTTACAAGTTATCTTTTGTCTTTTTTACAAAACTTTCCTTTGTTTATTTCAGGTCAGTTGAATTACCTTTCCTTTTAGTGCTGAATGTTGAAGTGATTTTGATGAAATTTTGTTGTGTTTTATTATTAAACCTTTAAAATTATTGTCTCACCTCCTTGTTTACAACATTAAAGCATATATTCATCACATGTCTTAGGTTGTGTTAAACAGAAATAGTCTTTTTATGCTATGAAAAAACCATTTCCTTCATAAAAACCTGTTTTCAAACCTTCCTTAGAATCATTTTTGTGGTATTTATGCCAAGTCTAGATTGTGTAGAAGTTAGATTTCTGAGTAAACATTGTGAATCAGATTGCATTATTTTTATCCATATTAGTTGCATCACCATTTTACCTTTAATATTCATTTAGTTTCTTTCTTCCCTTTTCCCAAAAAGTAAAAAAAACATACATCTCAATAGAACATTCGAAGGGAACCGGCCCACAATCTGGAGGTCTAATCTTGTCATAGGGCACCCACAACCTGAGATTAGTCCCATGTTACACAGAATTGCAATGCTTTAACCACCCTTGCATACGGGTACAATTCCCAGTGATAACAATACTGTCAAATGTTAGACTCACTATCATAAGAAATCCTGTCATCACCTGCAACAATATGTATATCAACCATCAACACTGTCATACTCAACTGATCAATGCAATGCTCTTACATAATGCAATGACACACTCTTACTCCACTTGAAACTATGCTGGATTTCTTGAATATTGATGAAGCAATTACACTACCACAAACATTGTACATTGTCCTTTCACAATCATAGTGACAACACCATTGGCAATAGCTACAATGGGATCATCAAGCATTGTCTTAATGGCAATAAGGCATAGATCACCGTGTAACTAAAAGACTGTAAGAATATGACTACAAAAGAATGTACTATTCAAGGAAGCTCCCCCTGAGATCAAAGTATACCTCATGAAATTTCCACATTGTCATATCTACTTAAGACCATAAGTACTATCACATTGATTGATACACTTTCACAAAAAAATGGCACATTGACATCCTGACAACAAGTCATTTACAAAATACCACTGTATCTATTTGGATAGTATCTATCATGATAACAACAGTTGCCTAATATACTCAAACAGGTCTAACATAGTAGACAAAGGTACAAACCATTGACACACCTTTTACCTACAAATCAGTTTTACTTATAGGTTTAATAACAAGAAGACTAAGATGAAAGACTTCCTGATAATATTGATAATAATGCTAGGTCTTATTGATGAACATGACCACTATAATAATTTGCTCATAACAACAATCAACAAAGATTACTGCAATCATGCAAACCTAATCTTGTTTGATGTCTATCAAACAACACACCACCACTATACTGTACTGCCATGTTTGACTGTTTTCCACTGTCCTTTTACTATTATTTTACTGTCCATTGCAACACTCAAAAACTGTACACCACTCAAAGCAACTATAGACTTCAAACACATCATACTAAATGCACATCTGCTCTACTTGAATTGCAACTGATCTGCTTAAACATCACCTACCAATCCACTTACCAACTATCATGAAACAATGGGGATGAATGATGTGACAAGAAATATCTCCCCTTAACCTCATGATGCATCTCATGCAATTGATGATGTGTGTTGTGCAACATGCATAGGTTCTTTCTTCTTTTTCTCTTGAACTTGCTTCCTTCTCCAAACTTTCATAGGCTATTTCTTTTGCTTGTTTAACATATTTGCCTTCTTAATGTGATTAGGTGGCTTCACAGGGTTTCTTCTGCAATAATGTGTTGTGTGTCCAAGAGTTTTACACTTATAACATATGATATTGCTATCTAGACCAAAGAGATGATAATTTCTTGATATTCCAAGAGTACTTCCATAATTATATCTTCCATGCACCCTACAATTTCTTGCTATATGACCAACTTTATTATAGTTATAACAAACATTGTTATAGTCCTGATTTGACAAACTATAAGAATGCTTATCCTTATTCCATCCAAAACCAATTCTCGAGTGAGTTCTACAATCTCTAGCTCTATGACCATAAACATAACAAGAATAGCAATAACCATGAAACTGAGAGTTGTTGTACCTTATTGAATGGTATTGCCTGATAGGTTGAGATCTTGAGGTTCTACTTGTCCTTATACCTTCATCAACATATTTATCTTCTGTCTTATCTACATGAGCAGTAACATAATGACCCAAATCTATCTTCTTCCTTGGTGTATTCCTAACTTTAGAAGTCTGCCCTTCTTCATATCCTAGGCTTGTAGTATCCTTATGATGCTTTTGTTTGTTTAACATGTCATTTAAGCATTGAATACTCTTTTCAAATTGTAGATTCTTGTGCAACCTAGAAGATGCATTTTCCAATTCCTTTCTCAAAGAGACTATTTCTAGTTCTAGTTTTAGGCATTCATTAGTTTTGACTTCAAGATCGGATTTTGTAAAATCAACTACCCTTTTTGCTTCTTCTATCTTTGTCTTTAGGCTGATAATAAGTTTATTAGACTCTTCAAGATCTAAAGAAAGTTTTGCAAGATCTAAAAGTACCTTGTCCTTGGAGTCTTTTTATTGTTGAAATTGGTCTTCTAGTCTCGTATTCTCTTTTCTGAGTTGCTTGATTGTATCTAGAGCAGATAAGAGTTCACCTTCTATATCAACCTCACACTCCTGTTCATCATACTCTTGTTCATAGTAATCTTCGCCCACAAAGAGGTCTCCTTCTTTGTCATCAATCTCAACAACAAAATCATCTTCTCTTTCATCAAGTTCTTGTTCACCTACACTCACAATGAAGTCTTCCTTTTTATCAAAACTCTCAACTGCAAGACCATTCTCTTTATCGCACTTTGTATCAACATTTAGGGGTGACTCATGCAACAACTCATTACTTGACTTGATTGGGGCTTGTTTTACATCCTTTTGCTTGACATCTCTCCTTCCTCTATTTCTTCTACACTTTCCCATAGTACTCCACTACTAAGACCTAGCCAAACCTATTAGACTTCTACAGGGAACCTATGCTCTAATACCACTTGTTGAAGTACATGACCACTGAGAGGGGGGGTGAATAAGTGGTCTATAAATTTTAACATGTTTTGCACCTTTTAATCATTGGATAGAAAATGAGAGAGACCTCAAAGATTCATTAAACACATATACACAAGAATAATGATAAGTGGAATGATCAAGACCTTGATCAAACATAAAACATTAGGGGACACACATCATGAACCATAACACATGTTTTGATGAGTGGAAAACCCTTAAAAGGGATGAAAAACCAATCTTTAATTCCTTCACTTTATTATGCCTCACTAGTAAAATCAACAACCTTCACTAGGTACAATTAGTGTCTCACTGACACAACCTCACTGGCAAATCAATAGTGTCTCACTGACACAGCCTCACTGGCAAATTGGTGTCTCACTGACAAACATGTGCCTCACTGGCATAATGGTGTCTCATTGACAAATCATAAATATGAGAAAGAAAACTTAATTCAGGGGGTTACCCTAATTCTCTACAATGCATCAAATGACTTAACCTTCTTCAACATACATACAGCCTCACTTGTCAATGATTACATAATACAAAAAATACTTCAATATCCCCTACAAAACATGTCAATATTCTCTGGAAACCACTTCAACACCTTATATTTGTTTTTGTCTCCAACCAACGCAACCTTCAAACATAACCTTCTCAAACATAATGATAGTATAAACACCAAATCAAACCCAACATAAGACCATATAAATAATAATTCAAAGAGCTTACTTCCCCTACAGACATAAAATATAGACACTATATCACATACAACTTATTATGTAGTTTGGTAGCCCTTTCATACACCGAGAACCTATTTCAACTTCATAGCTTCCAAAACCATAGTTTTCCATCACCAAATCTCATATTGCTTACATGTATATGCAGGTATACCTTTCTAGAGAACACGAAGCTGATCCAACACTAAAGAAACATCTCTTAGTCCATTTAACAAATTTCTCTCACTTTCTTGGTTCAGTAAAATGTCTGTTGCCAGGCAGTTAGGGCTTTATCATCAAACTGAACTTCAAACTAAAGGATGTGAATGACCCATTGGAATTTGAAATGCTTTTAAACTTCCACCATTCAATCTGCGCTTAGCGCCCTTGTATCCACCATTGATTTTATGTTCCCGCTTAACAAAAGAAGATTAACCATCGGGCCCAGTAATACCTAGTCGGAGGGGCCAGTCAAGCAACGTTAGTGACCACATAGAGTGTACACTTAAGTGGACTCCACCTGGTACACCCAGTCACTAAATGGTTATAACAAAAATTGCATACGGGTAGATAGTGAATTATATATACTTTGAATAAACTACATTAGGGTTTAAAATACATTTAAAAAAAACCCTAATATAGAAGCCTCCTGACACATGTTCACAGTTCCCAACAATACCCCTTAATGACAATCATATCTACATTCAAACTCTATGAACCATAAACATTATGAGTGAATCTCTTTGAATCTCTAAGAAGCAACAAAGCTCTTGAATCTCTTTGTGCCTTTAATAAGCATCATGGCACCAACCAAAATATGAACACCATATAACTATTACTGATGTGATGGGATGTTACTATTCTTTCATCAGCTTCGACATACAAGGAACACTTAATGAACTCCTCCAGCATGATCAACCACCATGCAACCTATCAATACAACCTTGGCATCACTATGTGTCAACTCAGCCATGGCATCACTATAGGCATCTTTAATAATGCCAAGGAAACATCAAGCACAAGTTCCTGATGACACCAACATCCAATAATCACCTTATCAACATCAACATCATAACATCAAACCCTTTTCCACATTTACCACAATTTGACATGAATCGTGACATTAATGCACCCTTGTCATGAACCTGATGAAGGGGGTAAATCATAAAACACACAACAACAGAAATAGAACACAGAAAATAAAATATTTCTTTTTTGATCTGGGCAACTCATTACATTACCAAAGCTCAAATACAATCAGAGGAATTAACCATCCACAACCTGTAACACATTACAACTTCCTATCACAAGACTCTAGAATCATCAGCCTTCTGTAACCCCAAATCTGCTAGGGTTTCTATTTTCCTGCCTATTCTTGACTCTACACTTTCCCCCTTAACTCTACTACTACCCAGGGTTCCCAAAAAATGGGTATTAATAGCCTTTTTGGCGGCCAACAACCTAATTTAAAAATTTGCATATCCCTCCAAAAATAGGTCAACTTCTGGGAGCCATAACTTTTGATCCAGGTGTTCGATTGATAAACTGTTTTATGTGTCAGAAAGATCACGGAGTACACTACACGCTAAGAACCCCCTCTGCCAGTTTCGGCCATTTTCGGGCTTGTACGAGGCCGTTTAGTGCCTCAAACCTTAGTTTGAATAATTTTCAGGCATTTTTCAGGAAACGAAAACTTTAATATCTTTCAGCTCGCAAATGATCTTTGCGTGATTTCTTCACCAAAGGTCTAATATCTTCAACATCATTATTCAAGCGATTATGGAACCAGAACCACAAATTTTGAAAAGAAATGGAAAGAACATCAACAATTTTGAAACACATCTATTTTTTTGGGTGATGCAAGATTGCCCTTACACCACTGGATGCTTCTGCATCAGACACCCAGGGTAATTAGAGAAGTGACACTGTCATGTCTCATGTTTGTGTGAGCACAACCCAAATGGTCAACCTCTTCCTTAGACAACCAAGAAGAATCTTCAATAGGCCTTCCTTTCCATTTCACCAGATATTATTCATATTGCCTGTTCGGAGTACTTCTTCCCACACGGCTATCCAAGATCTCTTCTATCTCCTCGGTTGAAGTAGATGCTAGAATACTTCACTACTCTTCTGTTGGTCCATCCTCTGTTCCACCTTCATGATATTCTGATAAGTCAACAATGTTGAAAATAGGGGAAATGTTGATCCCACTTGGCAGCCCTACCTCATATGCATTCACTGAATCATGTTTCTTCAAAATTCTGCATGGTCCAAATTTCTTCATTTTCAGCATATTGTATGTTCCAATTTGGAACCTTTCTTTTCTCAAGTGAACCATGACTTCATCTCCTACCTGGAATTCCTTATATCTCCTCTTCTGATCTGCCTTAGCCTTGTATTGAATATTCATCTTATTAATGTGCTTTATCACCTCTTCATGCAAATTCTTCATGTGTTTTGCAAAGTCTTCAGCCTCGGCACTTGTCTTTTCTCCTTTGTCTAGCTTCCTTAACTCAGAAGCATTTCTTGGGCTATTGCCATATACAATCTGGAATGGTGATTTACCAGTACTCCTATTGACAGAATTGTTGTAAGCAAATTCTGCCTGTGGTAAAATCAAATCCCATCCCTTGGACTTATCTCCTACTAAGCATCGTAGCAGGTTACCCAAACTCCTATTCACCACTTCGGTCTGTCCATCAGTCTGTGGATGGTGTGCAGAACTGAAATTCAAATCTATCTTCAACTTCTTCCACAATGTCCTCCAGAAATAACCAACAAACTTGGTATCTCGATCTGAAACTATGCTCTTTGGTAGACCGTGTAATCTCACCACCTCTCTAAAAAATAACTCTACAATATGAACAACATCATTAGTCTTCTTGCAAGGAATAAAATGTGCCATCTTCGAGAATCTGTCCACCACCACAAAAATGGAATCATGTCCTCTCTGTGTCCTTGGTAAACCAAGAACAAAATCCATACTAATATCATCCCATGGCTTCTCTGGTATAGGTAGTGGCTGATATAGACCTGTATTCTAACTTGCTCCTTTCGCCATCTGACATACTCTGCAACTTTGCACAAATTTCCTCACATCTTGTTGCAACTGTGGCCAATAATAATTTTCCCCAACAATAGCAATGGTCTTCTCTTGACCAAAGTGTCCAGCCAATCCTCCACTATGCTTCTCCTTAATTAGGTTCTCTCTCATGGAACTCCTTAGAATGCACAACCGGCTTCCTTTAAACAACATGCCATCTTGGGTTATGAAATCCAACCATTTTGTCATGTCCAAAGTCACAAGCTCCAGGCAAGCTTTCCAAGCCTCTACAAAATTTGGATCTTCAGGATACAAACTCTTGAGCTCATCGAACCCAACGACCTCTATCTTCATTTCTGTCAACAAATTTTGCCTTCTGCTCAAAGCATCTGCAACTCTGTTGGACTTCCCACTCCTGTGCTTCAAAATAAAGGTATAACTCTACAAAAACTCAACCCATTTTAAGTGCCTTTGATTCAACTTTCTTTACTATTAAGATACTGTAAAGCTTGATGATTAATATATAAATCAAACTCTTTTGGCAACAAATAATGTCTCCATTTCTTCAAAGCTTGAACTATTGCATAAAACTCCTAATCATAAATATAACACCTTTTCTTGGCATCATTAAGCTTCTCACTAAAATAGGCAATGGGATTACCTTCTTGACTCAAAACAGCTCCTATAGCACTACCACTAGCATCACACTCTACCTGAAATACCTTATTGAAATCTGGAAGTGCCAAAACAGGTTGCTCTGTGACTTTTTTCTTCAATGTATCAAAGCTTTTGTCTGCTCCTTTAGTCCATCTAAACTCTTTTCTATCCCCTTTCATTGTCTCAGTTAGGGGTGCATAAATGCTACTAAAATTTCTGATAAACTTTCTGTAAAAACTTGCCAAACCATGAAAAGATCTTACCTCTGTGGCACTCCTTGGCGTAGGCCATTCAAGGATAGCTCTCACCTTCTCTGGGTCCATCTTAAGACCTTCCTCTGAGACAATAAATCCCAGGTATACCAACTCCTTCTTTGCAAAACTACATTTCTTCAGATTAATCAGTAACTTCTCCTCCCTCAGCTTCTCTAAAACTCTTCTGATATGCATCAGATGCTCATCCCAAGTCTTACTGAAAATCAAAATATCATCCAAATAAACAATAACAAAACTTCCTAAAAATTCTTTCAGTACCTCGTGCATGAGCCACATGAATGTGCTCGGTGCATTGGTTATCCCAAATGGCATGACTAACCACTCATACAAATTCTCCTTTGTCTTGAAGGCTGTCTTCGATTCATCTTCTTATCTGATTCAGATCTGGTGATACCCACTCTTCAGGTCAATCTTTGTGAAGTACCTGGCTCCACTCAAACAATCCATTATGTCATCCATTCTTGGCAATGGAAACCTGTACTTGATCATGATCTTATTTATGGCTTGAGAGTCTGTACACATTCTCCACTCTCCATCTTTCTTTGGTGCTAGTACTGCAGGTACCACACATGGACTTAAGCTCTCTCTTATCAATCCATTCCTCAACAACTTCTGAACTTGTCTGTTCAAATCTTCACTCTCTGCTGGAGTCATTCTATGGGCTGCCTTATTTGACAAACTGGCTTCTGGTATCAAATCTATTTGATGAATTATCTTCCTCACTGGTGGTAAACCTTCTGGTACATTATCAGAGATAATATCTTGAAATTCTTCCAACATTTCTAAGACTTTGTTGGTACATCTTCACATTTCTCTTGACTAATCTTAGGAATCAATGCAAAGCAATGACACTTATGCTTCATACCCTCCAAAAATTTTCTACCATCTACCAAGCAAATTCTGGCAGTACTACATACCTTTTCTTCCACCTCCTTCAAGGGCTTCAACTTATGACGAACTCCATCCTTTGTTAGGGAATATGTGTTTGCACGACCATCATGGACAGCGCTCCTACCATACTGCCACGACCTCCCTAATAGCATATGGCATGCATCCATCGGTATGATGTCACACAACACCTCATCATGGTAGTCACCAATCTTGAACTTCACTAAATACTGCTCATTGACCAAAGCTCTGTGATCCTTCTGTAGCCATGCAATCCGATATGGATGTGGATGCTTTCTTCTTGTCAATTTCAACTTGTCAACCATCTCCTCTAAAACAAGATTATCAGTGCTTCCACTATCAATAATAATATCACAACACTTACCTTCACATTTGCACCTTGTGCAGAATAAACTCTTCCTCTGATTGGGTTCTTTCTCCTCATTCAACAAAGTTCTTTTGACAACTAGGGTTTCTCCCCTTTCAGCATCTTCAAAACGCTCAGACTGCGCATCTTCATCTACATGTACAACTCATGCATTACCTTCAGGTCTTCTATTTATCCTTTCTTGATGTTGCGGACACTCGTATGCTCGATGCCCTTCTTCTCCACATTGGAAACAGGTTCCTCTGAAACCTCCTCTTCCGGTTCCTTGCCCAGGTCTGCCTCTTCCTCTTCCTCTTTGCTCACCATTGTTCTGGTCACAAGGACGGTAGGCATTATCCCCTCTCTGATTTCGGCTGGTGCCAGCTTCTTCATTTTCTTTTGATCTTCATTACGGCCCCTATAGTGTCTTTCACCAGTCCTTCCACCTTGACCTCTTCCCCTTTGCTTGTTGTCAAATCTTTTATTCATCTTCTCTTCCACCTTTAGGGAAAACTGGTATGCATCTTCTATGGTGGTCATTCTGACCAGGCTCAACTCCTCTTGAATACTTGGCCTCCACCCATTAATGTAATGGGCTACCTTCTCCTTGTTGGCCTCTACATGACCGGTTCTGATAGTAATCTTATAAAACTCTTCTGTATACTCCTTAACAGACTTGTTGCCTTGCTTCAATCCTTGCAGCTTCTTCAATAACTCCATCTCATAGTCCACAGGAATGAACTGCTTCTTCAGTTTCTCCACCATCTGATCCCATCTTGTGATCTTTCCTTTTCCTCTTCTATTCCTCTCTATCTAGACCTCCTTCCACCAAATACTGGCATGGCCCTTCAATTTTGTTTTTGCAAACTTGACCCGATCTAGGTCTTCCACAGCTTCATACTCAAAATACTCCATTTCATTGATCCAATCAATAAGCTGTTCCAGATTCAAATCTCTAGAATATGTAGAAATTTTGATCCTGGGCCTCTTTCCAATCTTAGAAATGGCCTTCAACAACCTAACTTCTGCAGGATCTCCAGCAACTTCTTGTTCTTTCTCAGATAGCTCTTCTTTAGCTTCATCTTCGCTTTCTTCTCTTGTTCTCAGCTCAAACCCTCTTCGTAGCTCCTCTTGCAATGCATCGATTTGCCTTTGTAGGGCTCTAAAACCCTCTTCTATCAAAGCATTGCTCCCAATACAATTTCTTCATGGAGGCATCTTGATCTCCGCAGCAAACCCACAACCTCAGGTCCTGGTGCAAATTGCCTCACGGTTTGCGATCTGTCTACACACTCAAGAACCCTTGCTCTGATACCACTTGATGAAGGGGGTAAATCATAAAACACACAACAACAGAAATAGAACACAGAAAATAGAATATTTCTTTATTGATCTAGGAAACTCATTACATTACCAAAGCTCAAATACAATTAGAGGAATCAACCCTCCACAACCTGCAACACATTACAAGTTCCTATTACAAGACTCTAGAATCATCAGCCTTCTGTAACCCCAAATTTGCTAGGATTTCTGTTTTCCTGTCTATTCTTGACTCTACACTTTCTCCCTTAACTCTACTACTACCTAGGGTTCCAAAAAATGGTTATTAATAGCCTTTTTGGCGGTGAACAACCTAATTTCAAAATTTGCATCTACCTCCAAAAATCGGTTAACTTCCAGGAGCCATAACTTTTGATTCAGGTGTCTGATTGATGAACCGTTTTATGTGTCAGAAAGCTCGCAGAGTGCTCTATGTACTAAAAACTTGCTTTGCTGGTTCCAGCCATTTTTGGGCCCATACAGGGCCGTTTAGTGCCTCAAACCTTAGTTTGAATAATTTTTAGGCATTTTTTAGGAAATAGAAACTTTAATATCTTTCAGCTCGCAAATGATCTTTTCTTGAATCCTTCGCCAAAGGTCTTATTTTTTAGTTATGTAACTTCCTATAAAATTTCACTTCATTCTGTGCCCAAATGCAAACTTTCTAAAAATAACAGGTTGCTATTTTTAGCAGTTTGGAAAAATTGAAAGTTCTACATCATTATTCAAGCGATTATGGAACGAGAACCACAAATTTTGAAAAGAAATAGAAAGAACATCAACAATTTTGAAACACATTTTTTTTTGGGTGATGCAAGATTGCCCTTACACCACTGGATGCTCCTACATCAGAACATCCTAAAACAAGTTTTCACTGTCTCTTCATCACCTGATATGACAACTTCTTGAACACGAAACTTTCTGAACCATGTCATATCCAACATGAACATCATGCCATAATGCATGTGAACTCCTATGTGCAACCTCTTGTGAAGCATGAAGCAAAATCATAATAACTGTATACACCTAAAAATGACACGACTCGGTCTAAATAAATATTCTTAATATTTATTTAAGTCTGATTCTTCTATCAATAAATAAATAAACAAATTTATTTATTCGATTCATATTCCTCTAAGTTAATTAAATATCAAAATATTTAATTACCTCTTCTAAAGTCAAAATTAAATAAAATCCTTTAATTAATTTAATTCTTCCAAACAATTAAATAATTCTAAATTATTTAATTAAGTTGTTTATTCCTCCAAATTTAAATAAATAAATCAAATTTATTTAAATCCTCTCAATCTCTAAAAATAAAATATTTTATTTATTCTTCTATCTTGCACAAACAATTAAATAAATTTATTTATTTAATTTGCTTTCTTATCTTCTAATTCTTCAAAAATCTTCTAAATCTTCTAAAAATAAATCTTCTTCATGCACACAAAATTAAATAATTTATTATTTAATTTCTCTCAAATCATGCAAAAGCAAATCACAAGTTGAGTTATCTGATTCAATCAATCTTGTTTTTATCAATAACTATTAAATTAGAAAAAAAGTATTCTAATTTATGAAGTCAATCTTATCTTTATAAAAGAAAGCAGTTAACTCAAATAAAATAGCTTTTTGTGTGACATTTATCTTCTTCCTATTCATGCACATCCTCTCAACCGTTCTATACCGTTGATCTTCTTATTCTTTCTATACCATTGATCTTCTCTCTCCCAAGTCTATAAGTACAACCCTATTCCTCCATTTCAATCATCCAAACTTTTAGTAAACTTACTCTACAGGAATTACAGTGCGCCTTTGGCACCAAACCATTCCATAGCTTGCGATCACCCTTTTATCATTGCAATTGTGTTGAAGAATCTCTTCATTACAAACCTATCACAACCATTTCCACTTGACATCTTGGAAAATAGCAAGGAAGTGTACCTTCTGAGGGCCATATTCATACACAAGATCATTTGAGATAGGTGACCAATGGAAGCCACAAAGTAAAAGGTTTGCAAGGTTTTGTTCTTTGTTTGTTTGATCTTCTTTGTTTCTATATTTTATTGAGTTATTGGGTATTATTGATATCATTGATATTATTGCACAAATTTCCCTTAACATTTTTGGCACCCACCGTGGGGCCTTGCCCCAATTTAACCCAAAAACTAAGTTTTTGTGTTTAA
The DNA here is from genome assembly GCA_027924645.1 of Cunninghamia lanceolata. NCBI lineage: Eukaryota > Viridiplantae > Streptophyta > Pinopsida > Cupressales > Cupressaceae > Cunninghamia > Cunninghamia lanceolata. Next base: position 6,139,905 of record BSBN01000684.1, read on the forward strand.
GTTCCGTACACAGGAGGATTCTGTGCATTTGATCAATTCTAACACGCATCTACTGTCTATTCCGGTGCATTTGATCTTTCAATGCATATACCTCCTGAAGCTACACATGTGTTCTGAAACGACGCATCTATTCTTTCTGCACATATACTCTATTTCAGCACTTTTGACCTCTGTCTCAGCGCTTTTGTAATCCTGCACATTTGTTGTCTGTTTTTGTGCATCTAATCTTTGTACCTGCGCATATGATTCTGACAATGATTTTTTGAGTTTTCTTGTGATTTTGCTAACGCTTAACACTTCTCACATGAATATTCTTTGATCTACTTGTAGGTTAGGGTCTGGTCTAGTCATATAGCTGCATTTGTTAACTCATCTCTTGATCTTAAAGGAAAGTAAATGGATGTTCATGCAAATCTCATTTAGTTCTAACTAGGAGGATGGTAATTTGATCTTGTTGCATCAACAAATTGAATATAATCCCATTGCTAGGAGGATAAAATTGAACCATTGCTATCTTGCTCTCAAAGTTAACAAAATCGCGTGTGTGCCCAAGTAGCTAACTCATTTAGTCTTTTCATTTTAACTAGGGGAAAAGAACCATTGTCTTTCATGTTCTTGGAATGATACTAGGCCTATGCTCTCCCCTATCTTGGGTGACCAAAATGCCAAACATATCATTTCACATGTTTTTCCTTTAGAGAGGCCTACCCTTAGATATCCTTCCGTCCAAGTGGGAATGACCTTAAGTGGTAACAAGCTCAAGCCAAGCTCTGCCAAGCCACTATAAATAAATTGTGTTTGGAGTGAAAGCTTCAAACAACGAGTGACATTGTGTTATATCGACAGCCAACTTCCCCCAAAACCCTCCAAGGCGTAACCCTTGCAGGTTGGGAGACTCCATAATGGAGAGTAGTGCTGCCGCATGTATAACCACTTGAACAGTTGTACTTACTAATCATCCTTTGTTTTAGTAGCCAAAAACCCCTATAAGCCAGTGCAGGGAAGGGTGATTATTACCTCTCGAAGATGCCTCAACTAGAAATAGTGAGAATTCATTTTATATTGTCCCAGCCAGCCTAGGATTTGTACTTGCTTTTTAGTCAAAAAGAGTAAAAAAAAATTAATAAAAAAACCATGATTGAGAAATCAGATTGAAAAGACCAAACTTGCAACCAAGAAACCAAAAACACTGAAAAATGTGTCGAAAACTTTGCAAAAACATTTAAAAAAACTAGAGCTGCACATTTACCCTCTGAAGTTGCACATTTGTTTCGACCTTCTATGCATATACTACAACTTTCTGCGCATTTGTCACCTGTTACTATGTATCTGCCATTAACTAGAGCTGTGCATTTATATCAACTTGCTGTGCTTTTATCCTCTGTTTCAGTACATCTATTGCTATGCATCCATGACAGTGAGCATTTCCACATATTTTGATAGAAAATTTTAAACATTTCTGGGTACCCATTTCAGCCTTGTTCCAGTTTCTGAGATCAAATTTACCATGCAGTCGTTTCTCCCATCTATCTCCATATCAAACCCTCTCTTTTGTTGGTCATCTCGTCCACCTTTTACCAGGCCTCCCCACAAACAAGTCAAAGTATCCATATCATATTAGTGCAAGACCTTTTTTAGATCATTTCAGATTCAAGTAACCCTAGTAGGTCACAGAACTTCACTAGTGGTCTTGGTGCATAAGTAGTCTCTACACAGTAAACGAGTATCGACTATCCTTAGTTGTGGCTATCCTCTTGTATCAACTAACTTACTTGGAATCATTGATCCAAAGAGTCCCTTGTTCAAATCCCGTCAACACAAGTATCCTCTTCTCACCAACCTACACCAACACCTTGCCAGAGTCTCTAGTTTCACCCCACTTCTTCCCACATCGCCTTGCATGGTCTTAACTAGATCCCAATACCAAAAACAAATTGAAATGGCCAGAACATCAAACCACATTGTATCCCCTCATGAAGAATTCCAAGGAACCCTCCAAGATTAGAAATTTCAACGCATGCTAGACAAAGTGCTCAAGGAAGACCCTCAAAAGTACTTTCTTCATCTTGCAAACTTAGGATTTAAACTCCCCGCCGACTTTGATGTCAATGCATTAAAAGAACTAGGAGAGGAAAGAACTCACGACAAAAGCACAAATGAGGAAAGCTCCCTTGACACAGAAAAATGAAATAAAGTTATAGACCAAAACATACCTATGGAAGCAATGTAGAAACAAATTGAAGACGTAACACAATAGATGGGGGCATTCAAAATAGGTCCACCCACTAAAACTTATTCCTTGGAAGACATTGCACCATACCCCTTTGACATAAGTTTGAACATGGTACCCTTCCCCTTTCAATTTGAAGTTCCTAAGTTTGACAAATACAAAGGAAAAGGAGACCTAAGAGATCACATTAGGGAATTTAGCGCTGCGTGCCTAGAAGTAGCTCACAACGAAACTTTCCTAATGAGACTATTCCCTAGATCTCTAGGTGGACAAGCCATGGAGTGGTTCTCACGACTTCCCTTGGGTATCAAAACTTTTGATGAGTTAGTAAACCAATTTGTCACACACTTCTCATATAACATTGAAGATGAAGTTTCCATGCTTGACCTATGCAATACAAAGCAAAAGAGTGGTGAATCCTTCGCCGCATTCTTACAAAGGTGGAGACACTCATAAGCAAATGCTCATATCACGTGCCTAAGAAGCAAATGACAGAGATGTTCGTTCACAACCTTAACCCCGATCTAAGTTACCAAATCCAAATTCAATACCCTACCTCAATCATGAAAGTCACTGAGATGGGATTATTTATCGAGAAAGCTATGATCGCCAAGGGGCAAATAAAGTTGTACAAGGACACCCCTAACTCTAACTACACCACTGACAAGTCAAAGTTTTGGACAAAGAACAAAAATATCGTAAATGATGGAGTAGTTGATGCCAAAGAAGTGGCTCCTAAACCACAACAACCAATCTTTACTTTTTAAGGAGCATCAAACAATGCTACGCCAAACAAACCTTCATCTAGCACACCAAAACCATGGTTCACCTCCACTCCTAGACAAAAATTCACACCACTAGGGGAGTCCCAGGAGTCTGCGTTAAGAAAGCTATTATCCAACAATGAGATCACTCTTCCCCCCACTAGCGACTATGAACCTCAAGTAAAACCTCACTATTGGAAAGACTTTTGAGGAAGGTCAGAGTTCCATCGCAATAAAAAATTTGGAGGAAAGTACTATCCTGGATCCTATCCCTATCAACCTGAATACTCCTCACATATCTATTCAAACTATCGCACCCAATGAATCAGATCTATCTTCTGATATCCTCCCCCTTGTACATCCTGAACTTATCGACTGGGATTTACGAGGAACCTCGCAACTAGACATGTTCCAAAATGATGATGCCTATATTGACTACATGGAACTTAGGGACCACCTACCTAAAGGAGATCATAAGGCAGTCTTCGCCATTGAACTCAACACTGTGGCTTATTTTGGAGAGGGTGCCAAGCCTTCTAGTCGCAAAAACATGAAAATAAAAATTGAACCTGATGGTGAAAACCACTCTGCGGTAGTGTCAGATCCCAAAATAGTAAAAAGAAAGGACGCATTGGATGGTGAAAACCTCTTTGAGGCACCAAATGATGGAAGGCTTGACACTCTCCCCAACGACATGTATTAGGAGAAGTCTCAGATTTTTGTGGAACCTACAGAACCTGTCAACATTGGAATAGAGGAAAAGCCTAAGATCATTCACTTTGCCAAGTCTCTATCTCCACCGGAAAAGACAAAATTTGTACCATTTTTCAAGAAAAAGCAAGTCAACTTTGCTTGGTCATACACAGATATGCCCATTTTAGATCCGGATTTGATCCTACATCATCTTCCACTAGATCCAGGAATCAAACTAGTCAAGTAGAAGCTCAAGAAGATGCATCCCCATATTGCATTACTAGTAAAAGAGGAACTCAAGAAACTGCTGGATGTAGGGTTCATCAAGGCAATCAACTATCTAGAGTGGGTATCCAACATAGTCCCATTATCAAAACCTAATGGCAGAGTCAGATTGTGCAATGATTTTTGAGATCTAAACAAGGCTTGCCGCAAAGATGACTTTCTGTTACCTAACATTGACATCATAGTCCACTTGACAGTAGGACACACCATGTTATCTCTCATGGATGGCTTTTCCAGGTATAATCAAATCAGGATAGCACCAAAAGAATAACATAAAACAGATTTTACTTGTCCATGGGGCACTTTCTACTGGATGTCATGCCATTTGGGTTAAAGAAAATAGGGGCAACATATCAACATGCTATGACCACTATCTTCCATGATATGATGCACGTCACAATGGAAGACTATGTAGATGATATCCTTGCAAAGTCACTAACAAGGGAATCACACCTAGATGTACTAGAGAAGTTCTTTCATAGACTAGAATACTGCAAAGTCAGGTTGAATCTAAAGAAATGTGTGTTCGGAATCACCTCCGGCAAGCTCTTAGGCTTCATTGTATCAGCAAATGGGATTAAAGTGGATCCCGCCAAGGTCAAGGCTATTATGGAAATGCCACTGCCAAAGAACATCACTCAACTATGGTCCCTACAAGGCAAGTTACAGTCTATTAGGCAGTTCATCTAACAACTAGCAGACAAGTGCCAACCTTTTACTCACCTATTGCACAAAAACATACTATTTAGATGGGATGAAAAGTGTGAGGAAGGATTTCGCAAGCTGAAGGAATACCTCATGAACCCTCCTATTTTGATGCCACCTATCCAAGGAAAGCCTTTGTATCTATATATATCTGCTACACCAACAGCTCTTAGAGCCCTCCTAGCACAACAGGATTATGAAGGCAAAGAAAGAGCTATCTACTACATTAGTCATACATTGGTGGGCTACGAACTGCAATATTCCCAAATAGAAAGATCGTGTCTCGCTGTGGTTTTTGCTTCTTAGAAACTACGACATTACATGCTAGTACATTCAGTCAAGCTTATTACAAAGATAGATCCACTAAAATACCTATTAAGCAAAGTAGCTCTAACAGGTCACCTAGCCAAGTGGGTAATGTTGTTAAGTGAATATGACATTGAGTATGTAGAAAGGAAGGCTATCAAAGGACAGATCATTGCCGATCAGTTAGCAGAAGCACCATTACAGGACAACACACCAATGACATTTGAGTTCCCAGATGAATCCATATTTAGTATCACAACACACTCATGGAAACTTTACTTTGACGGCTCCTATACAAACCATGGATTGGGGGTAGGAATCTTGTTGGTCACTCCTCAAAGCAACACCATACCTAAGTCTTATCGTCTGCTATTCCCATGCACAAACAATATAGCAGAGTATGGAGCCTTGGTCATTGGTCTCAAAATGGCAGCAGAATGGAAAATAAAAGAGCTACATGTCTATGTGACTCTCAACTGGTAATCAATCAAGTCAACAATGACTATCAGACCAAAGATGACAAGTTAATCCCATATAAGCGTATGGTAGATGACTTTAAAGAGTACTTTGTGATCATCTCCTTTGAGTAGATACCTCACATTGAAAACAAAGCAGCAGATGCCATGGCAACCATTGCCTCGCTCCTCGAGATCCCAGAGAATGAGTCATGGTATGAGTTCTTGGTAGAGTCAGTTATGCAACCAACTTGTGATCTTCTTGAAACACACTCCATATGCCTATTAGTTGGATCTGATTCACCCTTGTACGGTAAGATTTACACTTACCTCAAGGATAACACCCTACCACCTAACTTGTCTTCTAACCAACGTTGAACCTTCATTCGCCAAACCTCTCGTTACACCATTATCGCTAACACCCTATACTGCTGAGGTTTGGATGGTACTTTACTCCAATGTTTAGAACATGAAGAATCTCAAACCGCCTTACGAGACATGCATGAAGGAATTTGCGGAACACACTCTAGCGGTCCTTCTTTAGCTAAGAAACTCATGCGTTTGGGATATTATTGGCCGAACATGGAAATTGATTCATATCAGTTTGTGAAGAAATGCTAGCAGTTCCAGATACATGGTAATCTCATCTATGCACCAGCTCAAGAGCTACGACCTTTAATGACACCTTGGCCCTTTTGTCAATGGGGACTCGACCTTGTGGGAAAAATTCACCCACCATCATCCAACGGCCACAAGTTCATAATAACTGCCACTAAATATTTTACCAAGTGGATTAAAGTCATTCCTCTCACCACTATCATAGGCAAACAGATCTCCTCATTCATCCTCAATTACCTCATTTGTAGATATGAAATTCCCTCATCCATAGTCAGGGATAATGGAAGACCTTTCAAGAACTAGGATGTCCAAGAGTTTTCATGATAAATTCAAAATCCAGCACCGTTTCTCCACCCCCTACTATCCATAAGGCAACAGCCAAGCAGAGGCATCCACCAAAATAATCCTAAAAATCCTCAAGAAAACTGTCAACAATGCTGGCCGTGATTGGCACATACAACTGAATCCCACTCTGTGGGCCTATCGAACTAGTATACACACTCCTACAAGTGCTACCCCTTACGCCCTTGTCTGTGGATCCGAAGCCATTTCACCCATTGAGGTTGAGTTACCATCTTTAAGGGTGTTGTTAAAAGGTCTTATCACTGATGAAGACTACAGAGTTTCCAGACTGCAAGAGTTAGAGCTATTAGAGGAGAGGAGACAAAATGCCTTTAACCATCTCAAAGCCTATCAACAGAGAATGTCACGAAGCTACAATCACAGGGTCTGTCCAAGGGTCTTCAACATTGGTGATCTAGTACTCAAGGAAAACCCCCACAATCAATAGGATCAAGAAAAGAAAGGTAAGTTTGAACCCAACTGGCTTGGTCCTTATGTCATCATTGCCACCTATGGGTCAGGAGCATATCAGTTAGCAACATCAGAGGGTGAGATGTTCGATTACTTGATCAACAGTATGCATCTTCGCCGGTTCTATACCTAAGAGAACCCCAATGTAATGGGGGCAAAAATTAGAAGAAAAAAAAAGGAAAAACAACAAAAAAATTGTCCTTTGGTGAAAACCTGGCAAACAAGTGCCTTGGATAGGTACCATGATGAAAACTTGGCAAACATGCATCATGTGTACTTTCTAGCTTTCGTGCAAATAAAAGCAAGTGGTGAAAACCTAGCAAATAGGTGCTACTTGCGATAAACCACTTCCTCCATCTTTGGGAAACCAATCACCTTGTGTCCAATTCCTCCTACCATCATTTCTCATCTGATCCATATCTAGTCGACAATAAAAAACCTAACGATAACCTATCATGGCTTGATACTGTTTAGGGGAAAATTAGATTTGTTAATCTTTTAGTGTTTAGATGTTTAAATCCACCTTTTCACTTAACATTCAAGGATCTAGGGTCGAGTGGTGAGCACTATCATACCCTAGGTCACTTACAAATGTAGGGAAACTTGGATTAGGGAATTTAATTATCAATTTTTCCTTTTCTTATGTCCAATTAACCATTAAAACCCTAATTATGCAAATACGACAACAAATTGACGAATGACGGAAAAAGCTCTTGTAGATAGGAGTAAAATACCAAATCACAGAATACATGTTTTCAGGGTTCTGAAGCGGAATAGTCAGGGACACTGGAGCAGGCACCCAAGTCCAAGGTACCAGTTTCTTCATGGGATCCAGACCTCCTTCTGACACTGATCAGCCCTGTAACTTCTGTTTCATGAAACTTAGATGCGGAGGACAGTAGAGTGAGCGCCCAAGTCCTGGAAGTGTTCCTGTGTCTTGCTTTTCTTTAGATCCCAAATCCTTGATGCCTGCCAATCCTTCTTGCAACTCCACTTTTCCCAAATGCAACACCTGTAACCTACAATCACAAGACTTGGTTTGGGGGTTGTGGTGTTTAGAGGCTTGCCTTAGTCAAGCCTTGGAGGACACTTAAGTCTTCGAACACCGTTGTCAGATAAAGAGTGTGTGCCCTTGTGAGGCAGAGCCAAAAACCAAAGGAATCAATGATGAAAACACAATATTATGTCACCTTGTAGTGAAGCTCTCATGGGAGGAAGATGCTCTTCACACCATGAGGGAATTGATGCTCAAATCTGCAAATATCAACACACAAAACATACAAGTCTGCTCTTGCAACACAATAGAAGCCTTGAATCACCTTGAGAACACTTGAACATCACAATTGCTATCTAATTGAAATCTAGTTTACAAATGAATGCCTAAGCATGCTTATCTATGCAACTACAAGCACTCCCACCAAGATATTCAAAATTCAAACTTACCGTGTTGGCAAAGGGACCTAATAATGGTCACAAACCGACACCCAGAAAGTAGGGCTGCCCCAAAATAAGGCAGGACTAGGGTGCGGGCGCCCAAGTCCTCCCCCCTATTTTGGGCAGGGTACTGCTCAAGGGGTCCACCTAGGCCCAATTTGCCATGGAACCTTGGTCTCATTCCATCGGGATGCCAAAATATGAACTAAGATGTCCTAAATGCATGCTAAAGACCCGGGAACTAAACCTTATGAGGGAAAAGCCCCCAAGGGGACATTTTTCGACGTTACATTTAGCCTCCACTTTAATGTATGTATAAACGTAAGGCCAATACATGCATTAAAGTAAGGTCAGAAACATAGAAAACATGCCAAGCACGGAGAAGACACCAATCACATAGAAGACAGTAACAGGCATGCAAAACATGGAGAAGATAGTTACAGTCACACAGAACACAGAGAAGACAGTCAATGCATAGAAGACACATTAATGCATGGAAGATAGAAATGATATCTTTTATTTTCTTTTTCTCATATATATGAAATGCAAATGCCAGTACTGGAAAGTAAACAAACCTCCCATAATACAGGATGCACTCATTGAGCAAGTCTTTAGACTATATATATGGGGAAACACACATGCAAGACACGCAAAACCTCCCAAAATGTAGGATGCACTCATCGAGCAAGTCTTTAGACTGCATATGGGGCAACAGACATGCCACACAAAACAAGCACGCCAAAACACACACACTTGAAGACAGAGAGAAAACACGGCAGACAAGTGATGGAGTGTACCTATTTCTAGGTCCAACACCATCTCAGGCACATTACAGGCACACATCGACGATTGGGCTTCACCACAACAATCGCTGAAGACATGCTTAAGGGTTGACTTAGTCACAGAACCGCTCCCTGCCTCCGTAGAGGACTTTTGAAAATGACAGGATGATGCAATCTGCTCTGAGAAATACACCATCCCTGCCTCCATAGAGGGCTTAAGATAAAAAAGATATACGTGATATCTTGCCCCCACAGAGGGCTTACATGATTGATTGATTGATTGCAAACAAACTTAGGATGCAGGATGCACTCATCGAACAAGTCTTTAGACTGCACCTGAGGACAAGCACATAGCTAACATCTACAACAGATAGCTTACCTTATATATGCCCCCACCTTAAGGTGGTTGATATCAGGTATTGATATCAAGCACATTAAGGTAGGAAGAAAAACAAACAAGGGAACACTGACTTTCGCAAAGCCCATGCCCCCAGAGGTGACATGTACTTTATGATCGCCAAATGTTCCCACAAACACATCCTTGCAAGAAACATGTTAGTTTCTACAAAATCATGATAAACAACAACATTAATGCATACGATTAACCACACAAAGAGTCAAGGTTATACAACAAATTCGGAGTTTGAGGATAGCCATGGGGCTATATCACGAAGCTCTCCGAATCGAGTACCACCAAGGCCAGATTCAAAGGCAAACAAAGGTGCATAGAGCAACAGTATTGTTAAGGTTTGTAAATGCGATAGAAACATCATCAAATTCACTACACGAAAAGCACGAGTGCTTCCACTAGCTAAGCATCGGATAAAATATACAACCCCATCGTCATATTAGGAACTAAGTCCTTTTTTGATTGCTCTCGAAAGGGACACTAGGTCTGCATCAGTATAAATGTTTGTCATCATCTGCCCGCTAGATAGAAACACTAGAGGAAGGGAAACAATAAATAAGAGAGGAGAAACAAGTGTCTTAGGGACAGTCATGTAGGAGGGTGCCCCCAAGTCACCAAACACGATGCTATGTCCGCAAGACACAACACACATCAATGAAATCAGAGAGACAATATAGAAGAATGATGATACAAATATAGGGTCACAACAGAGGTGATCTCCTAGTATCCTGAACCTTACGGGAGAATCCGAGGTCATCCCAGGAGGCCTAAACAACACATAACACATCACAGGGGAAGCACATCACGAGAGAGATAAAGGGTTAGAGATACTTACTTGTAGGGCCCCTGCCGGGCTAGAGATTGTCTATAAGCAAATCGTCGTCGTCGTCTTCCCACTCCCTAATGTTGGAGGATAGTGGGACATACGGTACCATATCCAAATTTATATCTTGTTCATCATGTTGTTCGTCGTTAGGATCATTATTGTTTGGTTGAATGTTGGGATCAATGTTTTCTTGTTGAGAGGCGAGGTTTATAGCATATTCTTGTCTTCTTTTTCTTCTTTCCCTCGCTTTTATGTTTCTCTTTCTTCGACCACTTATCTCTTGTAAGACAGGGCCTTGCTCTTTCATAGGTTTTTGCAAATTAGCAGATGAAGCACCGGGATCAAACCTCATTTGTTGCGGTGAAATATTTTGTTGTTGACAATGACCTCCCGATCCTTGTAAGGATTTTGGGGGAGGAACCTTAGCATAGGGACCTTGTTCTTTCAATCTAAAGTTTTCTTCACATGTGGGTTGTTTCTCTTTTGTCATTTCTTGTATAGGAGGACTAGGTGCTAGATGTAATAGTTTCGCTTTATAATTTCTATAGCTCAAAAATGTGAAGTCTGTTCGTAGCTCTAATTTGTCGTTATTTTTGTTGCAAAAGTAATCCAATGTGAAGTGTTGTGTAGTTAAGGTTTGTATGTATTTCGATGAATGACATGCACTTGTCCATTCAAAGGAAATTTAACACACTTATAAATAGTTGAAGGGACTGCTTTTATAACCTTTAACCAAGGGATTCCAAGTTTTATGTCAAAGGTATCAGAATTAGGGGTAATATCAAACCATTTTTCAACATATTTCTCAAATACAGTTACTAACAATGATATCTTACCCAATGGTTTCTTTAAGACTCTTGTATGTGTCTTAATCATCAAGTTCGAAGGGCTATAGGGTCCTTGTATTAATTGATTTGAAAAGAAGAATTTTTCAGTGGCAACATTAGTCATGCAATTAGGATCAATAAGAGTTCCCTCCACATTTTTTCCCATTATTTTCGCGGTGATGTAAAGAGGTCCTTCAGAATCATCGATTGTTCTATCGTGAGGTGTAAAGACAATTTCAGGTTCGGGTGCTTTTCTTTTCATGTAGGGTCTAGGAGGGAACCTATTATTGTTATTGTGATTAGAGGCCATGTTTTTATGCTCAAATCAGATTTGAAAGTTACTCCAAAAGTATAGCAAAGGCAAGTGTAAGTTTATATGCAAAAAATGGCCTTAAAATGCTTGGTTTTTCGTATTTTTTAAATGCAAATTAATGAATCAAAGGGTGTTGTAAGGATTTCACTCAAGGGCAGAAATTTATATGTCTAATATCAGTCCAAAACAGCAATAATCTCACTATCAACACATTCTTGATGCAAATATAAGATAATGCCAAGTCGGTTATAGTGAAAATATGTCAAAATAGGCACTTTTTTCACCAAAATTCAATGCAAGAGAGCATAACAAAGGGTGTTGTGAGGAAAATGATGATGGAAAACAAATAATATCAATAATAAAAGCCATGTAGTGCCAAAATATCCAACATAACATGCTTTTAGTGCCACTTAAGGTTAAACCCTAGTGAAAATATAGCAAAAATAGGCTATTTTTCATTGTTTTTCAACTCCAAGACCTAGCAAAAGGGGTATTATAATGATATTTAGGAGGTAAAGAAAATAATATCAATAATATCAGTCACCTCAATCCATAAAATTGATCACAACACACTTGGAGTGTAAACTAGGTCAAACCCTAGGGCAAAAATAGTCAAAATGTGTAGTTTTTCACCAAATTTTCAGTACAAGAGCCCTTTAAAAGGGTGTTGTGAAGTTTTTTATGGGGGAAGAAAATAATTACCCTGATAAAAGAAAAATAATGCCAAAATACCTTTCACAACACACATATGGTGCAAGTTTATAAAGTCGATAAGGCTAAATTTAGTGAAAATCGTTGTTTTCGAAGCCCTAGGTTTGAGATCTTGGGACAAAATTCTACATGAATGTTTTGAAGTCTGATTTTTGATGGAAATTAAATAATATTAGATCTGAAAATGATTTTCAAGCTTGAACATGCAAAATGCGCATGCAAATTTAATGAAAATGCATCAAAATTGCTAGTTTTTTGTTGAAATTTTCTATGCAAGATTGCAAATATTTTAAATGTAAATGCAAATTTACACTAAAATGAAAGACTAAAGCCAAATGTTAATTTGAATGAGCCTCTAAAATCAATAGAAAAATCTGATAAAAGATTTTGCCTACTAACCCTAGATTTTGGAATTGTCAAAATTTCCACAAAACCCTAGCAATTAAATGATGAAAATGCAAAGCAAGATTTTGAATTTTTGTATTTTTCTGTAGTTTATATCAGATCTGATGCAAAAATCATGAATTAGGAAAATTTAGGAAGAACTAATGCAATTTAGTAAGCCCAACAATGCAATTTTTTTGAATTTTCCAAAATTTTCAATTTTTCTTGAATTTTTCACAATGCAATAAAATGAATGACTATATGAATGAATGAAATCAATCCAAATTTGAAGACACACACTCAACAAGTTGCAATTTAAGTCCAAAAATATGAGTTCATCAAAATATTTATGGGAAAATTGGATTTGTTAATCTTTTAGTGTTTAGATGTTTAAATCTGCCTTTCCACTTAACATTCAAGGATCTAGGGTCGAGTGGCGAGCACTATCATACCCTAGGTCACTTACAAATGTATGGAAACTTGGATTAGGGAATTTAATTATCAATTTTTCCTTTTCTTATGTCCAATTAACCATTAAAACCCTAATTATGCAAATATGACAACAAATTGATGAATGACAGAAAAAGCTCTTGTAGACAGGAGTAAAATACCAAATCACAGAATACCTATTTTTAGGATTCTGAAGCGAAACAGTCGGGGACACTGGAGTACGTACCCAAGTCCAAGGTACCAGTTTCTTTGCGAGATCTAGACCTCCTTCTGACACTGATTAGCCCTGTAACTTTTGTTTCCTGAAACTCAAATGCAGAGGACACTAGAACGAGTGCCCAAGTCCTGGAAGTGCTCCTATGTCCTACTTTTCTTCAAATCCTAAATCCTTGATGCCTGCCAATCCTTCCTGCAACTCCACTTTTCCCAAATGCGACACCTGTAACCTACAACCACAAGACTTGGTTTGGGGGTTGTGGTGTTTAGAGGCTTGCCTCAGTCAAGCCCTAGAGGACACTTAAGTCTCTGAACACCGTTGTTAGATAAAGAGTGCATGCCTTTGTGAGGCAGAGGAAAAAACTAAAGGAATCAATGATGAAAACACAATATTATGTCACCTTGTAGTTCAGATCTCATGGGAGGAAGATGCTCTTCATGCCATGAGGGAATTGATGCTCAAATATGCAAATATCAACACACAAAACATACAAGTCTACTCTGGCAACACAATAGAAGCCTTGAATCATCTTGAGAACACTTGAACATCACAATTGCTATCTAATTGAAATCTAGTTTAAAAATGAATGCCTAAGCATGCTTATATATGCAACTACAAGCAATCTCACCAAGACATTCAAAATTCAAACTTACCGTGTCGGCAAAGGGACCTAATAATGGTCACAAACCGACACCTAGAAATTAGGGATGCCCCAAAATAGGGCAGGACTAGGGCACAGGAACCCAAGTCCTCCCCCCTATTTTGGGCAGGGTACAACTCAAATGGTCCACCTAGGCCCAATTTGCCATTGAACCTAGGTCTCATTCCATCGGGATGTCAAAATATGAACTAAGATATCCTAAATGCATGCTAAAGACCTGGGAGCTAAACCTTATGAGGGAAAAGCCCCCCCCAAGGAGACATTTTTTGACGTTACAGATACTCTATCTCTTTTGTTACCTTATCAACTAAGGTCTTATCTAATATCCTATCCACAGTGTCAGCCTAGCATAATGCCTGTCATCAGTATCATAGGGTCCACCCTAAACTATGCTACCTCTGCATCGTCACGTAGGCAAGGCAATTATCAATGCACCCCCGAGGCTTCCTGTCCATCCCATATCTTGTCGTCTATCTTCTAGTCCATTCGCATCCATGGTCCAAATCTTGAACTACGTTGCCTCTGCGTCATCACGTAGGCAAGGCCATTATTAACGCGCCCCCGAGGCTTCCTGTCGATCCCATGTCTTGTTGTCTATCCTCTAGTCCATCTGCGTTCGTGGTCCAAGTCCTAAACTACGTTGCCTCTGCGTTGTCAAGTAGGCAAGGCCATTGTCAATGCGCCCCTGAGGCACTAGGTTAGTCCCTTAGGGTTTGCTTCCCCAATAAGGATTGTGGTACCTTTCACTAAGCATGCACAACAAAGCACGTTTCCAAATAGAAAATCTTGATGCAAGACATCAACCTATCAAAAGCAAAGAAAAAACAAGAGCAAACCTGATCGAAATGATTCTATCGATCAACTTTCTATCTATCATTGTATCGTTCCTCAACAGTTCTAGCTGTCAGTCCAAGCAATGATCCAAATGCAAGTCCATCCTTAGTCCATACCAATCGAGTCAAGTCAATCTTGTCAAATGATCCAATCACAATCAGTGGTCTTGATCCTTGTCTGGTCGTAAACCAACTCAATCAGTCATAAATATCAGTGGGATATACATTTCCCACATGTATCATGTTGCTCTAGGGATCTATTGTTCCCTGCCATGACAACACTATCCTTTGTGTTGCTCTAGGGATCTATCGTTCCCTACCATGACAACACTGTCATATATCAATATCGATTAATCGTTGGTTTACACGTGGACAGGGGCAATACCTTGTTTGTTCTTGTATCATTTGTGCATACTTGCTTACTTGCTTGTGTGTGTTATAATTCTATATTGCATAGTGTATCATTTCACTTTTTTCTTTAAACCTAACCTATTTTTCACCTTCTTCATCATGAGATTGTCCATCTCACGTCCCCTTGAACCTTCCTTCCCGTCTCCTGAGGGGGCATCCTACCATCATTAAACCTGTACCAAGGGTAAACTGAGACATGTATCATTATCAGAAAATCTATTCTTTGAAACAACATGATGAAACACATTGCATCAAAGAGGGGAAAAAAGGATACACCTAGAAATGACACGACTCGATCTAAATAAATATTCTTAATATTTATTTAAGTCTAATTCCTCTATCAATAAATAAATAAACAAATTTATTTATTCAATTCATATTCCTCTAAGTTAATTAAATATCAAAATATTTAATTACCTCTTCTAAAGTCAAAATTAAATAAAATCCTTTATTTAATTTAATTCTTCCAAACAATTAAATAATTCTAAATTATTTAATTAAGTCGTTTATTCCTCCAAATTTAAATAAATCAATCAAATTTATTTAAATCCTCTCAATCTCTAAAAATAAAATAAATAAAATATTTTATTTATTCTTCTATCTTGCATAAACAATTTAATAAATTTATTTATTTAATTTGCTTTCTTATCTTCTAATTCCTCAAAAATCTTCCAAATCTTCTAAAAATAAATCTTCTTCTTCATGCACACAAAATTAAATAATTTATTATTTAATTTCTCTCAAATCATGCAAAAGCAAATCACAAGTTGAGTTATCTGATTCAATCAATCTTGTTTTTATTAATAACTCTTAAATTAGAAAAAAGCATTCTAATTTATGAAGTCAATCTTATCTTTATAAAAGAAAGCAGTTAACTCAAACAAAACAGCTTTTTGTGTGACACTTGTCTTCTTCCTATTCATGCACATCCTCTCAACCATTCTATGTACCATTGATCTTCTCTCTCCCAAGTCTATAAGTACAACCCTATTCCTCCATTTCATTCATCCAAGCTTTTAGTAAACTTACTCTGCAGGAATTACAGCGCGCCTTTGGCACCAAACCATTCCATAGCTTGCGATCACCCTTTTATCATTGCAATTGTGTTGAAGAATCTCTTCATTGCAAACCTATCACAACCATTCCCACTTGACATCTTGGAAAAATAGCAAGGAAATGTACCTTCTGAGGGCCATATTCATACACAAGATCATTTGAGATAGGCAACCAATGGAAGCCACGAAGTAAAGAGGTTTGCAAGGTTTTGTTCTTTGTTTGTTTGATCTTCTTTGTTTCTATATTTCATTAAGTTATTGGGTATTATTGATATCAATGATATTATTGCACAATTTTCCCTTAACAATAACTGCTATTAAAGATGATCAACAACTCTTAAACACAATTCACAAGCGTCATATGGTCTTGGCATGGGCATGAACACATCATGACAAACACATCTCTCCAATCCATCTTTTGATATCAATGACAAACATCATGCCTTGCCAAAGTCAATAGGAAGTTGGAGTCCTCAAACTTGCCAAAGAAACTTGTAAAATCACTTGTTTAGTGTTATCCTAAAATTTTCCATGACTTCATCCTTGAAGTTGATAAAGTTTTTTGTAACTACATTTAATAAAACAAAAAGGTTTTGTATATGTTTTTTATTACATAAAAGGGTTTACAAGGGACCCTACTCTTACAACAACTAAAAGGTAATGGAAAAATAAGTCCTAACAAGAGAACCACTAAAAACTGCCACTAGGCATAGAAACAACAACAAAACCAACAAAAAAGCAATAGACAAACAACAAAAAAAAACACATAGACAACACATGGGTAGTCAAACATGAACAACACAAGAAGTTGACACCAGAAATAGACTACCATAAGCAAGATCTACTAGGTAGAGGAGCAACCCAAGCCCTGGAGGTTGAGAGTAGCTTTCCATTCTTTTGAGAGCTAGTGTATATTATCCATAAGGGAATCAACTTCATCACTAGAATCACTGACAACAATAGATTTTTCTTCTTGGCATCAACTTTTTTAGCTCCTCAAGTATTTTCATGCTATTCAAAGTACAATATAAGATTTGTCTGCTTAGGCTCAACATATTAGTTATTGATCTCTCCAACTCTCTAACTTTCTTATTCAAAGAAATCATATTTCTGAAGCACATTAATCATATTGTGGTTGAAATAACAAGTGGTACAAGAATAATGTTTTTCGTTGATCTTCAATGGATCATTCTTCCTATTCTTCTCTTCAACAACATTAGGAGGGTTTAAACCTCACTTTTCTCAGTGGCCTTCTTTTCCTCCTTCTATTTTGGGTGGGAGTGCTTCACAGGGGGCTTAATTTGTAGGCTTAGTCACCACCTTCTCTTCAATGGTCATGGGGGAGTCCTTTTTACTTCTCTTTCCTCTTTTTTGAGCAAGGGATTTGCTAGACTTCAAACTATCACTAGAGTCTAGGGCCATATTCTCATGATCTAAGAGAACATACATGTCCTCCTCTGTTGATAACTGAGAAGGGGGGGGGGGGTGAATCAGTTATCCTAATTATTTCTTCTTTTGAACTTTCTTATTAATCAATGCAGCATTGAATCAAACAAACAAACATTACCATGAAATGAAAAACACATGACACAGTATTTTTGACGTGGAAACCCTGTTAAGGGAAAAAACCACGGGGTGATTAACCCAAAAGATTATTCTCTGTTAGAAGAATAAGGAATTACAAAATGGCACTTGCCAATTAGGGCTCACTGCCCGAGCACACTGCTCACAAAGAGGCCCACTGCCTACAAGGAGACACACTGTCTACAAAGTGATAAGAATCACAGTCTTGAACTGATTGGAAGCATCTACATATGCTGGAGTTCAGTTCCAGTTAGGCTCAGTACACTGATCTGCTGCACTTCATCTTTCCTCTGTTCTTTATTCTGCTATCCTTTCACATACCGGATCTTTCTTACTACTTCTGCTCTGTTCTACACTTATTCGCATATACCTTCACACAATCACACATTTCACAACTAAATCCATCCTCTATATATATCCGCACAAGTAATTTCATCACCTTTCTAGTCGGCATTCAGAACAGTCTAGTTTCTTACAAACTCTGTTCTGTCGGCTGAATCCTTGCTCACCAAGCAATGCGGATCAAGCATATACTTGTAGATATCATTAATCATGTCGGCCAAACATGATTCATGCCTTCACAACCTTTACCATCAACAGTAACACATCCGGAAAACAGTCTGATACTCTGTCAGTCAGTTCTTCCTCTGTTCTCACTGTCTCTCAGGAATCCGGTACTCAACTATTCATATCTTTTTCTTTGTTTATCACCGGAGGCTAAATCCTTGGAATATACTACTCAAGGTAGTCCTCTTGACTTCCCCAAATCTGCACTGCACCAAGACACTTCCTCTGAGAGATCCGGACCAATCTGTCAGACCTTGCCACATGCTCTGTTCTTGTTCACCGGACCACAACAATCTTCATTCTGACTTCCGGTAGAGACACACCATGACTTGCGGATATGTGGGATGACCTTTGTTTCCATCAATGACAACAACCATGAATCCATATAGTGTCTCTTGCCAACAATCTCCCCCTTTGGCATTGATGGCAACACTTAGTGAAAAATGACTAAGTGTTTACGCTATGCTCTCCCTTTGTTGATGCTCTGTCTTTATATACAATTTCTGAAACTCCCCCTTAGTTGGATTCCTCATTTTTCACTGCTCCTCACTCCCCCTTTGACATCAATGGCAAAGGGTAGGGTCCGCACACCAAAATTTTCAAAAATTTTCTATACATAGCCGCATATTTACATACTCACATGAACTGAAGAATGTTTGCAAAAGATGTCTTTAGTTGGATCAGTTCTGTAGCCCAACTTTGCTTCATTCTATCCAAAATTGAAATGTGACCACTCAACAAAAATGCAAAAGCTTCTGCCCTCTTGAGATCTGTCGGATCATTTGTTTGGGCAGTGGTCTGAGCATCACTGATGGCCTCATGCATAGTTTCTAACTTAGGGATTATAATCCTTCTAAGTTCTCCCATCCGGTTAGTGATATTATTCCTTTCCTTCTCAAGGTTCTTTATTGCATTTGTGATTGCAATAGTTTGACATTCTTGATTTACTATGGAAGAGAGAGGATCAAAACTTTGAGACAAACTTTGTAGTTTGTCTTGTTCCACTTTTATTTTCTTATCTATTTCTACTGTTGCCTTTGACCAGGAGATACAAAATTTATAAATATCACCGCCATCCTTAAGAGCATTTTCTAAGCTCTTTATTCCAATACTCATATTTCTCCTATCGTTAGAGATTAATCCTAATACTTCTGAAAATCTTTTATCCAAAAATTCCTTCCAGACCTTTTCTTCAGCTGATTTTTCTAGAGAATCAAAATGTGTATCAACACTGCTGACTAAGGTTTTGAGATTACCGGAAGAGGAGGCTGTCGAATCTATCTGGATTGATGGCATAATCTTTACAAGCACTCCGGAAGCAGCCTCTATCAACTCACAATCTTCCATATGAGACTTTAGGAGTTTTTCATTTGCCTTGGCATTTGCAAATGAAGCTATCTTCATTGTTTGTACCGGAGAGAGAGAGTCAAAGTCGAATGGGCCTTTTAGAAGCTCCGGTTCATCAATCTCTAAAGTTTCTTGGCTTAGAAACTTTTGAACAGTTTGTGCAGTGTCTCTTGCCGGAGACAGATGTTTCTTTTCTTCTGCAGTTTTGTCCTTAGGAGTCTTATCTCCTTCCACATTCTTACCACTTACAGTTGTGGTTTTCTCTGTTGGATTTTTCTCTTTTTCTGCATCCTTGGTGCTGTCAGCCTCTTTTTCTTTTTCTGCTGCTTCTTCCTCCTGTAATTTTTCTTCTTCTTGGGATCCGGAGACTGTAGGAGAAGCCGGAGAAGAGATGTTAGTCTGTTCTAGTGGCACTTCTTCCGGAGTAGATGATGCAGCTGTTTCTGCACCTAAGTCCTCTGTAATAGGAATGTTGAACCTTTTGAATGTATTCCGGAGGATCTCTTCAGTGTCCTTGGCTACTTTGTCGGTCTCACCAAGCATAAGCTGATTCATCCTTGCTTTGCTTTTGAATTCATCCTTGTAGTCCTTGAATATCATGTTCATTGTTTTGTGATCAATTGAAGGATATAGCTGAATAGCTATCTGTTCCCTGATCTCAAGGTCTTTTGCCATGGCATTGTTCTTTCTTATCTCTAATTCCATCTCTAGGCTCTTTGGGATTTCAGAGATAATCTCAATAAAAGCTTTATTGTAGATGTTCAAGTACCTTATTATAGCTTCTTGCAGGATCTTTTGATCTGCCTCGTTGTAGTCATCATAAAATTCAGCCACCGGTTGAAGGTTCCCATCCACAGTGACTGATTTGACTACACTGTCTAGAGACAGGGTGGGCTTTTCAAAAAATTCTTCTGTCATTTCTTCCTTGTCTCGGCCAAAAGAGGGTTTACCGGATCCTTTCTTTTTCTGTTTCTTTATTTCTTTCACTCCTTCATCTGACTCAGTTTCTTCTTTATCCTTTTGGCTTTGATAAGCTCTTGAGGCTTTTATCTTGGATCTTTTACCGGATCCCTGGACTTCCAGTTTTGAGCTTTTGGTTTTGATAGGTGTGGATCCTTTAGATGATCTGGTCCGGGTTGAGGATTCCACCGGAGCACTTTTCTTGCTTTTCTTTTCTGCCTCTTTCTTTTCTTCCTCAGATTTTCTTCTCTTTTCCCAGCTGGCATCAAGTGCCTCTTTTGAGATGCCTAGGCCTTGAGCAATGTGCTCTACTTCTTTTCTCACCTTTCTCTTTATCTCAGGTTCCCTGAGTTCTACATGGATCTTTACACTCAGCTCCTCAAAGGTTCCAAACCTTTCTGCCTTTGGATCTTTGGGCTGACTTAGCATGTGTTGAACATGCAGTTCCACTATTTGTTCATCCACTTCATACCCCATGGGCATGATCCATACAGTTCTTGGTTCTACTGCCTCCATTAGACACTGATCTATTTCTACCATGAAGCATACTGTGTCTTTGTACTTTTCAACAAGGGATTGGGGTATTCTTTCTCTTGCATGCATCATGCTTTGGAAGTTCTTGAAATATCCCCATAGAGCTGTGTTTCTTGCTTTAGCATCCCCAAGTCCATGCAAATAGTCTCTGATTTGGATGGCAACCGGTCTGTCATTCTACCATATCCATCCACTGGATCCGGGAAGTTCATTCATGTAGTAAAAGAAGAGACAAAGGATCAGATTGCCATACTTGAAGGAGTTTTTCTTGTCCTTCTTAATCTTTTGCAGATTTTCAAAAAGTTGGTTTACAAGAAGCTCACACAAGTCATAGTCTGCATTCTCCTTTAACATTTGATAAGCTGTGTAGATTGCAGTTCCCGGTACTGAATTTTCCCTACTGGAGTGATAGATTTTGTAACCAATTATCATAGATGCAAATTTGACATCCGGTTCAGTGATGTCATCAACTGTCATAGCTCTCTTGTCAAACTTGGATCCGGTTGCATCACTAACTGTCTGATTTTTGACAGACTTGAGAACAGGTAATCCACCGGATGAATGCAGACCGGTTACAGCCCTAATTGCATCTTTGGTAATCTTGAAGGGCTTGTTTAACCATAGGAAGTTGTCATGTACTCTACTTAGTACATACCGGACCCATTCATCTTCTTCAAAACAGGGGAAATGAATGCATTGTGCAAAGTGTTTGTCCCGGATGGCTTTGTACTGAGGTTTGATCTTGAAGGAGTCATCTATCAATTGTTTGTGATAGATATCCATCAGTTTTGCTTCTCCAAAGTCTTCAAAATTCGCATGGATGTAAACCCT
The DNA here is from genome assembly GCA_027924645.1 of Cunninghamia lanceolata. NCBI lineage: Eukaryota > Viridiplantae > Streptophyta > Pinopsida > Cupressales > Cupressaceae > Cunninghamia > Cunninghamia lanceolata. The sequence continues at coordinate 6,161,910 of BSBN01000684.1, forward strand.
AATGTCTTCCGTATGCAATACACCATGTGGAACACTAGAGAAGGCTCCTAGTGGATCTACCTCCAAGGATTTGTAAGGATGTTTCTTGAATGTGGGGCGAGGTCTATCATAGATCTTAACTATATTCGGAGTAGCCATTCTTCAAAGATTTGCAGTGAGATAATGAAAACGGAGAATACCTTATGCGCCTTCGGTTTGCACGGAGTGGTTGGATTGATTTCTTTAGGCAATGACTTCGGCAGGAGATCTTTGGTGTGCTTGATGAATCTTGTTGCAGAGCTCCACTTTTGCTTCTTCTTGAGTGCAGAATGAGCAAATGATTTTTGAGAAATCCCTTATATTGCTCCGCAAACCCTAATATCTGATGGCAATAAATGCTTGACCTATATTATTCCGGTTTGCCTTATCCGGATAGCTTGGAGTATCCCGGATCAGTCCTGATCTATGAACATCATCCGGATCTTTCAATCATGAATAAATCAAGGTGACACATTACAAGAACATCCCAAACGTTCTGTCCAGTCCGCAGAGTAAAATAATGTACTTCCGAATCTCTCCGGACCCTTTTGTAGTCCTCTGTCATTCCGGAGCATCTCCCAGAACAGGTCTTTACTTGATCGATCACAACTTCTTTATATCTTCATGCGGACCTCTGAAATCTTGTCTGGATCATCTCAGGACTGGTATCTTCAAACCCTTTACTCCGCATCTTGTGCCACATCTGGCACCACTTGATTGGCTGGGGGAACAGGATTTTCTTTGAGTCTCCCCCTGAGCCAGAGCTCACTTTTTAATTTCCAGAAGAAATATCAGCACCAGAGTCTGGTGCGGATCCAACCTCTACATTCTCTAAACTTTTCTTCACCCAAATCTTGCTCATCTGATTCCTAACTTCATCCGCATTCATCTTTTGTTTACCCTTGTCTTGATTCTGATTATACACCGGACCTCTTTTGTCCTGATTCTTGCTTCTGCAGACTTTAGCATTATGACCGGACCTATTACAGATTTGGCAAATAACATTTCTTTGCATATTTGACTGATAACCTCTTGATCTGCATTGATTAGCCATATGACCTACTCTATTGCATGTAAAGCATCTACCTTTGAATGATTTGTTTACTTGCATATTTCTGCATTCATGGGATTTGTGTCCATACCTTTTGCAGTTAAAGCACTGTCTGGAGAAGGATGAATTAATCTAATTCATTCTCTTTCTGCACTGATTAGCTTTGTGACCAAAGTGGTTGCAGCTGTGGCAGTATCCATTGAAAGATGGATATCTTTGAGCATTGGGCTGTCTTACCGGAGGTCTTCTGGGCCTATTCCTTGGATTTTCTGATCCAAAATTTTTTTGACCGGATCCGGAACTTTCTCCTTTCTCATATCCCAAACCATACTTGTCATCTATCCTCTTTTGACTTCCAAGAAGTACTTCAAGTTGGGCAGAACTTATCTTGAATTTTTCTTTATATTCATTTGCTGTTTGAAGATCTCTTTTGAGAGAGGCAATTTGATCCTCAAGTTTTTCTTCATTATCTTTGGCATCTTCAAGATCAGATTCAAGATGTCTGATAATCCTGTCCATCTGGTGGCATTCTTCTGATTTTTCTTTAAGAGATTGTCTTAGATTGTCTTCAGCTTTTCTTTTTTCTTCAATCTCTTGAGTAAACTTTATAGTTCCTGATTCCATTTCATGTCTTAACATAATGACTTCTTTTGATAACTTTTCACATAACTTGGTTTGCTCAGTCAATTCTTCATTTGTATTGCTTTCTTCACTTTGTCTTGCCAATTGTTGGAGCAGCTCCTTTCTCTTTTTCATAGAGAGACTTAATTTGTCCTTTAATTCTCTCATGAATTCATCAGCCTGTTTGAGTCTTTCCTTTAATTCATTGACTTCAGAATTTGACTGTTCAAGATCCTCAAGGGCAGTCTTGAGTTGCTCCCTTAAACCATATGCATCCATTTGAACTCCCAGATCTTCCTCAAGCTGTTAGGCTCTATTAGGAGGAACTTAGCTCTGATACCAATTGTTGATAACTGAGAAGGGGGGGGGTGAATCAGTTATCCTAATTATTTCTTCTTTTGAACTTTCTTATTAATCAATGCAGCATTGAATCAAACAAACAAACATTACCATGAAATGAAAAACACATGACACAGTATTTTTGACGTGGAAACCCTGTTAAGGGAAAAAACCACGGGGTGATTAACCCAAAAGATTATTCTCTGTTAGAAGAATAAGGAATTACAAAATGGCACTTGCCAATTAGGGCTCACTGCCCGAGCACACTGCTCACAAAGAGGCCCACTGCCTACAAGGAGACACACTGTCTACAAAGTGATAAGAATCACAGTCTTGAACTGATTGGAAGCATCTACATATGCTGGAGTTCAGTTCCGGTTAGGCTCAGTACACTGATCTGCTGCACTTCATCTTTCCTCTGTTCTTTATTCTGCTATCCTTTCACATACCGGATCTTTCTTACTACTTCTGCTCTGTTCTGCACTTATTCACATATACCTTCACACAATCACACATTTCACAACTAAATCCATCCTCTATATATATCCGCACAAGTAATTTCATCACCTTTCTAGTCGGCATTCGGAACAGTCTAGTTTCTTACAAACTCTGTTCTGTCGGCTGAATCCTTGCTCACCAAGCAATGCGGATCAAGCATATACTTGTAGATATCATTAATCATGTCGGCCAAACATGATTCATGCCTTCACAACCTTTACCATCAACAGTAACACATCCGGAAAACAGTCTGATACTCTGTCAGTCAGTTCTTCCTCTGTTCTCACTGTCTCTCAGGAATCCGGTACTCAACTATTCATATCTTTTTCTTTGTTTATCACCGGAGGCTAAATCCTTGGAATATACTACTCAAGGTAGTCCTCTTGACTTCCCCAAATCCGCACTGCACCAAGACACTTCCTCTGAGAGATCCGGACCAATCTGTCAGACCTTGCCACATGCTCTGTTCTTGTTCACCGGACCACAACAATCTTCATTCTGACTTCCGGTAGAGACACACCATGACTTGCGGATATGTGGGATGACCTTTGTTGCCATCAATGACAACAACCATGAATCCATATAGTGTCTCTTGCCAACATCCTCACCATCCCTAGATTCCACAATGTTGATCTCATGCTCAATGGGTTCTATTGTAGGCCTAGGAAGGCAGACAATGCGATGGGATCATTTCCTAGCCCTCATACTATTTTCAATAGTCCTCTTTTTAGACCCTTCACTAATGGGGTTGTTCATAGCCAACTTGGATTTTTTATTTCTTTTGATATCCTTGCCACCCTTCCCCATAGTGATAGAGGGTCTAGGATGCAAATACAGGTCAAGCTCATGACTCTTGATCTCAATTTCAAGGAGGGTCCTCATAGGGGTCTTGGTTGGTAGCACTGAGGGGAATGATTTTGCCTTTATCCTTCACAATTTTCTTGAGATTCTTAGAGGGAGTTGAAGTCTCAGGCATCTATTTGGGATCTTTCTTAGGGTTGGACTTGTCACATTCCTTTGTAGAATGGTTATGTCTATTTTGTGCATACAGGATATATAACATCCTAGGACAAGGAATTGCTCAAACAAAAGTACTAAAGGAAGAAGATAAGTCCCTGGTGCAACCATATTGCTCCTAACTTCTTGCATACAGGATTCAACTAAGGATAACAAATAATAGAGAAGCTAATCCACATGTGACAAATATGACATAATAGGAGGAAATGATAAGTGAAAATACATTGGAAATGGCCTTCAAAGGTGATATATTTTATGAAGTAGAAACCTCATTTCAAGGGTGGGCAAAATCATCTGCTTGAATCCATTTTGGTGCTTGCAAAGCTGTGCATCACCAATGAGGAAGGAGTTAATGAAATCCTTCACTTTGCTTTTTCCCATTCTTTTAAATTTAATCCTACTATTTCCCAAGCTCGTAGCATCGATAATCAAGCCTTTAGTTACTTCAAAGCTAACACTACCAATATTCACCTTACCCTTAACCCAAGACTATGCAAACTAAATGGAGAGGGCAGGGTTGAATCCATCCATGGATTCAAAGTAGAGTGCAACATTCCCCTTGCAAAATATGTCTCGTAGCTCTTGGTTGTGCTTTAATTCTGTAAAGGATGGGTGTTCAAATCTCACTCTTTCACTTACCATGGATAATGTCACTAGGCTTGTAGCATTGAAAAGGTTCAAACCAAAAATTGAGGGGGGGAGGCAGTTTTCATATAAATGAATTTGAGGACTAATAAGAAACATAACAGGGATGTCACACATAGCCTGCATACCACTACTACTATGGTTCATCATAACCACATGCTTCACGAAGGAGGAAGCAATCATAAATTGGGAACTACCATCACCTTGGAGCATGCGGCCTAGGTAATTGAACTCCAAAATTCTTTTCACATTTGCTTTGGGACAAGAACTCCCAAGTTTAGATTTCAAAGTCATAAGGACCTTAGTGTGTGATGAAGAGATATTACTTTTTGTCCACATACTCAGAGACTTGATAATTAGTAAATCATGCCAATTGATGTACTTTGGAGCCTTGAAGATCCCATTGTGCACCCAAAGAGGCATCAACATGATCAAGATTAGATTAGACATCCTATCTAGAAAGGAAAACAAAATAATTAAGAGATAATTTGTGCACATTTTTTGGAAAGGAAGCCATCAACCTCCAATGCATCCAAATCTCATGTCTTAAACCTTCTTTATCTAGGCCATTGACCGCTTTATTACCCTCCTTAAAGACATGGACCATAGAGAATAGTGAGAAGTTCTTTGTTAACTATCTAATGTCATAAATAAGGTTCTATATATTGCGTTTGAACTTAGAGTAACCATTGATGATATCAATAATGAGTTTGGAGTCTCCTTCTAGAAGAACTTTGTCTATACCAAGTGAGGAAGCAAGGTGAAGACCCCAACAGGTAGTGATTGCCTCCACCTTGTTGTTTGTTTTTAATCCAAGGCTACCATCATAAGATGTAGTTAACTCACCTTTATCATCTCCAATATGTTGGCAAATGGTCAGCGCTCCCTGTGGGATTTGTGACATGGACTAACTGCCTTCCGTGGATTCATTAACTCTGACGCTTGTATCAAAAATTGAAAGGTCAAACTTTTGGTTTAACGACAATCGTGGGCCAACAATTGGTATCAGAGCGAAAGGTCACGGGTTTGAATCTCCCTGGGTAATGTTGGATGGGAGTTTGTTGGAAAATGGTCAGCACTCCCTATGGGATTCATGACATGGACTAACCACCTCCTGTGGATTCATTAACTCTGGCGCTTGTATTGGAAATTGAAAGGTTGACCTTTTGGTTTAACGACAATCGTGGGCAAACATAATAACTCCTCCCCTACTAGAATTCCTAGGATTTCCTCTAGAAGCCTCATCAAAATTAAATTTAGACCATCCATCTGGGGGTGTCCTCTATTTCATTTTCCTTCTCAAACTTTTCTTAATGAAATCAACATTATAAATCTTCCTTCTGATTCCCCATCCCGTAATTATTCTAGATTCTTGTTGAGAAGGCAACCTAGTAGGTCTTTCGATAACCGTAGTCTCAATATTCCTTGTTATTGCTTTAGAAATTTTATAGAAAATACTTTCTCCCCTTTGAGATTTTTCCATGAAGATCTAGTTGTTTCGTTCTTTCCAAATTCCCCGCGCAACATATGGGGGAAACTCTCCAAATCTCTATTAAGATCAAGTGGGAGAATAGTTGTACCAACTAGCTCTGAAGGCCTCAAGAGACTTTGACATAACCTAATTGAGCTCCATTTTTTTGAAAATTTTCCCCACAACATATAGGTGAACTTGCAGTGAAACGATCAAGATTCTAAAAATATATGATGAAGGGGGTATATCATAAAACACACAACAACAGAAATTGCACACAGAAAATAGAACTTTCTTTTATTGATTTGGACAACTTATTACATTACAGAAGCTCAATTACAATAAGAGGAATCAATCCTCCACATGCTACAACACATCATAGCTACCTATCACTAGGCTCTGGAATCTTCTGCCTTTTGTAACCCCAAATCAGCTAGGGTTTCTATTTTCCCACCTATTCTTGACTCTACACTTCCCCCCTTAACTCTACTACTGCCTAGGGTTCCCAAAAATGGTTATTAATAGCCTTTTTGGCGGCCAACAACCTAATTTCAAAATTTTCTTCTCCCTCCAAAAATAGGTCAACTTTTGGGAGCCATAACTTTTGATCCGGGTGTCTGATTGATGAACCATTTTATGCATCAGAAAGTTCACAGAGTGCTCTATGCACTAAGAACCAACTCTGCTAGTTCCGGTCATTTTCAGGCCCGTAGAAGACCGTTTAGTGCCTCAAACCTGAGTTTGAATAATTTTCAAGCATTTTTTGGGAAACAAAAACTTTAATATCTTTCAGCTTGCAAATGATCTTTGCGTGATTCCTTCACCAAATGTCTTATATTTCTATTATGTAACTTCCTGTAAATTTTTACTTCAATCCGTGCCCAAATGCAAACTTTCTAAAAATAGCAGGTTACTATTTTTAGCAGTTTAGAAAAACTGAAAGTTGTACATCATTATTCAAGCGATTATGGAACTAGAACCACAAATTTTGAAAAGAAATGGAAAGAACTTCAAAAATTTTGAAACACATCTTTTTTTTGGGTGATGCAAGATTTCCCTTACACCATTGGATGCTCCTGCATCAGACACCTAGCATAATTTGAGAAGTGACCCTGTCACATCTCAGGTGTTTGTGTGAGGAAAACCCAAATGGTCAACCTTTTCCCTAGACAACCAAGAAGAATCTTCAAGAGGCCTTCCTTTCCATTTTACCAGATATTCTTCATATTGCCTGTTCTGAGTACTTCTTCCCACACGGCTATCCAAGATCTCTTCTATCTCCTCGGTTGAAGTAGATGCCGGAATACTCCACTGTTCTTCTGTTGGTCCATCCTCTGTTCCACCTTCATGATATTATGATAAATTAGCAATGTTGAAAACAGGGGAAATGTTGATCCCATTTGGTAGCTCCACCTCATATGCATTTCCTGAATCATGTTTCTTCAAAATTTTGCATGGTCCAAATTTCTTCATTTTCAACTTATTGTATGTTCCAATTGGGAACCTTTCTTTTTTTCAAGTGAACCATGACTTCATCTCCTACCCAAACTTCCTTATATCTCATCCTCTAATCCGCCTTAGCCTTGTACTAAATATTCATCTTATTAATGTGCTTTTTCACCTCTTCATGCAAATTCTTCATGTGTTCTGCAAAGTCTTCAGCCTTAGCACTTGTCTTTTCTCCTTTGTCCAGATTCCTTAACTCTGAAGCATTTCTTGGACTATTCCCATATATAATCTGGAATGGTGATTTACTAGTACTCCTATTGATAGAATTGTTGTAAGCAAATTCTGCCTGTGGTAAAATCAAATCCCATCCCTTGGGCTTATCTCCTACTAAGCATCGTAGCAGGTTACCCAAACTCCTATTCACCACTTCCGTCTGTCCATGAGTCTGTGGATGGTGTGCAGAACTGAACTTCAAATCTATCTTCAACTTCTTCCATAATGTTCTCCAGAAATAACCAACAAACTTGGTATCTCAATCTGAAACTATGCTCTTTGGTAGACCATGTAATCTCACCACCTCCTTGAAAAATAACTCTGCAATATGAACAACATCATTAGTCTTCTTGCACAGAATAAAATGTGCCATCTTTGAGAATCTATCCACCACCACAAAAATGGAATCATGTCCTCTTTATGTCCTTGTTAAACCCAGAACAAAATCCATACTAATATCATCCCATGGCTTCTCTGGTACAGGTAATGGCTGATATAGCCCTGTATTATGACTTGTTCCTTTTGCCATTTGACACATTCTGCAACTCTGCACAAATTTCCTCACATCCTGCTACAACTATGGCCAATAATAATTTTCACAAACAATAGTAATGGTCTTATCTTGACCAAAGTGTCCAGCCAATCCTCCACTATGCTTCTCCTTAATCAGGTTCTCTCTCATGGAAATCCTCAGAATGCACAACTGGATTCCTCTAAATAACATGCCATTTTGGATTATGAAATCCAACCATTTTGTCATGTCCAAAGTAATAGGTTTCAGACAAGCTTTTCAAGCCTCTGCAAAATCTAGATCTTCAGGATACAAACTTTTGAGCTCATTGAACCTAACAACCTCTATGTTCATTTCTGTCAACAAATTTTGCCTTCTACTCAAGGCATCTGCAACTCTATTGGACTTCCCACTCCTATGCTTCAAAACAAAGGTATAACTCTGCAAAAACTCAACCCATTTTAAGTGCATTTGGTTCAACTTCCCTTAACTATTAAGATACTACAAAGCCTGATGATCAGTATATAAAACAAACTTCTTTGGCAATAAATAATGTCTCCATTTCTTCAACGCCTGAACTATTACATAAAACTCTTGATCATAAACATAATACTTTTTCTTGGCATCATTAAGATTCTCACTAAAATAGGCAATGGGCTTACCTTCTTGGCTCAAAATAGCTCCTATAGCACTGCCACTAGAATCACAATCTACCTAAAATACCTTATTGAAATCTGGAAGTGCCAAAACAGGTTGCTCTGTGACTTTCTGCTTCAATGTATCAAAGCTTTTATCTACTCCTTTAGTCCATCTAAACTCTTTTCTATCCCCTCTCATTGTCTCTGTTAGGGGTGCACAAATGCTACTAAATTTTTTGATAAACTTTTTGTAAAAACTTGCCAAACCATGAAAAGATCGTACCTCCGTTGCACTCCTTGGCATAGGCCATTCAATGATAGCCCTTACTTTTTCTGGGTCCATCTTAAGACCTTCCTTTGAGACAACAAATCCCAGGTATACCAACTCCTTTGAAAAACTAGATTTCTTCAGATTAATTAGCAACTTCTCCTCCCTCAGCTTCTCTAAAACTCTTCTAATATGCATCAGATGCTCATCCCAAGTCTTACTGAAAATCAAAATATCATCTAAATAGACAATAACAAAACTTTCCAAAAATTCTTTCAGTACCTCGTTCATGAGCTGCATGAATGTGCTCGGTGCATTGGTTAGCCCAAATGGCATGACTAACCATTCATACAAATCCTCCTTTGTCTTGAAGGTTGTCTTCCATTCATCTACTTCTCTGATTCAGATCTAGTGATACCCACTCTTCAGATCAATCTTCGTGAAGTACTTGGCTCCACTCAAACAATCCATTATGTCATCCATTTTAGGTAATGGAAATTTGTACTTGATCATGATCTTGTTGATGGCTCGAGAATCTGTACACATTCTCCACTCTCCATCTTTCTTCAGTGCTAGTACTGCAGGTACCGCACATGGACTTAGGCTCTCTCTTATCAGCCCCTTCCTTAACAGCTCTTGAACTTGTTTGTTTAGCTCTTCACTCTCTGTAGGAGTCATTCTATGGGCTACCTTATTCGGCAAACTAGCTCTTGGTATCAAATCGATTTGGTGACTTATCTTCCTCACCGGTGGTAAACCTTTTGGTACATTATCAGAGATAATATCTTGAAATTCTTCCAACATATCTGAGACTTTTGCTGGTACATCTTCACATTTCTCTTGACTAATCTTAGGAATCAATGCAAAGCAATGACGCTCATGCTTCATACCCTCCAAAAATTTTCTACCATCTACCAAGCAAATTTTGGCAGTACTACATACCTTTTCTTCCACCTCCTTCAAGGGCTTCAACTTATGATGAACTCCATCCTTTATTAGGGAATATGTGTTTGCACGACCATCATGGACAGCGCTCCTATCATACTGCCATGGCCTCCCCAACAACATATGACATGCATCCATTGGTATGATATCACACAACACCTCATCATGATAGTCCCCAATCTTGAACTTCACCAAACACTACTCATTGACCAAAGCTCTGTGGTCCTTCTGCAACCATGCAATCTAATATGGATGTGGATGCTTTCTTCTTGTCAACTTCAACTTGTCAACCATCTCCTCTGAAACAAAATGATCAGTGCTTCCACTGTCAATAATAATATCACAACACTTACCTTCACATTTGCACCTTGTGTGGAATAAACTCTTCCTCTGATTGGGTTCTTTCTCCTCATTCAACAAAGTTCTTCTAACAACTAGGGTTTTTCCCCTTTCAGTATCTTCAGAGTGCTCAGATTGCACATCTTCATCGACATGTGCAACTCGTGCATTACCTTCAGGTATTCTATTTGTCCTTCCTTGATGTTGTGGACATTCGTATGCTCGATTTCGTTCTTCTCCACATTGGAAACAGGTTCCTCTGAAACCTCCTCTTCCAGGTCCTTGCCTAGGTCAGCCTCTTCCTCTTCCTCTTTGCTCACCATTGTTTTGGTCACAAGGGTGGTAGGCATTATCCCCTCTCTGATTTTGACTGGTGCCAGCTTCTTCACTTCTATTTAAATCTTCATTTCAGCCCTCATAGGGTCTTTCACCAATCCTTCCGCCTTGACCTCTTCCCCTTTGCTTGTTGTCAAATCTTTTATTCAGTTTCTCTTCCACCTTCAGGGAAAACTGGTATGCATCTTCTATGGTGGTCATTTTGACCGAGCTCAGCTCCTCTTGAATACTTGGCCTCAACCCATTAATGTAATGGGCTACATTCTCCTTGTTGGGCTCTGCATGACCTGTCCTGATAGTAATTTTATAAAACTCTTCTATATACTCCTTTATAGACTTGTTACCTTGCTTCAATCCTTGCAGCTTCTTCAATAACTCCATCACATAGTCCACAGGAACGAACTGCTTCTTCAGTTTCTCCACCATCCGATCCCATCTGGTGATCTTTCCTTTTCCTCTTTTGTTCCTCTCTAATTGGACCTCCTTCCACCAAATACTGGAGTGGGCCTTCAGCTTTGTTTTTGCAAACTTGACCCAATCTAGGTCCTCCACATCTTCATACTTGAAATACTCCTCCATGTCATTGATCCAATCAATAAGCTATTTCGGATTCAAATCTCTAGAATATGTAGAAACTTCGATCCTGGGCCTCTTTCTGATCTTCAAAATGGCCCTCAACAACCTAACTTCTGTAGGATCTCCTGTAGCTTCTTGTTCTTCCTCAGATAGCTCTTCTTTAGGTTCATCTTTGCTTTCTTCTGTTGTTCTTAGATCAAACCCTCTCCATAGCTCCTCTTGCAATGCATCGATCTACCTTTGCAGGGCTCTAAAACTCTCTTCCGTCAAAGTATTCCTCCCAATACGATTTCTTCATGGAGGCATCTTGATCTCCGCAGCAAACCCACAACCTCAGGTCCTGGTGCAAACTACCTCACGATTGTCAATCTGTCTACACACTCAGGAACCCTTGCTCTAATACCACTTGATGAAGGGGGTAAATCATAAAACACACAACAACAGAAATTGCACACTAAAAATAGAACTTTCCTTTATTGATTTAGACAAATTATTACATTACAGAAGCTCAATTACAATCAGAGGAATCAATCCTCCAAAGGCTGCAACACATCACAACTACCTATCACTAGGCTCTGGAATCTTCTGCCTTTTGCAACCCCAAATCAGCTAGGGTTTCTATTTTCCCGCCTATTCTTGACTCTACGCTTCCCCCCCTTAACTGTACTACTACCCAGGGTTCCCAAAAATGGTTATTAATAGCCTTTTGGCGGCCAACAACCTAATTTCAAAATTTGCTTCTCCCTCCAAAAATAGGTCAACTTTCAGGAGCCATAACTTTTGATCCGGGTGTCCGATTGACGAACCGTTTTATGCGTCGGAAAGCTCTCGGAGTGCTCTACAAACTAAGAACTAGCTCTACTAGTTTTGGCCATTTTTGGGCTTGTACAGGACCATTTAGTGCCTCACACCTAAGTTTGAATAATTTTTAGGTGTTTTTCGGGAAACAAAAACTTTAATATCTTTTAGCTCGCAAATGATCTTTGCATGATTCCTTCACCAAAGGTCTTATATTTCTGTTATGTAACTTCCTGTAAATTTTCACTTCAATCAATGCCCAAATGCAAACTTTCTAAAAATAGCAAGTTGCTATTTTTAGCAGTTTGGAAAAACTGAAAGTTCTACATCATTATTCAAGCGATTATGGAACCAAAACCACAAATTTTGAAAAGAAATGGAAAGAACATCAACAATTTTGAAACACATCTTTTTTTTGGGTGATGCAAGATTACCCTTACACCACTGGATGCTCCTGCATCAATATAATAAATGCCTCATTATAATTTTAATAGGTAATTATTAATAATTTTCTATATCCGTTATGTATGATTTTCTTGATTGATACACATATAGAAAAATATTCATAACTGTCAAAATATTTATCCTTTTTTAAATCCAAAAGATGCAAAGCATTCTAGGCTTTATTGACTATAGGTTTTAAAAAATAGTTTTGAATTTATATTTTTTTGACTAAGTTAGGTTGGCTGGAAAATTATTTTTTAATATTTTTAAAAAGTCACAATAAAAAAAGTCATAAATAATTATTTATTTATTAAAAAATTCAAAAAACTATGCATCACTTCTCCTCATGTGTCCTTTACTTAAATCCAAAGTTTGGAGGAAAAATATTTTCTTTTACTCATACTTAGGTTGGCAAGAATGACACCTACTTTTTACATTTTTCTAAAAATTCTAGTACTAGTGCCTCATTGAAATATTCAATATTCACAAAATTAATTCTATTTTTTTAAAAAGTAGTATCTCATAAACTACATTCAATTTCTTGCAACTTTTATTACTACCTTATTTCAACATTATGTAGATAACTCATTCAATTTTTGATGTGAAGTTACTTAAGTCTATTTTTATCATTTACAATGCTACTTAGGAGTATTGTTTGGCCCATCATGATCCTACACTCATCCATTTGGAGGTTGATGTTTACCTCTTGGATGCTTGTTTGGTTCCTTGACTATGGTTACTCATTGTGAATTTATTTGACAAATCAGATCTTGAGTTGATTTGATGCTTGAGTCATGAGAGGTCTATAAGTTATCTTCTTTACTATCTCAGTTTGTAGGTTACTGATGTGATAATGAGGTTTCACTGGTTTTGGATCTGTAGTGTTTGTTGGTGTCATGGAAGATATATTACATTATGATTCTTGTATGTAGTGAGAGTTATTTGACATCTTGAGTTAGCCATCTTGGTTAGCCATGGAGGACTCTTGGAGTCTTTGGTGAGGTGTCAATTTATGACTTATCAATCTTGACAGGGGATCCTTGGTTTAGAGGATGTTTGGTGTTGTTCCATGGTGAACTCTTGATTGCACATTAGAGTTTTGACATGATATAGGTGCTCAAAGGAGCAGGATATGTTCATTGGAGCATATGACATTCTAGGAGAAGATGTTAGCTCATGATGTCATGGTGAGTTCCTAATTGTATAGTTGGAGCTTTGGTAGTGATTTGAGTTAGTTCTCTTGGTATCGAGTATATTGGTCACGTTCTTGGGAGCTTCATGATAGTGCAGTGTTGCATTTGGATTTTAGCAATGGGTTGATCATTGTTGGTTCTCATGGATACTTAGAGACTAGGGTGAGGCTAGAGTTCTCTTAGGTTTAGAGGCATTTGCTGAGACGGTTAGTATTTGATGAGGTTTCAGTCAAAATATTGAGGAGCCTTCACTTAGATATGGACATGAGTTCATGATGGACATATTGAGGAGATTGTTCTTGGAGAGAGTCATTGTGGCTTGTATATCCTGGAGGAGCAATCTCATTTCCCACTCGTGGTCTACTCGATAGAAAATCATCTGATAGGTATTGTCCACTTTGTCTTAGATGTATTTTGTTTTATGCTTTATCTTCTCATGGATATGGATCTTGAGCTAGGGTTGTTAGTTCTGGAGGGTTCATTTGAGGAGTTAACAGAAATAAAAACACTATAATAGTTGAAGACAAGAGAAATATTAAAGGGTAAAAACACAGCTAAAATACATGAAAACACACTAGTTATACCTCAAGATCTTCTTACTCCTTGATAAGGTTGAGAGTTTAGCACCCACAAGCTCTAGCTTTACCCATGACTATGTTCTTCAAATGTGAAATGCTCTCAATACAAAGGCAAATAACCATAGCCTAGCTAATGATGGAAAGGATGAGAGAAATTTTGGCATAATAATGTTACTCTAAACTTGGATGTTAAACTGGCTTGTGGAGGCTTGTATTTATAGGCAAATTGGAGGGGATTTTGATCCAAAGGTGGAGATTCATTGTTGAGATCAAGTGATGAGATTGATTGTGAGATGGAGGGCTAGGATTTGATCAACAAATTTGGAGGGTGGAGAATAAAAAGGAATCTTTTATTCATTTTGAAGAGGACTTAGCATTAAATGTGATTTAGATAGATGAGGAAATTTAAAATTAATTTCCATGGGATGAGTTGGAATTAAAAATTCCATTTTATGTGGGGTTGTGCAAGCTATGTGACACATGCATATTTTTGGGGCCTTACATTTGTAGGATAAAAAAGAGGAATATGTTTTTGCACAAAAATGGTAAAGTTGAGTTGGAGTGTTTATGAATATTTTGTAATTTTTAATTTGTGGGTGTGGGAGAAGGTGTTAATCATGCTTTGACCAAGTTAATCATGGTGATTAGCTTAGTTCCTGTAGATGGAAAAAAATAGTGGATGAGGTAATCAGGGTTTAGGATTAATTAAATAATGATTTATTTAATTAATCTAGGTCTAGTGGTCATGTAGGCTAGGGTAGCTAATTAAATAATAGGTATTTAATCAACTGGGTTAGGGGTAGGCTAATTAGTAGGCTTGACTAATTAGATAAACATGTTTTACCTAATTAATTAGGTTTAGGGAAGAGGACAAATTAATTAAATAAATATTTTACATATTTATTTAATCAATTGGATGATGTTAGTAATGTATGACTATTGAATTAATTAAATTAATTCAATTTTAGGGATGAATTAATGAGGGATGGGTGAATGATTTAAGGGTAGGATGAAATAATTAATTAAATAATAATTTAATTAATTAATTGGACGAGGAATTGGTGTTGTGAATGATGTTGGAGGATAGTTAGACGATTAAGACATTTTTAGGTGTCTACATTTGCCTCTCATTGATGTGGCATCGTGACCTAGTAGGGATATGGCGTCAAGTCAAAGAATTTGCCCCAGCTGCTGGGAAGGAATGAAATGGATGAGGGATGCCCCCTTGAGAGGTCAGGTGAAAAAAACATTAAATTTTTTAGGTGATCTCTCAAATGGAGAAAATGGTGGTGAAAAATGGATATAGGGCAGAAAAACAGGTTGACAGGAAGAAAAACAGACGAAAAAGGTTATATTTTGCACCTTGGGGAGAGAAAAGTGTGTTGGAGGGTGACATGGCATGCTATGAATAGAAGATGTGGGCCCAAAGTGCCACATTTGCACACATTGCGATTATTAAATGAGAGGAGATATGAGACAAGATGGCACAACCACCCTTCCCCATTACGAGCATCAATCCGAGCGAGTGCACACCTACCTGAGATCACCGTTGGTGGACCTACGGGTATGTGGACTATCCTTGA